>CM041776.1:163172766-163778066 GCA_023374045.1 Limonium bicolor | reverse complement strand
TTCAAGAATTTCCTCGGGTCACTTCTGAGCTCTTCAAAAGCCTCGTTTGCCCAGAACCACTAAATACTGAAAAATATAACTAGATTGTCTTATATTAAAAGAAGAAAGATATGATTGTTTCTTCCCTCAAACACTCTCAAAAGTGTCTAACACTCCTCCTAAGGTTGATAACCACTCTCAGTTCCTGAGGAATTTAGTAATTTTCTGGAATTTCAGGAATCCTGCGAAACTAAGGTTTACTAGGTGATTTCCGGGAACTAGGGTTTCTAATGTTCACCAAGCACTTCCAACTAATTATAACCTTCTCCATCCTTAGAAATTAGGGTTTCCTAAGGTTTACAGCTAAGTAAGGCCCTAATCACAGTTTAAGAAATTTCTGGTATTACATCCTCCCCCCGTTAAACAAAGCTTCGTCCCCGAAGCTCAATTCATCACACAAAACAATAAATTCACATACTCCAAGAAATCAAAACAATACTTGACACGATAATTCTCAGTTAGCCTCATCCACCACAAATGATTCAGCAACATCACACAAAACCTCAGACACACCAATCCTATCCATCACACAATATAACCATTCACAAGTTCAACGATACCACATATATAAAATCATTAAGAAAACAACTCCTAAAATACATTCAAGTATCACCAACCATTTCTAACAAACATTCACAATCACCAACAAACATCCACAAACACTAATAGATATTCACCGCTTACCATACGACTCTCCCCCCCTAAAAAGAAAGTTTCTCCCGAAACTTTAATTGCTAACCTTAATCAAAGAGTTCTGGGTGTTGAGTTCTCATCTTGCTCTCTAGTTCCCATGTAGCTTCTTGAACTCCATGATGAGTCCAAAAAACTTTAACCAAATCTACAGATTCCCTCGGGTCTCCCTTGTCTCGATCCAAAATTTTAATTGGGTGTTCTTCATAAGTCAAATTAGATGCAACTTCCACTTCGTTTGGTTACAATACATGTGACTCGTTTGGAACATATCGCTTCAATTGTGATACGTGGAACACATTATAGACCCTCTCTAAATTCATTGGCAAAGCTAAACGATAAGCTAAATTCCCAACCTTTTCCAACACCTCATATACGGACCTATATTTAGGAGCAAGTTTTCCTTTCTTGCCAAACCGTACCACACTCTTAGTGGGAGAAACTTTCAGGAATACCTTATCTCCCACATTGAATTCTACTAGCCTCCTATGTAAATTAGCATAAGACTTTTGCCTATCTTGTGCGGCTTTCAACCTCTGCCGAATATTTCTAACCTGCTGGGCCATCTCCTCTGTTAACTCAGGCCCTACCATAACCACCCTCCTGCGTATCATTCCAACATAACGGAGTACGACACTTCCTACCATATAAAGCTTCATACGGGGCCATATGGATACTTGAGTGGTAACTGTTGTTGTAAGAAAATTCAATCAAGTGCAACTTGTCACTCCATGACCCTTGATAATCCATCGCACAAGCCTGTAACATATCCTCTAAAGTTTGGATAGTTCTCTCCGTCTGCCCATCAGTCTGTGGGTGGTAAGCTGTACCGAGGCTCAATTTTGTTCCCATGGCTTTTTGGAATTGCTGCCAAAATCTTAAGATAAACCTAGAATCTCTATCCGAAATAATCTCTACTGGAACTCCATGATATTTAATCACATTCTTAAAATATGCTTCCACCAGCTGCTCCATAGACCAAGTACTTTTCATTGGAATTAATCTAGTAGTCTTGGTCATCGGTCTACGATCACCCAAATCTGATCCATCCCTCCTCTGGTCAGTGGTAATCCCACTATAAAGTCCATAGATATTGAATCCCATTTCCACATGGGTATATCCAACGGTTGCAACATGCCTCCTGCTTTCTTGTGCTCAAATTTAACCTTTTGACATGTTAAACACTTCGACACATGTTCAGCTATCTCCTTTTTCATGCCTGGCCACCAAAAATTTTCTTCAAATCTTTATACAACTTGTTTCCTCCTTGATGTATGGAATAAGCAGAGTAATGAGCTTCATGCATCAACTTCCTTTTAATATCGCCACATGAATCTGGTACACACCATCTCCCATGAAACCTCAAACTACCATCGTGATAAATCTTAAAATCTGGGGCTTCTCATTTTTCCACTTTTTCCTTTATTTTTCCGTAGTTTCTCATCCTCTTGCTGATGATGCAAAATTTCCTTGTAAATGTCGAGAAATACTTTCAAACTAGCCAAAATTTCTCTATCCACCTCCCCCGTTGTTTACAGTTCGAGGTTCAACCTCTTGAAATCTTGTACCAACTCATCATGTAATATCCAATTAGCTTCTCCCTCATGACTCCTTTTCGACTTAAGGCGTCTACCACCACGTTGGCTTTGCCTTCATGGTATAGGATCTGTAGATCATAATCCTTAATAAGTTCCAACCATCTCCTTTGCCTCATATTAAGCTCTTTTTGAGTGAAAATATATTTCAAGATCTTGTGATCCGTGTAATTTTGCAAGAAGTTCCATACAGATAATGCCTCCAATTTTCAAGGCAAAAACTACAGCTGCAAGTTCCAAATCATGAGTAGGGTACCTTGTCTCATAGCTCTTCAACTGTCGAGAGGCATAGGCAATGACCTTGCCATTCTGCATCAAACACACACCCTAATCCATATTTAGACGCGCCACTATATACTTCGAACCCTTCTGTACCACAGGGCAACGTAAGAATTGGTGCTGTGGTTAACTTCTCCTTCAAAATCTGGAAAGCTTTTTCACAATCTTCATCCCACTTATACCGCACTTCCTTTTTCATCAGATTTGTGAGTGGTCTCGCAATTTTAGCGAAATCTTGAACAAACTTCCTATAGTATCCAGCTAACCTAAGAAACTTCTAACTTCTCAAACATTCGTTGGTTTGGGCCAATCCTTAACAGCCTGAATTTTAGCCGGGTCAACCGAAATTCCATCTCTGGTTACCACATGTCCTAAAAACGATACTTCCTTGAGCCAAAAATCACACTTAGATAATTTGGCGTACAATTTCTTCTCCCTTAAAACTTGTAGAACTTGTCGCAGATGATCAGCATGTTGCTCCTCATCCTTGAGTACACCAATATGTCATCAATAAATACCACTACAAACTTATCAAGGAATTGGCTGAAAACCCGATTCATTAAATCCATAAATACTACTGCCGGTGCATTTGTTAGCCCAAATGGCATAACCACATACTCAATGACCATACCTAGTTCGAAAGGCTGTCTTTGGTATATCCTTCTCTGCTATCTTTAACTGATGATAGCCTGATCTTAAATCAATCTTAGAAAATACTTTAGCTCCTTGTAGCTGGTCGAACAAGTCATCAATCCTAGGCAAGGGATATTTATTCTTGATTGTGACGTTATTCAACTCCCTGTAATCAATGCAAAGACGCAAAGTTCCATCCTTCTTTCTTACAAACAATACTGGGGCTCCCCATGGAGAAGCACTCGGTCGTATATAACCTTTTTCTAAAAGTTCCTCCAACTGTTTCTTTAGCTCATTCATCTCATTCGGGGCCATCATAAGGATGCTTAGAATTGGAGCTGTTCCTAGTACTAAATCAATAGTGAACTCAATCTCACGGTCGGGTGGAAGCCCGGGAATTTCTTTTGGAAAAACATCCGGAAACTCCCTGACCACTGGAAGATCCTCTAATGCGGATGACTTCTGTTCTTGCGCCGATTTTTCTTCTTGAACATAACACATATAAACTGGCTCTCCTTTTCGCAACTCCTTTAAGAACTTTAAGGCAGATATGAACTTTACCCTTTGTTTAGCTCCTTCACATGTGTACGACACTTTTTCCCTTTCTTCACACATATGCTAATCTTTTGTTTTTCACAATCTATGTGCCCCTTGTGCTTACTCAACCAATCCATCCCCAAGATTATATCAAAATCTTTCAAGTCAAACTCTATCATATCCATCTCGAATTCTCTACCCTCTATGGTTTTTTTTACTCCCTTGATCTTCCTAGTACATCCTACCACTCTTCCCGTAGGTGTAGAACAGAAATTTCAACTTCTATATCAGGGACTACTCCTACTTTCTTTAAGAACTCAGAGGATATAAAAGAACAGGTTGCACCAGAGTCAAACAATACTTTAGCACTAGTTCCAAGAACTGGAAAAGTACCTGTAATGACGTCCCCCTTCTTGTTGAGATTCAGCCTCCGTCTTGCTGATTACGTTGATATATCCCTGATTCTTATAGCCTCCTCCCTAAGTACTTCCACTTCCATATTTTTTGGCTTCCCTTGATTATTCCCTTGTCCACCCATATTATCTCTTGGACCATTATAATTATTCCTCTGTCCATTTTGATTATTCTGCTGTACTCCGCCTTGGTTGTTACGATTGTTCTGGTTGTTGAAATTCCCAGTTGTAGCAGGTCTGGCTACTTGATCAATACCTCCTTCCATCCTTCTTACCCTACACTCATAGGCCCTATGGTCTAGCGTCCCACAGTTAAAACACTTTACCAACCTTCCTTCACAATCTTCACTCGGATGATTCCTTCCACATATCTTACAATAAAAGTATCTAGTTCCTTTATCATTGAATCGTCATCCCGAGTAATTGGGTCTGGCTCCCCCACTTGGTCTAGCTTCTATTTTAGTCCTCTTATCAAAGTGCTCAGCCTTACGTGACTCCATTCTCCTTTTCCTCCGCCCCGTTTGTACTTCCTTCCTCCTCTGTTGTCCCTATAAAGATTAGCAACTTTATCATATGCCTCTTGTAAAGTACTTATAGGTATTACACTCAGAGCTTCTTGTAAATCCCAATTTAGCCCCTCCAAGAACGTTGAACTTAGCAGTCTCATCCGGTACCACATGCAGAGCAAATCTAGCAAGCTCCACGAACTTAGCATGATAAGTTTTAACATCATCTGTTTGCTGTCTCAATCCAGTAAATTCCTGATATTTCTACAAAACCCTTACATGCTCCGATAAATCTTTCCTCATTGCATCTTTCAACATATTCCATCCAAAACCTGGGATTTCCCCTTCCCTTAGTCTCCCTCCTCCGCAGTCCCCCACAGATCAACCTCTCCTTTAAAATAAAATTGCGGCCCCACTTACCTTCTTTTCTTCAGGGCAATCAATGATATCAAATATTTTGTCAAACTCTCTGATCCACTCCTTCAGAATCACCGGATCCTCTTCTCCCGAATAAGTACTTGGTTTAATAGCTGCTATCCTTCGGGAGAAATCCTTGGTGTTTTCAGCTCTAGCCTCATGCCGCTCAAAGATTCTTCCCATACTCAGTGTCAACTCCCTCAATTCATCCATCTGTCCTCTCCCTTCTCCATTACTCTGTCCTCTCCCCTCTCCATTATTCTACACATAGATATGTTAGTTGCAATATAAATAGTTAACTATAATCATCACACGCTACAGAAATATCACAACAACATCACATTTTCAGAACCACATGGTTCTGCCTAGACTCCTAAACCTAAGCCTGGGTCACCTTGCTTCCTAAACAAACCTGACTTTTCTCTCCAACAAACCTATAGCTCTGATACCACTCTGTAACGCCCCGGTTCACCACCACCATATACTTACCATTTTTTTTAGACATGCTATAACTGAAATAACATCATTAGCTTGTATTATACATGCGTCAGTTTTTACATAAGGTCCCCTAATACTATCTCACCGGGGGTTACCGCCACACTTACTAAAGACTAGTAAGTGTAAGGTTACTTACCACCACCACCCTACGTTAGCTATCTTACAAACGCTGTTCTACTACCAAAAGAGTGACACAACCAACCCGTCACTTTAACCTTAGTAACTAAATCCCTTTCCAGCAACCACTAAGTTAGCTCCTACTCTCTATTTTACACCAAAGTAAAGGGGTATCAAAGACTATTACATCACTAGTATCTAGCATGGGACTACTTCCATGTACTCATAGACAGTGGAAACTTCATAAGTGATAGACTGACTGCTGCCATTCTCCGGGTGCCAAAACCCTGTATCTTCTTGTTCCACTCCTCAAGCACTATCTCGGTGACCCCAAGCTGAATAATTCTACGATAGGTGACAAACATGAAAATATAGAAAGTATCGGTGGACTCGTCCTCAGTGCAGAGAAGGTGACCATCCCAGTTACCCTGAATTCACAGAATTCATATACACAGGAAAACACAAACAAATAAAATCAATAAAAACTGAGTAACACTACCACACCCCGTAAAAACTTATTTTCTCTTTAAACCTTTGTTTCCAGTAAACATTAACAATTATAACAAATCAGGAAAGATCACACACCATTTACCTGTACCAAGAATTATCAAGAGATAATTAATATCATATACAAGATATTTCCAATGAAGTCCACCACCACCACCACCACCCACCCTATGTCCTTAAGTGTGCACACCCCCTATTGAAAACTTCTGCCCAATAGGAGTAGATCATAGAGGTAGCTCCAATTCATTAGTAGGAGCTTATATTGTTGTCGGAACATCGGCTTGGCCTTAAAGGCTCTCACAAGGGGCATAGCCTTAGGATAACCATGATATCAACATCACACATACTTTTCCACCACCACCACAAGAGGTTATCCTTAACACATTTACAAACCATGACTAAGATATCATACCCAGCTTAAGCACAAGCAACACAAGTAGTAATTCACACATCAAGCTCATCCACTTGTAAAATAACCTTAATAACATCATAACACACTATTTAAGCTTCAATAAATCAGAGAATTAAACAAATTCCAAGTAACCACCTTAGAAAGCTTAAAAACTCATTTTTGACCAAAATCACTTTTTACCAACTTAAATAACTTCCCAAAGGGGTCTCGGCCTAATATTTTAACCATGTTCCTAGACCCAAACCACCAGTATCTCCACTAATGTCAGCTCAAGATAAATTCGGAAAACCATCCAACCATTCAGAAATGCTTAAAGCACATTTTCTCATTTTTAGCTTCCTTACCATGTCTAACCGACTTAAATAACTCCATTCGACTTGATGTTTCGACCATAACCATATATTCACTATTCAAGACTTCCCTCAAAATTGTAGCTCAAATCCATGTCGGAAACCCATCTAAACAATTCCTAAGCTTAAAGCTCATTTTTTCCCCATTTTCAAAGTTCCTTAGAGTTTTCCTACTTCCAACCTTATTTCGACTTGAGTTTCAAGGATATTCACTAACTATGCATCCCTAGTTTACTGTAAAAATTTTAAGAAACTAGGAGATATGATTCGTAGGTACCAAATAGAATGACTTAAGAAAGAAAATAAGCTTTAAAGGAGGTGATGTGCATAGATGTTACCTGTCCTCTCCTAGCCATTTTGGTGTTCTTATACCTTGATTATAGCTTTCTTGAACTCAAAATCCCCACCAACCAAGTCGCCCACCTTGGAGTTTGGCTTCCACTCCTTAAACTTGCATTTTTCCCTGATTTTAGCTTAATTAACACCTTAAACTTGTATTTCTAATGGAAGTTGTGTTGTTGCCTAAACTCCAGTGGTGTTGTCTAGCTTGGGAGAAACAGGGTAGATGAAGAAGAATGGCCTCCTTGCTCACCTACCATGGCCGACCTCCACTCCCCCCTTTTTATACTTAAATTCATCCTTATCCTTTAACTTATAATCATTAAGTATAGAATTCTCCTTAGCCATTGATTTGTGCCAAGTGCCAAAACCAATCCTAACCATTTGATATACAACCGACCTTGAATGGATAAGGAGGGAGCAAGTTGCTTTGGTAATCATTACAAATAGTAAGGAGGTTATGAATAGTTTTAAATAGTAACCGAGATATTTCTCCTCCTTTCTTTGATATTTTTCGGCCACCACCTTAGGCCATGTTTGGCTTGAGCTTTTCATGGGTATGAAGACTAATATGTAGGTATGTTAATACTAGTATGGGTTATCAAGTTTCAGGAATTTCCTCGGGTCACTTCTGAGCTCTTCCGAAGCCTCGTTTGCCCAGAACCACTAAATACTGAAAAATATAACTAGATTGTCTTATATTAAAAGAAGAAAGATATGTTTGTTTCTTCCCTAAAAAAACTCTCAAAAGTGTCTAACACTCTTCCTAAGGTTGATAACCACTCTCAGTTCCTGAGGAATTTAGTAATTTTCGGGAATTTCAGGAATCCTGCGAAACTAAGGTTTACCGGGTGATTTCGGGAACTAGGGTTTCTAATGTTCACCAAGCACTTCCAACTAATTATAACCTTCTCCATCCTTAGAAATTAGGGTTTCCTAAGGTTTACAAGCTAAGTAAGGCCCTAATCACAGTTCAATAAATTTAGGGTATTACACTAAGAGCCATGTTATT
This sequence comes from Limonium bicolor, assembly GCA_023374045.1. Classification (NCBI taxonomy): domain Eukaryota; kingdom Viridiplantae; phylum Streptophyta; class Magnoliopsida; order Caryophyllales; family Plumbaginaceae; genus Limonium; species Limonium bicolor. The sequence continues at coordinate 163,769,722 of CM041776.1, read as the reverse complement.
TAAGGGCCTAAGTGCTAAGCAATCTAATTTTATGCACTATATTGATGTGATGTAGTGTAGTTTAAAGGTTTTAGTTTTGTGTAAAGAACATTTCTTGTGAAGGTGAATGTCTTTGATGGTTAAAGGTGAAAAACCATGTGTTGTGTGTGTAAGAATGTGTATTATGGATTGAGTGTTCTTGATTGTCTAAAGGTGAAAAAACTAGGTGTTTGGGTATAAGGATATGTAAGAGAAGCTATGACAAAATTTAGCTGATAAACAAAGGAGTTTATGTGTTGTAATGAGATTTTATGACCTAGAAGGTACTAGGAATTGTTAAGGGTTAAATTGGTGAACAAAATGGATTAAGGTGTTCTTAAGTCCTAGGAATGGTCTTGGAGGATTTAGATCAAATGGGTGTTTTTAGACATACCAAGGTTATGTTATGTGAAGTGTTAAGACTTGTGCAAAATTTGGTAACAAGAGGTAGAATGCCTTGTGAAGGACTAAGTAGAACTTGTGGAAAATCTTAATGAGTTGTCTAAAGGAGCTGTTTGTGAGAAATAATGCTTTTGGAGTAGTGGTAATGTTTGTGAGGCAACACTTTGGTTAGTGATATTGTAGGCATAATTCACCACTTCGAAACTCTAAGGAAAATGTTATAAGTGCTAGGAATTTTTGTACGAAATTGAGTGACAAGTTTGGTGGTGATTGAGGAAGGTTTAATGCATGTTTTAAGGTGTTTAAACATGTAGGAAACTTGTGAAAGATTATGGAAATAAGTGGGAAAAGATTGGGGTGAATTTGGAGTTCAAAATGAGAAAAAGTACTTTAAAAATGGGGTCTGTTCTGGACCGCCCCTAGGGACCGCCCCTGTGGGGAGGTCCGTCGAATTCTGCAGTACGAGTGTGGCTTCTGTTGTGGACCGCCCCTGGGACTCCCTAGAGGGCGGTCCAGACTAGAGAGAAAGAAAAAATTTTGTTTAGGCTTCTAATGATGGGGGACTGAATGGGAATGGTTTTAGATGATGTTTAGGCCATTTTGATGACATGTAAAGACCTTAAAAGTCCAAAAATGAGGTTAGAACATACTAGGATATGTAAGGTGAAGTTTGGGGTCAAATGAGCATTTGGAAACAAGGGTCTGGAGCAGACTGACCTTGGGGACCGGACTTGCAAGGTCGGTCGGCTTAAATTTTGTACGCGCGAAAATGTTTTCTGGAATGGACCGACCTTGGGGACCGGACTTGCAAGGAGGGTGGGCGCTAAATTTTTACAAAGGAAAAGTGTTCTGGAATGGAGACCTTGGACCGAAGACCTTCAGACAAGTTCGGTCGAAGTGTAAATTTTCAAACCTGGATGTCACTGGACACTGGAAGGACACCTTGGGTAAGGTCGGTCGACCTAAAACTAAAAATAATAAAAAATAAAGAACAGTGAAACCAAAGTGAGTGGGGGGGGGAGGGGGGGGTGTGGTGTAAACATGTAAATGGAAAGACATTTGGTGAGATGAAGAATTATAAGTTAAAGGGAAATTGTAATTAATGTAAAAGTAAACTAAGAAAGTGTAAAATGTAGAAAACAAGTAATTAGTTAAGAACAGGAAGTAAGAACGGCGAATTAACCATAACTCGATGTAAACACAGGTCAATCACACCAATTCAACAAATGTGGTTTACCCCAAACATCACAATGTGGTTTCCCACTTAATAACAATATAATACACACACAGTGGAATTCAATACTCCTGGACCTACTGCCACGGTCTGAATGACCGAATATACCGAACGTCGTACATACCAACCTTACCAAAATATCCTTCTTACAACCCCTCACATACAATACATCTTACTAACTCAAATTGCCATATGAGTGTACATGCACAACTCGTAGGCCACACTACCCGTAACACTTGTACCCTTTAATGCTATGTTTTATGGCAAACTCGTCACAACTGACAACAAAAAAGACCACACCTACCTGACAGCGGTTAGTCCTAAACCGAGAAAGCAAAGAAAGAAGATAGAAGATATAAGTAAGATTTTATCATATCTGTTAAAGATAAATAAAATCTCAACGATGACTTGTAACTAATAAACTCGATATCTATAAAATAAGCGGAGAGACTAGGGTTAGAGGGTAGGTTTTAAGGATGAGAAAAAACTGGGGGAAACACGAAACACATAGGGATTGTTACGAAGCGACTATAGCAATTGTACATGATATGTTCTGGGTTCAAATCTGAAGTTAATCCACGGGGTAGAACTTCAGGTGCTAGGAGTTAAGGATAGTCGTTTCTAGACGTGATCTGAGTAAGTAGTACTCGTGAGAACATAAAAGGAAGTGCAGGGTTGTACGTGCAACTTTAAGGGTAATCAGTTTGATACTGTGTGTTGAAAATGAGTTAGTAAGCTCTTCTGTTATTCGTGTTCTCTGTTCTTCGTCAGTCCTATATTAACAACATTATACACTAGCGGTGGATTCTACAATGGTATCAGAGCAAGGTTACCTCACTTCGAAGAAACTTCCAGGAGATCGAGAGAAATTCCTACAAACGTTAAACCTCCAAAGTTGACCAAGTTCAACTACACACAGCTGGTGTGAACAGATGGAAGATCAACTGATATCCATCGATCTACAATTATGGGACGTGGTCACTGATGGCGACCTAAAACCCAAGTTCGAGGAGAACGGAGTTACCAAGGAGAAACCTAAGGCTAGCTGGAGAAAACGACAACACACAAGATGATCAGTAGAAAGACAAGCACGAAGGATTATAATGTCATCGTTGTCAGACTCAGACCAACAAAAGGTGTTGGGATTGCGCCCGCTAAAGAAGTTTGGGAATTTCTCAAACCGCATATGCGGGAACTGATTCGGTGAAAAGGCTAAAGGAAGCAGCTTAAAATGCTTGATAATTTCAAGATGTCAGACGGTGAGACCATATCTGAGACACTGGAGAGGTTCAACAAGATTTTGTGTGAGCTCAAGGCTGTCGGGGTGACTCTTGACAATGATGTGGTGAATGAGAGATTTCTGGATAGTCTCGACAAAGACTGGCTGAACTTTGCCACATTGTTGGGGACCATGAAGGATTTGTCAAAATTGTCTTTTGAAGAGATGGGTTCAGACTGACTGTATATGAGGGAAAGATGAGAGGGGAACTGACAATTCCAGGTGTGAATAAAGACCTGGCACTGAAGCCAAGAAAGTTCAAATGATAAGAGAAGAAAGTGAAAACCAATAGGGATAGGAGATTACCATGATCGCCAACGGAATTATGAAATATCGGAGGAAAGCGGGTCGGGGTCTAGAATTGATAAGAAAATTCAAGAAAGACCAGATTATATGCTTTAGGTGCAATAAACCAGGACATGTGGTCAAAGATTGCACACTAAAACCGAAAGAAATTTTCATGACAAAGTCAAGAAGTTTACAGAAGCAGCAGCTGCAGCAGCTTGGGGGCAAGACGTCTCAGACACAGACTCAGAAATAGAAGAAACAGCTGAGGTGTGCATGACGGCCGTGGTCGAGGAAGATGAAGAAGTAAGCACAGGCATCAACAAGGACTTCTGTATGATGGCTAGTGAAGACTGGAAGAAGGTTCTTGAGGCAGATGAGGTAGTCCTGAACTTATCTGATAAGTGTCCAAATGAGCATGATTTATAGGTGTATTTCATATATAATATTAGCACTTTTCTTGCTCATTTCTCCACTTCGGTTAGTTTTCCTCTAGTTATGTTTATTATTATCTCACTAATTTATTGGTTAAACATGAGGAAAACAAGCTGGGAGTAAGTAGACAGAGAGACAAACGTATAGGGCGCAAACGGCTCAGAAAACGGAGTCCAAACGAAGAATCTAGAGCCGGTCAAAGATTGGAAGAAAATAAGTCGGGACAATATCATGGAACCGCCTCTACTACTACCACCGCCTGAAATGGAGGCGGACATAATGTGGAGACCGCCCCATGCAACCGCCCCTAAGACAGGCAGACGTGAGTAAGGAACCGCCCCTAAAACAGGCGGACGCAGAGGCGGACGCGTTGGTAAAAATCCATCCAGATCTGAGGCGCGCGACAGTTTTCTTCTTCGCGCCGTCTGCAACTTGCCTTCACCGACTTCTGCAACTCGCGCCGTCTGCAACTTATCCATCTACTCTGCACATGCTCTGTCCCCTGCAATCAGTGAAGGAAGCAATAAATGAAGCAATAAATGAGGAGCAATCAACGAGGCACCTCCCTTATCTTCTCCACCGCCTCAAATACTGCCTTCTTCCTTTCCCTATATAAACCCACGTAACCACCATCAAACCATACACCATCAATTCATCCACGACCACTTCACCACACCTCACGCCATCTCATTTCTCTTCTCCCACCTTCTCCATTTTATTTATTTACATTCCACAAAATCCACCTCTAGCCTACGTATACAAAATAGCAGAGCGAGAAGTGATTCGGATGATTTCTATCATTCTTGTTTCTGTTATTCTATTTAATATGTTAGGCTAGTTTTACCTACGCTCTGGGAATGGCTATTGTGTGTGTATTAATTATGCTATATTTTTACTGGTTTATTTATATACAGTTTGTTACGCTTTAAAGGTTATCTCGCTCCTTTTTAATAAATCTCGCGAATTATTAAATTGCTCTACTAAGTCTATTTTGATCAGACCAGGTGATAAATAGACAGGTTGATTAAGGCGTAAAACTGGAGGAAACTTGATTTGATTTAATAAGTTAGTATTCAGTTGCAATGTAATTCCTCAAATACTCCTCTGCCGTTCACAGGCTTTTGCTTGAACCTTGATTAGAACCTTGCATTACAGGTGAACGAGTTCTTATGAGGCTATGACTTAGTCCTTAAGATAATTACAGGAACCTTGCCAAATTATTAAACCAGTAGAGATAGCATAATTAATCAGATCATATTAACCTGACCCAGAGTTCCATTTTATTTATCTGTTAACTTAGTTTATTTTATCTTTTCTTTTTATTTATTTTACAAGTCAATTAATCCCCCCTCCTGTGACACGCTTAGGTACTATTATATGTATATTAGTCCCACGGTTCGACATCCGGTTGCTTACATTTTCACTATACTACTGCGACCGGGATTTATTTGCAGCCCGACGTTTATTTTTGGGTTTTAATTTCTTTCTTTTATGTTAATTATACCTGTTCTAAACCACTCACAATATAACGTCTGCAAAATGGCGCCGTTGCCGGGGACTAGTTTATACTAGTCCCTAAGCCCCGGATTATTCACTTGTACTATTAGAATATTTTGTTTTATATTATTTTTGTTGTTGTGTTATTAGTTTCTTTCATATTTTGTTTATATTTATTTTGTTTATATTATTAGTATATATGTTTTCTAATTTTATTATGTTCAGTAACTTACGTAAGCGAAAAAAAAAAAAAACGGAACAGAGGTCTGTCCGCCCACCTGTCGCTCATTATCATCGCGGACGCCACACCCCTTGTCCGCCCCATTAGCACGCGGACGTCCAGGCGGACGTCACTCGCACCAGGAAAAAAAAAGAGAAGCGCCGCGTCTATCTTGTTCTTCCCCGATTGCTCCAGCTCACCCGACGCCAAAGAGAAGAACAGCTCGCAGACTCCTGTCCATCTCTGTATCACTTATATTAATATTGTGTGTTGTTTCTAATTATTTCATTTTATTTTCTAATCTGTTTCAGTAGTTTTGTTTTAATATACAAAACAAAAAAAAAAACACCAAAAAAATTATCTGTACGTGGCAAATGGAAGAAGCGTTTGAATATTGGCAGGATTTATACTGCTCCCGAATGTGGGGAAGCTCATGATTTTGAGGATTGTCTCATAGTCCAAGAGCACTCTGGTTAGAAGATCAACCAGACTACTGGAGAGAATCGCTCAACTACTAGAGCAATCAATGAGCGAAACAGTTCAAGAGGTAGAACACCCCACTATAGACGAGCCACTCATAGAAACCCCTCCCTCTAAATTCAATTACCGCTATTTTCCCTCCTTCTCTATAATATACCCAGACAATGAGGATACTTTTATCCTCGAAAATGAAGAGAAGGAATTGCCATCACCTCCCGCCACCATATCCAAACAAAACGCCGGTATCACCTTCGAGGAATCTTTTTTCTCTGAAGATGATATCAAACAGCGTTCTTTCTGTAAGCCTCAACAACAAGAGGAGGATTTTTACATCCTCCAATTTGAGGAAGAAAAACCATCTCCGCCGGGTCTTCTGTTAGAACTACGTTCCCGGCAGTACCTCCTCAACACCAGATTTTGTGGAGTATTAATTTTCTTATTTTATATGCCGAGGTAACGTTTTGTTTTGATCCAGGATAACGAGCAGGCGTCTAGCCAAGACGTTAAAGAGGGGCAGCTTCCTGGGAGGCAACCCGGGTGTATTTTTATTTTATTTACTTTATTGTTCTTTTTAATTTCAGGTTCTCTTTAAATTTTATTTTTGCTAACTTTTAACCCCGTTTATAGTATGGTTGCTTCTAGTGTCTTATGCAGGTGCACCTCCATATGGACACCGCAACCAAGCTACGCTACTTGAGGCTGAAGCTCAAGTGTGGGGAACTCCTAATAACGCAAGCAAAAATAAAATCAGGGGAGTACCAGTTTCTTTAAATTTGTTTTTATTTAAATAAAAACAGCAGAGGAGCGTTTATGTGCTTAAATGTTTATTTGTGATCTGTGTTATCTCTGTTTTATCTACTTACACGAAAAGGTCTTCTGAAACTTCCCTTGTTTTTCTGGTGAACAATGAGACATTGTTCAATTTAAGTGTGGGGGAGTGTGTGCCCTTTTCGGTGACATTTTGTGCTTAAATGTTTAATCTCTCTCTCTTATCTTTCGTTTGTTCAAATTCAATATCGTGGACCCCTTTTATGTGGGTTGTTCTCTTAAGAATAAATATTGTTATGAATTGTAGGATAAATGGTACAATTTTAAAATTTGATTACTTTTGAGGAGCATTTTATATGCGTGTGACCAAATAATTTGCAAATGGTTGGATTTTATTGCTCAGGGTTCTTTCTTCTGTCTTCTCTCTTAGGGATTGCTAAGGGGTACTTTTCTGTTAAAAAAAAAGAAGAAAGAAATATAATAAAGGGACTCATGAGACACCATGGTAACCAACAAAGAGAGTTGAGTGTTCTTAAAATACAAAGGCGTTATGCCTACATTTTCTCATCCCTTATGCAAAAGTGAAACAAATGCATGAATCTATTTTTCCTTTTGTTTCTCCTCAATGCCCATTCTTGAGAGAAGTTGGCCATGGTAAAAGTTCTCAGAGTCACCTAAAAGAAACATTGAAGTACCTTAGATCATACCCCGAAACTCTATATTTATTTTTACCCTGAGCACACACCTATGCCACCAGCAGTTTTTTTCACACTCCTCAATAAGTTTGAAGATCATGTTTATCCTACCCTTCATGATAATATTGTTAGTATTGAGCATTCCCTACTTGGGTACGTGGTTTTGCTTGAGGACAAGCAAAAAGATAGTGTGGGGGTGTGATAAGTGTCCAAATGAGCATGATTTATAGGTGTATTTCATATTAATATTAGCACTTTTCTTCTCATTTCTCCACTTCGGTTAGTTTTCCTCTAGTTTTATGTTTTATTATTATCTCACTAATTTATTGGTTAAACATGAGGAAAACCAAGCTGGGAGTAAAGTAGACAGAGAGACAAACGTATAGGCGCAAACGGCTATGAAAACGGAGTCCAAACGAAGAATCTAGAGCCGGTCAAAGATTGGAAGAAAATAAGTCGGGACAATATCATGGAACCGCCTCTACTACCGCCTGAAATGGAGGCTGGACATAATGTGGAGACCGCCCATGCAACCGCCCCTAAGACAGGCGGACGTGAGTAAGGAACCGCCCCTAAAACAGGCGGACGCAGAGGCGACGCGTGTAAAAATCCAGATCTGAGGCGCGCGACAGTTTTCTTCTTCGCGCCGTCTGCAACTGCCTTCGCCGACTTCTGCACTCTCGCGCCGTCTGCAACTTATCCATCTACTCTGCACACGCTCTGTCCCCTGCAATCAGTGAAGGAAGCAATAAATGAAGCAATAAATGAGGAGCAATCAACGAGGCACCTCCCTTATCTTCTCCACCGCCTCAAATACTGCCTTCTTCCTTTCCCTATATAAACCCCACGTAACCACCATCAAACCATACACCATCAATTCATCCACCACTTCACCACACACACCTCACGCCATCTCATTTCTCTTCTCCCACCTTCTCCATTTATTTATTTTACATTCCACAAAATCCACCTCTAGCCTACGTATACAAAATAGCAGAGCGAGCGGAGTGATTACGGATGATTTCTATCATTCTTGTTTCTGTTATTCTATTTAATATGTTAGGCTAGTTTACCTACGCTCTGGGAATGGCTATTATGTGTGTGTATTAATTATGCTATATTTTTACTGGTTTATTTATATACAGTTTGTTACGCTTTAAAGGTTATCTCGCTCTTTTTAATAAATCTCGCGAATTTATTAAATTGCTCTACTAAGTCTATTTTGATCAGACCAGGTGATAAATAGACAGGTTGATTAAGGCGTAAAACTGGAGGAAACTTGATTATGATTTAATAAGTTAGTATTCAGTTGCAAATGTATTCCTCAAATACTCCTCTGCCGTTCGCAGGCTTTTGCTTGAACCTTGATTAGAACCTTGCATTACAGGTGAACGAGTTCTTATGAGGCTATGACTTAGTCCTTAAGATAATTACAGGAACCTTGCCAAATTATTAAACCAGTAGAGATAGCATAATTAATCAGATCATATTAACCTGACCCAAGTTCCATTTATTTATCTGTTACTAGTTTATTTTATCTTTTCTTTTTATTATTTTACAAGTCAATTAATCCCCCCTCCTGTGACACGCTTAGGTACTATTATATGTATATTAGTCCCACGTTCGACATCCGGTTGCTTACATTTTCACTATAACTACTGCGACCGGGATTTATTTGCAGCCCGACGTTTATTTTTGGGTTTTAATTTCTTTCTTTTATGTTAATTATACCTGTTCTAACCACTCACAAATATAACTTCTGCATTATCGAAGTGCTTTCAATTCCTTATCTAAAAAGGAATCTTTAACTTACTAACTACTGCTGTTGTTAAAATTAAACTACTTGAATCTAAGTTGTCTAAATTAGAGGTGCCTAAGGAACCTGTCATGGAAAACCAAGTTAAAGAAATTCCTCAATAAAGTTCATAAACCCTTGGTAGAAGAATTGAATGTTTACCTGAATGGGCACAAACTGAGTTTAGGTCTCTTCAGAAAGGTTGTGAAAATTCGAAAAAAGAGAATGAAACCTTGACAAACAAGTTGTCAGGAATCCTGAGAGAAAAGAAAATATATTCCCATCGGAACCCAACTTGGTACACAGGAAAAGCTGATCTAACACAATGTTGATTGGAATGAAAAGGATAGAAACATTAAATTCATCAAACATATGCAAAACACCTAGCCCTCCAAACACTAGGACTAAGTATTTCTGTCAGTTTTGTCAAGCATGGTCATAGTATAGGTTTTTTGTAGAGCCTTAATTCTAGACATATCCCTCGTACATCCAAAATCTATTCCCAGTCTAGACCTGACAAAATCAGAGACAATTCTTCGTATCGAAAGAAACCACAGTTAGACAAGTTTGGGTACCTAAGACTACAAGACATTACTTACTCATAGGCACTAGCAGCTACACAATACGACAATTGGTGGCTGATGGATAGCGGCTGTTCAAGACATATGAGTGGTGATAGAGGAAAGTTCAATACTCTAGTGAACAACGAGGAGGTAAAGTAACTTTCGGCAACAACGGGAAAGGTAGAATAATCGGAATTGGCACAATTGGAAAAGAACATTGCATTGATAAAGTTAACCTAGTGGAAGGCCTCAGTCATGATCTACTTAGCGTTTCACAAGTTTGTGATAAGGGTCCATCCGAGGTTTGTTTGATTCTAACGGTTTTCAGATACGTAACAGGCAACACAGGAAGTTTTGCTCCAAGGTTGTAGAGTAGGTAATCTCTACATGGTAGACGTTAGTGATCAGAGTGATTTATCATGTCTCACTCACGGTCAACGAAGAGACGCATTGTTGTGGCATTGAAGGATGGGGCATGCACATCATCGATTAATCAATAAACTCAGGATAAAAGGTTTGGTGCATGGACTAACCAGAGAAGAACTTGATCACAGCACGATTTGTCAAGATTGCGCCTTGAATAAGCTTCACATTTTCACACAAGTCTAAGGGTATGGTCAGCAACACTAAAGTTCTAGATCTACTACACATGGATCTAATGGGGCCTATGAGAGTACGAAGCAAGTCTAGAAAGAGATACGTTTTGGTGGTTGTCGATGACTACTCGAGGTATACTGGATTCTACTTCTGCTTCATCACAAGGATCAGGCTTTTAATGAGATCAAAAACCTGATCTTACAACTTCAGACTCAAACTGAGAGTACGGTAAAGTGCATACGTACTGACCAAGGAACGGAATTCCTTAATCAGAGAATGTCCAGTTCTGTACTGATACTGGAATAACCCATACTTACTCTGCAGCCAGAACACCCCAGCAGAATGGTGTTGTAGAACGTAAGAATAGGACTCTTCAGGAGATGGCTCGTACTATGCTGAACAGCAGTGGGCTTTCATCTAGCTTTTGGGGGGAAGCTATCAATTCTTGCTTACTATATACTCAACAGAGCTCTTATTCGACCCATATTACTTAAGACTCCTTCGAATTGTTCAAAGGGCGCAAACCGTCTATTACACATCTTAGAGTGTTTGGCTGCACATGTTATATTCATAATAATGGGAAAAATCAATTGGGAAAATTTGATAGAGGAGTGACATTGGAGTTTTCCTTGGTTACGCTATAAAGAGCAAGGCATATCGGGTTTTCAACAAACGAACACTTGTGGTAGAAGAATCCACAAATGTAAAGTTTGATGAGAACATTTTGGAGGAAGGTCAAGGCAAGGAGCACTCGAGGCTGTTTCAGGCTAAAGATGGAATCGCTTTCTTGATGATAGTTCAGGAGGAGACTCAGAAGAAGAATTGACTCAAACTGAAGCATCACCTCCATCAGTTCCGAACTCAGAACAGCCTCTAACTGTACCAATCGACACTAATGCTTCTCAAAGACAAACAACGGAGGCACCTTATCGCTTGATGGCTAGGAATGCTCGAGGCATTGACATCACAAATATTCTGTCCTTGGACACAGGAGTAAGAACTCGATCTACCACGCAAAACTTTTGCGCCTTCTTTGGTTTTGTTTCACAACAGAACCTAAAACTATGAAGAGGCTTTAGAAGATGAGAGCTGGATTAATGCCATGCATGAGGAGCTGAATGAGTTTGTGCGGAATGATGTGTGGGAACTTTGTTGTTAAACCAAAAGATCAAAATGTTATTGGAACCAAGGGGTCTATAGGAATAAGCTTTTCAGAAGGACACATTTCAAGGAACAAAGCACGATTGGTGGCCAAAGGTTAACAACCAACAAGAGGTTTGGATTTCGATGAGACCTACGCTCCAGTTGCACGCCTTGAGGCTATCAGACTTCTCATTGCGTTTGCCACATTACACAAATTTACTCTTTATCAAATGGATGTGAAATGTGCATTCTTGAATGGACATCTCAAAGAAGAAGTATACGTCTCTCGCCTCCTGGTTTTGTTTATCCAGAGATACCGATTATGTGTTCGATTGAAGAAAGCTCTATATGGTCTCAAGCAAGCGCCAAGGCCTGGTATGAGCGGCTAACATCCTTTCTTCTACAACAAAATTTTGTACGGGGAAAGGTTAGATCGCACGTTATTCATCAAAGAAAACGGCAGACAAGCTGTAAGTACAGATCTATGTCGATGAAACATTTTTTTGGTTCTACCAGTTCCAGTCTGACACAAGGTTTTGCTTCTATGATGACCAAAGAGTTTCAGATGAGTAACATGGGTGAGCTCACCTTCTTTCTCGGACTCCAAATTAGGCAGACATCAGATGGAACTTCATCAGTCAGACAAAGCACACACTTGAGCTTTTAACCAAATATAAATTCCATGAGAGCAAGCTGATGCTCACGCCAATGTCTACCACTCTCAGACTAGGTCTGGAGCCTGATGCAGAGTCCACGGATCCCACGGTTTATAGAGGAATGATTGGTTCACTGCTCTATCTTCAGCTAGCAGGCCAGATATAATGCAAAGTGTTTGTTTCTGGTCACGGTTTCAGGCTCATCCAAAAGTACCCCATGTCAAGGCCGTAAAATGCATCTTTCTTATCTTCAAAGGGACATCATCTACTTGGTTTATTGTACACTGCAGAATCATTACTACTCGTGCGCATACACGATGCTGATTTGGAGGCTCTCTTACTGATAGAAAGAGCACCACGGTTACTGCGCAGTTCTTGGATCAATCTTGTTTGGATCAAATCTGGTCGCATGGTCGTCAAGGAAACAAGCATCTGTTGCTCTGTCCACAACTGAGGCCGAATATGTAGCCGCTGCTGCTGTTGTGCACAAATCCTGTGGCTACATAGACAACTTGAAGACTATGGTCTCTCTTTTACACCCGTCCCAATCTATTGTGACAACACGAGTACCATTGAGCTTACAAAGAATCCTGTTCATCACTCAGGATCTAAACATATAGATATTCGTCATCACTTCATTCGAGATCATGTTGAACACGGCACCATCATTCTACTTCACTGTTCAACAGACAAGCAATTAGCTGACATTTTTACCAAGCCCCTACCAAGAGAAATCTTCGAGAAACTTAGGTTTAGTTTGAGTTAGGCATGGTTGACACGAAGTGAGAATTAATTTTCATTTTCTTTTCTTTCTTTTTCACAGTTTAACAATTTCAGTTTTAAACTAAGGTCGTTGTAATTCTTTTTCATTTCGTTGTTTTTAGTGTTGAGAATGGTTAAATCTGTTTTATAACATTGTTATTTCAGTTCTTAATGGGTTTTACATAATCATTTATCATACTCTGTGATTAATAAGTTTTGTGTAAGTCCAAGTAGTCATTCATTTTCTGAGATCATAACTGATATACACCCTAATACCTTGGAAATAATTTTACCCTCCGATGTCTAACATGGATCATAAGTCTACATACAGTGCCATGCTTGTATTCATGAATGAACTGGGTTTGAAGGATAGAATGGTGGTATGAACAAGGCAAGAGATTCCGCTACTCACAGTTTGATACTCAACGCTCTATTTTAAACAAAAATAAGGAAAGAGAAAACAGTATTGGCCTCTCTTATCTGGCTATTAAGTCTTTAAGGGTGCCTTATCACCTAACTTCCTAAGGGCAACTGCTCTGGGCAAGTTGACCCAACGCTGCTACAAAGATAAGGAGTAAAAGTCGAGTCCCTGTTTGTAACATGAAAACACAGAATCTAAGGAGGAAGTTTTAAAGAATCAGACTGTGAGCATGAATTTGTGGCGATGAAAGGTTCAGTGGAATAAGACTGCACTTCTCGCCCCTTGTCGATTCAATGGAAAGTGAAAGAAAGGAGGAATTCCTTCTGCAATACAAGTGTGTCACTGCATATGTGCATATATTCATAAACCACGGAGAGTAAAACTTTCTCAACTTAGTAGGTTGTACTATTTGATCTCCTTGGACGCCCCACTCAACAACTTCACTTATTACGGTACATTGTGTTGTGTGAAACTTAGTCTGGAACTGAGATAGTATGTTTCGTAACGGTCTCTTCTATTCACTTCGCTCCATTTTTTTTTAAAACATATTTAAAGGAAGAAAATGATATCAGCTTTCACTGTGGCTAAAGACGTTTGATATACTCTCTTCATTTTCTCTCACTCTCTACTCTCTCTGTTTTTCAAACACAATTCTCCTTTCTGTCATCTCTCTCTGCCTCAAATCAAACTCGGATTTTCTCATCTTCTGGCTATGGACTCCTTCGAACATCTAATTGCTGATGAAAATGGTCGCCCCCTAGCTATGGAGAAGGCAACTGAACAAGAAGTTTCGCAGCCCATCCCTGATTCTTCCTCAAAACCCTCTCCCGATGAAAACTCACCAAACCCTAATGCTGAAGCAACGATCCTCAGTGGCAGTGCTTCCTCGGCTACCCCGCCTGAAGAGGATCTCCAATCTCCACCTACAAATCCTACCAGACGTGGACTGCAAGATCGTTCCAAGAAAGCGCCATCTCCAACTGGGCATACCCCTGCGCCGTCCTCGAAGCGCAAGGTTGCAGATTCTCCTGCTCAACAATCCCGATCTTTGAAGCGAAGTCTGTGGGAAAACTTCAGCCCAAAGCTAAGGCAAAGGAATTCAATCTTGAACGATCACAAAATCCAAGTCGCGCTTACCCTCAGAAGCCTGTCTTTGGTCGTGCCCTCCTCGAATCGGATATTGTACCTGGTAAGCTGATAGACTGTGACTGGCTGGAAAATAACTCTTTAGAATCTTTAGGAGATGCCTTACGTTTCCAAGGTTGGGATAAATTGTTTAAGTCTGAGACTGTGTATTACCCTGAATTTCTGTTTCCATTCATTCAAAACATGGAGTTTCTGTCTCCCTTTGAATTCAAGACTGAGGTTGCTGGCAAGAAAATGATAATTTCACCTGCATGGCTTGCTATGATGTTAGAAGTTCCCTAGACGGTCTGGCTGAATTTAATCCACAAAAAATTGAGGTAGCGCCACATACCGAGGTAGTCGATCACTTTGCCCTGTCATGCGTGAGTTCTAGACTCAAGCACTACCCACAGAGGGATTTAGCAATTTTGCCTCGTCTGTTACATATGATTACCTATCAATGTCTTCTTCCACGGTCTGACATGAGGGACAAGGTTACACCAGCAGATCTTGCGGTTATGTGGTGTCTTGATAGGAAGATACATCTATCTCTGCCTAGGATGATCATTTCCCATCTGAGGACTGTCATTAACAGCTCCAAGCCGTCGATTCCCTATCCGTTTTGGCTGACGAAGGTGCTCAAGTATCATCAGATCTCTCTGGAAGATGCCTTCTCCATCCCCGCTCAACCAACGAGCTATCTAGCTTTGGCTACTCTTTCCAAGATGGGGATGGAACTCTCCGAGTCTGGCTGACAACTCAAACAAGTAGGTCAACACACCGCCAAGACTGAGAAAAAGTTGTTCAGGATCCCATGCTGCAATCCCTGATTCAGTCAGTTCTAGACTCAGTCCAGGCTTTGGAAAGCGGGTAATGGCACACTTGGCGAGGCTGGAAGATAAGCTAGATACTCTTATGCCGGTCCAGATTCTGAATCTTCTGAGAAACTGTAATGACTGTTTGTGTCTGTAATTGGTTCTTGCGTGTGTTGGGTATTGTTCTTTTTGATGAGGCAAAAGGGGGAAGTGTTTGGAAGTCTTTGAACTGTTTTTGTATGCTCGGAAGTCTTCGAACTGCTCTTGGTCCTTATGTTCTTATGTTGGTACTTGAATTGTGGTGGATGGCTGAACTTCAAATTTTTTTGATTAGCACGTATTGTTTCGTGATACTAGCCACATTTTGGATTTACTAATGCTATATCCCAGTTTCCGCTTGACTGCATTCTTGAATATTGCTTATGCTAAGTCTTTTCACCAATGCTTACAAATCTCTCTCTCATTATTACTACATTTTTTTATGAATCACTTTACGCTTGAAAGGTTGTGAGTGTTATACCAAGTACAGGATTAACTGGAAGACATGCGAAATTGAGGGGGAACGATTTCATGTGAAGCTATCTGAGCACAAGACTCAGGGGGAATCAATTCAAGATGTTCAAGACTTCAATGGTTTACCGCATCAAAAGGGGGAAACTGTTAATGCTATTTTGATCGGCAAACTCAGTTTCAAACTGACAAGCACAAAAAGACCAATATCTGAAGACGCAGTTAGTCCTAAACCGAAAGCAAAGAAAGAAGATAGAAGATATTAAGTAAGATTTTATCTATCTGTTAAAGATAAATAAAATCTTCAACGATGACTTGTAACTTAAAAACTCGATATCTATAAAATAAGCGGAGAGACTAGGGTTAGAGGGTAGGTTTTACGGATGAGAAAAACCAAGTGGGAAACACGGGAAACACGATAGGGATTGTTATGCGAAGCGATTTATAGCAATTGTAATATAGTTCTGGGTTCATAATCTGAAGTTATCCACGGGGTAGAACTTCAGGTGCTAGGAGTTAAAGGATAGTCGTTTCTAGACGTGATCTGAGTAATAGTACTCGTGAGAACATAAGGAAGTGCAGGGTGTACGTGCTTTACTTGTATCAGGTGTGATACATGTTTTATGTGAAAGTTAGTTAAGCTCTTCTGTTATTCGTGTTCTCTGTTCTTCGTCAGTCCTATACTAAGACGCATTATACACTAGCGGTAGGATTCTACATACCCATCTTACTTTGCGACGGCCGCCTCCTGACGTTCCCTTGTGTAGTAAAAACAGCCCCCAAAGGGGGGTCAGCACGAATGCTGGTACGATCCTCTCATGGCCCCCAAGCTAACGTGGCTACGACGACTAATTGTCGATAGCATGGAGGTTGATTAGATGCACAACATAATAGTAGGTGCAATAAACAACAAACCAATTATGAACAATCAAAGTTCAAACACAATGAATGACTTAAATGCGTTCCCTTAATTAGTGAGTCAATTATTTCACTCCTTAAGTTACGTTTCCTCTTAATCTTAGTCCATCCTTATTTTACCTCAATCTTAGTCTTATCTTAGTCTTAGAAAACAACCATCCTTTAAAAAGGAATGGATGTAGCTTATCTCAGTCTTATAATACAAACCATCCTTTAAATAGGAATGGTTGCAACTTATCTCAACCTTATCTTATATATGCCAACCGTTCTCTCATTAGAACTGGTTAGCCCTTAGTTCGTTGTTTATTTTCGTAGGGCTTGGTTAACCCTAGCCAGCAGCAGGTCACTTACCGGCAATAAACAACATTCTTAAATTATTGGGGATGTAGGCTAGATCCCCCACGCCATCTTAGTATGCCTCCCTCCTAGAACAAGTAGTCTGAGGAGGCCGAGTCTGTATGTCGACTCTAGGCGACGAGCCCGAAGACAAGTCGTGTTTGGAAGTCGGTATCTGACAAGGATACCGACATCCCCCAATACACATGTGCCGGTACCATTCCGGATTCCTCACTCCCCCCCAAGTTCCAGTTAGTAATAAGTCTTAAGTTAATGTTTGTTAGTTAACCTCTTTCGGTTACTAAGTAAACAATATTTGGGAGTGTTCCTTAATCTCACACAATACTTTACTAAACACTAGTTAGTAAGTTCCCACGTAAGTTGTGTTAGTTTTCAACATCACACAACAATACAATCAACATAATCTTCCGGTTGCATGCTTTATCTTTTTTAGTGAGCACACAAAACAAATAGCACACAAGCCGAGGGACACCTCGTTAGCAAGCAGGTCACAAGAAGAACTGTACCGTTCACCGTCGGTTGTTGCTTGTTTAGTCTCCTTCCGGGTCCCAATTCACAAGTCCTAAAACATTCATTCAGTTTTAGGTTATTTGTAACACCCCTACAATGGACTTCACAACTAATTGAAATCAGCGGAAATAAACAACTAAACATTAACTAAACGCTTCGGTGCTACAACGCCGTCAACCACCCACGTGGTTATACAAGGCAGAATAAATACAGTGTACCGGTCTGATGATCAGACTCCCGAGCATAGAACTAACCATAAATACATCATATACAATACCGAGTATTTAATTACATTCCTTCACAGTAAACTGTCATATACCGCCACAGTAGTATCAACGGATCAAAATATAATGCCACGGGAGCACAGTCGCATCCCGGGGCTCAATATCCAAAATAACCAAAAGTACAACTGCAGCCTAGAACCTACAGCCACTCTGCTTCCTCGATCCTCATCCTGCAGTAAAAATATGGAGCCCCCGAGGGGGTCAGCAACCCTTGGCTGGTATGGTTAACGCGCAGCCCATCGGCTACCGGGATACGCGCAACTAATTGTAATGATAACATGGCATTCATTTTAAACATAACATAACATAACATAATATGTGTCATAGCATCAATAAGCATAGCACAACATCACATACACAGTGGATTCTCTTTCCACATTAGCAAACCAGGAAGGTAAAACAACATAAGAGCCTAGAGAATGATTCACCCTCATGTTAAGCTCGTTACACACACTCATTACCGTTCTGTTATTCGAACGAGTAACTTAAGTCACAGATGGTTCGGATATAGTGACCCGAACACACCACACAAACACATGTTCCCACTAAACCGATCATAAGTCAGAATAAGTAAGCTTTGGAGGAAGCTAGCGGGAGATCGAACGCCAAATTAAGGAGAACAATCTTAACAACATAAGAGTCGAATCTGATTCAGATATCTACTCTTAACTTACATGCATGACCGGAAAACCGGATTCCTCACTTCCCAGTTAGCACTTGTTAGAAGTTCACGGTGGAACTTAACAACAAATACACAACAGGTGGTACGCACGTTAGACACACACAAGGGAAATGAGTCACATCATAACATCACAATAATATGAACAACGGTAAACTCATTACATGGTTAAGTCTTATAACGTCATAAACACACAGAAAAACAAACAACACACAAGCCGGTGTAAACCGGTAGGCAACAGACTGCAAGAAAACCATACCTTGGTCCTTGCTGCTTTTGTTTTCCTCCGTAGGCAACTCCTATACACGTTTAGTAACGTCGGTTAATTAACTTATTTAACTCCCTAACTACTAAGTATTTTACATGATTATATGACATGTTTTAATGCTTAAACTTACCCTTGATTACCTTCATTATACCCCCTTGGGTTAACTACTAAAACCACATTTAGTTGTTTCTTTTTTTTTTTAAATTTTTGGTCAGACCGACCCACCACCGACCGACCCAACCATTGGGTCGGTCCCTTACAGAAATTTTTTCCATCTTTAAAATCTACCCGACCGACCCAACACCTTTCCGACCGACCCATAGCCCTCTGGGTCGGTCCATTACAGAACCTATTTGTTCTTCGTTTTTAGCCCGACCGACCCACCGACCGACCTAACCCCTTGGGTCGGTCCACTCCAGAGACTCATCCGGCAGGTTTAAAAGAGGCCGACCGACCCAGCCAGGGTCGGCCCCTTGGGTCGGTCAACCACAGAACTTGTCTAAAACTTGTCAAATCTTCTCCAAATTTTTCCTCAACCCTACTAACATGTTTCTACACCATCAAACACGCTTAAACCTTCATACAACAACCACCAAACACATTTTCTCACCCCTTAAACACTTACTCTTTTTCTTACAAAATCTCTTATACTATAATGTTTTTCCTTAGACTTCTAAGTGGTGTTTCTTACCTATGATAGCAACTCTCCCAAAATGTTATCTCACCACTATAACATCATCTCCCAAGCATCTTTTCTCACAAAACAAAACTCCTTTATGCCTTTCTTGTAATTTCTCCACAAGTTAACACCTTCTCCTTGAAGCACACTATTTCCTCATTGTTTACCAAAGTTTGCATGAGTCTTAACCAAATCCCGAAATGACTTTGGTGTATTCCAAAACACTCATTTGATTACTAAATACTCCAAGATGATGCCCAAATCCTTTTAGCCCTCTAGAACACCTTAATACTTGCTTTCTTCTCTTTCACTAGGACAACACTTAACCATTCTAAACATTTCCTAACATACCAAACACATTTTAAACCCTTAGAACTTCTTGTTTGTTACCTAAATTTTGACATGACCCTCCTAGAACATTAGTAACCCAAAACACCTTGTTTTCACCATCAAACAACCAAGAACACTAAAAATCCTTCAAACACATTCTTATACACAAACTTCACACACTTAGCACTACATCACAATATAGTGCATAGTTTAAATTGCATGGCACTTAGGCCCTAAATAACATGGCTCTTAGGCCCTTAAGATGCAAAAATCATAAACACTGAATTTCCCACATTATATTTGCCTTTGACCTGCAAATACACTCAACCATACATATGCCTTTTACTAAGCCTTGAGGGCATTTTACTAAGTCATTCACCATTGGCTCCTTAGATCATTTCAATAAGCAATATAAGCTCATTTCTCCTAAGACATTAAACCACATTAGGTTAGCACATTTACCTCTTTTTCCCTCACAACTTCTTTCTTGTTTCCTTGTTTAAAATCGGCTAGGTATTTGATTCCTTGTCAACTACTAAACAATATACAAGCAATGTAATGAGACAAGCTCCAAGCTTAAACTCATTGTAAACCCTAGGTTTTCATTGTTTCAAAAACATAAAGATAGTTGTTTTACCTTGGTCTTTGAAGAGAGTTTGAATATCTATCAAGAGAGGACTCCACCAAGTCCTTGAAAGGTTGGAATGAAGCTAGAACAAAGCCATATAAAGAGCACCTTCAATGGGCATTTTAGGTCAACAACAAAACATGGAGGAAATGAAGTTTTTATTTGAGATTCCTTACCTAGAAGCAAAGGAGAACAATAATATGTAGAAATATAAGCTCAAGCTCCTTCAATGGTGGAACTCCATGGCACCAAAATGGTGGTCTTGGAATTGTGAGAAGATAGGAATAAAGAGCTTGATAAGACAAAGAGAATGGTGGTGTTTGTTTTTGATTTGGTTAAGTAAGCTAGGAAATACAAGTGGTCAAAGATGGAGTCTTGGTGTGTACTATTGCAAACCGTAAATGGAGAATGAAGAAGAGGTAGAAGAGAGCTTGCAACCGTGTGAAATGAAGAAGGAAGGGAGAAATGAAGATGAGTTTTCTTTTAGAAGATATTTATACCTTAAAGTAAATAGTAACTTAAGTAGTCTTCTTTATTTACTTAACATGTTAACAAGAGTGGTGAGTCACCACACTTACAAAAACCGGCCCCCAATAGTTACCTAGGGGTGTTTTAGTCTTTTTTTTTGATCAATTTATTACTTATAACAACATATGTTACAAACTAGCTTATTTTAGTACTATTCACTAAAACAAGGCACATAGAAGTGAAATTTTTGATTTCCCATTGATATAGACTTCCAAATGTGATACTATATAGTACACATGTTAATTAAAGAGTAATGATGGACATTTAGCCATTCAAAACTCATTTACAAGACAATTTTTCAAAATGTGCTTTAAGACTCCTTAAAGCACATTTTATGTTTTAACTTGTTTTCAAGCTTGGTTTTCTTGGTAATTGGTTTAATATGTTCATTAGTATATAAACAATGTCTTGGTAAGTTCATTAGGTCTTAACCAAGCTTATCCCAAGCATAGAGCCCATTTTGGCCTTTATTGACCTTAAAGCACATTTTGTGTTTTCTATTGTTTAAATTTGTTTACTAATGTTTCTAAGACTCTTTTTTTGTCTTAATATAACATATTTAAATGTTTAGACAACATACTAAGGTTTGGGGTATTTCAATCTACCCCCCTAAAAGAACTTTGTCCTCAAAGTTCACACTTCCACATATCCTAAATGTTAGAACACGGGAATACATATAAACAATATTTCCATACAACATTAACAACAAACTTACATAACATTGGACACAAAGTCCATACAACATAACATCGGACACAAGGTCCATACAATATACAACATCATCAACATCATTCAGACCAAACGGTCTGTAACATGACAACATAACATAGACGATGTATTAAATACACGTCGTACACACATAACCGAAACGGCTCTACCCCCCTTAAAAAGGGGTACGCCCCGTACCCTATACACATAAACACTAAGAAGTAAACAATGACGGGTACTTCGCCTTCATCTTATCTTCCAGCTCCCAAGTGGCCTCCTCAACGTCCTGGTTAGACCAAAGAACCTTCACCAGTCTCACAAACTTATGGCGAGTGTCTCGAGTCTTAGTATCCAGAATCCGTACCGGAGTCTCCACTGATCGCATGGTCGGCTCTAAGGTTAGCCTTTCAGGCTGAAGCACATGAGACGGATGAGACATATACTTCTTCAACTGGAACACATGAAATACATCATGTACCTTGCCCAGCTCGGCGGGTAGATCAAGTCTGTAAGCTACCGGGCCGATCCGCTCCGTCACAACATAAGGCCCCACATATTTTGGGCTCAACTTGCCTTTCTGGCCAAAACGAAATACTCCCTTCATGGGGGATTGTAACACCCCTACCATTAATACAGTGCTTACCGTCCAATTTCCTTACATATCAGATACACGCAGCGGATATATGCTTACATACAATGGGTGATACAATGCCGTTAGTCACCCACGTGACTAACAAGGCTACTACTTCTACATACAGCATCGGTCTGATGGACCGGAATCCCGAGTACTACAAGTCTACAATACATTCTCCGTTTACCAAATACTACTATTAGGTGGTCAAATATTTCATGAATAATACAAACTATTGTTCAAGACACATATCGAGAACTATGAACAAGCACAAGTAAGTGCAATATAGTCCGATTCATGCATTTATCTTATTAGGTGGTCAAATAAGCACACAAATCGGGGGTAACCAGATTAGGATACAGGGCATGAAGAAATCATACCTTTCACCGTTGTACTTGTATCCCAACGTTCCTCCGGTGTTCACAAATCAATTCCTATTATATACATGCAATTGAATGATTAAATCTAACTATCATTATCTTAGCTCAATTGCTCTTAGTATGTTTACTAGTTCATACTTACTAAGTCCTTATGCTTCCTACACTTACACATTACTTACCTATCTTCATTACCTTAAGTTTTATTTTCTTACTTACTATTAGCATGCTTTCATACATGCACACTTATATATATGTGGGTATACATATATATATATATTAATTATTATTTAATTGAAATAATAATTCTCTTTTTTTTTTTGACTGGACCGGACTTGCGACCGACCTTGCAAGTCCGGTCCATTCCAGTAGCCTTTATTACGCAAATTTCCTGGTCCGACCGAACTTGCATGTCCGGTCACAAGTTCGGTCCGTTCCAGAAGGTTTCATCGGGGAACTTTTCTGGTCCGACCGAACTTGCAAGTCCGGTCGATTCCAGTAGGTTTCAGACGGGAAATTTTTCTGGTCCGACCGAACTTGCAAGTCCGGTCGCAAGTCCGGTCGATTCCAGTAGCTTTCCCGTCATTGTAAATCTGGGCTCGACCGAATTTGCAAGTCCGGGCGCAAGTCCGGTCCGGCCCAGTATTTGCATTTTTATTTCTGTTTCAGTCCCCTCTTTTGCCCATTACTTCCCCCATTGTTCCTACACTTAATCCCACATGTTATAACACTAATTTAACCTTCTAATACACCTTAGTTCATCCACCAAACTCCTTACTAAATCCATCAATCAATCTTACACAAATTCCTCACTTCTTTCCCAACCAATGTAACAGTTTTTTTTTTACCTATGCTACAGATTTTTGTTGCAACTCCTACCACTCAATACTTCCTCTATCAATGTCACTCCTAGCATCCCATATACATCTCCAAACAACCACAACATCTATACCCAAGTCCAACACTCTTTTTACCAATTCTTGCACACTAATTTTTTTTTTCCAACTTCTCCACACATTCTTATATCCTTTGCTACAGATTTTCACACTTCTTGTTTCTCTTACTACAACTACCTCTCCATCACTACTAACATACCTACTAGCTCCAATACACATCTTGGTTCTCCCATTCACCAAGCCATCCATAAATGTACATTTCCCACCAAAAATTTGCCATAGCTCACACATACTTTTCCTTACTTCTCCACATACACATTTTCACCAAAATCATTCCTATTCTAGCCACACCCATACAAGGGTCCTTACCAGCAATTAAGCAAAATAACTCCTTCCCAATAACACCAATACTCCATCAAACATCAATACTAATACTCATACACAACCATTTGGCTCCAAGGCCTACATTTCACATACTAATGCACAAATACTCAAACTTACTCACAATTACTCAAACTTCCAATACTACAATACCAATACAATAGTTTAGGTTCTTTTATTTGTTTACCCATTCCATTACTCTAATGCATAAAATTAACATTAAGAGGGAGCTCTTACCTTGAGCTTATATTTCTTCATTCCCTTTCCAATTCTCCTATTCTTTCTTTCTTGCCCAAATCGGCCATATGGGGAATGGAGTTACCAAACTCCATTCCCACCACCCAAAGCACATAAAACAAGTGCAATTAAACTACTAATCCTTAAATTAGTGCTAATTCATTTAAAGTGTTAAAACACAATTTCTAGGGTTTACCATTTGAAGCTTTTAAGAGGGGTTTTAGCCCTTGGTTCCAGAAGGTGAATCCACCACCATTGCAAGGTTGATATTATGCTCAAAAGAGAGAGAAAAACAAGGCATTACAAAGAGCCAAAATCGGCTACCAAAGGAAAATGGAGGAAACTTGAATCTTTTATGGAGATTTATACCTTGTTGGAAAGAGGAGACTCCAAGCTCCATAATGGTGTGTTTTTCTCTTTGAATGGGGTATACCCACGAAAATGAAATTCCTCATTTTTGGATTTTGAAAAGAGAGAAGTGTAGAGGATGATGAGGGGAGTTCAAATATGTAGTTATTTTTACCTTTGGAGTTCAAGTGGAGCTAGAGTATGTGGAGGAAGGGAAGAAGCCATGGGAGGCCATTGGAGCTTCTTGAAATCGCCCAAGCCAGAGAGAGAGGAGGGAGAAATCGGTGAGAGAGGGGGAAATGGGAGAGAGAAGAGGGAAAGGTGAGAATGAGAGGTGAGAGAGTGTTATTTTACTTTTTGTACTTTACTCTTTTACTTTTTGATTTACTTATTTGTTATCTAGTTACATGTGTGTGTGAGGGGTTATTTAACCCATTAAAAACCGGCCCCCTTACTGTTATACTAGCTGGAGCGTTTTTCGTCTTTTACAGAAAACGCTCGTTATTTTACCCGGTTTAGGTACTATTCACTAACCGGGCCCGTTTTCCGGAATTTCCTCATTTAATTATTTTTATTGACTATTAAGCTCCCTTAAATGCTTAATAATTATTATTTATTGATTTATAATTTTTTACGGGTCCGTTTGACCCCTTAAAGTCACGTTTTCGGGTTTTCTCGAAAAACGCGCTCTAAAGCTCTATTAGTGTTTTAATTCATTATTTGGATCCGTTTTCTTCGGGAGTTGTTCCCATATATTATTTAGGTCTTATTAAACCTTTGGAATCCATATAATACGCTAACCGAGGTCTCATACCTCCTATGGTTACATAACGCTTATTTAGCGTTTTTCGCCTTTTAAGCGTTTCTTTATTTCTTTTGGATTTATTTTCCTTACAAATATTAATTGGGCATTATCAGGCCCTTAAATACATATTAGAATTATGTTAATCCCTGTATTTAAGTTCGGGGTATTTCAATCTACCCCCCTTAAGAAACTTTGTCCTCAAAGTTGTTCGATGTTACGGGATTACTATGCTTACTCATTCATACATGTCTAATACCAAACGTCACACATTCTTCCTCCTTACAATTCCCAAATCCATTACTCACGGTCTCTACATTCCATACCATATGAATGTACTATACTCACTCCAATCCATATTACTACCAACCATCCGGTTCCACATTACCAATTTATACATACATACAATGCAAGGCTGTCCCCAAAGCGATGCAATACACATTCCAATCCCACAGGCGCTCAGGTCCTCTAGACACGGGACTCCTCTATGTCCCGCTGCCCTTGGAATTATACCACATACTACCTTACTATCTTCTTCGGTATTCACTTCTAACACATCCTCGTTCTCCCTACTAAAAGGAATTCTTCCACCACTACCAATTAAAATTTCTAAAACATACGACTCCATGTTCCAATTTATATTCATTACTTCTATCCTATGTGTGATTCTTGTTACCACTTGAGGGGAGCTTCAAGAATCCTTCGACCCTGATGTGATCAGCATCAGTGTTGAACTATCTTTCCACCCCAATTTGTGTTCGGTTTCCCTTGATCTGATCAGGATCAAGTTCGACTTCCCACATCAGTTTCAAACAAGCAATTAATTCAATTATTTTCATGTTTTATCTTTTTACTTCCTAGTCATTCATACATCTCCAAAGGATGGAATCAGTCCATCAATCATCCTCACTCTATTTCCCCAATTGCTTTACTCCATGGTTCAATCCTAATGCTCATTTCCTCAACCTTCACTACTTCCATCCATTACTCACCATCATATCCTATATTCTAACTACGGAATACTACACTTATAAGATTTAGTTGGCTTCAATTGTTTCACATATTTTACTTACGATTCCACTACTCATAAACTTCATTCATCTACTATCCTCATTCATTTTGTACTACTTCTTCAAAGGTTACAATACTTGTGGAGCTCCGTCCACTACTCATTACTTTTCTTTTACTAATACTCTTACGCTGGTGTTACAAGGTAGGTACATTCCTCTTATGGTATTTGCATGTTTAATGCCTAGTTACCATAATTACAATATGAATGAGTACTAATGTTTATTTAACGTAGTACCAATCATCAATTTGATTCTCATTTGTGCTATGCACATTACGGTTTAAGTGTTTTATTCGTAAAACTTGCATTAAGCGGTTTTTCGCTCTACCCCCCTTAAAAGGGATTATGCCCATGTAATCTACCATATGTTATTATTATTAAACATTGGTTTAATCAATTTGGGCAATCTGAAGCGTTTAGCTTCCCTACGGTGTACTATAGCATATGCTCTGGTCAAAGGGTCTTAACCATACCAATGGTTTAGTCTTTGCACCAAGAGTTCCTATATGAGTTTATTTAACTCATATGCAATTCGGTTCTAGCTTAATCGGCTTCAAGGCATTAATAGCCCTTTTGCCATAATTACTAGGTATATTAATCTCCTAGCTAGGGCCCACTAGCTTCTGCTGCGTGACTCTGATAGCTTGGGTTCCTTACCCTTCGTGTTATCATTAATGTGCTATACATCACCTTTTTATCCGTCTATTATGGGAATAAGGTTTACTAGACAAATGCGGTATTCTTTTACCATGTTTGAACTCAATGAGTTTAAGACTTATAACCAGCTCTCTGGTAATCCACTGCACATGCTTTTCGTGCTTCCAGGGTTATTCACTAAGTTCTTTCGACTTATTGTCAGGCGAGGTTAAGTCACCACTTAGTTGTAGTGCTTCCTCTGGTGTCACTAGCTTCTGAATTCTACCAGTTTCCCTGGTTCAGTACAAGTGTTCTTTACTTGTATGACCTTGCATTTCTATGCGTCGGTCCTAGTGATTTTCTTAAGTCTCCTTTCGCCTTTTATTCCATTGGATTTCACATCTATGACTATTAGTGTGTGTTACACTCTTCGTGCTTCTTTGGCCTTAGGCCGCACGGTTTGTTGCTAAGCTTGCTTAACTGGCTTATGCCGTGTTTGTGGTGAAAAGAAGGATTTACTACGGTTTACATTCTCTATATCCCTAACCATCTCATTAGATCATTAGCTGAACAAGTGCAATGCCAAAACACTCAGTCATACAGAGTGCAGAGGCGTAAACGCTTGGCAGTAAGTCACTTATGTGATAGGAAGGGATATTTCCGTGTGTCATCTCGTACTTATACTCCGTGTCATTGTCTGCTACTCCCTCCTATCGGTCGCTTGTTGCGCACCGTATTCTTACTCATTATACAACATCGTTTTTACTGTTTCTGTTACTGTGATAGTTTCTCTTTACTCATTGCCATTGTCATTGGCACCATTCCTTATGGTATGAATACCCTGGGGTTTCCAATGTTCGTGTGTATGACGGTTGTTGTAGCATACCGCACTACTACTATCTTCCCATTGTGGGGATGTTTTATTTCAGTTTAGGTTTCATGTGTAGGTTGGCTTACCTCACATTATTTTCATCATTTGTGATACAATTCACCAAGTATCTTGGTTGACCAAGGATGAGATAACTCATCGGGTCATAAGCTCTCTTGAGCGTTAATCATTCATGGTGTTCAATGTGTGTTCACATTAACTGCTTTGTTAATTATTGCCTTTCGGTGTTGAGCATTGGTTTAGGCTCTGGCTGTGTAGTTTTGCTTGTATGTATACTACCAGGACATCCCATGAAACTTCAAGGGTTTTCTGGTCCCGTTCTCCAATTGGAGGGTATTCTATCACTGACAAGTGAAGGTTCTTGTTGAGGGGTTTGTCTCCACTCATAGGTCTAATGACAAGGTTAGCTATGTTGGTGTTTACGCAATGGTCCACCACATGTTTAGGTGTATATGGAGTATGCTTACTCCCTTAAGTCGTAATGGTTTGGAAATCTCATTTCCTTATCCCATCATCCCTTGGCAATATCTATTGCGTGGTTTTATTGTTATAGTAGATGGGAGCCTTTTCTAAGGGTTCACATCATCACCGCATTAGTGGTCTTTGGTTAACGAGGGGTACCTTCCCTTGGGTTCCTCGTAGTGTCCAAGTGTGGACTAGGCCAATGTTGGCATTACCATGATTCTCATGCCTCTGTGCTACCATTGCTACAGAAGGCATGGCGGTAATTAAGAACTCCGTCAACTGCATACTAGGTTGATGCTCTAGTGACAGTGACATTGAGTTGGCCATTACTCCAAGTCACTCAGAGTGTTGGTTTTGAATTTATGGTCCAGTTGTTGATTTCTTGTCGTATGAGGTAATATTTCTTGCAAGTCTTGTTAGTGATGGTGCGGGTTCTGCAACCGTTTAAGGTTACACCAGCATCAGGTTTATGGCTTAGAGCCATATTGCTGCAGCTATGCTTTTGCAAGCTGCTTATGCATGTTTCCACTCCATGTATACTGTCGTGGGTTGGAGGTATTATTGGACTCCATGGTAAGTCGTGGCATCACGCTTCCGTCTATAGGAGACCTTCTTAGGCAAATGATGTTAAGTGTCTCTCAGTATCTTAGGGCATTTCCGTTAAGTGAAATCCCTTCGGGTCCTAACCGAGTGTTCGTTCTAACTTTCGTGCTTTTATCATGTCGCTGTTGTTTGACTGTTGCAATGCAGACACCCTTCAAGGATTGCTCCTGAGTGCTGTTGAAGCATGCCGTTACATCCGGCTAATGTTGATGACATGTTGTCCACTGTACCTTCCTGTGGTATTGTACTTGAGTTATCCCTTTTTGGGTCATGACGTCTCCCGTCCTTGGGTAGGCTGTTTATGTTCCTAGTGTTTAAGACTAGGTTTGGTATTCCCTTCAATGATGGAGTATACTTGTGGTAATCTTGGGGTTGCTCTTGGGAATTCTGTCCCGTTTGTTGAGCATTGTTAGGTTCATGTTAGGCATTCGCCTCACTGTGTTTAGGTTGGGTATTCCATCCAGTTGTTAGGTAGTTTCTTGGGTTATTTGAGACATATCCAATGTCTATACTTATTAATCTGTGCTTTTTGCACTCCTAGTTCTTGTTCCTCATCTTCAGATGGATTCTCTGAGTTCCTTGATACTTGATCGTCTGAGGTGTCCAGCTGTTCTAATTGAACTCACTCGTGGTCCGTAGAATGGAGTTGACTACTTCCCGTGTGTCGCACACTACATGTATACATACGTGGGGTACCATATTGATACGTTACCACTTACCCAACTATATGTCGGGCCCACAAGCTCCTTCGGAGTGCGGTTGTCCCACATCCCGTAACGGGTATACTTGTAGTGTTCGTCACATGTCTAGGTGAAGTATTCTGTTGCCAACTCCTCTTGTATCATCCTATGATACTCACCATAATGCTGTTGATCTGGCTTTAAAATCCAAGGTTTTTAAAAGAGGGTTGTGGTTTTGAAAAGAAAGTTTTGGGTTCTAAAGCAATGGTTCGGTGTTAAAAGAAATCTCTCATGGCATAGCCACGTTTGAGGTCTTGACCAAGTCTAGCTTCTCGCTGACTGGTATGTACTAAGTACAGCGGTCGGGCCGTTAGGCCTTTCCAAGGTTCCATACGTCTGGTTGTTAGGATGTGTGATCCTGTGGTTGTTTCGTTACAGTCACCGTACATTACTATGTACTTGTGACATGTTAGTGTCCCTTTACATATTTCTATCTTTACTGCACTTGCCGTGGCAAGTGCGTGGTACTGGTGGTTTTTGAGTAATCCTATACCGATCACGGTATGGTTTCCACTTGTGTTTATTAGTCTTGTTGGCGCTTCCCTCGATCTATTGATTATAATTGGTATACTCGCTCCTTTAGGTAGCTTCTTGGTGGTCTAGACATGGCTGTCGTAGATCTGGGTACTTCTCCACTCCTTGGAGGTTCCCGTTCTATTTGGTTTAGTGTCGCTCCTTGTGGCTTATTCCCGCACATTTGTGGTGGTTAATGAGCCTTCCTTGTTTAGGCACTACGCTTGTAGTCCTATTGGTTTATACTTCATGGTTGTTCTTGTAGTTGTTGGGCTATATTGGCCAGGTACTGCAACCTTAATGGTATTATAGTTTTGGAGTTAACCGCTTCCGACTATGTCCTTAGTCGGCTAGCATACCGTTGGTGGTATTATTCAAGTATTACTAACCCGTAGACTTGTGTCTCGGGTTCCGTTACTGCTCCCTTTTTCATTCCGTTGCACGGTTAGTGCTTCCGTCCTGTTGTTGGTTGACTAGCTAGGTTTTGCGACTGCTAAGCAGGTCGCCCCATGCTGTTGCAAGTTATAGCCTCCTCGTGGTTGGAGTGCTTATTCCCCCGTTACTAAGTGCGGGCATTATTGTTCAACCGGGATTCATCTCCGGGTCTTCCATTTCTTGGAATCTACTACGTGTCGGTTCTTGTTTACTGTGTGATTGCTTCACCACTGCCAGATCGGGTTTTCCCGAGTATGAGAAGGTTTTTCTTCTCTCTGGCGTCCTTTCCCAAGTTATACAATAGGGTTAGTGGAGGGCAGGTCTGGTATTGTAGGTATCCGGTACTCACCGGTAGTTCCTAACTAGCATATCTCTAATGCTAACACTCAGCCCTTAGCCCTAAGCTTCTAATTCTTAACTCGGTATTCCTAAACTCGGTATTTCCAGTCATCAGAGCGATACTTCGCTCTGATACCACTTTTTGTAACACCCCTACCATTAATACAGTGCTTACCGTCCAATTTCCTTACATATCAGATACACGCAGCGGATATATGCTTACATACAATGGGTGATACAATGCCGTTAGTCACCCACGTGACTAACAAGGCTACTACTTCTACATACAACATCAGTCTGATGGACCGGAATCCCGAGTACTACAAGTCTACAATACATTCTCCGTTTACCAAATACTACTACAATCTTCATTCAATACAATACTCCAAGTACAATACAGTATCATCTACACACCGAGTTTACTAGGTTCCTTATACAAGTATAATACCTCTTCCAGTTCATACATACTCACTAAGAGACTACCTACTACCCATTCCTCACTACTACATTACTTTCTAAATACAAGGGGAGTGCTAGTTAATACACCTCTACATTCTGCTACTACTATCCGATGTAGTCACGGTCTCGTGCCTTGACCACATTCGCTTCGGGTACCTGCACACTAAAAAATGTCCCCCGAAGGGGTCAGCTTTCGCCGAGCATGATAACCGCATACCCCGCGTACTTGTGAGGGTACGCCGACCACTTGGTCGAATACATGCGGTTGATTTCATTCAAACATACATGCATACATGCTCTTATACACAATACAACAATACTTACGCAAGGCGCAACATACATACAACATTACACAAGGAATACAAAACCATCCCATACATACTTACCTTCTTCCGAATACACATACTCATTACATACACAAGATACGATTCTTGTTAGCTTCATTGGTCCACCCGGGTTAATCGGGTGGAGATTACTCTTTTACTCATTATTCCATACATACACATACATACACATGCTCATACTCATATCATACATACTTACTTTTACTCTTACTCATGTTAAGCCGGTCTGGCCTCTGGGCAGGGACTACACCGTCCCACCACCAGGCTTTACTTGGTTCACTAATCCAGGATGCTACCCACTTAAGGGATTTGGGCCGTGGACCAGCTTACAAACCAGGAATCGAATCCAACCTCTTGTGTCTCCTCATCCTCACGCGTGGCCGAAGCTATATCGGACTTGTACTCATTCCAATTTACTCACTTAAGTTAGGAGTTAGATAGTTAGGAATTAGCACAAGTCAACATCCAAGCCACAATAATACAATACAATATACACATACATACGAGGTACAATATTACACAAGTACAATATGAGGTTCGAATACCATTCATCATCATTCATATATTTCATGAATTATACAAACTATTGTTCAAGAAATATCAAGAACAATGTAAACAAGCACAAGTAAGTGCAATATAGTCCGATTCATGCATTTATCTTATTAGGTGGTCAAATAAGCACACAAATCGGGGTAACCAGATTAGGATACAGGGCATGAAGAAATCATACCTTTCACCGTTGTACTTGTATCCCAACGTTCCTCCGGTGTTCACAAATCAATTCCTATTATATACATGCAATTGAATGATTAAATCTAACTATCATTATCTTAGCTCAATTGCTCTTAGTATGTTTACTAGTTCATACTTACGTCCTTATGCTTCCTACACTTACACATTACTTACCTATCTTCATTACCTTAAGTTTTATTTTCTTACTTACTATTAGCATGCTTTCATACATGCACACTTATATATATATGTGGGTATACATATATATATATATTAATTATTTAATTGAAATAATAATCTCTTTTTTTTTTTTTTGACTGGACCGGACTTGCGACCGACCTTGCAAGTCCGGTCCATTCCAGTAGCCTTTATTACGCAAATTTCCTGGTCCGACCGAACTTGCATGTCCGGTCGCAAGTTCGGTCCGTTCCAGAAGGTTTCATCGGGGAACTTTTCTGGTCCGACCGAACTTGCAAGTCCGGTCGCAAGTCCGGTCGATTCCAGTAGGTTTCAGACGGGAAAATTTTCTGGTCCGACCGAACTTGCAAGTCCGGTCGCAAGTCCGGTCGATTCCAGTAGCTTTCCCGTCATTGTAAATCTGGGCTCGACCGAACTTGCAAGTCCGGTCGCAAGTCCGGTCCGGCCCAGTATTTGCATTTTTATTTCTGTTTTCAGTCCCCTCTTTTGCCCATTACTTCCCCATTGTTCCTACACTTAATCCCACATGTTATAACACTAATTTAACCTTCTAATACACCTTAGTTCATCCACCAAACTCCTTACTAAATCCATCAATCAATCTTACACAAATTCCTCACTTTTTCCCACCAATGTAACAGTTTTTGTTTTACCTATGCTACAGATTTTTGTTGCAACTCCTACCACTCAATACTTCCTCTATCAATGTCACTCCTAGCATCCCACATACATCTCCAAACAACACAACATCTATACCCAAGTCCAACACTCTTTTTACCAATTCTTGCACACTAATTTTTTTTTTCCAACTTCTCCATACATTCTTATATCCTTTTGCTACAGATTTTCACACTTCTTGTTTCTCTTACTACAACTACCTCTCCATCACTACTAACATACCTACTAGCTCCAATACACACCTTGGTTCTCCCATTCACCAAGCCATCCATAAATGTACATTTCCCACCAAAAATTTGCCATAGCTCACCTACTTTTCCTTACTTCTCCATATACACATTTTCACCAAAATCATTCCTATTCTAGCCACACCCATACAAGGGTCCTACCAGCAATTAAGCAAATATAAATCCTTCCCAATACACCAATACTCCATCAAACATCAATACTAATACTCATACACAACCATTTGGCTCCAAGGCCTACATTCACATACTAATGCACAAATACTCAAACTTACTCACAATTACTCAAACTTCCAATACTACAATACCAATACAATAGTTTAGGTCTTTTATTTGTTTACCCATTCCATTACTCTAATGCATAAAATTAACATTAAGAGGGAGCTCTTACCTTGAGCTTATATTTCTTCATTCCCTTTCCAATTCTCCTCTTCTTTCTTTCTTGCCCAAATCGGCCATATGGGGAATGGAGTTACCAAACTCCATTCCCACCACCCAAAGCATAAAACAAGTGCAATTAAACTACTAATCCTTAAATTAGTGCTAATTCATTTAAAGTGTTAAAACACAATTTCTAGGGTTTACCTTTTGAAGCTTTTAAGAGGGGTTTTAGCCCTTGGTTCAAGAAGGTGAATCCATCACCATTGCAAGGTTGATATTATGCTCAAAAGAGAGAAAAACAAGGCATTACAAAGAGCCAAAATCGGCTACCAAAGGAAAATGGAGGAAACTTGAATCTTTTATGGAGATTTATACCTTGTTGGAAAGAGGAGACTCCAAGCTCCATAATGGTGTGTTTTTCTCTTTGAATGGGGTATACCCACGAAAATGAACTTCCTCATTTTTGGATTTTGAAAAGAGAGAAGTGTAGAGGATGATGAGGGGAGTTCAAATATGTAGTTATTTTTACCTTTGGAGTTCAAGTGGAGCTAGAGTATGTGGAGGAAGGGAAGAAGCCATGGGAGGCCATTGGAGCTTCTTGAAATCGCCCAAGCCAGAGAGAGAGGAGGGACAATCGGTGAGGAGGGGGAAATGGGAGAGAGAAGAGGGAAAGGTGAGAATGAGAGGTGAGAGAGTGTTATTTTACTTTTTGTACTTTACTCTTTTACTTTTTGATTTACTTATTTGTTATCTAGTTACATGTGTGTGTGAGGGGTTATTTAACCCATTAAAAACCGGCCCCTTACTGTTATACTAGCTGGAGCTTTTCGTCTTTTACAGAAAACGCTCGTTATTTTACCCGGTTTAGGTACTATTCACTAACCGGGCCCGTTTTCCGGAATTTCCTCATTTAATTATTTTTATTGACTATTAAGCTCCCTTAAATGCTTAATAATTATTATTTAATCATTTATAATTTTTACGGGTCCGTTTGACCCTTAAAGTCACGTTTTCGGGTTTTCTCGAAAAACGCGCTCTAAAGCTCTATTAGTGTTTTAATTCATTATTTGGATCCGTTTTCTTCGGGAGTTGTTCCCATATATTATTTAGGTCTTATTAAACCTTTGGAATCCATATAATACGCTAACCGAGGTCTCATACCTCCTATGGTTACTTAACGCTTATTTAGCGTTTTTCGCCTTTTAAGCGTTTCTTTATTTTTTGGATTTATTTTCCTTACAAATATTAATTGGGCATTATCAGGCCCTTAAATACATATTAGAATTATGTTAATCCCTGTATTTAAGTTCGGGGTATTTCAGGGATACCCTGAGAAATACCTGATCGCCCACGGCGAACTCCAGGTCACGTCTGCGTACATCTACGTATGACTTTTGTCTATCCTGAGCTGCCTTCATGTTAGCCCGGATCTGGCGAACTTCTGCCTGAACTTGTTCTAGATATTATGGTCCTATAATGACCGTCTCACTCGACTCATCCCAGCATAACGGCGTGCGGCATGGTCTACCGTACAAAGCCTGGAAGGGAGACATCTTGATCGAAGCATGGTAACTGTTGTTGTAACTAAACTCGATCAGATGTAACTTATCAATCCAACTGGTCTGAAAGTCAAGTACACATGCACGTAACATATCCTCAAGTTCTGGATGGTGCGCTCACTCTGGCCATCTGTCTGTGGGTGAAACGTGTACTCAATTTCAGTTCGGTACCCAGTGCTTCTCGCGTAGACTTCCAATACCTCGATAAGAATCTGGTATCTCTGTCAGATACAATCGTTTTCGGTACCCCATGATGTCTTACAATCTCTCTGTCAAAGAGTTCTGCCAGTTTTGCCACTTTCCAGGTGTCCTTCATCGGTATGAATCGAGCCACCTTGGTCAGTCGGTCAACAATAACCCAAATCATATTCAGACCTCCCCTTGTAGGCGGAAGCCCTACTACGAAGTCCATAGAAATGTCATGGAACTTCCACTCAGGCACTGGCATTGGCTGTACCATACCACTAGGCCGTCGGTGCTCAAACTTGACCTTCTGGCAAGTGAGACACCTCAATACATAATCAGTAACATCCTTTTTCATGCCAGTCCACCAAAAATATCTTCATACCCTTATACATCTTTGAAGCTCCGGGGTGAATCGAAGTAGAGAACATGGAATTCACTCAATATGTGCTCCTTCAACTCAGCGCTACTCCTTGGTATACACAATCGGCCATTAAGCCTAATCAGATCATCATCGTGGAGTCTGAAGTCATACTTCTGACCCTCGAATGTGCCATCAATAAGCTTCTGCCTGATCTCCAACATATACTGATCCGTCATCTGAGCACTTCGCACCTCTTCAACCAAGCCAGTATGAGAGACTAGCGAATGGAGAGAGTGTGCTCGGCGACTCAATGCGTCAGCTACCACATTTGCCTTACCCTCTTTGTACTGTAGGTTAATGTCATAGTCGTTTAGAAACTCAACCCACCTTCTTTGCCTCATGTTCAACTCCTTCTGAGTGAACAAGTACTTTAAACTTTTGTGGTCCGAATAAATTGTCACACTTACCCCATACAAATAATGTCGCCATATCTTCAATTCGAAGACAATGGCCCCCAGTTCCAAATCGTGGGTAGGTAGGGTAGTTCTCTTCATGCTTCTTCAGCTGTCGGGAGGCGTAAGCTACGACCTTCCCGTGTTGCTTCAACACACAACCTATACCTCTGCCTGATGCGTCGCAATAGACCTCAAAACCATCTGGACCGTCTGGTATAGTCAGGACTGGTGCAGATGTCAGAGCATCCTTGAGACTCTGGAAAGAACTCTCACAGTCGACTGTCCACTCGAATGGTGCATCCTTCTTCATTAAGGAAGTCATCGGCTTCGAGACACTGGAGAAGTCCTTTACAAACCTCCTATAATAACCTGCCAGACCGAGGAAGCTCCTGATATCGGTAACTGTCTTCAGCCTAGGCCAGGTGCGCACTGCATCTATCTTTGCCGGATCAACAGCTATCCCGGCTTCAGAAACCACATGTCCAAGAAAGGATACTTGGTTCAACAAAATTCGCACTTCGAAAATTTAGCATACAACTGATTCTTCCTCAATGTTTGTAACACATTCCTCAGGTGGCTTTCATGCTCACCTCTCGATTTTGAGTACACAAGAATATCATCATGAAGACTACCATAGACTTGTCCAACTGATCTTGGAACAAGCGGTTCATTAAATCCATGAACTTCGCTGGTGCATTGGATAACCCAAACGGCATAACCGTAAACTCATAATGTCCATACCTAGTTCTGAATGCTGTCTTCTCAATGTCACTATCACGGATGGCTATCTGATGGTATCCGGATCGTAGATCTATCTTGGAGAATACTGATGCTCCCCTCAACTGGTCAAATAAGTCGTCGATGCCTGGTAAAGGGTACGGTTCTTCACCGTAACTGCATTCAGTTCTCGATAGTCAATACACAGGCGGAGACTACCGTCCTTCTTCTTCACGAAGAGGACCGGCGCTCCCCATGGTGAAACGCTAGGGCGGATAAATCCCTTGTCGAGTAGGTCTCTCAGCTGCTCCTTGAGCTCTGTCATCTCTGCTGGAGCCATACGATAGGGCGCCTTCGCAATTGGTCCGGTACCCGGAACCAAATCAATCTCAAACTCCACTTCCCGTGCTGGCGGCATGCCTGGCAGTTCCTTAGGAAATACATCAGGAAACTCTGACACTACCGGCACTTCAGGACTAAACTCTGGGTCTCTCTCTATGTCCTGGACATAGCAGAGGCTCACTCCCTCATCGTAGTTCACGACACATAGCCATGACGGTGATGATCTGAGTCGAAGGCTCCCTGGGCCTCTGGCGGTAAGATATAGTAACCCCAGATGGACTCCGAAGAAGCAGACGATGCTCGGCACACAGGATTCTGCCCTTGTACCGCTCCAACCAGTTCATCCCGACAATCACATCAAAACCGAGTCCGCCGAACTCTATCAAGTCGATCGGAAACTCTTCACCTCTGATTCGTACAACAACATCTCGGTGATAGCGGGTACACCTGATCCGCTCTTTCGACGGGAGAGTGACTAGGAAGTCTGGCATCTCATCACCGTCTAACCCCAGCCTCTTCGCATAGGATAGCGAAATAAATGTATGTGAGGCTCCGGAGTCGAACAAGATCGAAGCGTCCACGCCATTGACTGGAAAGGTACCGGTGAGGATCGTGCCGCTCTTGCCGGCTTCTGCCTCACTGCAGACACTCAGGGTACCTCCCGTTCCGAGTGTAGAGCCTAATTCATTGGCAAAATAATAAGTATTGGGTAACAACACGGTTGATATACTTCAATAACTCCACTTTATTCATTAACACACTCTTCTTACATTATACGTTGGTTTACACTGTTAACATAACTAACAATACATAACATCCTTAACATACGCTGGCTTAACACACTACATAATTATACAAGGCTTTCAAAACTGTCTGAAGGTTAAATTCAAACGTCCGGGTTTCATGTGTGTGGCGTTGATCACTGCCGACGGTGCGGTATTCAGTTTGATCTTTTGATGCCATGATATAGCATCCTCGACTGCCCACCCATGATTAACACATCTCCTGATTTTAGTACCAACTTCTTTGCGAGATCAGCACGCTTCTGCTCGCCATATATAAACACTGCGGTATCACCAATGGACCAAGACACCACGGGTACTCCCTTACTTAGAGACTCGGGTGACTCGTCCTTATCTTGGTGTAAACCTAATCATCCACCTTTCTGGTAGAAGTTCACAATACACAAATCTGCTTTAACACTTGGAATTGAATCCGTTTCAACTTGCTGAGCAATTCCCACGGCGTGGTTAACGACCGCAAGGAACTCCTCAGGTATCATCGGTACAATTGCTCCGTCTTCAGCTCGCACTTCTTGATATGTCTTGGTGTAAGGATTCCAGTCCTTACCCATGCACATCATCTTCAATTTCATTCTTGATCTGCTCGGGTATTCAAGTGTGTAGAAACCTCCAGGTGTTGCTCCAAGTTCATTGCATCGTCTGATGATATGGACTTGTGCTTCCGGTGTCAGGTATCTATTTAAGAGTATCATACCTGGCTGGATAACCTGACATTGCTCCATTGGAAAGCCAGTGATGTCGATGGTAGTTTCTTCCGGGTTTGGTGTGGGTTGGATTGGATAACATATATTGAAGGTTCCTTTAAGTTTAGAGTTACCTAATTAGGTGACTTTCACACTATACTCTAACTCTTTACTCACATAATAATACGCCTGGACTCACTAGCACATACATGCATGAAATGCGGTATGCAATCACTTATTTCATTCAATAGTTTAGGTGGTACCTGGTCTAGA
This sequence comes from Limonium bicolor, assembly GCA_023374045.1. Lineage (NCBI taxonomy): Eukaryota > Viridiplantae > Streptophyta > Magnoliopsida > Caryophyllales > Plumbaginaceae > Limonium > Limonium bicolor. Next base: position 163,730,356 of record CM041776.1, on the reverse strand, counting down.
AGAGGGCCCTGGCGCCTCAGACCGGTCCACCACATTCAGGGCGGCCTTGCTAGGTCCCGACCCTTTCCCCTTCTGGGAATCAGTGTGCCTCTGATCTGTGGGTGGCTGGTTAGCCGTCTTCGGGCCATCAATAGTCGCTGTGGCCTTACCCTTCCACTGCCCCTTGGGCTTGTTGACTCTGCTGTTGGGGTTCCGATAACACTCATAGTCACGGTAACCCCATTTCTCGCAGTAACGACACTGCACGTCGTTTCCCTTGCAGTCCTTGCTGGGGTGGTCTCCGTTACACCACTTACAGTAGTAGTGGTGCTCCGGTCCAGAACCCGTGCTAGCTGCTATCACAATACACAATCAATACTGATTTCACAACTTAACATCATACACTTCAACTTGTCACACATGATTAAATAATTACCCTTTGGTGGGTAAGAGCGTAGGGGTTTTGCCGCATAAGCATATGTGAGCTTCAATGGCTCCTCAGTTGTGGTGGTTTGGGCTTGGCCCTTGTCACCCTGGTGCTGACTCTTCGGGGCTGGGGATAAGGTTTCTTCTTCTTCTTTCCTCCCCGTACCCCTGCGGACTCTGGCCCTCGCTCGTGGCCTTGCGCTTGTGCGCATTTTCCTCGTCCCTCAGACGGATGGTAATCTCAACCTTAGCAGCGGCATGATAGCACTCCTGAATTTAGGACGTCAGTCATGCTCCGCAATACATACTCACAAACTCACATTAATACTCACTTATGGATTACACTTATTCACATCACACTTCATTCAAGTTACCTGCAAGGTAGTATACTCAGCTGGCCCATCCCATAGCGAAGACGGTGGCTGAGACCGTTGTAGAAACGGTTTACCAGCACCCGGTTCGAGTATCCAGGTCCGGTAACAGGTGGATAAGACCGGTGAATGCAGTGTAGTACTCATCAACCGACATCTTGTCCCCCTGCTTCAGACTATCCAGCTCTAGGCGCTTGGCCTCTTGAACATGCACAGGGTAGTATTTGGCTTGCAGTAGTGCCGTGTACTCCCTCCAACCAAACTGAGGATCCGCCATCCGGTCCTGTCTCACAAGCTTCCACCAACTTTGTGCCGATCCCTTCAGGTAGTAAGCGGCAAGACGGACCTTGGCCCCTGCAAGCACATCCAAGGTCTCGTAGGCGGTCTCCAACTCGGAGATGTACGCCTCCAGCTTACGGGGTCGGTCTCCCCATGAAACGACGGGGGTCTCAAGTCTGCCAATGCCTTGACCCAGTTGGTCTCTCGTGGCGGTGGCGGTGGTGGTTGAACTTCGGGCTGTTACCCCTGCTGAATTGCAGCTACAAGTTGTGGGACCATTTGGGCTATGGCGGCCGCTACAGCTTCGGCCATAACCTGAGCCGTAGTATTCTCGCCCTGGTCATCCGTATCTCCAGTACCGCTTCCGCGGCCTCTACCTCGGTCTACCTGACATCTGAATTCACATGAACATTTATTAGCACTGTGCTTGCACACTTATCGGTTCCAACGGTTGTAACGTTTTCCCGACAACAAGGTATCTCCACACTTAGTTTGTGGTTAACCTTTCCATAACTGCACACTTAGGTAACTGTAGTTAGGTTTTTTAACTCGGTATTTTCCTAAGCTCGGTATTCTAGTCATCAGAGCGATACTTCGCTCTGATACCACTTTTTGTAACCCCTACAACGGACTTCACAACTAATTGAAATCGCAGTGGAAATAAACAACTAAACATTAACTAAACGCTTCGGTGCTACAACGCCGTCAACCACCCACGTGGTTAACAAGGCAGAATAAATAAGTGTACCGGTCTGATGATCAGACTACCGAGCTTAGAACTAACCATAAATACATCATATACAATACCGAGTATTTAATTACATTCCTTCACAGTAAACTGCCAATATACCGCCACAGTAGGTATCAAAAGATCAAAATATAATGCCGCGGGAGCACAGGCGCATCCCGGGGCTCAATATCCAAAATAACCAAAAGTACAACTGCAGCCTAGAACCCTACAGCACTCTGCTTCCTCGATCCTCATCCTGCAGTAAAAATATGGAGCCCCCGAGGGGGTCAACAACCCTTGCTGGTGGTATGGTTAACGCGCAGCCATCGGCTACCGGGATACGCGCAACTAATGTCATGATAACATGGCATTCATTTTAAACATAACATAACATAATATGTGGCATAGCATCAATAGTGCATAGCACAACATCACATACAATGTGGATACTCTTTCCACATTAGCAAACCAGGAAGGTTAAACAACAAAAGCCTAGAGAATGATTCACCCCTCATGTTAAGCTCGTTACACACACTCATTACCGTTTTGTTATTCGAACGAGTAACTTAAGTCACAGATGGTTCGGATATAGTGACCCGAACACACACCAAACACATTTTCCCACTAAACCGATCATAAGTCAGAATAGGTAAGCTTTGGAGGAATCTAGCGGGAGATCGAACGCCAAATTAAGGAGAACAATCTTAACAACATAAGAGTCGAATATGATTCAGATATCTACTCTTAACTTACATGCATGACCGGAAAAACCGGATTCCTCACTTCCCAGTTAGCACTTGTTAGAAGTTCACGGTGGAACTTAACAACCAATACACAACAGGTGGTAAGTCACGTTAGACACACACAAGGGAAATGAGTCACATCATAACATCACAATAATATGAACAACGGTAAACTCACTACATGGTTAAGTCTTATAACGTCATAAACACATAGAAAAACAAACAACACACAAGCCGGTGTAAACCGGTAGGCAACAAACTGCAAGAAAACCATACCTTGGTCCTTGCTGCTTTGTTTTCCTCGTAGGCAACTCCTATACAGTTTAGTAACTCGGTTAATTAACTTATTTAACTCCCTAACTACTAGTATTTACATGATATATGACATGTTTTAATGCTTACCCTTGATTACCTTCATTATACCCCCTTGGGTTAACTACTAAAACCACATTTAGTTTGTTTCTTTTTTTTTTAAGTTTTGGTCAGACCAACCCACCGACCGACCAACCCATTGGGTCGGTCCCTTACAGAATTTTTTCGTTTTAAAATCCCCGACCGACCAACACCTTTCCGACCGACCATAGCCCTCTAGGTCGGTCCATTACAGAACCTATTTTGTTCTTCGTTTTAGCCGACGACCCACCGACTGACCTAACCCCTTGGGTCGGTCCACTCCAGAGACTCATCCGGCAGGTTTAACAGAGGCCGACCACCCAGCCAGGGTCGGCCCCCTGGGTCGGTCAACCACAGAACTTGTCTAAAACTTGTCAAATCTTCTCCAAATTTTTCCTCAACCCTACTAACATGTTTCTACACCATCAAACACACTTAAACCTTCATACAACAACCACCAAACACATTTTCTCACCCCTTAAACACTTACTCTTTTTCTTACAAAATCTCTTATACTATAATGTTTTTCCTTAGACTTCTAAGTGGTGTTTCTTACCTATGATAGCAACTCTCCCAAAATGTTATCTCACCACTATAACATCATCTCCCAAGCATCTTTTCTCACAAAACAAAACTCCTTTATGCCTTTCTTGTAATTTCTCCACAAGTTAACACCTTCTCCTTGAAGCACACTATTTCCTCATTGTTTACCAAAGTTTGCATGAGTCTTAACCAAATCCCGAAATGACTTTGGTGTATTCCAAAACACTCATTTGATTACTAAATCTCCAAGATGATGCCCAAATCCTTTTAGCCCTCTAGAACACCTTAATACTTGCTTTCTTCTCTTTCACTAGGACAACACTTAACCATTCTAAACATTTCCTAACTTACCAAACCCATTTTAAACCCTTAGAACTTCTTGTTTGTTACCTAAATTTTGACATGAACCCTCCTAGAACATTAGTAACCCAAAACACCTTGTTTTCACCATCAAACAACCAAGAACACTAAAAATCCTTCAAACACATTCTTATACACAAACTTCACACACTTAGCACTACATCACAATATAGTGCATAGTTTAAATTGCATGGCACTTAGGCCCTTAAAAAACATGGCTCTTAGGCCCTTAAGATGCATAAATCATAAACACTGAATTTCCCACATTATATTTGCCTTTGACCTGCAAATACACTCAACCATACATATGCCTTTTACTAAGCCCTTGAGGGCATTTTACTAAGTCATTCACCATTGGCTCCTTAGATCATTTCAATAAGCAATATAAGCTCATTTCTCCTAAGACATTAAACCACATTAGGTTAGCACATTTACCTCTTTTTCCCTCACAACTTCTTTCCTGTTTCCTTGTTTAAAATTGGCTAGGTATTTGATTCCTTGTCAACTACTAAACAATATACAAGCAATGTAATGAGTATACAAGCTCCAAGCTTAAACTCATTGTAAACCCTAGGTTTTTCATTGTTTCAAAAACATAAAGATAGTTGTTTTACCTTGGTCTTTGAAGAGAGTTTGAATATCTATCAAGAGAGGACTCCACCAAGTCCTTGAAAGGTTGGAATGAAGCTAGAACAAAGCCATATAAAGAGCACCTTCAATGGGCATTTTCGGTCAACAACAAAACATGGAGGAAATGAAGTTTTTATTTGAGATTCCTTACCTAGAAGCAAAGGAGAACAATAATATGTAGAAATATAAGCTCAAGCTCCTTCAATGGTGGAACTCCATGGCACCGAAATGGTGGTCTTGGAATTTTGAGAAGATAGGAATGAAGAGCTTGATAAGACAAAGAGAATGGTGGTGTTTGTTTTTGATTTGGTTAAGTAAGCTAGGAAATACAAGTGGTCAAAGATGGAGTCTTGGTGTGTACTATTGCAAACCGTAAATGGAGAATGAAGAAGAGGTAGAAGAGAGCTTGCAACCGTGTGAAATGAAGAAGGAAGGGAGAAATGAAGATGAGTTTTGCTTTTAGAAGATATTTATACCTTAAAGTAAATAGTAACTTAAGTAGTCTTCTTTATTTACTTAACATGTTAACAAGAGTGGTGAGTCACCACACTTACAAAAACCGGCCCCCAATAGTTACTTAGGGGTGTTTTAGTCTTTTTTTTGATCAATTTAATTACTTATAACAACATATGTTACAAACTAGCTTATTTTAGTACTATTCACTAAAACAAGGCACATAGAAGTGAAATTTTTGATTTCCCATTGATATAGACTTCCAAATGTGATACTATATAGTACACATGTTAATTAAAGAGTAATGATGGACATTTAGCCATTCAAAACTCATTTACAAGACAATTTTTCAAAAATGTGCTTTAAGACTCCTTAAAGCACATTTTGTGTTTTAACTTGTTTTCAAGCTTGGTTTTCTTTGGTAATTGGTTTAATATGTTCATTAGTATATAAACAAGGACTTGGTAAGTTCATTAGGTCTTAACCAAGCTTATCCCAAGCATAGAGCACATTTTGGCCTTTATTGACCTTAAAGCACATTTTGTGTTTTCTATTGTTTAAATTTGTTTACTAATGTTTCTAAGACTCTTTTTTTGTCTTAATATAACATATTTAAATATTTAGACAACATACTAAGGTTTGGGGTATTTCATTATTAGTTACTTAACTCATCCCAACTTAATTAACCTACTTATCCACCATTGTTCACCATCTAATATTCACTAAGTCCTTACAGTTTTAACTTAGACTTTTCAGTGCATCATTTCTCATTGTCTCTTATACTTATTCACCCACTTAATTGTCATTAATTCCCACAAAACATGTCCTTAATAACTTTATAATAACAATACTTATCAATCCCCATCATTACCTAACATTTTCCAAGCTTATACACCATTTTTAGAGTGGTCCGGGACCTTGTCCTCAACCTAAGTCCCGGACCTATACCTGGTTCAAACTCTCGGCTGTTTTAATGTGGTGGTCCGGGACTTTGTATGGGACTTAAGTCCCGGACCAATGCAAGCTAAAATCCTCGGGGGTAAATCAGGGGGTGGTCCGGAACTTCATACCAAACTTAAGTACCGGACCATAAGGTTGTAGCAACTCTCGGCCATATTTTTAGGGTGGTCCGGGACTTTACCCTGGACTTAAGTCCCGGACCAGCTACAGATTTTTGCCCTTTTCATTTTGCTAAGTGCATTTGCACTTGTTCTCTTCGTCCATAAATCACCCAAACTTTATACATGATCTTAGGCATGTTCTAATACCAAAAATCTCTTAAACTTGTCCAATTCCTTCTCTAACCTTATAACCCAATTTCTCACATGATCTCTTAACACTTGTAATTTTTCCTTACACTTCCAACATGTAAACTTTGTCTAAAACTTCAACTAACCAAAGTGTTTCCTTTCCACCAATATAACTACTCCTCAAGCATCATCATGCATAACCCATGCACAAATTCCTCTCTTTCCATTTGTTAATCATCAAGCTAAACTCATGAACTTACCTATACATTTCTAGTCAATTTCCTCGACAATCGACAACATTCTCCTTCAATCTTCACTCCCATCACCTAAGTCCACTCATTACCATCTAAACTAAAACCTTATTGTTCCACCACTAGTATCCTCTTCACTTACACAAGCTTCCCAAAATTCTCATTGTTATATTCCCTAGTTCATACCTAAATCATCTTAAGCATTATACACCTTCTCCTTCAAATTTATGCACAAGTCTCACCATTCTCTTACCATGACTTTGGTGTGTTCAATACACCCTTTTAAACTCTAATTTCCTCATTGACAACCCTAGGTCATTCTAAACCTCAAGAACTCCTTAGTTAACTCATTTCCACTCAAATTCTTCAGAATGATCCCTAGTGAATCCTAGGGCATATTAACTCACCACCACCACTTAAACACTTTGTTTTTACTCAAATTTCGCCATAGCTCCTCTAGTATATTATCATGCCCATAAGCATTGTTTTCCTCATTCAACCATCTCACACACATCAAGTCCTTTCTCATCTTATTTTCCCACCCAAATCAACTCATTCACAACAAACTCAATATAATGCAATAATCTTAAATTGCATAGCCCTAAGGCTCTTAAATGACATGGCTCTTAGGCCCTTAAATGACATGAATTTCAACACTGAATTTCCCACATATAAAAGCTTTCAACCTGCAAATACACCCATCAATCTCATAGTAGTTATAATGCTCTAAAAATCCATCTTAAACTTATCTTACTAACTCATTCTCATTGGCTCCTTAGTCACAAGTTCACAAGCTTGTTTAAATTCCTTTTTCCTAGGTTATATAACTCATTACTTAATGTAAGCTTTAAGCTACATTAGTACCCACCTAAAACTCATCCCTTAGAACTTAAACCACCATTAGGTAAGCAATTTACCTTGTTCTCTCAAGCTTATCTTAACTTCCTCCTTAGACCCCCTTCATGGATGAATCTCGGCCACCATTGAATTTCCTTTGCCAATGTTCTAATCAATATTCAATGACTCCAATGAGTACTAAACAACACCCTAACCTTAAGGAATAAAACCTAGGTTAAAAAAATGTTTTAAGGTATTAAATTGAATGTTTTACCTTGGATTCTCAAAACAAGCTTGGATATGAATCAAGAAGGACCTCCTCTAGCCCTTGGAGAATAGAATCAAGCTAGAACAATGGATAAAACAAGGCTCCATGAGAAGGTAATTTTCGGTCATGAAGAAGAAGTAGTGGAAACATGGTTTTTCCTACATTTTCATTACCTTGGATGAATGGAGAACCAAATGGGCTCTTCAAACTTGATTTTCCTCCATCAATGGAGGTTTGTCTTGGCACCGAAATGGAGCTTTGAATGATTTGAAAAGATAGAAAGGAGGGCCTTGACTTAACTAAGACAAATTTATGCTTATTTTTGGATTTGGAGCTAAAATAAAGGTTTGGTGAGCATTTGAAGATGGAGCACCCATGGAGGCAGCCCTCTCGGTTTTGGAGCAGGAGAGGAGAAGAAGAAACCGTGGGTGAAGGTGGGAAATGAAGAAGAGAGGAGAGAAGGTAGGCTAGTATAGATATTTTGCTTTATAAAAGCAAATAGTAACTTCTTTTACTTTACTCTTCTTTTCCTTTCTTATTTAATGAAGTCTATGGTGACTCATCCTCTTAGAAACCGGCCCCCTCATTGATTTAGGCTGGTCATGGTCTTGTTTGACCAACTAATTAGACTTAGTTGATTAAAGACTAAACTAGGCACTATTTGATTACTATTCACAAACTAGTGCACATAATTGTGAAATTTTTGATTTCCCATTGATTTAGACTTCCTAATGTGATACTAAGTAGTACACATGTTAATTAAAGAGTAATGATGGACATTTAGCCACTCAAAACCCATTTACAAGACAATTTTTCAAAAATGTGCTTTAAGACTTCTTAAAGCACATTTTGTGTTTTAACTTGTTTTCAAGCTTAGTTTTCTTTGGTAATTGGTTTAAAATGACCATTAGGATATTAATAAGGTCTTAGCATGATATTTGGGTACTCACCCAATTCTCTCCAAGCTTAGAGCACATTTTTGCCCTAATTGCCCTTAAGGCATTTTCTTGTGTTTTCCTTGGTTTAAATTGTCTACCAATCTTTCTAAGGCATATTTTATCCTTACTACATCATAAATTGATGTTTACTTCGAATACTTAGGTTTAGGGTATTTCAATCTACCCCCCTTAAAAGAACTATGTCCCCAAAGTTCCCACGCATCTTATCTTATTAGAATACATGTCTTACCTCATTCCATAGATCATATAGATCATACTTATGTATACTTAAACTCATTGAATCATTGGATCCGCCATATTCTTATACTTAAATATCACACACACGCTTAAGCATGTATAGCACTCAAAATTCCCTTTGTTCCTTTTGATGATTAAAACATTCACATATTTTCCAACGTATTCTCCCATGTCACCGGTCCATAGACAATGGCTCGTTCGTCCTCGTCACCATGGGCCAGAATACAAAACAACTCTACTCTCCCCATGTCACCGGTCCGAAGACAAAGGCTCGTGCGTCCTCGACTTCATGGGCGAGACTCAGTAAAAAGGTAATCCTTTTTACGAGGTCATGTGAGGAATAATTCCTCTAATTAAAAATACAATCAACTCCAACTTCATTTTATCCTAATGCCTCTATCCTTAGCGTGATTTAATTGTGACCACTGGTAGGGAGTTTCAGGAATCATCCAACCCTGATGTGATCAGCATCAGTGTAGAACTATCCTTCCACCCCAATTTGTGTTCGGTTTCTCTTGATCCCTAGAAAATCAAGTTCCACCTCCCACGTCATTTTCAAACATCCAAATAATTCACTCATGTCCAATTTGCTATCTTTTTAGTTCTTCTAATCATAATCAATACATCTCCAAAGTGTGGACTCAGTCCATCAAACATTCCCAATTCATCTCTTAGTAATTACCTCAAGACTTAAATTCCTACTAAGTTCTATAACCATCTCATACCAGTTCTCACCATCTTATATCTCATAGCATTACTATCTTCTTCCTCATATTCATATCGAACAGTATCCCATAGTGTTATCTTATTCTTATCTCACACATAGTCTCATATCGACTCATACCTCATATATTCCTTATTTCTTAAGTCTCCTTAATCCTCTTCCTTAATTCTCTTAACTTGTACTCACACCGGAGTTAACAAGATAGGTACTTAATATGTATGGTATTCACATCTTCTGTGTGTAATAACCATGATTTATCTTAAAATGTTTATGTAGAACAAATTTAAAACAAATTCTCAAATTATTCTGTGCTATGCACACCGTAGTTTATGTACTCAGTACGTAAGCATACGCTAAGCGGTTTTCGCTCTACCCCCCTTAAAATGGATTACACCCACGTAATCAACATTACATCATCCTTGAACATAGGTTCAAGATGTCTAATTCTTACCAAGCACTCTAGCTTCCATGTTATTTATCTCACTTATAATTCGATCAGAGGGTCATGACTATGGTAATGGCTTAGTCTCTATATCGAGGATTCTTACGGTACTTATACCATTTTCTTAACTTAGTTTGGTCTAATCTCAAAGGTACTGATCTGCTAGCTTCCGTTGCGTGACTCTGATAATCTTAGGCTTAACTGCCTTTCTTATCCTTCATAGTATTGTATATCCTCATCCTGTATGCTTATGATTTAGTACTAAAGATCTCTTAATGGACACGTGTTATCTTTATATATACACGGCCTTGATAAGTTGTAGCTTGTCTATCCAGTCTCTCTGGAGATCTAATGTTCATATTCTTAGCGTTCTCTTAAGTGTCTAAATCGTTCTTCCCATCTGACCTTTGGTCTGAGGATGATTCTTAATCTGAAACTGCTGTTTAGTGCTTAGTGCGCTGTACAGTTTATCCTTAAGTTCTTAAGACATGTCCTATGTCTATACTTAATAATTGTGCTCTTCGCACTTCATAGTCCTTAATTATTTGTTCTCTGATTCCTTGTGTTGTTGGTTCAACTGAATTTTTTCCCATCAACTGTTGTGGTAGTAGCTGCTCTTATCTGATCTTGCGTCGTTGTCCGTGGTACGGAGTCGACTACTTCCCGTGTTCCTTACACCACTGTCTACATGCATGGGGTACCTTACTGGTACATTACTACTTACCCAACTAACTCATAATTGAGCGTGTCAGGCCTGCAAACCCCTGTGGGGTGCAGTCGTCCCACATCTCGTTTTAGTAAACTCATAGTGTCGTCACACGTTTAGCTATTGCTAATTATGAAGTATTCTGTTGTCGATCTCCTCTTCATCGTTCCATGATAACATTGTTCTTCTTGAACGTAATCAAGGGAAATCCATTTACTGTGTTATTGGGTATGGTATGCTATAGCTCCTTTCTGTATTCCGTATTGACTCGGTCTCTTAGTAACTGAGATCTCTTTCCATAGAGCCTCTTATCCTGTTTCTCACATTTTTATCAACTAGGAACGCACTTCCAGTTCCTTAAGGAATGGGTAGTGTGCTTCCTGTGAAATCTTAGCTCGCATGGTCTAGACTACTGGCGTTAATGCATAGTGTCTTCCATATTATTTCCTTACTTATGTCGGTCTTAGCTCATAAATCCAATTGCCTCAGTGTCAACATTTGACGGCTTATACATAATGGTCGCTTTACTGCGCACCATGACTTAATCCCCTTATATAGGTATTTTCCTTATGACCTCTGCTACCGTGGTAGTTGGCCTTTACTATGTTGCCCATTGATGGTGCAACTACTTACTCACTTATTCTAACATCTTATCTTATACTTAATCCTTTCCTGGTGTAAACACACTGGGGGTTCTCTCATTTTGGTGTATGGCAGTTGCCGTACTGTGTTATAAAATGGTTATCTCTTAATATGAAGGTGTTCTGCATCAATCTCAGGTTCATAAGTAGGGTAATTTCTCTCACGTTCTTTCATCCTTTATGATGTTATTTACCATGTAATTTAACCGGTTACTGAAGAAGTCATTCGTTGAATCAAAAGCTCTTTTGAGCGTTGGTCACTTGACGTGTCACACTGTGCACTCACAAAGTTTATCTCTGATGATTAGTGATTCTTAAATCCTGGGTGTTGGATATGAGGTCTGTCTCTACAGCCTTCCTTATTACTCAAGTGTATCTGGTATGTTCTAAGGTAATTTCAAGGTTTACAGTTTCCATTCTCTAACAAACGTATTATTTCTCTAATAAGTGAAAGCCCTTTTTGAGGGGTTTATTCCCACTCTTGGCCTCACGACAAGGAGAGGTATCCCCACCCTAAAAGGCATGGTTCGTTCTCCGCCCCTGCCAATGTACTATCTCATTATTCTCATTGGTGCCTTTTCCTGGCAATATTTTCCACAATCTAAGTTATAGGTTGGGTAACCGTTCATATCTACGAATTGTAGCTCCTTCATGGCTTAAATAAGCTCTCTTATAACTTACTGTGCCTCGGCTCTGATGTGGTTAACATCCTTGGCTCGTAGGCTCTTAGTGCTTAATGTCATTGGGTTAGAGCCGGTGCTCGGTTCACTACTAGTAATCTTACTCATCTGTAGGTTATCCTCCTAAGTTTCTGGTTCTTTGAACACTATCCACCGTTGTTACATACTAAATGTAGTATCGGGTTTCATGGTAAGTTGCTGCATCCTTCTTCCTGCTATGGAAGTTTATTCAGGTGATCTGAGGTTACTTAGTGTCTTTGACAATACTGTCGTTTTACTAGACTTATGTCTTTTAGCAAATAAGGCTAAGTTCGTATTAGGCGTTTGCCTTACGGTTTCCAAGTCGGATATCATCCTGTCATCCTATGCTTCCATCTCAGCGCTTCGTTGAACTTCCGTTGACTACGCCACCCGTTGATGATTGTTCACACTTGGGTGTCAATGAGTTAGGCAAACAGTATTAGCTGTCATTCATCAGTTTGTTCGGCTCAACTATGCCCGCTCTGTGGGGGTAGTCCTCTGAGCTTTCCTCTGTGGGAATCGTATGTCCTTAACCCTTGGTAGGTTATAACTTAAGTTTACTCCCTCTGTCCTTGTTTCCGGGGTTTACTAACATATTCATCGAAGATCGTTGTTATCGGTATGCTTAACGGTCACCTCGGGAGTTTTATCCCTCTCTTCTTGGAAGACGTTATGTCAACGGTCTCAATGGTATCTTATAATACATTCCTTGTATGTTATTGCTTACATATTGTTTTGCTCGGATCACTGAGCGATCTCTTAGGTTTTCCTCTTGGAGTTCGGGATTGGTGTTCTTACCATGCTGTCGGTTGTTGTTGTAGTAGGTTATACCATTGCTAATATTTATATCGTTTAGTATTCCGTCCAAGTTCAGCTCCCTGCTGACTGGTGTATCCACTCATCTCATCATGGTCAGGCCGTCAGGCCCTTCCAAGGTCTCATTCTCCCGTTCTTATAGATTTACAATCCAGTATTAGTATGTACTACAACTGTAGCGTTCTGTTATCTCGCCATGATGGCTTTCCGTGTAGCTTAACCGTGGTAGCACTTGCTATGGCAAGTGCGCCATGCAAGATGAGCTTCCGGTACTGTGTGCGTCTGTAGTGGTACTTCCACCTAGTTTCCATATCTTTGGTAGTCCTCGGGACTCCTTCGACGTTCTCTTATTTAGGATAACTAGCCATCCGGCAGTTTCCTGGTTGTTTTGACAGTACTGTCATTTGTCAGGGTGTTCCTCTTTTTTGAGGGAACCCCTTGTTACTTACTTATGTCTTAATCCTCGCTCCCGTCTTCCCGTATTTTGTCATGATTACTAAGTAATGATCCTCCTTTAGGCACTACATCGTAGTCCTACTCCGGTATACAGTTGTACGCGTCTTTATTGCCGCCTGCGCTATGTCGGCCAGGTTTTGTAACCTTTCTCATTGTATGTGGTTTGGAGTTCCCATTTCTAACTGAACTTTCCAATAATCTTAACCCTCATGCTTTGTATTATCCCACTGTTATGCTCATTCGGACCACTATCCGATACTCATGTCGCTTATTTTTTTCTTATCCATTGCACTAGTAGTGCTTTTCTTATCGTTGGTATTACGGTGTAACTCGACTGCGTAGCATGTCGACCCATGTTGCCGGTAATTACCGTTCTCTTACTGGTAAAATTCTGTTGGCAGCGCCTATCTCCACATTGCGCTCCAATTAAAAGGTTCAAGTTCCCGTGAACTGTTGTTCAACAAGATGTTTCTCGTATTGCTTACTGTTAACTACCTGCCAGATCGGGTTTTTCCCGAGTAAGAGAAGGCTTTCTTCTCTCTGGTGTTTGTTCCACGTATTCAGGGTTAGGGATGTGGAGGGCGGGCCTAGGTACTATGGATATCCGGTAAACACCAGGGAGTCCTTACTAATGCATCTCTCACTCTAACACTCAACCCTTAACCCATAACTCAAACTCAACCTCAGTATTCTCCTAAGTTCGGTAAGTCTTGTCTTCAGAGCATAACTACGCTCTGATACCACTTTTTGTAACACCCCATCTCAATCCAAATGTGGTTTCGCAACTTAACAACATATATATAAATGTCACAGCGGAATTCAATACACTCCAGGACTTTGCCACGGTCTGATTGACAGAATATACCGAACATTAGTACATACCAACCTTAACCAAATACATATCCTTCTTACAATCCCCTCACATCCTATACATCTTACTACTCAAATTGCCATGAGTGTACATGCACAACTCGTAGGCCACACTTAACCCGTAACGCTTGTACCCCATCTTACTCTTGCGACGGCCGCCTCCTGACGTTCACCTGTGTAGAAAAACAGCCCCCAAAGGGGGGGTCAGCATGAATGCTGGTACGATCCTCTCATGGCCCCCAGGCTAACATGGCTACGACGACTAATTGTCGATAGCATGGAGGTTGATTAAATGCACAACATAATAGAAGGTGCAATAAACAACAAACCAATTATGAACAATCAAAGTTCAAACACAATGAACGACTTAAATGCATTCCCTTAATTAGTGAGTCAATTATTTCACTCCTTAAGTTACGTTTCCTCTTAATCTTAGTCCATCCTTATTTTACCTCAATCTTAGTCTTATCTTAGTCTTAGAAAACAACCATCCTTTAAAAAGGAATGGATGTAGCTTATCTCAGTCTTATAATACAAACCATCCTTTAAATAGGAATGGTTGCAACTTATCTCAACCTTATCTTATATATGCCAACCGTTCTTTCATTAGAACTGGTTAGCCCTTAGTTCGTTGTTTATTTTCGTAGGGCTTGGTTAACCCTAGCCAGCAGCAGGTCATTACCGGCAATAAACAACATTCTTAAATTGTTGGGGATGTAGGCTAGATCCCCCACGCCATCTTAGTATGCCTCCCTCCTAGAACAAGTAGTCCGAGGAGGCCGAGTCTGTATGTCGACTCTAGGCGACGAGCCCGAAGACAAGTTGTAACACCCCAACTAACAAGACACACTTAACAACAAACTGCAGCGGAAAACATGCTTCATCACATTACTTAACTCGTTGGTGTTACACGCCGTTAACCACCCACGTGGCTAACAAGGCTATTACATATACATTGTACCGGTCTGATGGACTAGATTCCCGAGCGACTACACATTACTGTCCCTTTCCATTAACCACAAAACATACACATCCCTTCCAACTGTACCGAGTATTCACAAGCTATGCCGATAACAATTTCGGTCTTACTACACCTACTGTACACATACAACTTAAATGATTACCCATGTACAAACGACTACCCCGTCCTACTCTCGAACGGCTTCCAGCTCCTTGTACCTGAAATAGGAAAAGAAGAGAAAGGGTGGCCCCCCAGGGGCTCACACCTTTGCTGGTATGGTAATCCCGCAGCCCACATGCTACCGGGCCACGCACAACTAATTGTCGTCTTAGCATGCGGTTGATTATATTTGAATCATGCATGTAAACTATAAACACACAACACATTAAACTGCACAGCAATGGCTCAAAAAACAGCCAACACATCTACAATTGATAAATCACTCATTGTGATCTTTAACCCCTAGTGTGTTTTTCCTTTAATGGAGCTATTCCTTAATAGACGATACTTACCCATTAATCGGGTTATCCCTAAACGCCTCTTATCATAAACTGGGATTCATATCCATGATCCACATACTCCACATTTTACAACATATCACATCACATCGCAATAAGAATTGCAGCACAACAATAATACATAACATAGCGGGAACGGTTCCCTTTATGAACCGGCCCAAACATAGTCAGTTCACTTGTAGCCTAGAGAATGTTGCCAGACTCATGATAAGCTCGTTACATAACTCGTTACCGTCTCGTTAAATGAATGGATAACTTAACACAAGGTGCCTCGGATATAGTGATCCAAGCACACCGAACAAACATAAACATAGTATGCCCCTGTGGCCCGACGTGAGTCAGTAAAATAGCCTTGGTTAAGCTAAAGGGAAGGTTGGAAACCAAATTGGAAAACAACCATAACATACAAAGAGAATCGAACCGGTTATGACATCGACTCCCATACTCACACGCGTGGCCGGAACAGACCGGACTCCTCACTTCCCCCGTTAGCACTTGTTAGAAGTTCAACATTGAACTCAATAAGCAATCATAAACATTGGGTTAAGTCTTGTTAGACACACACAAGGGAAGAGAGAGTCATACATTCACACACAAACATCACACAAAACATCACATGACTAACTCACGCATAGCCGTGGTTAGAACGTTCCTTAGGTCGGAAACATTATTACCGAATACCGTTCTCTTACGTTTACCTAATAGTGGTTAACTAGCCTTTCATGCGCATTCGAGGATACCGGTATCGGCACGTAAACACACAACAACAATAATGACTGTAACTCGTTTCATGATTTATCTTATAACGTGGCAAACATACAGAAAAACACATTGGCATACAAGCCAGTGTAATCGGTAGGACACAGGTTGCAAGAAAACCATACCTGTCACCAAGGTCCACTATATTGTGTCCTCCTAGGTTCCTCGAACAAATCCCGTACAACTGGTAACATCACAATTACTTTCATTAACATTGGAGTAACATGATTGCTTAACGTCTAATGCGCCCATAGTTACCCCGTCATCCCGTTATACACTTGTTTACACACTTTAAGGCCTTTACATGTCACCAAACAAGGCCTAAACATCATCTAAAACCATTACCATTCAATCCCCCATCATTAGGAGCCTTAAACAAATTTTTTTCTTCATCTCTGGTCCGGACCGCCCCTCTGGGGCGGGCCCAGGGGCAGTCCACAACAGGAGCTACACGTTTCTTTTTTTTTTTCACTTCTCTGCACTGGACCTCCCCACAGGGGCGGTCCCTAGGGGCGGTCCAGAACAGACCCCATTTTAAAAACCGTTTTTCTCCTCATTTAGAACTCCAAATTCACCCCAATCTTTTCCTATGCATTACACATGTTTTCCCACATGTTTTAACATCTTTTTGGCACACTAAAACCCTCTATAATTATCCCAAAAACTCCTTAAACTTTTACTCAAACTTTTACTAAATCCTTAACACTTAGAACATTTTACTTACACTTGTAACTTGTAGTTTTTGCTTAAAACTTCCACTAACCAAAGTGTTCTTCGACCACAAGATAACCACTCCTATAGCATTTTGTATCACACTCATCCCCTTTACACACACTCCTCAAGTCTTTCCCACAAGTTCCTCATTAAACCTTCACAAGGCATTACACTTCCATTGTTCGCCAAACTTTGCACAAGACTTTACCACATCTCCACTATGACTCGGGTGTATCCAAAAATTCATCCATTAGTTCTCTAAATATCCAAGACTATGCCCAAGGCATCTTAACACTTAAGAACACGTTAATTCACTTTCTTTCACCATCTTAACATTTAACAATTCCTAGTACCTTCTAGGTCATAAAATCTCATTACAACACATAAACTCTTTTGTTTATCAATTAAATTTTGCCATAGCTTCTCTTGTATCACCTTACACCAAAACACATTGTTTTTCACCTTTAGACAATCAATAACATTCAATCTCTTAATACACACTTTTATACACAAACATATGGTTTTTCATCCTTTAACCATCAAACACATTCACTTCACAAGAGATGTTCTTTACACACAACTAAACCTTTAAACTACACTACATCACAATATAGTGCATAAACTTAAATTGCTTGGCACTTAGGCCCTTAAATAACATGGCTCTTAGGCCCTTAAATTGCATTAAACTTAAACACTGAATCTCCACATTTAAATGCCTTCAACCTGCGAATACACACAACAATGCTCCCATGTCTTTTTAGTCCACCTAGTGGATAGTTTTCTAGCTCATTTTCTATTGGCTCTTTAGGTTAATTATTAAGCAAATATAGCTCAATTTCCTAGTATATAAAACTACATTAAGAGAGATCATTTACCTCTTTGTTTTTAAAGCTTTCTCACTTGTTTTTTCTTGTTCTTTCTTGATTGAAAATCGGCAAGGAACTTTTATCACTTGTCAACCTTCTAACCAATACACATATAAGGGTAATGAGCATTAAGTTTAATACTCAAACTCATAATTAAACCCTAGGTTTACATAAGTGTCTTGAAACACTAAAATTTGATGTTTACCTTTGGAATTTGAAAGAGAACTTGAATAAGTGGCAAGATAGGACTCCACCTAGCCCTTTGAAGTTTGAAATGAAGCTAAAGAAAGGCAAGAGAAAACATCATTACTAGGTGATTCTCGGTCACACACAAAAACAAGTGGAAACATTGATTTTCTTTGGTTTTCCTCACCTTGAAGCAAAGGAGAATGACAAGGCATGAAAATATGAGCTCAAGCTTCTTCAATGGTGAATCTTCATGGCACCAAAATGGAGTTCTTGAAGATTTGAAAAGATAGGAATGAAGAGCTTACTCTAACTAAGACAACGGTAGTCTCAGAATTAAATTCAGAGCATGGAATCATAAGTTACAAGTAAAAGGAGATGGGATATGAATGGTGCTGTAGGAGAACGAGATTGAGAAGGGAGGATGAAGATAGGTGACGGTGGGAACCAAGGAGAAATAAGAGAATGAGGTGAGAGAGTATACTTTGAAGATATTTATGTTAAAAGCAAAAGTAACCTTTTACTTACTTTTTCCTTTTTTTAATGGCTAGCCAAGTGTGATGACTCACACCCATAAAACCGTGCCCCCCTTACACATTAGAGATATTTATGGTCTTTTTTGACCAAATATTTGACTTATGTTGACTTATAACTTAAACTAGCACTATTTGAGTACTATTCACAAACTAAGGCACATATTTGTGAAATTTTTGATTTCCCATTGATTTAGACTTCCTAATGTGATACTAAGTAGTACACATGTTGATTAAAGAGTAATGATGGAAATTTAGCCACTCAAAACTCATTTACAAGACAATTTTTCAGAAATGTGCTTTAAGGCTCCTTAAAGCACATTTTGTGTTTTAGCTTGTTTTCAAGCTTGGTTTTCTTTAGTAATTGATTTAATATGTTCATTAACATATAAATAAGGTCTTGGTAAGCTTATTAGGTCTTAACCAAACTTATCCCAAGCTTAGAGCACATTTTGGCCCATATTGGCTTTAAGGTATTTATTTGTGTTTTGTTTGGTTTAATTGTCTACCAAAGTTTCCTAAGGACTTAATTAGCCATATTAAGTCATAATTGAATGTTATAAAGTCTTGGTAGGCTCTTTGGGTCCTAACCAAGTTCACTCCAAGCTTAGAGCATGTTTTTGCTTCAACTGTGTCTTAGTGCTTATTGTGTTTACTATGGTTTAAATTGTTCACTGATGTTCCTAAGGCACTTTTTAGCCTTTACATATCATATTTTAATGTTTAAACAACATATCAAGGTTTGGGGTATTTCACAAGTCATGTTTGGAAGTCGGTATCTGACAAGGATACCGACCTCCCCCAATACACATGTGCCGGTACCATTCCGGATTCCTCACTCCCCCCAAGTTCCAGTTAGTAATAAGTCTCAAGTTAATGTTTGTTAGTTAACCTCTTTCGGTTACTAAGTAAACAATATTTGGGAGTGTTCCTTAGTCTCACACAATACTTTACTAAACACTAGTTAGTAAATTCCCACGTAAGTTGTGTTAGTTTTCAAACATCACACAACAATACAATCAACATAATCTTCCGGTTGCATGCTTTATCTTGTTTAGTGAGCACACAAAAACAAATAGCACACAAGCCGAGGGACACCTCGTTAGCAAGCAGGTCACAAGAAGAACTGTACCGTTCACCGTCGGTTGTTGCTTGTTTAATCTCCTTCCGGGTCCCAATTCACAAGTCCTAAAACATTCATTCAGTTTTAGGTTATTAGTTACTTAACTCATCCCAAATTACTTAACCTACTTATCCACCATTGTTCACCATCTAATATTCACTAAGTCCTTACAGTTTTAACTTAGACTTTTAAGTGCATCATTTCTCATTGTCTCTTATACTTATTCACCCACTTAATTGTCATTAATTCCCACCAAACATGTCCTTAATAACTTTATAATATCAATACTTATCAATCCCCATCATTACCTAACATTTTCCAAGCTTATACACCATTTTTAGAGTGGTCCGGGACCTTGTCCTCAACCTAAGTCCCGGACCTATACCTGGTTCAAACTCTCGGCTGTTTTAATGTGGTGGTCCGGGACTTTGTATGGGACTTAAGTCCCGGACCAATGCAAGCTAAAATCCTCGGGGGTAAATCAGGGGGTGGTCCGGAACTTCATACCAAACTTAAGTACCGGACCATAAGGTTGTAGCAACTCTCGGCCATATTTTTAGGGTGGTCCGGGACTTTACCCTGGACTTAAGTCCCGGACCAGCCACAGATTTTTGCCCTTTTTATTTTGCTAAGTGCATTTGCACTTGTTCTCTTCATCCATAAATCACCCAAACTTTATACATGATCTTAGGCATGTTCTAATACCAAAATAATCTCTTAAACTTGTCCAATTCCTTCTCTAACCTTATAACCCAATTTCTCACATGATCTCTTAACACTTGTAATTTTTCCTTACACTTCCAACATGTAAACTTTGTCTAAAACTTCAACTAACCAAAGTGTTTCCTTTCCACCAATATAACTACTCCTCAAGCATCATCATGCACAACCCATGCACAAATTCCTCTCTTTCCATGTGTTACTCATCAAGCTAAACTCATGAACTTACCTATACATTTCTAGTCAATTTCCTCGACAATCGACAACATTCTCCTTCAATCTTCACTCCCATCACCTAAGTCCACTCATTACCATCTAAACTAAAACCTTATTGTTCCACCACTAGTATCCTCTTCACTTACACAAGCTTCCCAAAATTCTCATTGTTATATTCCCTAGTTCATACCTAAATCATCTTAAGCATTATACACCTTCTCCTTCAAATTTATGCACAAGTCTCACCATTCCTCTTACCATGACTTTGGTGTGTTCAATACACCCTTTTAAACTCTAATTTCCTCATTGACAACCATAGGTCATTCTAAACCTCAAGAACTCCTTAGTTAACTCATTTCCACTCAAATTCTTCAGAATGATCCCTAGTGAATCCTAGGGCATATTAACTCACCACCACCACTTAAACACTTTGTTTTCTACTCAAATTTCGCCATAGCTCCTCTAGTATATTATCATGCCCATAAGCATTGTTTTCCTCATTCAACCATCTCACACACATCAAGTCCTTTCTCATCTTATTTTCTCATCCAAATCAACTCATTCACAACAAACTCAATATAATGCAATAATCTTAAATTGCATAGCCCTAAGGCTCTTAAATGACATGGCTCTTAGGCCCTTAAATGACATGAATTTAAACACTGAATTTCCCACATATAAAAGCTTTCAACCTGCAAATACACCCATCAATCTCATAGTAGTTATAATGCTCTTAAAATCCATCTTAAACTTATCTTACTAACTCATTCTCATTGGCTCCTTAGTCACAAGTTCAAGCTTGTTTAAATTCCTTTTCCTAGGTTATATAACTCATTACTTAATGTAAGCTTTAAGCTACATTAGTACCCACCTAAAACTCATCCCTTAGAACTTAAACCACCATTAGGTAAGCAATTTACCTTGTTCTCTCAAGCTTATCTTAACTTCCTCCTTAGACCTCCTTCATGGATGAATCTCGGCCACCATTGAATTTCCTTTGCCAATGTTCTAATCAATATTCAATGACTCCAATGAGTACTAAACAACACACTAACCTTAATTAATAAAACCTAGGTTAAAAAATGTGTTTTAAGGTATTAAATTGAATGTTTTACCTTGGATTCTCAAAACAAGCTTGGATATGAATTAAGAAGGACCACCTCTAGCCCTTGGAGAATAGAATCAAGCTAGAACAATGGATAAAACAAGGCTCCATGAGAAGGTAATTTTCGGTCATGAAGAAGAAGTAGTGGAAACATGGTTTTTCCTACATTTTCATTACCTTGGATGAATGGAGAACCAAATGGGCTCTTCAAACTTGATTTTCCTCCATCAATGGAGGTTTGTCTTGGCACAGAAATGGAGCTTTGAATGATTTGAAAAGATAGAAAGGAGGGCCTTGACTTAACTAAGACAAATCTATGCTTATGTTTGGATTTGGAGCTAAAATAAAGGTTTGGTGAGAATTTGAAGATGGAGCACCCATGGAGGCAGCCCTCTCGGTTTTGGAGCAGGAGAGGAGAAGAAGAAACCGTGGATGAAGGTGGGAAATGAAGAAGAGAGGAGAGAAGGTAGGCTAGTATAGATATTTTGCTTTATAAAAGCAAATAGTAACTTCTTTTACTTTACTCTTCTTTTCCTTTCTTATTTAATGAAGTCTATGGTGACTCATCCTCTTAGAAACCTCCCCCTCATTGATTTAGGCTGGTCATGGTCTTGTTTGACCAACTAATTAGACTTAGTTGATTAAAGACTAAACTAGGCACTATTTGATTACTATTCACAAACTAGTGCACATAATTGTGAAATTTTTGATTTCCCATTGATTTAGACTTCCTAATGTGATACTAAGTATTACATATGCTAATTAAAGAGTAATGATGGACATTTAGCCACTCAAAACCCATTTAGAAGACAATTTTTCAAAATTGTGCTTTAAGACTTCTTAAAGCACATTTTGTGTTTTAACTTGTTTTCAAGCTTAGTTTTCTTTGGTAATTGGTTTAAAATGACCCTTAGGATATTACTAAGGTCTTAGCATGATATTTGGGTACTCACCCAATTCTCTCCAAGCTTAGAGCTCATTTTTGCCCTAATTGCCCTTAAGGCATTTTCTTGTGTTTTCCTTGGTTTAAATTGTCTACCAATCTTTCTAAGGCATATTTTAGCCTTACTACATCATAAATTGATGTTTACTTAGAATACTTAGGTTTGGGGTATTTCAATAGGAACGAGAACTAGTAGAGATGGCAGCCGGAACTAAGAGGTCGCCATGTAAGGCTAGCCATCCTCAAGGTGACAGGTATGGTTTTCTTGCAACCTGTGTCCTACCGGATTACACTGGCTTGTATGCCAATGTGTTTTTCTGAGTGTTTTCCACCTTATAAGATAAAAACATGTAATGAGTTTATAGTAATTCGTTTATGTGGCGTGTTTAATTCCGATACCGTCTAACCTCGAAAGTGTTAAACCTTAGCTAACCAAATCTAGGATCACATAAGAGATCGGTATTTGGATTTAATGACCCAAACCATGGGAGCGTTCTAACCACGGCTATGCGTGAGTTGGTTGTGTGTTGTTTGTGCGTGTAAGTATGTTTACCTCCCTTGTGTGTTTAACCCGGTTGTATTACCTTGTGGTGTGAGGTTGTGATAGGTTCCATAATGGAGCTCTTAACTATATAAATATACATATATATTATGGGGGGGGTGAGGAATCCGGTCATTCCGGTCGCGCGTGTTGTTTGGGAGTTGATGTCTACAGTTGCTCTAACTCCCTCTCTGTTATGTTATGGTTGTTTTCCTTCTTGGATTACAATCACCCGCAGGCTTAACCAAAGCTTACCTACCTTGATTATTGTTCGGGGTTAGGGGGAAATATGTATGGTGTGTTCGATACTATATTGAGACCGACCCATCTCAGTAAAAGTTAGTATGTACGGTGTGTTCGGTACTATATTGAGACCGACACATCTCAGTGAAGTTAATATGTACGGTATGTTCGGAATTATATTATATCTGACGCATCTTAAGTAAATACATGTTCTCATTGTGGAACAATAAGTTGTTGTATAACGGGCTTAGCATGGGAATGAAAAGATTCTCTAGGCACCAACGAGATTACTAACTCACATCTCGGGGTACGTGTCCTCACGTGACCCTCTCCAAGTTATGTTGTACGTACGTTAAAATGTAATATGAGTTGTATGTGGAGTATGTGGATCATGGGTATCAAACCCAGATTATGATAAGAGGAATTTAAGTATAACCCGACTAATGGGTAAGTGTCGTCTAACAAGGAATTGGCTCCATTAAAGGAGAAACCCTCAAGGGTTAAGGAACACAATGAGTGATCTAACGAGTATTGATGTGTTGATTGATTTGTTGAGCCCCATTGTTGTGGGTATGTAATGTGTTGTGTGTTTATAGTTTTCATGCATGATTTAAATATAATCAACCGCATGCTTAGACGACAATTAGTTGTGCGTGGCCCGGTAGTATGCGGGCTGCACGATTACCATACCAGCAAAGGTGCTGAGCCCCCTAGGGGCCACCCTTTCTTTCCTATTTCAGGTACAAGAAGCTGGAAGCCGTTCGAGAGTAGGACGGGGTGATAGTTTGTACATGGGTAGTCATTTAATTGAGAATGTATTATAGGTGTAGTAAGACCAAAACTGTTATCGGCATTAGTTTGTAAATACTCGGTACAGTTGTAATGTAAATGTGTAATGATTGTTGGAAATGGAAGGGATTGTAATGCGTAGTTGCTCGGGAATCTGGTCCATCAGACCGATACAATGTGTAAGTATTAGCCTTGTTAGCCACGTGGGTGGTTAGCGGCGTGTAACACCAATGAGTTAAGTAATATGATGAGTTATGTTTTCCGCTGCTAATGGTTGTTAAGTGTACTGTTGTAGTTGGGGTGTTACACTTCCATAATCTGGTTTACTTTCGGTAATGGTGGAAGATAAAAGGCAAGCACAAGACAATTATGTAAGTAAGTTAGATAAGAATAGATTTCTTTTGAATTTCTATGTGTATTATTGTTTTAATGCTTACTACTTTCGGCTGGGTTGGAACAAGAGAAGGAGGGCTGTCGTAAGTGTATAAGGAGTGGGTTTGTTTAAGGTCAGCATGTTACTAAAGTAGATCCAGCTTTTGTTTTCTTAATTCATCACCTTTTTTTCTAAAGCAAAAATCTAGCCTTTATTCAAGCAGATTGTCGGACAGCTTGGGGCTGATTTGGAACAAGATTATCTTGTCATTATATAATACATCAAGTGGGAACGTGAAATACCCCTAACCTTTAAAATATAATTAAATGATATGTTAATGATCTAAGATGATTAATAAACATCTAAACATTATTGGGGAACAATCTAAAAGATCTCAACAAGGCAAAACACGCCTTAAGATTGGTAAAGCCAAAAATGTGCTTTAAGACACCATGAAGATTGTATGACCTCAAATAGGATCCAAAGTGGATTCTGAAGTATTATAATGAAGTAAGGAACACAACAAAACCATTCTCAAAGAGAACTAAGCTCAGGAACACCCTGTGACACAAAAATGTGCACTAAAACACCTTAAAGCACGTTTTTGTGAGATTGTCTTCTAAATTGATTTTTAATGGGCTTAAAGATTATGATTACCCTTAAATATGATATTTTATCATATTATATCATATTAGGAATTTAATTCCAGAAATTTACGAATTTTTACAAATTTAATATTAAAATATTAATAAAACCCTAAAGTGGGGCCCGCATGAGTCAAATTGACCAAGTATGGTCAATGGTCAAATAATGACCCATTTGACCTCAAGGGAATCGGCTGGCAAGAGGGGAGGAGACAGCATACAATGATTGTTAGACAAATTGCTACCTAACACATTTACTTTTGAAAATAAACTTACTTTTTCAATTATTTCCAACCTTTCCCACCTCTTCCTTCCTCCTTGTCCGATCCCAGCCTCTCCAACCAAGCTCCTCTCCTTCCTAGCAGCTCTCAAGCTTTGTTCTTGAGCATGGAAGGCAGATCTAACTCCTAAGCTCTTAAGGTAAGTGTTTTAAGGTCATTTTTAGCTCTTTTTCTTCATCTCTTCACTACCTACACCTAGATTTCGTGGCTCATCTGTTCCTATGGCTCATTCTCAGTGTTCTAAGGTTAGAACAACTTCCAAACTCGGTTGAGACAAGTAGAGGGACCAAGGTTGCTCAAAAGTGCATTTTAAGGTAAAAACATACCTTAAGCCTCTCCACTCTACATCTGGTTTTCTTCCTTGAATTTTTATGAATTTATACACTCATAATCTTTATATTTACATGTTCATTCAGTTGTTTAGCCATTTGGAGCAAGTGTGGCCGAGATCCAAGAGAAATACTCTCTTTTAAGGCATTTTTCCAAGGTAAAACCTAATAACAAGGCAACTTGTTGTGATCTAGCTATTTCCTACATCAATATGGTGGATCTAACACCTTGTGATGTGTTTGATTCAGGCCGAACCCACCTAGAACTTCCCTTGCATTTTTAAGGTGATTTTTGCCTTAAATCTTACATTAATTATTCCTTATGGTTAAGCTCAAGCTTGGAGTATAACCATATCTTGTGTTTGGTGTATTAAACATGTCTAAATGAAGTGGTGAATTTTCCTACAAGTGACCGAGCCCATACAAGGATAAATCAAGGTATAAACACCTTAAACTTATGATTTTTATAATTTCTAAGCATATATATATATATATATATATATGGCCGAGAGTGAAATTATAAATATGGGTTATATTGACCTAAAAATGGAAAAAAATGACTAAGATAAATTAAGTTAGTCATTTAAGAGATTTAATTAGCATAATGGTCAAATTATGACATTATGTGGAAAAATAATTAAATCAAAGTGAGGCCGAGGATATATGTTATATTTTGAGACATTTATTGTGCAATTTATTTTGCAAGTTCAAGGTTGTAATAAGGCCATGTCATTAGGCCATTTTAATTTAAGTTTATAAGCTTATTTGATTTATTTATGCTTATAATTAAAGTTGGGGTCAAACGGTAATTACTAACTAAATATTAGGCCGAGAGCTTAATATAGAGGAAATTAGGGTTTTTAAATGAATTTAATAAAAAATATAACATTTTATAAAGTTTTGGGTCAAAATTTTAAAAATAGA
Source organism: Limonium bicolor (assembly GCA_023374045.1). Taxonomy (NCBI): domain Eukaryota; kingdom Viridiplantae; phylum Streptophyta; class Magnoliopsida; order Caryophyllales; family Plumbaginaceae; genus Limonium; species Limonium bicolor. Next base: position 163,703,523 of record CM041776.1, on the reverse strand, counting down.
AAAGTATGGGTAAAGCTTTGTAATTACCGAAAGGTTTGGGTCCAATTTGGTATTTGAAGTCAAAGTTGACTAAATAGGAGACTTTGACCAAGTTTGGAGAATTTAAGGAATTAAAATACTACCTTATAATAAGAAAGTTATTAAATTGTAAAAGATTTATAAGTCTTGGGGTGATATTGTGATTTCCGAAAACTTGGGGTAATAAATGGAGTTTAGAACAAACCTTGGGTAATTAGGAATTTTTAGAAGTTGATTTGGTTAAATTTGGAGTTTATATGAATTATATGAGTATAATATAAGATATTTCATAAAATTGTTACAAATGGGTAACATATGTGGTAAAACCGAGATTTAGAGAAAGTATAAGGTTAATAATGATATTTATAACCTTTTGGTATAGTTTGGTAACTTTTGGAATTATATATGAAGTTTTATGAAGATATGTGTAAAATACATAGTTTTGGTGATATTAGAAACTATAGGCTATTAAATGGGGTTATTTGGTGGTTATAAGAAGTTAAGTGGGGGAAATTAAATTTAAATAGACCATGGGGTCTGTTCGGTTATTTTGAGGAAATATAACCATGGGTTATAATTATGTTAAGGAATAAGGTACATACTATAAGTGTAACAAGGAAATATAATTTAGGGTTGATTTGTAAATTATGGAAGTTGGTGGGAATTAATTAATACCGAGAGTTTTAAGTGCTGCATGGTATTTTATAACAATATATAACCATAGGTTATAATTGTTTTAATGACATAAATGTCAAAATACATGTTATATAACTATAATATAACATTATGTAAATGTGTGGTGGATTTTGTAAATACTTAAGAAAGATAGGTGTTGTTCGGAAATATTAATATTTTTGGATGAAATTTATAATATGGTTTTCAATGTTATAAGAGTTATAACATTTATAATATAAGAAGTATTCATTAAAAAGAATGGATATATATTATAAGACTTACCATGTTATGAATAGTTCCATAATACATGTATATAAATAAATATATGTTATGGTGACATGGTTTAATAACTATAAATTATCATAATTAAAATGATAATAGATGAAGAGGAAGGAATTATAAACATTGGATACGGGATTCTAATGTTAAGAAGTTTACATGGGATAATAAGGATTTATATGATTCAAAAGTATTGTTTGCGTATGAATTATACCACATTTAAAAAAAGAAACAAACCTTAAGAAAAAATACTAAGGTGAGATGTATAGTGCATGACAAAGAATCATACATGCAATAAAGAAACAAACTATACGATATACGAATATACATTAAGTTACATGCGATAACAAAGTTCAACAATAAGTATATTAATATACAAGGCAAGACTACGCATGTAATAAAACGTTACCAATCTCGAGTTAAGCCGAAAACCCGACAAACATTGACAGTTTATAACGGGGGATTAACCGGGAGGTATTAGTGACGGTACGGGGTACCGTAGAGTTGTACTGTTATACAAGATGCTAATCAGTAGCATTATGTGTTGTTTAGACTGCTAGAGACGACACACGGAGCATAGGACCTTGCTGATTCATACTCCACCGTAATACAATCCGGGTGAACGGTATGTTATTTATGTGGCTTGATTGTCTCTGAGGATTTCCTCAGTTCAGACATTGTGTGAAAATCTGTGACAATTGAATGTCTGCTTGTGTGAATTAATATGCTTGAGTTGCGTATTAATGCTGCTTTGTTATTATTACTGTTGTGCGATAACAGTACCGTTCGTATATATGAACATATTATAAAACGAACTAGCGGCATTGATGCTATCTTATATGTGTAATATAAGGAACGTAAGTAAAACGTTGTAGCATTAGGATAATAATATATAAAATATCTGAGACTTATATACGGAGCACTGGCCTCTTTAACGCCGCTCTCGTATCTAGCACTGGATCCCGAGTCGACATACTCAGGATTGGACTACGACCTTGGTCTGCTGTGTTAGAAAAAAAATAGTGAAGCGATGCGATGGTATAGATTAGTTTATCAAAGGATGTGGCTCTTGCTGTGAACTGTGATCCATTAACTATACTAGGATACCGTGTCGTAACCGTAAGTATCAGGATAAACTTCCAACGAACTACAGATTGTTCGTAGGACGGAGACTCTACCGCTGGAGTGGCTACTGCCGTGGGTGACCCGCCATAAGAGATGGGTAACTTAGTGACACGTCATTCTAACGAGACGTTGTCCTTAGACATGACTGAACAATTACGAACGACTATATTAACTCGTACATTAGGCGAACATTATTTGGGCTTGCATGCCAAGACGAGAGTTGATACTCGTTTATGATTCTCGTTGTTTCGCCTTGTTGTTCATTGGTTGTGCTTTGTGGTTATGTGTGGTATGTTGGTGGATTTGTTTGAACGAGCCATTGTGCTCATATTGTGTGTTGTGAACTGGTTGTGTCGAGTCACCGTACTCATGTGTGGATTGTGGTTGGGTGTTTGGTCGAGTGAGTCGCTGAACTCAATTATGAATTATTAAGTGTTTGTTGGAATGGAGTCTCTGTACTCATATAAGCGCTGTAAACGCTTTCAGTGGTTTATTACGATGCGATGTGTGAAGCCGGGGGCTTGTTTGTTATTTGAGTTTACTGCAATATATTTGTTGCTTTACAGTTTTAACATTAAACTATTTGCATGGAAATGAATTGCATGCTCTCGACCAAATAACTGAATGGTCCGAGGGTGCATGACAGTCAGGTAATAACATACTCAGCAGGGGCTGATTCCATACCACAAACTACCATTTTTGCAGGTATGCAACTTCCGGTGTCAGCAAAGAGAGTGACGCACTGGGTAGTTTAATTACAGTTGTTTTGATATGCACTGTTGTATTTTGATACAAACCTAGAAACGTGTATAGGGTTGGGATACTTAGAATGCTCACTGTGAATGTAATTTTATATTGGTCTGGAAGGTTGGATCTATCTCTTGTTGTCACTGCGAGAAAATGTTTCGTATTTAAGAGCTTATCAGGAAGCACGTTATTACTCGTATGGGCGAGCAAGAACGGTGACACCAGTAGTCAATTGTTGAGATTACCGCTACGATTATATTGTTAAGTAAGATGATTAGGAGCCGAATAGAGTAGGGGTGTTACAAAAATGGTATCAGAGCGGAGTACCGCTCTGATGACAAGAGATAGTAGGATTTATACAGTGAGCATAGGTTTTGGGAATACGGGAAACGTTGTGAGGATACGTGACCTTGCGGGGTTGATGCAATGCTTAAAGCTTGCACACCATAGCCGTGGAGGCACTTCAATAATAAATGACCGAGACTACGGTATTAGACCAAGTAAAGGTCTAACCCGTCCTCTTGACTTATGTCAGAGAGAGGTCAGGGTAACAGTACTAAGGAAGAACACGGAGCAGCGGAAGGTGGTGAAGGTCCAGCAACCCCAAGTAACGCGAAGATGGTATGAACCGCTCGCACTCGATGGGAGAGCATCCCGGGAAATTTGCAATGGTACCCCACCCGCCGCAGCCCGTAACTCGAGTGCTATCTAGTGAAATAATGAAATGAGAAATACCACGGAGATAACTCTCCTGATCGGAAAGACCCGATGTGGATGCTAAAAGGATTATGTTAAAGGTAGAAAATAAGACTTTGTGTTTTGATGTAATGTTTAGGACCGGGGGTCCTGGTAATGACGTAATGTCTACCATACGAGGCTGAGATAAATAATAGACCGAGTTTGAGGAGAAACTCCCCGTAGGACTAATGAGGCTAGCTTGCTATAAGCGAGGCAACCCTGTCTTACATCCAGGAAGCACCGATGGTGTGCTTGGGGAGAAAAGAGGTAGAAACGGCGAGTAATGATTAGTTATGATATATGTAACGGACGGAATGGATGACCTTATAGAAGTCTCACCCGAAGCGAGTAACTCTAAAACCATGCAACACTGAAGGTTCAAGATGGCCCGACGTGCATGAGGAGAGATCATGAGAACTGTAGCAACAAAAACTCGCTAAGTTGCTATCATGCAACACCTCGTGAGGAAAGTAAGAACTTACTACCACGGTAAACTTGTGGGAACGAGTGCGGGAGTGAGACTGTATCAATTTGAACAAGAACTTTTGACCAGAACAGGAACCCGATTAGGGAATAACACTGCACTGACACACCGTACTGGTGGCTCAGTCTGCATGGTGCACTTGCCACTGCAAGTGCCACATTAACCAAAGCATTAAAATTCAACCTGCCTCGCGCACTTGCTACAGCAAGTGCAGCGACGGTAAACTAACCCTAAAGGACGTGGTGGTCCAGGCGGTTACCAATAAACACTAAATCTTATGTAAGTCCGTAATGCAATAAAACAGGACACAACCTTCTTAAGGGCAGGGGTACGAAACCCTTAGGTTTGAGGTCGATAAAACCTCGAGAAGACCTAGCCGGTCTGACCATTAAACCTGAAAATAATACACCATTTAATAGAATATTAAAAGGGGAGTAAACGAGAATAACAATAATTAGTGCCTACAAGTCTAACCCCAGTGCCGGTATGGACATTAAACGTCAATCATTACCGGTGGGGAGTGACGGGTCTTCAGGACCAGTATAACCATATTTAGAGAGTGCGTGACACTCGTGGTTAAACCACTACCATCGAACATTGCCAGAGGGCAAGAAGTGAGCTATATGAGTCAGGACCTTAAAAAAATTAATAGGCAGATGTGAACGTGCAATAAAAAAGAGCCGATGTAATGCACGCACCACACAACCGGAGGTGTTGTGATCCATTATGCTGCTAGACTCCCGTATGGAGGGCAGTGGATATAAACAAAAAGTGAAAATTGCCTGATGACGGAAGATACCGTTACCTCAAAGAGGATGGAGGAAATATGAGTTAAATAAGAGTAAGGACCGCGCAATGAAGAGGAATGATTAGAGGAAACCACTAAGTTGTGGGTATCAAATTGTAACCTCAGGAGAAAGTATTAGAACCAACTAGGAATAAATTAAACAACAAGACTAACAATCATTTAACTATCAGAATAAGTATTGAGTCTGAATATCGTATGGCATAGGCCTACAGAGGATATCTTAATACCACCAAAGTGACCCAAAACTAGGGGAACAAGGGTGATGAATCACAAGTACTGATTAATATCAGACTAACAGGACTACCATAAGACAGGGGAAACACGAGGTGTCAACCTTTATCATGGAGTCCGAACTACACCATGGGGTGTAACCCAATAGATTGGGTGGAATTCGAATACTGAAAACTCATATTTGAAGGCGTTAACAGCCTAGGAGTGAACGGGAGAGACAATAAGTAGTTACTGATCCCCACTCACCAATACCAGAGGACGAGCATGTGGAAATCAGAATTAGAGCGATAAGTCGCAAACACCTATCTTGGAGAAAGTAAAGGAAATACACATTAATAAAGGAAACCATAGAACCTAATATTAGGGCCATTCTGACATTAAAGGTTAAGAATTGGCAGCATAGCTACTCAAACATAAACTACCGAGACTAAGAGTACGATAATCACCGGGTACGAACGCTACGAGTGCACTAAACGAGACATGGGACGACCGCACTCCTAGGAGCTTGTGGGCCTGACAAACTATATTAAGTTAGTTGGGTAAGTAGTAATGTATCAGTATGGTACCCCATGCATGTAAACGAGTAGTGTAAGGACCCAGGAGGTAATCAACTCTGTGTCTAAGTCAGCGAATGGAACCCTGACTAGGTAAACCATGTAACGACGAGAGAGATCTTAGGCAAACTAGCAAGGTTAGGAAAATCAAGGATAGCTTAATAATAAAGTGACATAAGGCCGCAACTCCACAGTGGAGGAGTCAGAACATAAGTTTTACGGATTTTAGTAAACGAGGAAACTAAGGCCAATTTAATGGTAATGGCAAGTTGAACTCATGACTGAGAAAAGGAATTGTGGTATTTAAGGAAGTTATATTAGAGAAACCTTTGTGATAATAGATGCTACCCAAAAAGGGGGCACAGAGAGTTATACCACGCGCTGAGGGCGCTGCGATGATGTCGCATTAAATAATAATAACCACATGCTCAAGCCATAAACGTTAGTATGTTAGTACCAATTAGGTTTGAACAGAAAATGTATACCAAGCTAAAACCCACAGTCGTATTGTATGCTTACAACAGACGAAGGGCAAAAGCGAGCATTACAAGAGATACTCTAAGCTGGAGGTTAGGTACTCCATGCAAACCGCAATGGCGGATAACCGTCCAATCGACTGGTACATGGTGCGCAACAAGCGACCATTATAATAACTGTTAACCGAATTATGCAGGTGAGAATAAGAAGGTGGAAGATCAGATAAACAAATGGATTCCCCTAATGGAGAAGAGGGATGAACCATGTATGCGGATACTAAAATACCAACACACGAGGGATACGAGTTCACACTAGCAAAAGCGGACCTGCAAGGTACCCAAAGAACGAACTCATTCCAGAGGGAAATAACTTGGAGTCATGAGGTGCCAGTTAGATGCATATCAGACTCGTCTTGATATTTTAGAGACAACGGTTGCAAGCACTAGATGCTAGAGCATAGCTCGACAACACTTATACCGAAAGTTAGTTCGGTAGGGAGACATGAACTCATGGGAATATACCATGAGCATGTATAGAATTCAGGAGGATTGAATAGAATGGCTAGTCGAAATAATAAGCGTGTGTGACTAACGATACCACGCAGTCAAATAAATTACTCCATTCCCATAATTATGGAAGACCGTGTAGAAAACACCGTCACATGCAGTTGAAACCGACATAAGACTACTACCTAAGAGGGGTAAACTAATCATAAGGTAGTTGGGCATACTGCTTGCGGAGCGAGTGGGCCCATATTGCTTAGGTTTGACGTACCTAGCGGGTTTGGGGAAACAAATGACGTGTTTACATCTCCCGATCAAACCGTATATGAATATACATACACCTAACCAAGATAGACAGTATAACCTGAGGGGCTAAAGCCCGACCCTATAAAAAAAAGGGGAAATGAAATATGTAGCACATTAGTGCACGAATAATTCCACGGGAATGGTACACCTTGAACTTATTAGATTACGTGGGCGTAATCATTTTTAAGGGGGGTAGAGCGATGAAATTATACCGTACGTAGGAGTACGTAGTGCATGGTACACATGCTGCAAACTATTATTGTACGTAGAGCACAAGTATTATGATGTGTTATATTACTTGAGGTAATATTGTGATGTATGTGTATGAATGTATATATATATATTAGTTCGCATTCCTGTGGTGAATAGGAAAGGGAGAACAGATAGAGTGTTCTTATCCTAATTCCGATTATTTATGCAAACGTTGCGAACACTAAACACATAAACGCCTAACTTGTTATCTCCGGTTGAGAGTTCAAGTAGGTCTATCTGGTAGCTTCGGTGGGAGATGGCAAATATTAGGAGTAAAAAGCTCCATACTATATGATTTGTGACTCGGTATGAAACCGATTATTGGAATGCGATGAGTGAGTCGGCATGAGACCGATGTATAACCTAGTGGAGGTAAAACCTCTAGGAATTGTATGAATAATTATAAGTCGATTAGATTAATTACACTAGTTGACTTGTGTATCTATAGAACACAAGGTGGCAAATATCAAGAGGAAACAAGATTAGAAGTGAATAAACAATTGATTGATTGAAATTGACGTGGGAAGTTGAACTTGATCCTGGTCCGATCAAGGGAAACCGAACACAAATTGAGGTGAGAGATAGTTCAACACTGACGCTGACCACGTCGGGGTTAAATGATTCTCGAAACTTCCTACAAGTGGACACAGATATGAATAGAAATTGGAATTTAGGGCGTCACTCGAAGAGCCGTGGACCGTGGAGCCCTTCGTCATTAGACCGGTGTGTCTGCGAGTGACATCACCCAGAGAGCCGTGGACCGCAGAGCCCTTTGTCATTAGACCGGTGTGTCTGTGGGTGACTAAGGAAATAAGGTGATACTGTCCGAGGAGCCGTGGACCGCAGTGTCCTTCGTTATTAAACCGGTGTGTCCGCGGGTAGTAGACGTTGGCTGGGGTTGGGGATCGTCAAGTCCTGGTCGTTAAGACTGATTCCCTATGAACTGTCAACGTTAACTATATGTGCACATATACATGTGGAATGATGTGTGGGTATCCTCGCGAGATACTAACATGTAGATAGGGATGCGTGGAGTATCCCTTGCAAACACCTTTGAGTACTTTATGAGTTTTCACCTTGTCTAGTGCTGTGTATTATGAGTTTTGCACCTTGTCTAGTGCTGTGTATTATGAGTTTTGCACCTTGTCTAGTGCTTGTACCATGAGTTTTGCACCTTGTCTAGTGCTGTGTATTATGAGTTTTGCACCTTGCCTAGTGCTGTATACCATGAGTTTTGCACCTTGTCTAGTGCTGTGTACTATGAGTTTTGCACCTGGTTGAATATATAAATAGTACCGCTTGGATGTGCATCTTGTTTAGTGCTATGAAACGAATGAGTTTATGCCATGAGTTCAACTACTTGATATATGCTGTATGTATAGACTAGATCTGAACCTAGTGGGAGTTACTCCCTAGCAATGGACTGTTTGGTTACTTAGTGGAACTTGATTCCTTAGGTGAACTGTAGAGGATTAAGGACTTCGGGACGAAGCCTTTTTAAGGGGGGTAGACTGAAATACCCCTAACCTTTAAAATATAATTAAATGATCTATTAATGATCTAAGATGATTAATAAACATCTAAACATTATTGGGGAACAATCTAAAAGATCTCAACAAGGCAAAACACGCCTTAAGATCGGTAAAGCCAAAAATGTGCTTTAAGACACCATGAAGATTGTATGACCTCAAATAGGATCCAAAGTGGATTCCTAAGTATTATAATGAAATAAGGAACACAACAAAACCATTCTCAAAGAGAACTAAGCTCAGGAACACCATGTGACATAAAAATGTGCACTAAAACACCTTAAAGCACGTTTTTGTGAGATTGTCTTCTAAATTGATTTTTAATGGGCTTAAAGATTATGACTACCCTTAAATATGATATTTTATCATATTATATCATATTAGGAATTTAATTCCAGAAATTTACGAATTTTTACAAATTTAATATTAAAATATTAATAAAACCCTAAAGTGGGGCCCGCATGAGTCAAATTGACCAAGTATGGTCAATGGTCAAATAATGACCCATTTGACCTCAAGGGAATCGGCTGGCAAGAGGGGAGGACAGCATACAATGATTGTTAGACAAATTGCTACCTAACACATTTACTTTTGAAAATAAACTTACTTTTTCAATTATTTCCAACCTTTCCCACCTCTTCCTTCCTCCTTGTCCGATCCCAGCCTCTCCAACCAAGCTCCTCTCCTTCCTAGCAGCTCTCAAGCTTTGTTCTTGAGCATGGAAGGCAGATCTAACTCCTAAGCTCTTAAGGTAAGTGTTTTAAGGTCATTTTTAGCTCTTTTTCTTCATCTCTTCACTACCTACACCTAGATTTCGTGGCTCATCTGTTCCTATGGCTCATTCTCAGTGTTCTAAGGTTATAACAACTTCCAAACTCGGTTGAGACAAGTAGAGGGACCAAGGTTGCTCAAAAGTGCATTTTAAGGTAAAAACATACCTTAAGCCTCTCCACTCTACATCCGGTTTTCTTCCTTGAATTTTTATGAATTTATACACTCATAATCTTCATATTTACATGTTCATTCAGTTGGTTAGCCATTTGGAGCAAGTGTGGCCGAGATCCAAGAGAAATACTCTCTTTTAAGGCATTTTTCCAAGGCAAAACCTAATAACAAGACAACTTGTTGTGATCTAGCTATTTCCTATGTCAATATGGTGGATCTAACACCTTGTGGTGTTTGATTCAGGCCGAACCCACCTAGAACTTCCCTTGCATTTTTAAGGTGATTTTTGCCTTAAATCTTACATTAATTATTCCTTATGGTTAAGCTCAAGCTTGGAGTATAACCATATCTTGTTTTGGTGTATTAAACATGTCTAAATGAAGTGGTGAATTTTCCTACAAGTGACCGAGCCCATACAAGGATAAATCAAGGTATAACACCTTAAACTTATGATTTTTATAATTTCTAAGCATATATATATATGGCCGAGAGTGAAATTATAAATATGGGTTATATTGACCTAAAATGGAAAAAATGACTAAGATAAATTAAGCTAGTCATTTAAGAGATTTAATTAGCATAATGGTCAAATTATGACATTATGTGGAAAAATAATTAAATCAAAGTGAGGCCGAGGATATATGTTATATTTTGAGACATTTATTGTGTAATTTTTTTGCAAGTTCAAGGTTGTAATAAGGCCATGTCATTAGGCCATTTTAATTTAAGTTTATAAGCTTATTTGATTTATTTATGCTTATAATTAAAGTTGGGGTCAAACGGTAATTACTAACTAAATATTAGGCCGAGAGCTTAATATAGAGGAAATTAGGGTTTTTAAAGAATTTAATAAAAATTATAACATTTTAAAGTTTTGGTTCAAAATTTTAAAAATAGAAATATGGGTAAAGCTTTGTAATTACCGAAAGGTTTGGGTCCAATTTGGTATTTGAAGTCAAAGTTGACTAAATAGGAGACTTTGACCAAGTTTGGAGAATTTAAGGAATTAAAATACTACCTTATAATAAGATAGTTATTAAATTGTAAAAGATTTATAAGTCTTGGGGTGATATTGTGATTTCCGAAAACTTGGGGTAATAAATGGAGTTTAGAACAAACCTTGGGTAATAGGAATTTTTAGAAGTTGATTTGGTTAAATTTGGAGTTTATATGAATTATATGAGTAATATAAGATATTTCATAAAATTGTTACAAATGGGTAACATATGTGGTAAAACCGAGATTTAGAGAAAGTATAAGGTTAATAATGATATTTATAACCTTTTGGTATAGTTTGGTAATTTTTGGAATTATATATGAAGTTTTATGAAGATATGTGTAAAATACATTGTTTTGGTGATATTAGAAACTATAGGCTATTAAATGGGGTTATTTGGTGGTTATAAGAAGTTAAGTGGTGGAAATTAAATTTAAATAGACCATGGGGTCTGTTCGGTTTTTTGAGGAAATATAACCATGGGTTATAATTAGTTAAGGAATAAGGTACATACTATAAGTGTAACAAGGAAATATAATTTAGGGTTGATTTGTAAATTATGGAAGTTGGTGGGAATTAATTAAGCGAGAGTTTTAAGTGCTGCATGGTATTTTATAACAATATATAACCATAGGTTATAATTGTTTTAATGACATAAATGTCAAAATACATGTTATATAACTATAATATAACATTATGTAAATGTGTGGTGGATTTTGTAAATACTTAAGAAAGATAGGTGCTGTTCGGAAATATTAATATTTTTGGATGAAATTTATAATATGGTTTTCAATGTTATAAGAGTTATAACATTTAAATATAAGAAGTATTCATTAAAAAGAATGGATTATATTATAAGACTTACCATGTTATGAATAGTTCCATAATACATGTATATAAATAAATATATGTTATGGTGACATGGTTTAATAACTATAAATTATCATAATTAAAATGATAATAGATGAAGAGGAAGGAATTATAAACATTGGATATGGGATTCTAATGTTAAGAAGTTTACATGGGATAATAAGGATTTATATGATTCAAAAGTATTGTTTGCGTATGAATTATACCACATTTAAAAAAAAAGAGACAAACCTTAGGAAAAAATACTAAGGTGAGATGTATAGTGCATGACAAAGAATCATACATGCAATAAAGAAACAAACTATACGATATACGAATATACATTAAGTTACATGCGATAACAAAGTTCAACAATAAGTATATTAATATACAAGGCAAGACTACGCATGTAATAAAACGTTACCAATCTCGAGTTAAGCCGAAAACCCGACAAACATTGACAGTTTATAACGGGGGATTAACCGGGAGGTATTAGTGACGGTACGGGGTACCGTAGAGTTGTACTGTTATACGGGATGCTAATCAGTAGCATTATGTGTTGTTTAGACTGCTAGAGACGACACACGGAGCATAGGACCTTGCTGATTCATACTCCACCGTAATACAACCTGGGTGAACGGTATGTTATTTATGTGGCTTGATTGTCTCTGAGGATTTCCTCAGTTCAGACATTGTGTGATAATCTGTGACAAGATTGAATGTCTGCTTGTGTGAATTAATATGCTTGAGTTGCGTATTAAAGCTGCTTTGTTATTATTACTGTTGTGCGATAACAGTACCGTTTGTATATATGAACATATTATAAAACGAACTAGCGGCATTGATGCTATCTTATATGTGTAATATAAGGAACGTAAGTAAAACGTTGTAGCATTAGGATAATAAGATATATAAAATATCTGAGACTTATATACGGAGCACTGGCCTCTTTAACGCCGCTCTCTTATCTAGCACTGGATCCCGAGTCGACATACTCAGGATTGGACTACGACCTTGGTCTGCTGTGTTAGGAAAAAAAATAGTGAAGCGATGCGATGGTATAGATAAGTTTATCAAAGGATGTGGCTCTTGCTGTGAACTGTGATCCATTAACGATACTAGGATACCGTGTCGTAACCGTAAGTATCAGGATAAACTTCCAACGAACTACAGATTGTTCGTAGGACGGAGACTCTACCGCTGGAGTGGCTACTGCCGTGGGTGACCCGCCATAAGAGATGGGTAACTTAGTGACACGTCATTCTAACGAGACGTTGTCCTTAGACATGACTGAACAATTACGAACGACTATATTAACTCGTACATTAGGCGAACATTATTTGGGCTTGCATGCCAAGACGAGAGTTGATACTCGTTTATGATTCTCGTTGTTTCGCCTTGTTGTTCATTGGTTGTGCTTTGTGGTTATGTGTGGTATGTTGGTGGATTTGTTTGAACGAGCCATTGTGCTCATATTGTGTGTTGTGAACTGGTTGTGTCGAGTCACCGTACTCATGTGTGGATTGTGGTTGGGTGTTTGGTCGAGTGAGTCGCTGAACTCAATTATGAATTATTAAGTGTTTGTTGGAATGGAGTCTCTGTACTCATATAAGCGCTGTAGACGCTTTCAGTGGGTTATTACGATGCGATGTGTGAAGCCGGGGGCTTGTTTGCTATTTGAGTTTACTGCAATATATATTGTTGCTTTACAGTTTTAACATTAAACCATTTGCATGGAAATGAATTGCATGCTCTCGACCAAATAACTGAATGGTCCGAGGGTGCATGACAGTCAGGTAATAACATACTCAGCAGGGGCTGATTCCATACCACAAACTACCATTTTTTGCAGGTATGCAACTTCCGGTGTCAGCAAAGAGAGTGACGCACTGGGCAGTTCAATTACAGTTGTTTTGATATGCACTGTTGTATTTCGATACAAACCTAGAAACGTGTATAGGGTTGGGATACTTAGAATGCTCACTGTGAATGTAATTTTATATTGGTCTGGAAGGTTGGATCTATCTCTTGTTGTCACTGCGAGAAAATGTTTCGTATTTAAGAGCTTATCAAGAAGCACGTTATTACTCGTATGGGCGAGCAAGAACGGTGACACCAGTAGTCAATTGTTGAGATTACCGCTGTGATTATATTGTTAAGTAAGATGATTAGGAGCCGGATAGAGTAGGGGTGTTACAGAACGTGACTCATAAAGTCCCATGGCATTTTATAAAGTCTAAACATGTTATAAAAAATTTATACCAAACCGATAGCACATGTAACAAGCTACAAATTTTTTTTATTTGTGTACGCATGTACATATGGTGATAATGAGAGTTTTTGAAATACCCCGAACTTAAATATAGTGATTAAAATTATTCTAATACGTATTTAAGGGCCTAATAACACCTAAGTAATGTTGGAAAGGAAAAATAAATCCGAAAGAAATAAAGAAACGCTTAAAAAGTGAAAAACGCCAAATTAGCGTTAAATAACCATAGGAGGTATGAGACCTCGGTTAGCGTATTATATGGATTTCTAGGGCTTAATAAGTCCCAAATAATATATGGGAACAACTCCCGAAGAAAATGGATCCAATTAATGCATTAAAACGCTAATAGAGCTTTAGCGCACGTTTTTCGAGAAAACCCGAAAACGTGACTTTGAGTGGTCAAATGAACCCGTAAAAATTATAAATCATTATATAACAATAATTAAGCATTAATTGAAGCTTAATAACCAATAAAATTAAAGAAACGAGAAAATTCCAGAAAACGGCCCGGTTAGTATAATACCAAAACCGGGTAAAATAACGAGCGTTTTCAGTAAAAGACAAAAAATGCTCCAACTGTATTAATGTGTGGGGCCGGTTTTAATAAGTCAAAAGCTCACACACACACACACACACACACACACGCACACACACACACACCCACACACACACACCACACACACACCACACACACCACAAACACACACACAAAAACACACACACACACACACAACACACACACACAACACACACACCACACACACACACACACACACACACAAACACACACACACACACACACAACACACACCACACACACACACACACACACACACACACACACACACACACACACACACACACACACACACACACTAGACTAGTTTATTAATTAACAAGTCAAAAGTAAAAAGAAGAAAAGTAAAAAGTAACTTACACCCCTCTCTCCTCTCATTTCTCTCTCCCTCCTTTCTCTTTCTTCCTCACCCCTCCTCCCAGCCAATTTCTGCCCTCTCTCTCTCTGGTTGGGGCGATTTCTTGAAGCTCTTCAAAGCTCCCATGGCTTCTCCACCTTTCCAAGCATGCTCCATCTCCATGTGAGCTCCAAATGTAAAAATAATTACATATTCTTACTCCCTTCATCATCCTCTACACTTCTCTCTTTTCAAAATACAAAAATGAGGAAGTTCATCTCCATGGGTTTTCCCCATTCAAAGAGAAAATAGCACCAAAGTAAAGCTTGGAGTCTTCTCTCTCCATTAAGGTAAAAATCTTCATGAAAAACTCAAGCTTCCTTCATCTTCCTTTGTAACCGATTTTTACCCCTCTTGTAATGCTCTATTTTTCTCTCTCTCTCTTTGAGCATCAATTCAACTTTGCAATGGTGGGGGAATCACCTTCTTGAACCAAGGGCTAAGACCCCATAAAACACTCCAAAGGTAAACCCCAGAATTTGTGCTTTAAACATCTCAATGAATTAGTATAAGTCTAAGGGTTAGTATTTTAATTATACATGTTTTGTGTGCTTTGGGTGATGGGAATGGAGTTTGGCAACTCCATCCCCCATATGGCTGATTTGTGCAAGAAAGAGAGAAGGAGGAGAATTGGAAAAGAATGAAGGAATTGTAAGCTCAAGGTAAGAGCTCCTTATTAATGCTAAGTTTAAATGCATTAGAGTAATGGGAATGGGTAAAACAAATTAAAGAACCCAAAATATTGTATTAGTATTGTAGTTGTGGAAGTTTGAGAATTTGTGAGCAAGTATGTGAATTGTAGGCCTTGGAGCCAAATGTAATGTGTATGTGTATTAGTATTGTTGCTTGATGGAGTATTAGTGTATTGAGATTTCTTTGAGTGCTGGTAGGACCCTTGTATGGGTGTGGCTAGATTAGGAATGGATTTAATGAGGAAGTATGTGTATGGCTACGTAAGGAAAGTAGGTGAACTATGGAAAAATTTTGGTAGAAAATGTGCATTTATGGATGACTTGGTGGATGGGAGAACCAAGGCGTGTATTGGGTTTATTAGAGATGTTTAGAAACCATGGAGTAGAAGTTGTGGTAAGGGAATCAAAGGATATAAAATCTGTAGCAAGAGGTGTTGGAATGTATTGGAGAAACTAGGAGAACTTGTGTGTAAGACCTAGTAAAATGAGTGTTGAACTTGAAGAGGTAAGATAATGTATTGTAGGCCTTGGAAGTGGCATTAGGAGATGAAACAATGTATGGAGGAAGTGAGAACCAAAATCTGTAGCAAAACACAACTAAGGAAAAAGATGTAAGTACTGGAATGAAAATGTTGAAAATATGTGTGTGAATTGGTCTGAGAAGGAGTAATGAGTTAGTAATGGACTTGAGCTTGTTTAGAAGCTTAATTAGGTGCTTAAACATGTGGGATTAAGTGTAGGAACATTTGGGAATTGATTGGGCAAAGAAAGGAATTGAACAGAGGAAGAAAAACACATTTCTATAACATACCTGCTATGGTCCTGGACTTAGGTCCAAGACCAAGACCCGGACCACCCTCTGAAAACACACCGAGAGTAGCAGATTGTGCCTGGTCCGGGACTTGAGCTAGGGACAAGGTCCCGGACCATAGCTAAAATCAAGCCGAGAGTGTAGGCAACTTGTGATCCGGGACTTAAGAGAGGGAAAATGTCCCGGACCATAATAGGAAATGCACCCGAGACTTAAGGCCAGTGTTGGTCCGGGACTAAGGACCCGGACAAGGTCCCGGACCTACACCAAAAATGAATTTTAAGCTTATTAAATGGGTTCTAAGGTAAGGTAATGAATGGTAATGATAGTATAAGATAATTAGTGCTTGATAAATGATGTTTAAAGGCCCTAAGAGGTATAAACAAGTAAGAGAATTAATTAAGAAAATTGTAAGTTTAAAGAACATTAAGTTAAACTGAAATAACGGGACAACGGGGTAAGTACGGGAGTAGTAATTATGTATGTATTGTAATGCTTAGTATTAATGGAACCATTTGGCATGTAGTCATTGGTTCGAGAATAAGACTCGAGGAACGAGAGTGGACCCAGGGAACAAGGGAACACCCGGTAAAGTAAATTCCGGTAAAAGGTATGATTTCTTCATGCTCTGTATCCTAACCTGGTTACCCCGATTTGTGTGCTTATTTGATCACCTAAATAAGATAAATTTCATGAATTGGACTATATTGCACTTACTTGTGCTTGCTTTAGGTTGTTCTTGATGTATATTGTCTTGAACACTAGTAAGTATAATTCACGAAATATATGGATGAAGATGAGGTGTACTTATACCTTGTAGTGTACTTGTGTATTGTATTGTATCTTGTATGGATGTGAGTGTGGGAGTATTAAATTATTGTGTGGCTTGGATGTGAATGACTTCTACTAATTCCTAACTACCTAACTCATAACGTAAGTATTGAGTAAATTGGAATGAGTAGAAGTCCGATATAGTTTCGGCCACGTGTGAGGATGAGGAGACACAAGAGGTTGAATCCGATTCCTGGTTCTTAAACTTTTCCATGGCCCAAACCCCTTAAATGGGTAGCATCCTAGATTAGTGAACCAAGTAAATCCCGGTGGTGGGACGATGTAGTCCCCGGGCCGGAGGTCCCAACGACTTGACTTGAGTAAGTAGTAAGTAAGTAAAGTATTGAATGAGTAATGGTCTTGGCTGGTGTAAGTCATTGACCTTGAGTAAAAGAGTAATCTCCACCCGATTAACCCAGGTGGACAAATGGAGATAACAAGTATTGTGTATTGCGTATGTAATGTGTATGTATTGTGTATGTGTATTTCGGAAGAAGGTAAGTAAGCATTGGTTGACTTGTATTGCCTTCCTTGTATGTATTGTACTGTGTGTATGTATGTATACCTTGTGTAGTATTGTAGTATGAAGTATAAAAGCATGTATGTATGAATAAAATGAATCGCATGTATTCGACCAAGTGGTCGGCGTACCCTCGCTAGTATGCGGGGTATACGGAAGTCATATGCAGCGTAAGCTGAGCCCCTAGGGGCAACGTTTTTAGTGTGCAGGTACCCGAAGCGGTTATGATCACAGTAAGAGACCGGCAGCTATGTTTGGATAACTAGGGGTGAAATGTAGATAGTGGTGAATTGTATAAGGCTTGTAGCGTTGTTGTAGAAGTGTACCAAGGGGGTATACCTTGTACTTATAAAGTAAGTAGCTTGTGAGGAATGGGTTGATGTTAGACTCTTAATGAGTATGTATGAAATGGAAAGAGGTATTGTATTTGTATAAGGATCTTAATAAACTCGGTGTATTATATTGTATTGAACTTATGAAGCATTGTATGAAATGGAACATTGTAGCACTTGTAGGTAGTTGAAGTATGTATTGTAATTGTGTAGTACTCGGATATTCCGGTCCAACATACCGATGATGTATGTAGTAGTAGTAGCCTTGTTGGTCACGTGGGTGGCTAACGACATTGTATCACCCACCGTTGTGTAATTAAGTATCCGCTGCGAAGGTATGTAAGTACGTTGTGATTGGACGGTAATGACGGTATTAGTGGTAGAGGTGTTACAGTTTCAGATTTTTTTTTATTGATCATTACCCATGTATTACCGGTTTGTATGGCTAGAGATTTGTTCTTTGTTTAGTTAGTATATACTTAACCTTATCATGTCATGAGTGGGCTTATGGTGGCTTAATGAATTGATTAGTATATAAGAGGGTTTCTATATGAGTACGGTGGATTTGCTACATATCTCTTCCATTGTCTAATTAAGTATATGGGCATAATACAAAGTGTAAAGCATGATATATGTATACACATATATTACCGGTTTTGATTTGTACATGGTACAATACCGTTTTTTTCCTTGTTTTGTTTATGTGTATGCACATGGTGACACCAATAGCATGTTTCCGATTTTTATTTGTACCATTAAGTATGGGTATACCTCTGTATATCATGTGTGGATGGTGGCATAATTAGTATGCTTTAGATTTTGTTTTCTTTATTGATTAGTATATACTCATTATGGTTGGTACATAGTGATTGCTACATGTTTTATGTCATTATACATTTACATGTATACTACCGTTAGTGTATAGGATATATTAGGTAGATTTTAATCTTGGCATAATAATGTGTACATAAGTATAAGGTAGGTATATTAGGTACTTAATTATTTTTCTAAGTCAAAGTGTGTAAAAACATGCCCGAAAATGGTATATAAAACCGGTACCATGTGAGCAGATTTTTAGCTTGCAAACTTTGTGTTATATGTATTGTTATAACATTTCCTATGTATTTATGATATATATAAAGTATCAATATTATGTAACATAAGTTTTCACATTGTTTAAATGTGTATATCAATTTAATTTAGCATTTGTAAATGCTTAGGCAATCCTAAAATATTTACGTTGTTCGTTAGTATTTTTCGCGTTTTTACAATGAACGTTGTTGTGTACCGAGTCGTATAAGCACTCGTATATTTTTCCTTAGATGACGCTCTCATCATTGAGCTTGTTTCGTAAGGGGTTTAATCCTCGTTGATAAACGTACATGAGCGTTTTGCACGAGTACGTTAAGACATTAGTAAAATTACACCCGTTAGCATTTATGGTAAAACGACTATTTTTACGTTACATTTGCGTGCATGAGTTTGCATGAGACGCGTTAATATTATTTACGTAAAAGTTGGCACGCTTGCATTAGCATGCGTACGTGAAATTATTTATTCTTAGATCAATTCCTCGTTATTTAACAATTTTAAAGTATTAATTAGATTCGGGGTATTTCAATCTACCCCCCTTAAAAAGACTTCGCCCGATGTCTCATTTCTAAATTTAAATGATTGTGGGGAATCAAGTTCCACTAATGAAATACCCCAAACCTAGATATGGTATTTAAATGATAAACTAAGGTATAAGAAGGCTAAAGAATGCCTTAGAAACATTAAGAAACCATTTTAATCAAAGAAAATATAAGGAAACACCAAAAGAGCAGTTTAAGCAAAAACGTGCTCTAATCTTAGAGAGACTTGGGTGAGCACCCAAATATCATTCTAAGACCTTAGTAATATCCTAATGGTCATTTTAAGCCAATTACCAAAGAAAACCAAGCTCAAAAACAAGTTAAAACACAAATTGTGCTTTAAGGACTCTTAAAGCACATTTTTGAAAAATTGTTTTAGAAAGGGGTTTTAAGTGGCTAAATGCCCATGATTACTCCTTAATTAACTTGTGTACTAATTAGTATCACATTAGGAAGTCTAAATCAATGGGAAATCAAAAATTTCACAAATATGTGCACTAATTTGTGAATAGTAACCAAATAGTGCCTAGTTTAGTCTTTAATCAATTAAGTCTAATTAATTGGTCAAACAAGACCATGACCAGCCTAATTAATGAGGGGGGCGGTTTTCTAAGGGTGTGAGTCACCAAGAGTAGCCAATTAATGTTAGAAGAAAAAGAGAAAAGTAAGTGGTTACTATTTACTTTTAAGGAATCAAATATCTTATATGCCATCTCTCTCCTCCTTTCTTCATTCTTCATCTTCTCCATCGATTTCTCTTGCTCTCTTTCTTCTCTCTCACGTAAGAAGCAACCTCCATGCTAGCTCCATCTTCTTTTGCCCACATCTTGCTCATTTAAGCTCCAAAATCAAAACCAAGCACATATATCTCTTAGTTAGCTCAAGCTCTTTCTTTCTATCTCTTCAAAACTTCAAGAGCCTCAATTTGGAGCCAAGGCAAATTGCCATTAGAGGAGGAAACTCAAGCTTGGAGACCCCATTAGCTTCTTCATTCTCTTAAGGTAAGGAATATGTAAGAAAATCTAGGTTTCCACCATTTTTCTCCATAACCAAAAATTTGTACTCATGGGACTCCATGTTTATGCCTTGTTCTAGCTTGGTTCTACTCTCCAAAGGATAAAGGAGGTCCTTCTTGCTTCATACCCAAGCTTGTCTTGAGAAACCAAGGTAAAACAATCAATATAATACCTTAAAACACATTTTTAACCTAGGTTTTGTTCCTTAAGGTTAGTGTGTTGTTTAGTACTCATTGGAGTCATTGAATATTGGTTAGAACATTGGCAAGGAGAACTTGTTGGGTGACCGAGATTGAGCAAAGAAAAACTTAAGGGAGAAAGTTGGTGAAGCTTGTGAAAGAACAAGGTAAATTACTTGCCTTAAGGTGTTTTAATGCATTAAGGGAGGGAATATGGATAGGTAACAAGTTTAGCTTAGAATTTACAATGAAAAAGGGATATAAAACTTAGGAGGAAGAATACTATTATATTGAGAACTCGTGACTAAGGAGCTAATGAGAAAAGAGATAGTTAAACAATGTCGAAATGAATTACAAGAAGCATTTTATTTCAATGGGAGCCTTGTTGTGTGTATTCGCAGGTCAAAGGAAAATATATGTGGAAATTCAGTGGTTAAGATTATTGTCGTTTAAGGGCCTAAGTGCCAAGCATTTTAAGTTTATACACTATATGATGATGTGGTGTAGTTTTGGTGTAAATTGCGTGTTAAGGTGATGTAATGAGAATTTGGGTGATCTTGGTTGTTTGATGGTGAAAAACCAAGTGTTTAGGTGTAACAAATGCCCTAGAGAACCCATGTAAACATTTGATGAAGAAACTTGGTGTTTAAGATGTTCTAAGGAAATTTCATGACCAAGGTAGTACTAGGAAGTTTTAGAGGTTGTCTTGATGAAAAAGGGTGAGTTTAAGGTGTATAATGAGTTAGAATGACCTAGACATGATCATGGAGGATTTAGGAATCAAATGAATGTACTAGTGTATTTAGGACTTAGGCAAACATTGGTAAACTAGTAGAAAAGAAATAATGTGTTGGATGAAGGTGGCATAAACTTGTGTAAGAACTTTAAGTAGTTGCATAAAGGAGTTTTAGATGGTGAAAGATGCTTGGGAGATGATGTTATAGTGGTGAGGAAGCACTTGGCATAGTGGCTGTATTAGGTATGAACCACCACTTAGAAACCTAGTGAAAAACATTACAAGTGTTGGCATTATTATAAGGAGAATGCATAATGACTAGGGTGGATATTAGTGAGTGATTTAATGAGTTTTGTGGAGGGCTTAAGGTGTATTTGAAGTGCCCAAATGAGGTTAGAACATACTAGGATATATGAGGTGAAGTTTGGAGTTAAATGGGAATTTAGAAACAAGGTCCTGGAGTCGACCGACCTTAGGGACCGGACCTGCAAGGTCGGTCGAGCTCAGTTTACACTACCGGAAAGAGTTTCTGGAATGGACCGACCTTGGGGACCGGACTTGCAAGGTCAGTCGGGCTTGTATTTTGTGTACGACTTGAGTCTCTGGAATGGACCGACCTTGGGACCGGACTTACAAGGTCGGTCATGCCTAGAATTTTGTACGGGAATTGGTCTCTGGAATCGACCGAACTTAGGACCGACCTTGGCAAGGTCGGTCGGGCTTAAATTTCCCACGGGGAAAACTCTCGGGAATGGACCGACCTTGGGGACCAGACTTGCAAGGTCGGTCGGGGTAAAATTTTCAAACGGTAATATGTCCTGGAATGGACCGACCTTGGGTAAGGTCGGTCGAGCCAAAAACAAAAAAAAGAGAAATTTTGAATTCTAAAGATGTTAATTGGTAAAGAGGTATGCCATTGGTAGGGTAATAATGATTAGGAACCTAAGAACCTAAGGGATTAAGTTAGGTTAAGTATAAACCTTAATGTTTAAAGTTAAGTTTATAAGGTTAGGTGGTAAGGACTTAAGAGGGTATTGGATGGGAATTCTTAGGGACTAAATGAGTTGAGTAAGGTGCAAATAACTAATGGCCTAAAAATGAATGAATGTTTTAGGTTTGTGAATTGGGACCCCGGAGAAGGTTAAACAAACAATAGTCGACGGTGAACGGTACAGTCTTTCTTGTGACCTGCTTGCTAACGAGGTGTCCCTCGGCTTGTGTGCTATCTGTTTATTTGCTATGACTAAGACAAGATAAAGCATGCAACCGGTTATACTTATTCTTGTTGTGAATGTGTTCTCTTTACATTAACCCACGAGACTTGAGATTGTTACTAACTAAGTTTAGTACTTACTAAGTTAAGGATAAGAGTTAAGTATTGGTATCTGTTGGTTAATACCCGTTAAGGTTTAACTAACACATGGTGTGTAAGATTTTTAACTAACTGGAACTTGAGTGAGGAACCCGGGATGGACTCCGGTCATGCATGCTAAGGAAAAAGGGGGTCGGTATCTGAATCAGATCCGTCCTCCGCTTAAGGACTTGTCTTCGGACTTGTTGCCTAGGGTCGGTTGCCGGCTCAGCTACACTGGACTCCCGTCCAAGGTAGGTGGCATTAAGATGGTGCGGTAGGATCACCTAAATCCTAAGTTTAAGATTAAGCTACAACCATTTCCATTCTAGGAACGGTTGTATACTAAGATCAAGATAAGGTTAAGACTGAGGTAAGATAAGGAACTGAGGATAAGCGGAATCAGAACTGGAGAAGGTTATTTCTAACCCATCTGTTAAGGGAACGCCTGAGTCGTTCATTTGTGTGTGAACTATGTATGTTCATTTGTGGATGTTTGATTTATTGCATTTCATATCATGTTTGTGTATCTAATCAATTTCCATGCTATCGACAATTAGTCGTCGTAGCCCCGTTAGCTTGGGGGCCATGAGATGGCGTACCAGCATTCGTGCTGACCCCCTTTGGGGGCTGTTTTTATTTTGCAGGTAAGCGTCCGATGAGGAGTCACCCTGAGAGTGGGGGTGGTTAGTCTTAGCATGGGTTGTTTATTTTGAGTACAGGTTGCGCTTGTGCTCCCGTCTGTTTATGTTTAAACTGGTGTAAGCTATGTATATGACTTAGACACGTAAACTCAGTTGGTTGGTGGCATTTTGGTTGGTTGGTGGTGTTTTGGTCGGTTGTTAATTTTGGATAAGTGTTGTAAATTGATAAGGCCGGTATTTTCTAACGATCAGACCGTGGCAAGGTCCCGGTGTTTGTTAGTTCCGCTGCGACGATTTCGATTAAGTGTTAAGTTTTGCGATAACCACGATTGGCTTTGGACAGGGTGTTACAAAAAGTGGTATCAGAGCGTAGTTATGCTCTGATCAAGAAATACCGGACATGAGTAACCACCGAGTTAGGATATAAGTTAAGAAATAAGTGACGGGTTAAGGGTGTGAGCTGTTAGTGTGAGTAGAGTCAGATGACCACTAATAAGTGTGGATCGTCTTTACCGTCTACGGACGTTATAAATTCGTTAACCGAAACAGTGGTGGATACGAACCTAATGTGAGTTGTGATTGTTCAGATGTCAGGAAGGAGAGGCTGAGGCCGTGGTCGAGGTGACGAGACTGAGATACCGGAAGGGCAGACGATCGCAGAGATCGTAGCTGCTGCCTTAGGGCACATGGGCTATCAGCCTGGTGTGGGTGCACCACCCCCACCGCCACAACCCCGGGAACCGAATTGGGTGAAGAGCCTTGTAGACCTTCGACCCGCACATTTTAAGGGGGAGACCGATCCCGCCAAGCTTGAGGCATATATCTCCGAGCTGGAGACCGCCTTCGAGACCCTTGACGTCCCTACTGGGATCAAGGTGCGCCTAGCTGCGTTCTACCTGAAGGGGGCAGCGGGCGATTGGTGGAAGCTGGTGAGGGCCGAGCATGTGGCCAATCCAGAGTTCGGCTGGGAGCAGTACACCGCATTGCTACGAGCAAAGTACTACCCCGCCCATGTCCAGACGAAGAAGCGCTTGCAGTTGGATGCGCTTAAGCAGACCGACAAGATGACGGTGGACGTATTACTCAGAGTTCACCGCCTTGCTCCGTCTTCTGCCAGGTCTTGGATATTCAGACCAGATACTGGTGGACCGCTTCTATGGCGGGCTTAGCCATCGACTCCGCTACGGCATGGGGCCGACGAGTTATACTACCTTGCAGGTAATGAGAATGGTTGAGATATGAGTAAGTAAATGAGTAAGATTTAGATTATGAAAAATAAGAGTGACTAATACTGTGGAAAGCAGGAATGCTATCATGCCGCTGCTAAGGTTGAGATAACCGTCCAGCTGAGGGACGAGGAGAATGCTAAGAGGAAGAGTGTCGGTAAGAGCACGGAGAACCAAGGGCAAGGTGGGTACAAGAAACAGAAGTACCAGCCTCAAGCCCAGAAAAGTCATAACCAAAAAGGGAAGGAGGAAAAGGAGAAGGCTCCGGAAGAGCCACTGAAGTTGACATATGCGTATGCAGCTAAGCCCCTGCGCTCTAGGGTGCCAAAGGGTAAGGCAAATTAGTGTTGAGTGAGTTAAGAGACAATTAGTAACTGGTTGAGGTATGAGTACTAATATTATGAATGATCAGGATCTGAGACTGATAAGGGAGCCGGTGGTGGCTACCAGCGACGCTACATCTGTCAGTGGTGTCACAAGGACCACCCCGGGCTCGATTGCAAGGGGATAAAGGTGGAGTGCAATTACTGTGGGGTATACGGACACCGAGCATACGAGTGCTTCCGGAACCCCGCTAGCAGAGCCTTTAGGCCTGAGATGAAGGGCAAGGGCAAGACCGATCAGGGAGCTGGATCCGACGGTCAGAGGAGGGTGCAGCAAGCTGCAGACAAGAACCCACGGGTGACCCAGAAGTCGGGACCCACACTACACATGGTGGACCGGGACGATGAGCCTGAACCCTCATCGAGACCAGGTACTGCTAAAACCATTGATTGATATAATTACCTGCTTACCGCATTATCATGCATGTTTGGTGAATAATTGAGTTAAGTGAGAATAGGATAAGATTAGAATGTAAGTAAGATATAACCTACTACCACTTTAGGAAGCTTCAACATCTGCTATCCAATGCCTTCTACACCTAGCCCGGAGTACACCGACATCGAAACCATAGACTTTCCAACCGAACAATGTAAGGTTATCCGCCCAGGTATGATTTTATTAAGGGGGTACCTGACACCCGAAGCGCAAATAGCCATCATCAGGAATTGCAATCAGCTAGGAATGGGACCGGGAGGTTTTTATACACCGGAGTACCCAGGGGGAGCAAAGGATGAAATTAAAGATGATGAGCTTAGGCAAGGATTGGAATCCGTATGCCAAGACCTACCAAACCACGAGGATTCATGATGGAGTCTCACCACCGGGAATACCCGAAGAGTTCCATCCGGTTATTACACAAGTCGTGGAGATCGCTCAGCGGTTGGAAGCTGACCCGATTCCAGACTTACAAGCGGACATCTGTATTGTAAATTTCTATGAGAAAGACGGGCGACTCGGACTACACCAGGATAAGGACGAGACAACGGAGTCTCTCGAACGAGGGATACCCGTAGTGTCTTGGTCCATAGGAGATGACGCTGAATTTTTGTACGGCGAGCAGAAGCGTACGGACCGTGCTAATAAGTTAATACTTAAGTCAGGGGATGTATTAGTTATGAGAGGAGAGTCAAGGATGTTATACCATGGGATTAAGAGAATCAAGCTGAATACAACACCGTCAGCAGTGATTAATGCGACGCATATGAAACCAGGACGGTTAAACCTAACCTTTAGACAATATTAGCTATGTAACATTTTTAGTATGAGATGAGGAATGAGATGTAAGATTAAAGCACATGTTGTAAACAGGATGGTTATGAATAAAATAACAGTGTTGTTCATATAAATTGTTACGACTCTTGTTATACCATCAATACTCATGAAGCTTATGAATACAATTAGGTCATGGACTCGGTACGGAAGGTGCGCTAAGCATACTTACAGAGGCACAGGCCGACGCCAGCGGTACTATCCTCACCGGCACCTTTCCAATTAATGGGATTGAGGCGTCAGTTCTCTTCGACTCAGGGGCCTCGCATACCTTTGTCTCGGCATCGTTTGTGAGAAGGTTGGGGCTAGACGCCGATGAGCTACCCGACTTCACGGTTACGCTCCTGTCTAAGGAGAAGATTCGTTGCACTCGCTACTACCGAGGAGCCATTGTCAGAATTAAGGGGGAAGACTTTCCAGTCAGTTTTATTGAGTTCAGGGAGTTGGGATTTGATGTTATCTTCGGGATGAACTAGTTGGAGTGGCACAAGGGTCGTATTCTCTGCGCCGAGCATAGATTGCTGCTCAGGAGCCCGTCTGGGGTAACAATATCATACCGCCAGAGGCCCAGAGAGCCTTCGACTAAGATCATCACCGCCATGGCAATGTATAAGGAGTTGAGGAGAAAGGAAGAAGTGTACCTCTACTATGTACAAGACATAGATAGAGACCCCGAGTTCGACCCCGACTTACCGGTAGTGTCAGAGTTCCCCGACCTATTTCCACGGGAACTGCCCGGCATGCCACCCACTCGGGAGGTAGAGTTCACCATCGAGCTGCTACCTGGTACCGGACCGATAGCCAAGGCGCCATACCGTATGGCTCCGGCAGAAATGAATGAACTAAAGGAATAATTAAAGGACTTGTTAGACAAAGGGTTCATAAGAACCAGTGTATCACCATGGGGAGCGCCAGTCCTCTTCGTGAAGAAGAAGGATGGTAGTCTCCGCCTCTGCATCGACTACAAAGAGTTGAATGCAGTGACAGTAAAGAATAAGTACCCACTACCCCGCATTGACGATCTGTTTGATCAGTTGAAGGGAGCATCTGCGTTTTCCAAGATTGATCTCAGATCGGGGTATCATCAGATAGCCATCAAGGAGGGAGATATTGAGAAAACGGCATTCCGGACACGATACGGCCACTACGAGTTTACAGTGATGTCATTCGGTTTGTCGAACGCACCGGTGAAGTTTATGGACCTGATGAACCGCTTGTTCCGCGAACAGCTGGACAAGTCGGTTGTGGTGTTTATTGATGATATTTTGATATACTCGAAATCGAAGACTGAGCATGAGGAACATCTGAGGAGAGTACTGGAGATATTGAGGGAGAACCAGCTATATGCTAAGTTCTCCAAATGTGAGTTTTGGCTTGACCAGGTCTCTTTCCTAGGTCATGTCATCTCAGATGCTGGGATCTCAGTGGATCCAGCAAAGATTGATGATGTACGTACTTGGCCAAGACCGAAAACTGTTACCAACATTCGGAGCTTTCTCGGTCTGGCAGGTTATTACCGGAGGTTTGTTAAGGATTTCAGCAAGGTCGCGAAGCCAATGACCAGTCTGATGAAGAAAGATGCACCGTTGGTGTGGACGGCTGATTGTGAGAGTTCGTTTCAGAGTTTGAAAGACTCACTGACCACTGCACCGGTTCTGACCATTCCAGGCGGTACAGAGGGCTTTGAGGTTTACTGTGATGCATCCGGCAGAGGGCTGGGTTGCGTGCTCATGCAACATGGCAAGGTGGTGGCATATGCCTCACGCCAGTTGAAGAAACATGAGGAGAACTACCCCACGCATGATTTAGAGCTGGGAGTTGTAGTCGTCGCTTTGAAGATATGGCACCACTACTTATACGGGGTTAGTGTGACGATCTACACCGATCACAAGAGCTTGAAATATATATTCACTCAGAAGGAGTTGAATCTCACACAAAGGAGATGGTTAGAGTTTCTGAAAGACTATGACATTGACCTCCAGTACAAAGAAGGGAAGGCCAATGTTGTAGCGGACGCCCTGAGCCGTCGAGCACACTCACTCCATTCGCTAGTCTCTTTCTCCAGCTTGGGTGATGAGGTGCGAGAGGCTCAGAGGGTAGATGAGTATATGAGAGAGGTCAGACAGAAGCTGACAAATGGTACCTTTGAGAGTCAGAAATATGACTTCAGACTTCACGACGATGATCTGATTAGACTTAAGGGCCGGTTATGCATACCACGGGGCAACACGGATCTGAAAGACCGTATACTTAGGGAATCACACTGTTCTTCAGTCTCCATCCATCCGGGAGCCTCTAAGATGTTAAAGACATGAAGAGATACTTCTGGTGGTCGGGGATGAAGACAGATGTTACCGAGTTCATCTTGAGGTGTCTCACTTGTCAGAAGGTGAAATTCGAGCACCGACGACCGGGCGGAATGGTACAGTCGATGCCAGTTCCGGAGTGGAAGTTCCATGATATCTCCATGGACTTTGTAGTTGGACTCCCACCTGCTAGGGGAGGTCTCAACATGATATGGGTGGTGGTGGATCGCCTTACCAAAGTAGCCCGATTCATACCGATGAAGGATACTTGGAAGGTGACCAAATTAGCTGAGTTGTTTGAGAGAGAAATCATGAGACATCACGGGATACCGAAGACTATAGTGTCAGATAGAGATACCAGATTCCTTTCGAGGTACTGGAGAGCTACTAGAGAAGCGTTGGGTACAGAATTGAAGCTGAGTACCTCGTTCCATCCTCAAACAGATGGTCAGACTGAGCGTACGATTCAGACACTCGACGACATGCTGAGGGCATGTGCCTTAGACTTCCAGGGCAATTGGATTGACAAATTACATCTGATCAAGTTTTCATACAACAATAGCTATCACGCTTCGATCAAGATGGCACCTTTTCAAGCGTTGTACGGTAGACCATGTCGTACACCGCTCTGCTGGGATGAGTCGAGTGAGGCGGTCATTATAGGACCAGAATATTTAGAACAAGTTAAGGCTGAAGTTCAGCAAATCAGGGAGAATATGAAAGCTGCTCAAGATAGGCAGAAGTCGTATGCTGATGTTCGACGACGAGACCTGGAGTTCGCAGTGGGCGACCAGGTATTTCTGCGGGTATCTCCGATGAAGGGAGTGTTTAGATTCGGGCAGAAGGGCAAGTTGAGCCCCAAATTTGTTGGTCCTTATGAGATTACGGAACGGGTGGGCCCGGTTGCTTACAGGTTGAACTTACCTGCTGAACTGGGTAAAGTGCATGATGTTTTTCATGTTTCACAGCTAAAGTGCACCACCCCTCCCATGTGTTAGAACCTGAGAGGTTGACATTAGAACCGAATATGAGATCAGTGGAGCTTCCTCAGAGAATCTTGGATAGTAAGACTAGGGACACTCGCCATAAGTCAGTGCGACTGGTGAAGGTTCTCTGGTCTAACCAGGATGTCGAAGAGGCCACGTGGGAGTTAGAGGATAAGATGAGATCGAAGTACCCTTCGTTGTTTACTGACTAGATCGTTTGTATAGGGTACGGGGCGTACCCCTTTTTAAGGGGGGTAGAGCTTCCTCGCTTTTGAGTTGGGAAACGAACATGTTTATCGTTTGTTTGGTTGTGTAAGATGTGATTTTGTGTAAGTTGCTACACTTTGGTGATAAGTTTGAGATATGTATAATACTTATGTATTGTATTTGTGATTGACCTTTGAGTCTTGAGATGTGTGAATGAGAATATAAGATGTGGTATTAAGATTAAGAAATTGAGTACCGTGAATGGTTTAGTACACGTGTGAACTTTGGGGACAAAGTTCTTTTAAGGGGGGTAGATTGAAATACCCCAAACCTAGATATGGTATTTAAATGATAAAGTAAGGTATAAGAAGGCTAAAGAATGCCTTAGAAACATCAAGAAACCATTTTAATCAAAGAAAATATAAGGAAACACCAAAAGAGCAGTTTAAGCAAAAACGTGCTCTAAGCTTAGAGAGACTTGGGTGAGTGGCTAACAAGGTCTCTGGAATGGACCGACCTTGGGACTGGACTTACAAGGTCGGTCATGCCTAGAATTTTGTACGGGAATTGGTCTTTGGAATCGACCGAACTTGGGACCGACCTTGGCAAGGTCGGTCGGGCTTAAATTTCCTACGGGGAAAACTCTCGGGAATGGACCGACCTTGGGGACCAGACTTGCAAGGTTGGTCGGGGTAAAATTTTCCAACGGTAATATGTCCTGGAATGGACCGACCTTGGGTAAGGTCGGTCGGTAAGGTCGGTCGAGCCAAAAACAAAAAAAAAGAGAAATTTTGAATTCTAAAGATGTTAATTGGTAATGAGGTATGCCATTGGTAGGGTAATAATGATTGGGAACCTAAGAACCTAAGGGATTAAGTTAGGTTAAGTATAAACCTTAATGTTTAAAGTTAAGTTTATAAGGTTAGGTGGTAAGGACTTAAGAGGGTATTGGATGGGAATTCTTAGGGACTAAATGAGTTGAGTAAGGTGCAAATAACTAATGGCCTAAAAATGAATGAATGTTTTAGGTTTGTGAATTGGGACCCCGGAGAAGGTTAAACAAACAACAGTCGACGGTGAACGGTACAGTCTTTCTTGTGACCTGCTTGCTAACGAGGTATCCCTCGGCTTGTGTGCTATCTGTTTATTTGCTATGACTAAGACAAGATAAAGCATGCAACCGGTTATACTTATTCTCATTATGAATGTGTTCTCTTTACACTAACCCACGAGACTTGAGATTGTTACTAACTAAGTTTAGTACTTACTAAGTTAAGGATAAGAGTTAAGTATTGGTATCTGTTGGTTAAGACCCGTTAAGGTTTAACTAACACATGGTGTGTAAGATTTTTAACTAACTAGAACTTGAGTGAGAAACCCGGGACTGACTCCGGTCATGCATGCTAAGGAAAAAGGGGGTTGGTATCTGAATCAGATCCGTCCTCCGCTTAAGGACTTGTCTTCGGACTTGTTGCCTAGGGTCGGTTGCCGGCTCAGCTACACTGGACTCCCGTCCAAGGTAGGTGGCATTAAGATGGTGTGGTAGGATCACCTAAATCCTAAGTTTAAGATCAAGCTACAACCATTTCATTCTAGGAACGGTTGTATACTGAGATCAAGATAAGGTTAAGACTGAGGTAAGATAAGGAACTGAGGATAAGTGGAATCAGAACTGGATGAGGTTATTTCTAACCCATCTGTTAAGGGAACGCCTGAGTCGTTCATTTGTGTGTGTACTATGTATGTTCATTTGTGGATGTTTGATTTATTGCATTTCATATCATGTTTGTGTATCTAATCAATTTCCATGCTATCGACAATTAGTCGTCGTAGCTCTGTTAGCTTGGGGGCCATGAGAGGGCGTACCAGCATTCGTGCTGACCCCCTTTGGGGGCTGTTTTTATTTTGCAGGTAAGCGTCCGATGAGGAGTCACCCTGAGAGTGGGGGTGGTTAGTCTTAGCATGGGTTGTTTATTTTGAGTACGGGTTGCGCTTGTGCTCCCGTCTGTTTATGTTTAAACTGGTGTAAGCTATGTATATGACTTAGACACGTAAACTCGGTTGGTTGGTGGCATTTTGGTTGGTTGGTGGTGTTTTGGTCGGTTGTTAATTTTGGATAAGTGTTGTAAATCGATAAGGCCGGTATTTTCTAACGATCAGACCGTGGCAAGGTCCCGGTGTTTGTTATTTCCGCTGCGACGATTTCGATTAAGTGTTAAGTTTTGCGATAACCACGATTGCTTTGGACAGGGTGTTACAACTAAGTATCCAAAACTAGATTCTATTTAAGGGATCAAGTCCCACGTTCCACTACTTTTTAAGTTCGTAGTATATATTCAACATAATATATATAGTGTAATGATCATGAAATGTCATCACCAATAATAACTTCAATGTAGTGCAACGTAGTGCACATAATTCATTCATAGTAGTGCACCGCAGTACATATTAACAAGTGCATGAAATCACATAGTAACTTCAACGTAGTGTAACATAGTACACATCAATAGGTATGGTTCATGTAATAACTTCAATGTAGTGTAATGTAGTACACATAAGCCATTCATTCAGTTCAGTGTAACGTAGTACACATCAGCAAGTAGAGTTCATACAATCACAGAGTGACACAAGTAAACATACAGATCACGGTGTAACAGTACAACAAAAGTGTACGTCTATGCTAAAAGCGCAATAGGCTCTCCCCCCTTAAAAGAGGGGTACGACCACGTACCCTAGACTAGTATAACTAGTCGGTAAATAGTGAAGGAATCTTCACTCTCATTTTTAACTTATGATTAGTTTTAAGGATAGCCTCTCACGCTGTAAGACTTTAGGTGGACAGGGCACATGTTTTTGGTTAAGATACATGAAATACGTTGTGCATTACCCTTGAGCTCAATAGATAATTCTAACTGATGGGACTACCCACTTCCGTTGCGCGACTTTGATTAAGTAATGTCCAATCATTCTGGAATAGTCTTATATGCGCTTCGTAGGTGGTATGTTTAAGTTCATTAATGTACTTATGTAGGGTTGATGAGTTGTGTTCATCATTTCCTTCGTTTGTTTGTCATTGTTGATCTTGTCTGGACTTCTGTCCGTTTACGGGGTATGGCCCCTAAGAGTCTATGCATTCTCTGACATGTTCTGTAGTGCATTAATATGCTTTATGTTGAATCCCGTATGTACGGGTGAGGTGATCTTCCATTCTGTTCGTTGCCGATATTATCTCATGGCTTGTTTAAACTGTCGTGTCGACCATAAGGCCTATGCATTCTGGTTCATATATGTGTGTAACACACTTCCAGTTTCTTCCTTGTCTTTTCTGATTGACTTTCTATCTCTAGATATCTACGGTTATTACTTAGTGCATGATGCACTTGTCCCTTACACCCGAGACATTCTGGTTTATGTATTCATTGATATGTCGCGTTATGCCACTGCTCCAGATTATCTTGTTTCTAAGTAACTGTTAGTTGCAGCATTGCTTGGTAGTCTTCATTGTATATTCTATTACTGCACGTCGGGCTGCCCATAATATTGTAAGGGTTGCCCTGCTTGTGATGCTCATGTGTATGACATGCATCTTCCAGTATCCTCTTTGGGTAAATATACTCTGAGGTTTTTCTCTACGTGGCATATACTGTAATACAGTTCGCCTTCCATTTGATTTTTCATCGTTGAGTTGTTTTCAAGTTTCACTTGATTGTTTTGTGCCTGTATGCTTATTTCGGATAGCTCCTTATGACGGTGATACCACTGGGATTCTTCTCGTCAATATTACTGAGGTAGGCGTCTTGCTCTTGTCACAGTGTTTCCATTGCTGTTTTAGTTACAGTGTTGATTATTTCCCATGTTTTTCACGCTAGTTGTCTTCGCATGTGGGGTACCTTCTTGATATACTACTACTTACGTGTCCATCTTAGGATTATTTCTTGTCAAGTCTATATGCTCTCGCACGTTTAGTTAAAGCATTCTTTTTTTCCATGGGTCCTTACCCGATAGGTTTACCTATGTATTCTCCTTTGATAGTGGTTCGTGACGTAGCGTCCTGATAGCGGGGTTCATCATCTCTGTCGATGTTGCTGGTGCATTCTGTAGTTTAGTTGTTGTAGCTGTAAGGTTGCAGTATTCTTGTTGGTCTTAACTTTTTCTTCTATTCATCGCCTCCTACAGTTTGCAGTCAACGGTGCTCGGATCTTGAGTTGATATTAGGGCATATTAAAATTCCTCTCTTTGATCTTCAGGTCATCACCTTGTGATTCTGGTATTTGAGTTTACTGTCACCATATTCGGTTTTCATTTTCAATGTGGAGTATGAGCTTCGGTCGAGCCGTGCATCTTGTAAATAATATAGAAAAATTTCTTGTTTTTATTGATTCACCAATTGTCGGTAGTACATACACGATTACTATCGTCTGTTCATCAGGTATACCACAGTAGGGTTCCCGCTAAGCTTTCTAACAAGGTATAATTTTCTCGCAATTCACATGTTCTTGCGGTTTATTAATCAACTCATGTGAGTATTAGTATAATGTTTCTACTCTTTATATTCTACCATGCTTATAGGTAGGTTCCCGTTTGATATACTGGGTTTGAATTCATAAAGAAAGACTTGAAGTCGATATTTCCCTTCAGATGGCAATATGGCCATAACTTATAAGGTAGCTTGAGAATACTCTCATTATAGGTAAATGTCTCTTGATCTCATATTTAACTTATTAAAGTGGCTCATGGTATAATAATAGTTAGTATTTCCCTCACAGTCGACTATTTTTCCGACATACGCGGAGTCGTTTTAGCTATTTAATCTCTTCAGGATAACCTGGACAACTTAACTCTTAACTTACACCTTCCACAACTCATATACTTTATTAGTCAAATTTTATGTTAGAATTAAGAATAAATACCTACTTATCATAGAAATATTTGTGACCGCTTGTAGGGAGTCTCAGGAATCATCCAACCCTGACGGGGTCAGCGTCAGTGTTGAACTATCCTTCCACACCATTTTGTGTTTGGTTTTCCCTTGCTCTGACCAGGATCAAGTTCGACCTCCCACGTCAAATATCTAACAACCACATAATTATCAATTTCCAAATTTTATCTTATCGATACTTTATGACGTGGTGAATGCTACATTTTCCCTTGACTGTTATACAACTAATCCAATATCTATTATAACCTATACTCGAAATTAGTGCATTCCTTAATCCCCGAAACTAAGTTACTTTGATCAAATCATTTAGCGGGGAAGCGTGTTTTCCTCTTTGGCACGAAGATAAATTCTTACTAATAAAAACACCTAGACACCTACTGTCTAATAATTATATTCATCAATCATTTTAATCCTTAAGCCCATAATACAAGCTATGAATTCAGTTATGCACTTGGATACCTTAGAACGTACTTCTCTCTTTAAGAGGCTTATCTAGCTTTTAACTTATCAGGCTTGATTATTACCTACAATTTGGTTATTATTATTTGGAACAGAAAAGCCATAGTCATAGTTGTTACTAAATTTGGGATAAGAATCCAAGGAAAAGTTTTTATAACTCGGTCTACAGTTAAGATTTCATAAAGTATTATTCCCTACGCCTTAAAGCTTGGCTTTTTCTTACTCCATTTAAACTCCATGAATCAGGTGAATCATATGTTCAACCTAGGTTAAGTATCTTTTAATATTAGTACCATTTCAAACTAAGGGTTTCCAGTTTGAATCCTATGGTTTGATGACAAGACAATCAAAGTTTTTTGTTGTTTCTTCCTCTAGAAACGTAGTTAATTCACAAATCCAAAGATTTCAAAAAAATAGGTCGATTAGGTGCATTAGATAGAGGATTTAAAACCATAGAGATTGGTATATAACGTTAGGAAAGTTCACATGTAAAACACTTGTTACGAGCCAAGGGGTATGTTTTCCTACTTTTAAGTTTAACTTCCTCTCACTTTTAGTGTGTATATGAATTCAAACTCTTAATATAACTTACACTACCTCCATTGCTAGTGTCAAGGAGAGTTATTCATTACCATGCTCATATTAAAATTTATATTACATTGGGAGTTAACTTTATTTGATTTCATGCGCTCTTTACTCGCATTCACAAATTGAGCTGTTATAGAAGACATGCTCGTATAGATCCGCAAGGATAGTGTAGGACATGTGCCTCATAATAGGGTAGGTATATTTTCTGATACTTAACCCTCTGAAATATATCAATACTCCTCAAAAGTTTTAAGTTTACAACCTCCAAATTATATGTAAGGGTAGCATTTAGTTTTGCTAATTAGGTAGTTCTCCTGACTTCAGAATATATAGATTCAAAGTTTGTTCTCTTCTCTTATTAATTAGGAGTCCAGCATTGTCACTATATTGATACTAGCTGAGACCCCTGGTATTTGCTCAGGTATTTAAAACCTGTGCTTATCCATGATGGATGTATTCATTAGATATAGTGAGATTCTGTTTTTCTTGACATTATCACTGGTTATTTTTGTAGGACTATACTGATTGTCATATTTCAAGGTTTCGCACGATCTTCTCGCGAAGTTAATAAGGGATTGTAAGATTTTCCAGTCTCGCACTGGGCGGTAAGCTCAATGCCTGGGTATCCCATAAAATTCAATGTTTGCTCTTCACGAGGAAGTCTTCATTCGCCTTCCTGCTGCCTTTACTCATGCATTCGTTCTTCAAGCATTATTAGGGGTATGTTGTCTTTACTCGACTCTGGGTATTCTTTTATCGTCGTCATGGGAGGTATGATCTGACGTCCTTATAGTTAGCCACAGCTTGTAGGTCTTTATGGTTTCCACCTTTATTTGGTTTACAAAAGCAGCGCTTGTTGTAGCAAGTGTGCCATGCAGGTTGGATTTCCATGCAGTGTATGTTTATTGCGACACAAATTTACTCCTTCATCATTGTATACTTGGCGGTGTTGTCAGCCTATCCTGTTGTCATTGGTATGGCGTCACTATCATTTGTCGTCAGCTTCCCGTGTGAGCAACGGTTGGCATCGTACAGTTCTCAACAAACCCTTTCGACAATTCAGGTAGTCTTAAGTACTTATGTTAATTAATGTATTCCTTTTCACGACATCTGCTCGTTATTTAGGCAGGTCGTAGTTTGTAGTTACTGTATGTTTTGGACAGTTGTTAATGCCCTTCGGCGGACCAAGTAAATCTAAGTTACTACTCCTCACTGTACTATCACACACCCTGTATCCCAAGGCTAATTTCGGTTGTAATCAGTTCTCAGAGCGTAACTACGCTCTAATACCACTTTTTGTAACACCCCAACCCAAAACTCCACAACCTATACGATGATAGCTCCCAATGATAACTAGAAATGCAGCAGAACATATATATAACAACGGGTGGTGCTACAACGCCGTTAGTCTCCCATGTGACTAACAAGGCTAACTCCAAAATAACTTACAAACGATACAGTCTGAGCGCTGAATACAAACCGCTTAACATAACGAAAGCTAATAGTAAAAGTACAAAACTGTAAAATGATACAGACAGTAATAATCCATGTCTTAATTCTGCCCCACCTACACTCGGTCGGGTAATCTCTTCTTTCTTCAGGTACCTGAAAAACATAGCCATCGAAATGGCTCAGCAAATAATGATGGTATGAACCCGTGCAGCCCATAAGCTAGTGGGTCACGCACAACTACTTTGTCGTAACATGTGGTTCATTTTTATCAAATACTGAAAACATGCATCATATATAATTCACACAAGTAGCCATATAGGGTCAACAACATCACAATGAGAAACATGATAGCAGAGGTCAAGTTAGTAATTTAATTTTGGGATCGGGTATGATAAACCCTTCAGACGTGATAAGACTCTCGCGTTAATGGTCGGGTAATAAATCCCGCAGGGGAGAACGTAGTCTACTCCCGTACTTAAATATAGGTGTAGGTATCGTACCCTCGAGAGAATGAAAGCTTTCTCGCAACTTCAAAATTATATGTGGGTATCGTACCCTCGAGAAAATGCAGTCCTTCTCCCAGCTTAAAATGTTCCGGTACTAACCCGGTGAGTGGACAAAGTCTACACCCAAAACCACCGTCATGACGTATACTGTATTGAGGACGACCTGCGACAGGTACAGCCTCCATAATTGCATGCACGGCCAGAAACATCTGGGCTCCTCGCTTCTCGTAGCATCGAATATGTTAGATGTATGTCACACAAGGACGTTAAACAACACACTGTTGTGTATTGTCAGTTGTCACGCTTAAGGACAACGACGTTGTTTATAAAGAAAGTTAGTAAGAAACTTGAGTACAAGTTCTCAGTATAGTAACACGTAGGTATTTAATCCACTGGTAATGTAGAGTTGCATGCGTGGCACATGCACGTTATAGTTAGTATCGTTCACGCACATAAAATAACTTAGCAGTGCACAAAGTAATCACAACGATACACAAACGTAAGTGCAACATATTACATGCAATTATCTTGGTCGTTATTTCACACAACAGATAGCACACAAGCCGGTGTAATCCGTTAGCAAACAGGTTGAAAGAATCCATACCGTTTACCGAAGATTGTACTCCATTAATTCCCGGTAAACGTCTAGCCAATCAAAGTCCTAGAATAGGATTAACTGAGAGTGTTAATTTATGTTACTCTCGTATAATAATTTTATCTTATCATGAAATGTCCTCGCATTCGTTATTTCATGTGAGGTTTATTTTTAACGCTTAGATAATTTCTTTCAACCTCTTAACCTTATTTATGTTTAAGGTTTACCTATATAGTTTAAACCATCGTAGTCTTTACTTATAAGACTTATATTGTATGGTAATTCTCTTTTAATTACTTTCATGATCTTATGTACCGCATCAATCATTTTCTCTTAACTTATATAATTTCCTTGAATGTATTTTTGTATAAACAAGTATT
The DNA here is from genome assembly GCA_023374045.1 of Limonium bicolor. Classification (NCBI taxonomy): domain Eukaryota; kingdom Viridiplantae; phylum Streptophyta; class Magnoliopsida; order Caryophyllales; family Plumbaginaceae; genus Limonium; species Limonium bicolor. The sequence goes on along the minus strand of CM041776.1, from coordinate 163,664,717 downwards.
ATTCACTTGACATGTTGTATTTGTCCAAACGACATAACAATTTACAATTTCATCAATGACATTTATTGGTCACATGTTAATTAATTCTCCTCTTAACTTTATATTTAATATACTATAACTCCAAATATTATTTGGTATTCACACATTAAATCCCTCATATTCATTCCCTTTTGACTTACTTGAAAATCTTAAATATATATATTTTATACACATGTATTATTTATGATACATGATTTTAATTGTCTAAATGACATAACAACTTTATAAATTCTCAAATTGTATTTACATGTCACGCATGGGCGTATTATTCCCCATATCATTTATTAATTACAAACTAACCACAAGTAGTACTAAATGGTTACAATTAAATTCCTTATAACTATATAACCCATAGTTTTAATTTCATAAATCCTTAAATCATACTTTTATTTTCTAAATTTTCTAAATATCCATATAGGACCTACAAATATTTTTAATCCCATAAATACACTATACTTTTTGGTTATTATATTATAACCTCGTTTATTTCATAAACTTTACATTATACTCCAAAATACATTATATTACATAGTTTTAAATCCTTAATCAATTAAATCACAAACTTAGCCTTATAAAATCGGTAATTATGAATTGAACACATTAACTTTCATAAATTACCAAATCACCCCATAACCTTTCGGTTTTAACATATACCTCTTAATTTTACATTTTAACCTCAAAATTTATATAAGTTACATATTCACTTATAAACTATAGTTTTAATATTTAATTTCCTTAATAACCAAGTGAACACTTATATTTTTACTAATTATGCATCCACCCCTATTAAAATTCTAGATTTACATATCACTTTTATAAATCACAATTTCACCCCAAAACTTTTATAAACTTAATATTGTATGTAATAAATCATTTTAACCCAAAGTTTTCGGTCAACACTTTGGCCAAAGCCTAATTTCATACTCAATACATTATTGTACCTAGAAATTCATATATTACTCGGCTGTACACTAAATTTTCCAGAATTTATAAAATAACCCCATAACTTTATAAATTGTTATTTTAATCACTTAAGCACATGTTTAATTTAACCAAAATTCATAATATTAATTCTTATACTATAATATGTCATAATTATATGATGCCTATAATTTTAAAACTTGATTTATATTTTATAATAAGTATATATAAATACATATAAGCCATATATCTAATGTAAAAATTATTGTAATGTCTTAGACATATTTTTAGCTCAAAATGGAGCAAAATATTTCTAGATAATTCGGCCATGTATTATACTCTTCATAATTATTATTTTTGTAACATAAAATTATATCTTATGGTAACAACTTTAGCTTAAGAGTTATAATTATTTCTCTTGGTAAATAACCTCACTAATTCGGCCTTAATTAATTAGAGAGGTGTACATAATTTTTGTACAAAATTTATGAGCTTAAACAAAGCTTAGAACACTAAGAATTAACTTAATAAACTTACTCTTAATCAAGGATGATTAAGTACTTGAACTCCTCTTGAATTTTCTAAGCTTCCTTCAATGGAAATTGATATTCCAATTTCGGTTCTCATGCTTGAAAGGAAGGGGTTTAGGAGTTAGATCTTAACAAAGATCTTAAGTAGATTTATAAGTAATTTTCAAAGGATTTACCTTAGGGATTTACCTTATAATTTCGGTACACCTTAGGATATGAAATACCCCTAAATATTAAACGTATAGAATCATAACGCGTTTTATAACTCGGACATAAAGTAACGTGCGAACAATTAAATCTAATATATGTATATATGTACGAACACGAAAATTACACGTATGTAACGTTACGATATTGTAACGTTGTAAATATGTGACAATAACGCTGCCTAACTGCGTTACAAAAAAAATATATAATTACATGATATAATATAGAGTCGTATTTATATAAATAATCATGTATAACCTATACAAAATAGAGAGAAAGAAAAAAGAGCAAAGACGCTCCCACTGAGGTTCAAACCCGAGACCTCCCGTACCTCCTTCAAATGGTTAACCGGTTGAGCTATGCTCGAATTCGGTACTAACCCCAGCAAACTTAAACTAGTAGCAGACCAACTAAACTAACTATACAGAAAGAAAACAATGATAATCGCACGCATCTGTAGCCGTTAATTCTTCTTCCTCGATAAAAAAAAACCAGACAGAATCAAATGAAAACTGGGGACAGAGGATTCAGACTCCCAGGCGACATGAATTCTTGGTTCACTAACCACCCCATACTCCTCTCTAGAAACTTGCAACCCCACTCATGCCCTCACTCCCTGGTTGCTTAATCGACAAATGCAAACATACCCAGACAAGGACTTGTTGTCGATCCCTGGGGTAGAAGAAGCAAATCCACTAGGGTGCTAATATTTTACCTCACCACCCCATATTCTCTCTGCTCATTCTCTGCAATATCGGGAAACCAAGAAAGACAATAATGCCAGAAGCGCCATACTCCTTTGTTTTGCAAGACACCTGCAATCTGAACCACACTGTGAACTACCCCAACTTCAAAAAAATATACATGCCAACTATGTCTATTTCTGAGTCAAACATACTGCTGTTCCACACGATGCCTCAGAGTTTGCAATTTCAAACTCCTATGCTACTGCCTTGCGGACAGAAATCACAAACTTCATCAACCAGCCATATACAAAACACTCCTTCATTCCTCTTGCACACACCAGTTCTGCATGAGCAGAAACTCGTGTGATTTCCCTGTTCTTTTCCACACGCAAGGTAAGATGTGCTAATCTGCATGGTCTTTCTTCGCTCTCTCCTTCCACTCCTGTTCTTCTGTTTTCCTCGATTCCTCTTGTTCCTGATGAAGTAGAATAACTCCACTCTTTTCATGTAGCGGCAGTCCCTTGGTAACCTGTGGCATTCCCCTCCAAGATACAAAAACTGATAAAGAGTCAGCTCCTGTTGAGGATATCGATCCCAGGTAGGTCACAACAGTCTTGTTTTGTTTGTTGTTTCAGTTGAAGAAGAAACTGACAAGTTACTCTACATTCCCTCTTGTAAACCAGTAAACTTCAGACCTCTTGGTCCCTCTCCTGTCTGTCTGTCGGGCTGTAGCCCAAGCTCTTGGAAACCTGGAGCAGTAAACTCCAAGAACCCACCATGTGAAACCACTGCAACAAGCCATTTTCCCTTCTCTGTCTCGGGCATTTCAATCAGTGTTACTTCTCTGATTCTGTCAAGTCTAACCACTGGGATCTCTCTCAGCTGCTGTTGAGTGACTCAAGAACAGAAGGTCCATATTGCAACAAGGATAGGTTCAAGAGCAACTGCCTAGACACTCAACTAGTGAGCTGTACTAACTGGTTCTGCAATAAAAGAATAAACCAACATCAATCTGTCAAGTCCTGATCTAAACTCACTGTTAACTCCTTGCTGTAACAGAACCAAGAGCTGAGGCCTGAAGTCCTGTGTCACACGGCCAAACCCAACTAAGGAGAAATCCAAGGAGAAAACTAACTCCTAGACAAGGTGAGAAGAAACAATGACTAACCTGTTACAGTTCTGAGAATATTAGGGTCTGTATAGTTGTGTTTAAGTGGGTAGCAACTTTCGTGTTTCTATAGAGATGAATTCCTGTGCCTTTAACAACACTTGCCTGGGTCTGTTTAGAAATGTATGTCGAGATAAACCACCTAATCAGTAGCTAAACCAAGTGGAAACAAAAGAGAAGTGAGGAGAAAAAAAAAACAATCTATCAAGAAAGTAAAACAGAAGAGAATGTAACAGTTTGATTTCAGTTTCTGAAATAGGGTGTTCTCTGTATATTGTTTCTCGAAGTACAGCCAGTGATGCGTGGGTTTCTTCGAAAATAGCATCACATAAAACTAACTAGTTAAGCAACGAAAGAACCTTGAAGAAAAAAAAAACAAAGAAACAGATAGCATCATAAAGGAACAATCAAATAATGTAACAGTCCATGTATTTACATCTCAAGCTTCGGTTGTAGTTTCAGTAAGGCTAACCATGTGCTTTGGGTTCTGTCCTTAAAGTAAGATTGTGTGAGGAAAAACGTGGGGGAACTAAGAATCAAATTATATAACAGAAGAAGCAATAACAGAAGAAGAAGCAAACCATGTCAGTTTCTGTTTCTTTTTTTCAGTCTTGCATTCTATCAGCTTCAGTTTCCAAGCTATGTGTAACAAAGTTCAGACTATAACTAGAACTGTAATAACACACTAAACTACTCAAATTAGTAATGAGAGGCAGTGGAAACCTAATTCAATAACAAACAGAAAATGAAAGAACTGTTATCAGTTTCATGAATTTAGTTCAGTTTCAGCTTCTGAAACCTTTGCCTCAGTATAAGTGTCGGGGAGCTTAACAGGGTACTTTGGGTTATCTTAGAGCTAGGACTATAATAGATCACATAACTAGGTAACTGAAACAGTTGAAGGAAAGTAGGAAGTAACTTAAATAACAGAAGCAAAACAGAAATGAGTTATATCAGGTGGTGCTATCAGTTTTTGTCCATTTTGTGTTTTCTACAACAAGGAATCTCTGTATAGTGGTGTTCAGTGGCTACACTATATTGTTTTGGGTTGTTTCTGAATTTAGAATATAGTTGGAACTGTAACAAGACACACAATTAAGTAACTAAAGCAGTTAAAGGAAAATGAGATACAGACTAGGAAGAAACTGAAAGGCAACAATAAAAGAGGGATTACCAGTTGCTGGGGTTTAGCGTATCAGGTTTTCTGGTTTTGTGCAGAGGAGTTTTGGGGGCATTGTCTGAGTTACGCTTGGTCTGTTCTTGAGCTTCAAAAACGTATCAATACACTAACTAAGTACAGTTTTTTTTAGCAGTCAACCTAAAACAGATTGGGAACAGAAAAGAAAGGCAAAGGAAATTTAGCAGTTCTGTTTTCAGTTTTATACTTGTTTCTGGAAGATTATTTCTGCTCCTGTACAGAGGGTTAGGTGAGTGTCATTTGTGAAGTTTTGAGTTAAGATGGTGATAAAACACATAACTGAGGAAGAGGTACATAGGGAAGAAAAAAAATTAGTGACAAAGCGGTGAGTGACAGAATGGAATTAGAGGGTAGACAGTATAAGGTGATGTTTCAGTTTAAGGGGTGATTTATGAAAAATTGCCTCTATATAAGTTGTGACAGTGAGTTGATTTGGAGTGGGTTCGAGTTTAAACTTGTGGCTAAATACTCGATTAGACAGGTAGGCACCTTGGGAGGGATTTGAAAGACAAAAGTGTGTTTAAACAAGAAAGGAAGGAGAGATGATGAAGATTATATTTTGGTGTAAGTGCAGGACTGTCGAGCTGGGGCTGTCTGTGTAACAGGTTCTTTTCTAAGGCATTAGGAGTGTAGTGGTGTCTTAGGTGTGAACTTATAATCTAGCTAACACCCACAACTAGTTGGGTGAACCCTACAGAAAAGAAACAAACCTAAACGGAGCTAACTAACAATAATGACCAAGAAAGAATGCGTAGTTGTGGCTTCAGTTTTCCTTGATAATATAGTTCTGTTACAAGAGGTATTATAAGTGGGATTTAGGTTTAATAATGAACCCAAACCATAGCCAATAAACATAACTAGGTTAGCGAAACATGTAGAGAAGTTTAAACAACAATTGTTACCTTAAAGGTGACGTTTAATAATATACTTGTGTTTCAAACTTAGAAACTTTTGGACCGCTGCATAAACGGGTTTAGGAATATTCTATGATCCATATTATCATTATACAAGGGTTAAAATATTGCCCACCTATTTATCTAAGGAAGAATACACATTAGATAAGTCATATCTATGTTATACAAACTTGTTACATAATTACCTCTTAAAACGCCCTAAAACATTAACTAAGAAAAAAAGGGCTTAGTTAACACGTAAATAAAGATATGAAATATCCTAGGAGTAAATTAAGCCTAGAATTAATGCACATGGAGTTCTAAGAGTCAACATAAACTAATCATGCAACAACATACCTAGGGAGTAATGTACGATATAAGTGTCATCACATAAATAATAAACTGACACATTGTTTTAATTAACCCTAGGACCATAGCGAACTCCGGCTGGGACTTCGAGTGTAAGACGACCCGTGCTCTCAAATAAGGTATGGACATGTGTGGTTCGTATGTTGCCGTGTTACACGGCTTGTGTGTTGTGTGCTCTGTGTGGAAAGACTATAAGGTTAAAGAATGAAACTGGATTGCTTACTGATTGTGTTGTATGATTGATATATCATTGTTGTATGTTATTTGCGCGCACACAGTAGTTTAGTCCCTTCGTTTATGAAATTTGAGACGAAACACTGAGAACTATGAAAACAAAGAAATACTATTAAAGGGAACTCCTCCCTAACCATGGAGGACGTACCATGACACCCACCATGGTGTCTATTCATTAACGAGGATAAAGAGTAAATATCCACTGGAGGAACATGAAGATAACCCGGGAAGACAACATCTCGGGCCGCGTGGTATTGAATATATATTCGGGAGTTGGTATCTGCATCAGATCCTTCGACCGACCATTGTGGAGCACATCTTGGGGTCTAAAGACGACCCCTCTTTCTCGACGAACGACGCCGGGATTGGAAGATTGGCAACTTGAGAGCATGACCTGGGGTCCAGAGATGACCCCTCTTTCTCGACCTGACGTCGGGATTGGAGGATCAGTAAATTGGAGAGCATAACCTGGGGTCTAAAGATGAACCCTCTTTCTCGACGCACGACGCCGGGAATGGAGGTATGAACTAAGGAGGAGACGTCCTCTAACGTGCGGTAATAAGAGAACTCACAATTAATCCATAAAGAAGTAAGAAGAGATAAGCACTCATACAATATGGTCACGGGAACTAACCCACATCCCTAGACCTGGTGCAAGAAGGAGAAAGAGAAGTACACATGATGAAAACAAAGGAAAAAGAAATGAAAACACTCCACGTTGAATGATCCCACTGTGAGGATCATCACTATTCAAATTCTCTCATAAGCTCGACCTGTTTTACAATGCTTGTAGTGTTTGTTATTAACTCTATGACTAATATGTTGGGTGTTGCTATGTTGACATCGCATGATGGTTGTTGCTATGTTTATGTGGTATATTGGATGTTGCTATGTTAATGTTGTATGTTGGGTGTTATTGTTTTACTATAGCATGCAATTGGACTTAATCATATTCGACCAAGTAGTCGTGTGGCCCGGTAACATGCGGGCTTCACACGTTCATACTCAGCATAGTTTTGCTGAGTCCTTTATTTTTACAGGTATGAAACGGGAGACAGACGAAGTGTAGGCACGGGTGACTACCATAGGGGTAGTCCGTATGGCCAAGACGTTTAGTAGTATGTCATTAATGTATGGGTTAAGACCTTGTATTATTAAACCCTAGTGTACTTTCGGATTATGTTGTTGAACTAAAAACTTATGTTGTAGAATTCTCGGTACTTGGTCTGTAATACCTGTTATACTTGGATTTGATCGTGGTTTAATTCTAGTCATTCGGACCGCAGCTTAGTACTGATGTTGTTGTTGTTGTGTCAACCACGTGGGTGGTTGGCGTCTGTGACACCCGAGTAGAAGTTGTGAATCCGCTGTTTCGTCTTTTTGTGATCTCGTTGGGTTAACCGGGGGTGTTACAGAAAGTGGTATCAGAGCGTAGTTGCGCTCTGATGGCAGGAATCAAGGAGTACCGAGAATAGGAAAACCTAAATTTGGGAAACGGGGTTAAGGGTTAGTAATGTGAGGCATGATTTTACCGAATTTAACCGCTAGCCAGGGGTGATAATAACTTGCAGTAAGTTCTTGTGAATGTTCTAAGCTAACAACGACCTTTTCAGATGTCTGGACGACGAGGTCGAGGACGAGGTCGTGGTCAGATGGAGCAAGATAGCGTAGCTGCAGGGTAGACCATCGCTGAGATAGTAGCAGCGGCCCTAGGTCACATGGGCTTCCAGCCAGGGACCCAGCAGGCACCACCGCCACCACCACCTCACCCACCTAGAGAGACGAACTGGGTGAAGTGCTTAGCAGACCTTCGACCAGCGGAGTTCCGCAGAGAGACGGACCCCACCTACCTGGAGAACTACATCAGCCTCTTAGAGACCGCCTTCGACACTTTGAATGTCCCTGCAGAGGCTAAGGTCAGACTCGCCGCCTATTACCTACGAGAGTCAGCGAGTGATTGGTGGAAGCTTGTGAAGGATGCTCACCTAGCAGACCCCACATTTGGATGGGATGCTTATACTGCCTTGCTGAGGGCTAAGTACTACCCCGCCCACCTCCGGACCAAGAAGCGAGTTAAGCTAGACACCCTGAGGCAGACCGAGGGGATGACTGTAGACAAATACTACTCGGCGTTTACCGCTCTACTTCGTGTACTTCCCGGCTTGGGATATTCTGATGAGATCTTAGTGGAGCGCTTCTATGGTGGACTGAACCACCGCATCAGATATGGCATGGGGCCCAGTCGTTACGCCACAATCCAGGTTGAACTTGAACTATGAATTTGTATTAACTGTTATATTGTGGAGAGTTTACTAAACCCTATTTTGCACAGGACTACTATCATGCAGCGTCTCAGGTCGAGATTACCGTCCAGATGCGGGATGAGGAATTTGCTAGGAAAAGGAAGGTGAAGGACGGTGACTCAGAGGACCGCACACAGAAAGGCGTGAGAAGGGACAGGTATTACCCGACCAGGAAGCGAGCGAAATACCAGGGGAATAAGCCTACAGGGAGACTTCAGCTGAGCCACCCAGCTACTGCGGCTAAGCCGCTCCGCTCATACCCACCCAGGGGGACTGGGGCCGGTCCGAGCAAGTGGACCGAGCACCGTTATATCTGTGGACGATGCTCGAAGAACCACCCCGGTGTTGACTGTCAGGGCAACAAAGTAGAGTGCTTTTACTGCAAGAAGAGCGGACACAGGGCCTTTGAGTGCTTCGTGAATCCCCAGAGCAAGAACTACAGGCCCGGCTATGGTGCGAGAGGTGACCAGAGATCGGGACCTGGAGGCCAGCGTGGAGCCTCACACACCCAGTCCACACATGGAGCGGGATCCCGAGACTCCCAAAAGGCATCTACCTCGAGGCCAGGGAAGGCGGTGTTGCACATCATGGACCGCACCGAGGGACCATACTCACCCACAGCTGCAGGTAAACCTTGAAACCCTAAATGTTTGAAAAGCATGCCTGAATTCTTGTATGCCAAGCTGTATGACTATGCATGAAATTTGCTAAATTACTAGTACTGCTAAAGAACTAGCCTACCCTTAAATGCAGTAGAAACCTTTGACATGTGCTTCCCAATAAATCCAAACCTCGAACCCGACGGGTACAGCCTTGAAAATCCCTACTACCCAAGTGAAAACTGTCAAGTGATCCAGCCCGGGATGATTCTCCTATCAGGATACCTAACACCCGAAGCCCAAGTAGCCATTATTCGAAGATGTCGTAAATTCAGAGTGGGACCAGGCGGGTTCTACACACCGGCATACCCCGGAGGAAAGATGATGAAACTCAGAATGATGTGCCTAGGTAAGATCTGGAACACATACACGAAGAGTTATCACACCGACGGAGCACATGCCCCACCAATTCCCAAAGACTTTCTATCCCTAATTACGGTGACCCTACGCGTTGCACAGCAACGCGAAGTACACCCAGTACCCGACCTACAAGCCGACATCTACATCATCAACTTCTACGAGAGAGAAGGCCGACTTGGATTACACCAAGACAAGGACGAAACACGGGAATCCCTAGACCTAGGAATACCTATAGTGTCTGTGTCCATCGGAGATGATGCTGAGTTCCTCTATGGTAAAGAAAAGAGGATTGATCGAGCTAGGAAGATCTGGCTAAAATCCGGTGACGTGTTGATCATATGCGGACCCTCCAGAATGCTATATCACGGGATTAAGAGAATCAAGCCGAACACCGCACCCTCAACAGTGATAAACGCTACTCATATGAAGCCTGGACGACTAAACCTAACCTTTAGGAAATATTGAGCCATGTATCTTTTGCATTAAGTTATGTAATGGAAATGAACATGTAATGTTGGAATGATGAATAAAGAAAGGTTTATTATCTACGCCTCTTCTCGTACCATCACTAATAATACTTGTAAACATTATTTTGGGAATAGGTGTTGAACCCGGGAGAGAGGGTACTCTGAGCATACTCACACAGGCTCAGGCCGGCGACAGCGGCCACATTATCACTGGTACCTTCCAGGTGAATGGAGTCCCAGCCTCAGTATTATTTGACTCTGGAGCCTCACTGTAACACCCCAACCGTTAATCTCGTCATTACCTCTTAAACCGTTACTAAATACTCCTACTCACGCAGCGGAACTCTAATTACAACGAGGGGTGAAACAACGCCATTAGCCACCCATGTGGCTAACCAGGCCTTTCTTACTTACCGTAACGGTCTGATGAACTGGAACAACCGAGTACTTCATACAACACAATACTCAATTCCTTTCTTTACTATACCGAGTCTACAATATACGGATGCCGATAACATACTCGGACTTACACCTCTTTCAATACATAAGTAATTAAATCTAACTACCCATGCAACCCACCGACCCCGTCCTACTCACGAACGGTAACATCTTCGGTGTACCTATAAAAATAAAAACATCGCCCCTAGGGGCTCAACTTAACGCTGCATATGAAATTCGCATACCCCGAGCGCTAACCGGGGTACGCCGACTACTTCTGTCAGATATACATGGAGTTCATTAGTCAAACAACATGCATCATAGCAATACAATATATATGTGTATTACTCAAGGAATCTACATCCAATCACGGAACACGATTCCTAACTAACATAACAAGGTTGTTAGTGGTAACTGGTTACTCTTAGGTCTTGAGGGTTATTCCTCACTATGCCTTGTTTACTTATTCAATACCTCACCCGCTCTCTCGGGTTACTCCTTCATATCCACACCCATTCTCTTGGGCTACTCGTACTATATTCACCCACACTCTCGGGTTACTTATTCTCATTACCTCACCCATACTCTTGGGTTATTTACACTCATTATCTCACCCACACTCTTGGGTTATTTATACTCAAGCTCTTGTAGATTCTCGAGACACTACAGGTCTCCTACGTCACGCTTGTTACCCTTAATACATACTTAGGCCAAAACTCATGGCTCTCTAGCATAGTCTTACTTCCCCGGTTTCGACCCTACTCTGGGTCTAGCATGGTGGGAAGGTTCAACTAGCTCACGGAACTCTCTCTTAGTTCCTGTCTCTTTTACTTAGGCCCGACTACTCTCGGACTGCGTACATTCCCATACACTCCTCTCTCGGAGTTATAATAACATTATGTATATTAGTCTAGGAGCATCACTCTCGATTCTAATGACCTTGGGAACATTACTTAAGTTTGGTTAATCTTAGGTTTTAAGAGTTACCCATATATTTACTTACTCATACTTTCGGTTACTTGCATATACCAGGTAAAATCCTCATATAGGTAGGTCGACCATGTCTCAAGGGAGCTACTAATCCCTCAGGTCTCTTTTACCCTCATCGCTAGTTCACATCTTTGAACTATCTTAAATCCTCTCGAAGGAGGTTCACTTATCTTTCCACTCTCATTTGTTTCGTGGATTGTTTCAATGTGGTTTTCTAACCATTATCGGGTATTTACTCAACCCGTACATCTCCTCACATTCTAGGGAGTTCATATGTTTGCGTTATCGTTATACTTTAACGGATAGTTTGTGTGTTTGCACGTTTGCATTATCATAGCACTGACCCGACCTAGGGGTCTCTAGCCAAACGTTACTCACTACGAGTCGGTCCATTCACTATGTTAGACCACACCGGCATACAAGTATGTTAGCTCATTCAACATACAACAAGGCATGCATATTCAAACAAGGGATTATTTTCATGCGTTAATCTTGATTAAGCCGGCACACAAACACACAAATCAACGTAACTCGGTTAGCACGCGGAGTATGAGAAAATCATACCTTTCACTGGGGTTTTTACTTTTACCGTGTCATCTCACCATGCTCGGGTCACGCACGATTCTCTGATAATGTTTCAAACATTATTATTAATACTAAGCTCATACGGTACATTATTAAATGCTACTCCCGTACTTACCCCGTTATCCCGTTATCTCGGTTTTACTTTTTGTTAATTTGAGTTCTCACTTCTCAATCACTTCTAACACTTTCTTACACTTCCTAGGGCCTTTACATGTCACCACACAAGGCCTTAACATCTTATAACATCATTAACACTCAAACCCCCATCATTTACAACCTTTAAAACACTCACGGCATGATTCTGGGGGTGGTCCGGGACTTGGTCCTCACCCTAAGTCCCGGACCAATTCATTAACCAACTCTCGGGTGAAAAACAATACCTGGTCCGGGACCTTGTCCTGGAGTATAGTCCCGGACCAAAGCAGGATGTGTACTCTCGGCGGAATTTCTACCATGGTCCGGGACCTTGTCCCTATCCCAAGTCCCGGACCAACATGGTTGTTCACTCTCGACATAAAAATTGGGGGTGGTCCGGGACTTTGTCCATGGACTAGGTCCCGGACCCTGCTAAAACCTGCTCCAAACTTGATTTTTCCACTCCAAATCAATCCTTAAACCACCCTTAATCTTTCCATAAACTTTCCACAAGTTTTCCACATGTTTAATCACCTTAAAAAATGCTCCAAAACTCTTCAAATCATAGGCTCAAACCTTACTCAAACTCTTGCTCAAATTGACACATTTTTCATTCTCATTTTACACTAATGCACACTTGTGCATTTCTAACTTCTCCTCAACCCTTTGCATTATGCTCTCTTTCATTTTGACCATTCCAAAACTTCCAAGATAATGCACACCTCATACCAAGTTCCATGACTCACTCTTAAAACCTTGAATTCTCATTCCTTTTCCTAAAGCTCCTTAGGCATTTACACAAGTTCTTGCTACAGATTTTAGCATCAATATCCTCTTATTAAACAAGTATTCCCATGGTGATTTTCTAAGCCAAAACAACCACCATTAACACCCAGTTTCTCTAGGTCATTGCTTACTCACAACCATACTCAAACCCCTTAAATTCCTACACAAATTTTGCCGTAACTTGGCTACTTTTCTAACATTGCCCAAACTCATACCACCATTTAAATCATCCAAAAACTAGCCAAACCACAAGGGTTCTATCAGCACTCAATATTTTCCTCATTAATCAAGCAAAACTCATTAAGCACCATAAAGCATAATTCATCATATACATAGCTCCCAAAACAAGCATTAACTCACAAAGGCTTTCTCACTTGCATTATTTCTAAGCAAGCACATTATCACCACAACTCAAGTGGGGTTCATTCATTTTATTAACCCTTCCCAAATCCTAATACATATAGGATACCACTAAGATAGGTTTCTTACCTTAAATTTTCTTAAGTTTCCTTTTATTTCTCTTCTCCTCTTCTCCCCTCTTCTTCCTTCAAAATCGGCCAAGGCAATTCATTTGCCCATTTCTCTAGCCACATTCAAATTGCAAAATAAGCACCAAGGAGCTCCCTTAGGCTCACCAAATAAACTAAAATTCACAAGGATGCTTAAAGCACCAAATTAGGTTTTACCTTTGGAATTTCTTGAATGGTTTTCAACTCTTGAATCCTAAGAGGGACTCCCACCACCATTAAAGCTTGGAGAATATCTCAAACAAGGAAGAAAAGCTAGTCATTACCAAAAGCCAAAATCGGCCAAGGTGGGAAAATGGAGAAACATGACTTTTTCATGGATATTTTTACCTTGCTAGAAAGGGGAAGCTTCAAGCTTCAAGTTTATGTGCTTTTCTCCTCAAATGGGCAACACCCATGAAAATGAACTTCAAGCTTTTGGGATTTTGAAAAGAGGGAAAGGTAGAGTTTGATGAGAGGAGTTTAAATATGCGATTATTTTTCAATTCGGAGCAAGGATGAGACTTGAGCAAGGAGAAGATGGAGAACCCTTGCTTGAGCTCCCATGTCGCACAGCACCAGAGAGGGAGGAAGGGAATCGTGGAGAAGGGGAAAGAAAAGAAGAAGGAGGGAAAGTGAGAGGATAGAGAGTGAGGGAAATGTTAAATGCCTTTTTGCTTTTACTTTCCTCTCTCCTCTTTTTTTTTCTTTCTTTCTTTATTTGCTAACTAATAAACAAGAGAGGGGGAGGCTTCTTATTTAATAAAACCGGCCCCCACTAACTAGTTAAGCTGGAGCGTTTTTCGGTTTCTGACAGAAAACGCTCGTTATTTTACCCGGTTTGGCACTATTCACTAACCGGGCCCGTTTTTGGATTTTTTACTCGTTTCTTTATTTTTAATGGTTATTAAGCTTCCATTAATACTTAATTATAGTTATTTAATCGACTATAATTTTTACGGGTCCGTTTGACCACTTAAAGTCACGTTTTCGGGTTTTCTCGAAAAACGTGCTTAAAACTCCGTTAGCGTTTTAATCCGTTATTTGGATCCGTTTTCTTCGGGAATCATTCCCGTATACTAGTTAGGCCTAACTAAGCCTTAGGAATCCATCTCGGACCCTCCCGAGATCATGTATCTCTTATACTCATTTAACGCGCATTTTAGCGTTTTTCGCTTTTCAAGCGTTTTCTCTTTTCTTTTGGTTTTATTTTCTTTACCAATACTCTTTAGGCACCATTAGGCCTTTTATAATCATATTAGAGTAATTTAATCACCATTTTTAGATCCGGGGTATTAAAATCTACCCCCTTAGGAACTTTGTCCTCAAAGTTGGTGAATCTAGATGGTTACTCTCATGGCATTCTATGCCGAGGTTATAATACATGTATAACCTAACAGACTCCACAAGTCCGTCTCATTTCACACTACACATACCACACATATATCACAGCATGTATAGCAATCAAAAATACTCTTTGTATTCTCTCCATGGAATCGGTCCGAAGACAAGAAGGCACTACAGTCCTCGAATCCATATCGAGTAATCTACTACTGATCCCTCAGGTACCGGTCACGTTGAACACTTACTCTTTCTGGTTCACGGCCGTTTCATGACAAATGGGCACTTACTCTCTCTGGCCCACGGTCCCTTCGGTTCAGATCAAAACGTTACACATATACATATCCTCGGGCACTCTGGTTGACTCACTCAACACAGGAACATCTCAGGGTACTCTCCCCGTCCTGCTGCCTTTGGAAAAATCACACACTGTCACCGCCCCAACCGGTCACTTAGGACCGCCGCACGTACGGTGCAATGGTTTCAAAACTAATACTCGCCCACCGTTCTACCGGTCATCAAGACTTAAGGCCACCCATCGGCGGGTGATAGCGGTTTCAAAACCAGTTTTCGTTTCCATCTTCATACTTGAAGAAAATTCTTTTCAAAATCTGTTTGAAAATTCTTTTTAAAACATCACACAACTCTAAATCAAATTTATGGTAGTTGTATCTTTTCTTAGCATGATTACTTGTGACCACTTATAGGGAGCTTCAAGAATCATCCAACCCTGATGTGATCAGCATCAGTGTTGAACTATCCTTCCACCCCAATTTGTGTTCGGTTTCCCTTGATCGCTAGCAGACCAAGTTCCACCTCCCACGTCAGTTTCAAACAATCAGATAGACAAACATTTTCGTTTTCTATCTTTTACTCTTTCTAGTCATCTTCATAAAACAATCTGTTTTAACTTATCCCTAGTTCTTAGAACTTAGGTCATCCATTATTCTCTATTCCCTTGCTTACTTTACCTAGGCATTCCATACTTATGGCCTCATTAGTCAAATTATTACTCAATGTTAAAACATACAACATACAACTCCAAGGGATGGAACTCACTCCATCAATCATCCTCAAATCAAATCACCTGGGAAACTCACTTCCCACTAGGTTACACATCGGTTTCATACCGATTCTTACTCATTATATCACATGTCTAATCTCAATAGACAAATACTAAAGGGATTCTCATTCCCTAGGAGTCTCTCTACTCCTCTTTTCATAAATATTGCATACTCGTTACTTGCATCACTCATGCACAACAATCATTATTACACAATGAATGGGTACATATGTTTATGTAACATAAGTTCCAATCATCAAAACAATTTCTTTTGCGCTATGCACATAGTAGTTTACGCACTAAACGTAAAACATACTCTAAGCGGTTTCTCGCCCTACCCCCCCTTAAAAGGGGTTACGCCCGCGTAACAGACCATATGTTATACTGAACATTGGTTCGCTAATTCTGGTATCCTGAAGTGTTTTAACTTCAATGCGGTTAATTAACTCATAACCGGGTTTCAAAGCATTTAGGATTAGCCAACTACTCACAATTGCTAGGTATACTTAACCTTTGAGTTACGGTCCACAAGCTTCTATCTCGTGACCTGATAACCAGAGCTTAACTCGCCCTTTTAATACTCTCAATGTATTATCCACTCCCTTTTTATCCCTTTTGACTTGGGAATAAAGGTTAGTCAATCGTCGCTAGGTATCTCTTACCGTATGCGAATTCGATGAGTTATAGATTTTCTCTCCAGCTCTCTGGAAATCTATTTTGTATAACTATGGATACCTTCATGATTATTCACATATTTTTCCCGACTTATTGTTGGTTGAGGTCAAGCTACTACTCAGTATGTAGTGCTTCCTCGATTAATAGTTGCTTCTGAATTACATTTGTTTACTTGTTTCTGTACAAGAATTCCTCATTCATCGATCCTGGCCCTGTGGGTTACTGCCCACGTTCTTTGTGCATCTTTAGCCAATGGCCGCACGGTTATCTCTCTAGATTCTCACTCAACAGGCTTCGTTGACATTTCTCAATTCCTGGCTCTCCCACTCGATCATCACCGCACAAGTGCAATACCAAAACACTCAGTCATACAGAGTGCAGAAGCGTAAACCCTTGACAGTAAATCTCTCATGGGATAGGAATGATTATGTCTCCTTACCACATTTTCTCATCAGCTTCATATCCTTATCTGTGACTGCGTATCATGCTCTACTCATTACAACATTCGCTTATAAGGCATCCGCTACTACTTTAGCTTCCGCTCATATAATCCTGCCATTCATACTACAGTGTTTACTTCTCAACCGATTGCTCTCTCGGTTCCCTTCCATTGCTATCAAAGCCTTTCTACATGCTATTTGTGTTCATAAATTCCTTGGCAATATACACATGCTCAGGTTTCACTACACCGCTTTAGCAGTTTTATATTACATACTTAGATGGTAGCCTTTCTCTGGAGGATTCACGCAATTGCCGCTCCATAGGCTCCACAATAATAAGTGGTGTCCCCACTCTAAGGTGGTGGTTCACGCTCCACAATAACTCTTATGCCTTTATGCATATGTTTTACTACGTTTGGATCTACAAGTTGTAGTTGGTTCTATCGGCTTACAAGCCACCTTTCCTCGAGTGATGCTCCATGCGGGCTGTTTATACAAGTTTCTTCTTCTCCGTACACCATTCAATGGTTTGGAGGTATTACTGGGCTTTTCGATAAGGTTGTCTCAACACACTTCCATACATGGAAGGCCCTTTTAAATAACTTGATATTTGTTCATGCCCTCTGGCAATCTAGGGTATCCCGTGTTACGTGGGATCCCTTCGGGTTTTACCCGAGTGTTTGACTTAACACTTGTGTTCTCAACACGATGTTTCGTTCAACTACTGTTGACTCCGGCACCCTTCTCGGATTGCTCCTGGGTGTTACTGAGTAATGCCATTACATCTGGCTTGTACTTATGGTTATGTTCAGTTGCGACTTCGCCTTGCGGCTATGTATAACTCAAACTATCCCGTTTAGGGTTGTAATGTCTCCCGTTATTGGGTAGAGTATTAGTACTTTTCCTTTACCTACTTAATTAGGTCGTTATTCTCTTAGTGAGATATACTGTGGGAATTCTATCCCGTTTATCAAACATTGATATGATCAATTAAGGCATTCATCTTATTGCTTACACTGGTATCCATTCCAGTTATTAGGTATTTCCTCCTTGATTCATGAGACATATCTCATGTCTGTGCTTAATACTCTGTGCTTCTCGCACTTATTAACGCTATATCCTTAGGTCCGTCACCTTACTGGATTCTAGACTCCTTTATCTTGGTAAGCTTCCTTATGTTCTTCGGTCATTCGAGGTGTCCAACTGTCTTTGTTTGAATTGGCTCTTTCGTCCGTAGTATGGAGTGGGCTACTTCCCGTGTTCCGTACTCTACTAGTATACATACATGGAGTATCTTATTGATACGTTACCACTTACCTGACTAACTCATAATTGGTCTGTCAGGTCCGCAAGCTCCTTCGGAGTGCGGTCGTTCCATGTCTCATTTGTGTACACTTGTAGTGTCGGTCACGCCTAGGTGAAGTATTCTGTCGCCAACTCCTCTTAAATCGTCCTATGATAACTTACCGTGATTCTCTGGTTTGGTTTTTTTTAAATTTGGGGGTTTTTGGAAAATTTCATGTTTTGAAGAAAAGTTTGAGTCTTGAAAGTAGACTCTTCGCGGCATTTCAATGCCGGTTGGTTCTTACCAGGTCTAGCCTCTTGCTGACCGGTATATTCTTTATACAATGATCAAGCCGTTAGGCCTTTTCAAGGGTTCGTTTCACAATTCTTAGGGTTTGTGGTGCTATGTCGGCTTCCTTAGCCATCCACGTACTCTGCTAAGTACTTATTGCGTGTCAAAGTTCCTCTTAGCTGTCCGTTATACTGCACTTGCCGAGGCAAGTGCGCGGTACAGGCGGTTTTTGGGTTAACTCATACCGGTCACGGTATTGTTCACATTGTATTTGGTAGCCTCGTTGGCTCTTCCTTGATCCCCTAGTTGGATAACTGCTCCTTGGAGCTGATTCTCATTCCTCTTGACATGACTGTCGTTCATTTAGGAGCTCCTCCACTCTCGGAGTTCCTTAACTATTTTAATTCTATGCTTTACCTCGTTGCTCGTTCCCCCCTCTTTACTGTGGTTACCGAGGTTTAACTTATTTAGGTACTACTTCTGTAGTCCTATTCGGGTATATCCCGTAATTATGCTTGTAGCTGTCTAAGCTGTGCCCGTTAGTATTGCAACCTCTTCGGGTGTGCAGGGTGGGTGCATACCTTTGACTAGATTCTCTAGGTACCGATGTTGGTATTAGTTAACTATGGCGGTCCGTAGACATGTGTCCCGGTTCTCGTTAGTTCTCATAAGTCCGTCTGGTCGCACGATTGGTGCATCCTTCTCACTGCTGCTCGACCAGCTGGGTTCTCGCGACTGCTAAGCATGTCGCCCCAGGCTGCCACAAATTCTGGTCTCCTTGGATTAGGATGTCTCGACCTTTCGTCATTGCATGCAGTTATTGTCGTTCCAGCGGCTTCCGTCTCCGGGGTTTCCGGTTCTCGGGATCCACCGCATGACAGATTCTAGTTCATATTGATACATTAATTAAGTAACTGCCAGGTCGGGTTCCCCGTCTCTCTGGCGTTCTTTCCCGAGCTTTTAATGCGGGGGTTGTGGAGGGCGGGTCTGGTATTGTAGGTATCCAGATCATACTGGAAGTTCCTATCTAGCGCATCTCTCACGCTACCACTCAACCCTTAGCCCTAAGTCCCTAATTCCTAACTCGGTATTACCTAAGCTCGGTATTTCCAGTCATCAGAGCGATACTTCGCTCTGATACCATTTTTGTAACACCCCAACCGTTAACTCGTCATTACCTCTTAAACCTTACTAACTCCTACTCACGCAGCGGAACTCTAATTACAACGAGGGGTGAAACAACGCCGTTAGCCACCCATGTGGCTAACCAGGCCTTCTTACATACCGTAACGGTCTGATGACTGGAACAACCGAGTACTTCATACAAAACAATACTCAAATCTTTCTTACTATACCGAGTCTACAATATGGATGCCGACAACATATTCGGTCTTACACCTCTTCAATACATAAGTAATTAAATCTAACTACCCATGCAACCCACCGACCCCGTCCTACTCACGAACGGTAACATCTTCGGTGTACCTGTAAAAATAAAAACATCGCCCCTAGGGGCTCAGCTTAACGCTGCATATGAAATTCGCATACCCCGAGCGCTAACCGGGGTACGCCGACTACTTTGTCGGATATACATGGAGTTCATTAGTCAAACAACATGCATCATAGCAATACAATATATATGTGTATTACTCAAGGAATCTACATCCAATCACGGAACACGATTCCTAACTAACATAACAAGGTTGTTAGTGGTAACTGGTTACTCTTAGGTCTTGAGGGTTATTCCTCACTATGCCTTGTTTACTTATTCAATACCTCACCCGCTCTCTCGGGTTACTCCTTCATATCCACACCCATTCTCTTGGGCTACTCGTACTATATTCACCCACACTCTCGGGTTACTTATTCTCATTACCTCACCCATACTCTTGGGTTATTTACACTCATTATCTCACCCACACTCTTGGGTTATTTATACTCAAGCTCTTGTAGATTCTCGAGACACTACAGGTCTCCTACGTCACGCTTGTTACTCTTAATACATACTTAGGCCAAAACTCATGGCTCTCTAGCATAGTCTTACTTCCCCGGTTTCGACCCTACTCTGGGTCTAGCATGGTGGGAAGGTTCAACTAGCTCACGGAACTCTCTCTTTAGTTCCTTCTCTTTTACTTAGGTCCGACTACTCTCGGACTACTCTCTTCCCATACACTCCTCTCTCGGAGTTATAATAACATTATGTATATTAGTCTAGAAGCATCACTCTCGATGTTTCTAATGACTTGGGAACATTACTTAGTTTGGTTAATCTTAGGTTTTAAGAGTTACCCATATATTTACTTTACTCATACTTCGGTTACTTGCATATACCAGGTAAAATCCTCATATAGGAGGTCGACCATGTCTCAAGGGAGTACTAATCCCTCAGGTCTCTTTTACCCTCATCTAGTTCACATCTTCGAACTATCTTAAATCCTCTCGAAGGAGGTTCACTTATCTTTCCACTCTCATTTGTTTTGGATTGTTTCAATGTGGTTTTCTAACCATTATCGGGTATTTACTCAACCCGTACATCTCCTCACATTCTAGGGAGTTCATATGTTTGCGTTATCGTTATACTTTAACGGATAGTTTGTGTGTTTGCACGTTTTCGTTATCATAGCACCGACCCGATCTAGGGTCTCTAGCCAAACGTTACTCACTACGAGTCGGTCCATTCACTATGTTAGACCACACCGGCATACAAGTATGTTAGCTCATTCAACATACAACAAGGCATGCATAATCAAACAAGGGATTATTTTCATGCTTTAATCTTGATTAAGCCGGCACACAAACACACAAATCAACGTAACTCGGTTAGCACGCGGAGTATGAGAAAATCATACCTTTCACCGGGGTTTTTACTTTCACCGTGTCATCTCACCATGCTTGGGTCACGCACGATTCTCTGATAATGTTTCAAACATTATTATTAATACTAAGCTCATACGGTACATTATTAAATGCTACTCCCGTACTTACCCCGTTATCCCGTTATCTCGGTTTTACTTTTGTTAATTTGAGTTCTCACTTCTCAATCACTTCTAACACTTTCTTACACTTCCTAGGGCCTTTACATGTCACCAAACAAGGCCTTAACATCTTATAACATCATTACACTCAAACCCCCATCATTTACAACCCTTTAAAACACTCACGGCATGATTCTGGGGGTGGTCCGGGACTTGGTCCTCACCCTAAGTCCCGGACCAATTCATTAACCAACTCTCGGGTGAAAAACATACCTGGTCCGGGACCTTGTCCTGGAGTATAGTCCCGGACCAAAGCAGGATGTGTACTCTCGGCGGAATTTCTACCATGGTCCGGGACCTTGTCCCTATCCCAAGTCCCGGACCAACATGGTTGTTCACTCTCGACATAAAAATTGGG
Organism: Limonium bicolor; assembly: GCA_023374045.1. Lineage (NCBI taxonomy): Eukaryota > Viridiplantae > Streptophyta > Magnoliopsida > Caryophyllales > Plumbaginaceae > Limonium > Limonium bicolor. The sequence continues at coordinate 163,642,755 of CM041776.1, read as the reverse complement.
GGTGGTCCGGGACTTTGTCCATGGACTAGGTCCCGGACCCTGCTAAAACCTGCTCAACTTGATTTTTCCACCCAAATCAATCCTTAACCACCCTTAATCTTCCATAAACTTTCCACAAGTTTTCCCACATGTTTAATCACCTTAAAACATGCTCCAAACTCTTCAAATCATGGCTCAAACCTTACTCAAACTCTTGCTCAAATTGACACATTTTTCACATTCTCATTTACACTAATGCACACTTGTGCATTTCTAACTTCTCCTCAACCCTTTGCATTATGCTCTCTTCATTTTGACCATTCCAAAACTTCCAAGATAATGCACACCTCATACCAAGTTCCATGACTCACTCTTAAAACCTTGAATTCTCATTCCTTTTCCTAAAGCTCCTTAGGCATTTACAAAGTTCTTGCTACAGATTTTAGCATCAATCTCCTCTTATTAAAAAGTATTCCCATGGTGATTTTCTAAGCCAAAACAACCACCATTAACACCCAGTTTCTCTAGGTCATTGCTTACTCACAACCATACTCAAACCCCTTAAATTCCTACACAAATTTTGCCGTAACTTGGCTACTTTTCTAACATTGCCCAAACTCATACCACCATTTAAATCATCCAAAAACTAGCCAAACCACAAGGGTTCTATCAGCACTCAATATTTTCCTCATTAATCAAGCAAAACTCATTAAGCACCATAAAGCATAATTCATCATATACATAGCTCCCAAAACAAGCATTAACTCACAAAGGCTTTCTCACTTGCATTATTTCTAAGCAAGCACATTATCACCACACTCAAGTGGGGTTCATTCATTTTATTAACCCTTCCCAAATCCTAATACATATAGGATACCACTAAGATAGGTTTCTTACCTTAATTTTCTTAAGTTTCCTTTTATTTCTCTTCTCCTCTTATCCCCTCTTCTTCCTTCAAAATCGGCCAAGGCAATTCATTTGCCCATTTCTCTAGCCACATTCAAATTGCAAAATAAGCACCAAGGAGCTCCCTTAGGCTCACCAAATAAACTAAAATTCACAAGGATGCTTAAAGCACCAAATTAGGTTTTACCTTTGGAATTTCTTGAATGGTTTTCAACTCTTGAATCCTAAGAGGGACTCCCACCACCATTAAAGCTTGGAGAAATCTCAAACAAGGAAGAAAAGCTAGTCATTACCAAAAGCCAAAATCGGCCAAGGTGGGAAAATGGAGAAACATGACTTTTCATGGATATTTTACCTTGCTAGAAAGGGGAAGCTTCAAGCTTCAAGTTTATGTGCTTTTCTCCTCAAATGGGCAACACCCATGAAAATGAACTTCAAGCTTTTGGGATTTTGAAAAGAGGGAAAGGTAGAGTTTGATGAGAGGAGTTTAAATATGCGATTATTTTTCAATTCGGAGCAAGGATGAGACTTGAGCAAGGAGAAGATGGAGAACCCTTGCTTGAGCTCCCATGTCGCACAGCACCAGATAGGGAGGAAGGGAATCGTGGAGAAGGGGAAAGAAAAGAAGAAGGAGGGAAAGTGAGAGGAAAGAGAGTGAGGGAAATGTTAAATGCCTTTTTGCTTTTACTTTCCTCTCTCCTCTTTTTTTTTCTTTCTTTCTTTATTTGCTAACTAATAAACAAGAGAGGGGGAGGCTTCTTATTTAATAAAACCGGCCCCCACTAACTAGTTAAGCTGGAGCGTTTTTCGGTTTCTGACAGAAAACGCTCGTTATTTTACCCGGTTTGGCACTATTCACTAACCGGGCCAGTTTTTGGATTTTTTTCTCGTTTCTTTATTTTTAATGGTTATTAAGCTTCCATTAATACTTAATTATAGTTATTTAATCGACTATAATTTTTACGGGTCCGTTTGACCACTTAAAGTCACGTTTTCGGGTTTTCTCGAAAACGTGCTTAAAACTCCGTTAGCGTTTTAATCCGTTATTGGATCCGTTTTCTTCGGGAATCATTCCCGTATACTAGTTAGGCCTAACTAAGCCTTAGGAATCCATCTAGGACCCTCCCGAGATCATGTATCTCTTATACTCATTTAACGCGCATTTTAGCGTTTTTCGCTTTTCAAGCGTTTTCTCTTTTCTTTTGGTTTTATTTTCTTTACCAATACTCTTTAGGCACCATTAGGCCTTTTATAATCATATTAGAGTAATTTAATCGCCATTTTTAGATCCGGGGTATTAAACTCACACACTTTTGTATCCCCGACGTTAGCCGAGCAGTTGCACCTCGAACCCACGGAGCTAGAAGACTTCAGTGTGACATTACCTTCTAAAGAAAGAGTTCGTTGTACCCGGTATTTCCGCGGAGCCACCATCAGAATCCGAGAGGAGGATTTCCCGTTGGACCTGATAGAGTTCAGAGGCCTGGGTTTTGACGTCATCGTGGGCATGAATTGGTTAGAGAAACACCGAGGCCGTATATTGTGTGCCGAGCACAGACTACTACTAAAGAGCCCGTCCGGCGTTACTGTATCCTATCGCCAGCACCCCCGACAACCGTCAGTGAAGGTCATTTCAGCCATGACCATGGCCAAAGAAATTCAAAAGCAGCAGGAGGTGTACCTTTGTTATGTACAGGATACTCAGCAAGACCCGAAGTTTATTCCAGATGTACCAGTGGTTGGGGAGTTTCCAGACCTCTTCCCTAAGGAGCTCCCCGGTATGCCACCACCCCGAGAGGTCGAGTTCACTATCGACTTAGTACCTGGGACAGGGCCCATTGCCAAAGCCCCGTACAGAATGGCCCCGGCAGAGATGATGGAGTTAAAGGAGCAATTGAAGGAGTTGTTAGATAAGGGATTCATACACCCGAGCGTATCACCTTGGGGCGCACCCGTATTATTTGTCAAGAAGAAAGACGGCAGCCTTCGACTATGCATTGATTATTGAGAGCTGAATGCCGTGACAGTGAAGAACCGCTACCCTTTGCCACGCATAGATGATCTGTTTGACCAGCTCAGAGGAGCGACAGTATTCTTGAAGATCGACCTCAGATCAGGATACCGTCAGATCCCAGTGAAGGAGAGCGACATCAAAAAGACCGTATTCAGGACCCGATACGGTCATTATGAATTCACCGTTATGCCGTTTGGACTGACTAATGCCCCGGCGAGGTTTATGGACTTGATGCACCGAGTTTTCAGAGATCAGTTGGACAAGACAGTCGTGGTATTTATTGATGACGTACTGGTATATTCGAGAACCAAGGAAGAGCATCAGCACCATCTCAGGCAGGTACTCGAGACTCTTAGAACCAACCAGTTGTACGTCAAATTCTCTAAGTGTGAATTCTGGTTGGATCAGGTAGCATTTCTTGGGCATATTATTTCTGTTGCCGGGATAGCAGTAGATCCGGCTAAAGTGGAGGCAGTACATACATGGCCGAGACCGAAGTCTGTGACAGAAATACGAAGTTTCCTTGGTCTAGCAGGCTAGTACCGACGGTTTGTTAAGGACTTCTCCCGCATAGCAAAACCTATGACAAACCTCATCAAGAAAGATACCCCTTTCACTTGGACAGCAGACTGTGAGGCAGCATTTCAAAAGTTGAAGAACGCATTGACGTCAGCCCCCATCCTCACGATTCCCGAAGGTACCGATGGATAGGAAGTCTACTGTGATGCATCCGGTATGGGTATGGGATGTGTCCTCATGCAGCACGGGAAAGTTGTCGCCTACGCCTCCCGTCAGTTGAAGAAGCACGAAGAACACTACCCCACACACGACCTTGAGCTTGGAGCAGTTGTGTTTGCACTCAAAATTTGGCGTCATTACCTTTACGGTTCACAGATCACCATCTACTCCGATCACAAAAGCTTAAAGTATGTGTTCACCCAAAAAGAACTGAATATGAGATAGCGCAGATGGATGGAGTTCCTAAAGGATTATGACATCAATCTTCAGTATAAGGAGGGAAAAGCCAATGTAGTTGCCGATGCACTTAGCCGCAGAGCTCACACATTGCATACACTTATAGCAGGCACCAGCCTAATCGAAGAAGTCTGTAATGCTCAGCAGAACGATAGAGTAATGGCTGATATTAGACGGAAGTTAGTCGATGGCACATTAGATAAGAAGAAATATGACTACCAGCTTCATGAGGATGGCCTGATACGTGTGAATGGCAGATTATGTATTCCCCACGAGAGTGCAGAGCTCAAGGAGCGCATCATGAGAGATTCTCATTCTTCTACTACTTCTATTCACCCTGGAGCTTCAAAAATGTACAAAGACATGAAGTGATACTTTTGGTGGGTTGGCATGAAGAACGACGTCTTGAACTTCGTTATCAGATGCCTTACCTGTCAGAAAATAAAATTTGAACACCGAAAACCTGGAGGCACAGTGCAGCCAATGCCTATCCCAGAGTGGAAATTCTATGATCTATCGATGGATTTTGTAGTTGGACTGCCACCGACCCGAGGAGGTTTGAATATGATATGGGTAATTGTTGATCGTCTTACTAAGGTAGCACGATTCATTCCTATGAAGGACACATGGAAGGTGTCGAAATTAGCCGAGCTTTTTGATAAGGAGATTTTAAGGCACCATGGAGTGCCAAAGACAATAGTGTCGGATAGGGACACGAGATTCCTTTCGAGATATTGGAGGGCTTCACGAGAAGCGATAGGCACCGAGCTGAAGCTTAGCACTGCTTTCCACCCGCAGACCGATGGCCAGACAGAGAGAACCATCCAAACCCTAGAGGACATGCTGAGAGCATGTGCCTTGGACTTCCAGGGCAGTTGGTTGGATAAGTTGCACCTCATCGAGTTTGCATATAATAACAGTTACCACGGCTCAATCAAGATGCCACCTTTTCAGGCGTTATATGGTAGACCCTGCCGTACACCGTTGTGCTGGGACGAGTCCAATGAAGCTTTTATCATAGGCCCAGACTATTTGCAGCAGGTTCAGGCAGAGGTACAGCAGATCAGAAAGAACATAAAGGCCGCACAGGATAGACAGAAAGCGTATGCAGATAATAGACGTCGAGACCTGGAGTTCGCCGTTGGCGACCAGGTGTTCTTGAAAGTGTCGCCGATGAAAGGAATCTTCAGATTTGGGCAAAAAGGGAAGTTGAGCCCGAAATTCGTAGGCCCCTACAGTATTAGGGAGCGTGTGGGCCCGGTTGCTTATCGACTTGATCTACCCTCAGAGTTGGGACGGGTTCATGATATATTCCACGTCTCTCAGCTAAAGAAATACATGCCCGATCCCTCACATGTGCTACAGCCCGAGAGGCTAGTCCTAGAGCCCACATTGAGATCAGTGGAGACCCCTCAGAGAATCCTAGACACTAAGACCCGAGAGACCCGGAACAAGTCAATTAGACTAGTGAAGGTGTTATGGTCAAATCAAGATATAGAGGAAGCCACATGGGAGCTTGAAAACAAGATGAGAGATATGTACCCCCATCTTTTCACCGATACTTCGGTTTAGTGTAGGGTACGAGGGCGTACCCCTCTTTTAAGGGGGGTAAGCGTGTTTCGTTTTGGATGATTTTACGTGTGTCACTATGTTGTAATCCTACAACCACATGTGATGGTTGGTAGACTTGGGTGTGAAAATGTTATGTACGCTTTGTATGAATGAATGTGTGTGCCATGGTTTGCACTCTAGCATGTTGTATGCTCTGTGTGAATGAATATTGTGTGTCTTGGCTTGCACTTTAGCATGTTATGCACATTGCTAACATCTTGGTTTACCATAAGAACTCGTGTGAAGCCACTGATGTGGCATGGTGCTTAGAAGCACTGAGAATTTTAATTATGAACTTAATCCCTTGGGTATCGTGAATGAATGCGGGATTGGATCCCGAAGATTTGCTAGGAGTGGGAAAAAAATATAAGTTAAGGAAGTAAGACTTCGGGACGAAGTCTCTTTTAAGGGGGGTAAGCTGAAATACCCCTAAATATTAAACGTATAGAATCATAACGCGTTTTATAACTCGGACATAAAGTAACGTGTGAACAATTAAATCTAATATATGTATATATGTACGAACACGAAAATTACACGTACGTAACGTTACGATATTGTAACGTTGTAAATATGTGACAATAACGCTGCCTAACTACGTTACAAAAAATATATAATTACATGATATAATATATAGTCGTATTTATTTAAATAATCATGTATAACCTATACAAAATAGAGAGAAAGAAAAAAGAGCAAAGACGCTCCCACTGAGGTTCGAACCCGAGACCTCCCGTACCTCCTTCAAATGGTTAACCGGTTGAGCTATGCTCGAATTCGGTACTAAACCCAGCAAACTAAAACTAGTAGCAGACCAACTAAACTAACTATACAGAAAGAAAACAATGATAATCGCACACATCTGTAGCCGTTAATTCTTCTTCCGTGATCAAAAAAAAAAACCAGACAGAATCAAATGAAAACTGGGGACAGAGGATTCAGACTCCCAGGCGACATGAATTCTTGGTTCACTAACCACCCCATACTCCTCTCTAGAAACTTGCAACCCCACTCATGCCCTCACTCCCTGGTTGCTTAATCGACAAATGCAAACATACCCAGACAAGGACTTGTTGTCGATCCCTGGGGTAGAAGAAGCAAATCCACTAGGGTGCTAATATTTTACCTCACCACCCCTTATCCTCTCTGTTCATTCTCTACAATATCGGGAAACCAAGAAAGACAATAATGCCAGAAGCGCCATACTCCTTTGTTTTGCAAGACACCTGCAATCTGAACCACACTGTGAACTACCCCAACTTCAAAAAAATATACATGCCAACTATGTCTATTTCTGAGTCAAACGTACTGCTGTTCCACACGATGCCTCAGAGTTTGCAATTTCAAACTCCTATGCTACTGCCTTGCGGACAGAAATCACAAACTTCATCAACCAGCCATATAAAAAACACTCCTTCATTCCTCTTGCGCATACCAGTTCTGCATGAGTAGAAACTCGTGTGATTTCCCTGTTCTTTTCCACACGCAAGGTAAGATGTGCTAATCTGCATGGTCTTTCTTCGCTCTCTCTTTCCACTCCTGTTCTTCTGTTTTCCTCGATTCCTCTTGTTCCTGATGAAGTAGAATAACTCCACTCCTTTCATGTAGCGGCAGTCCCTTGGTAACCTGTGGCATTCCCCTCCAAGACACAAAAACTGGTAAAGAGTCAGCTCCTGTTGAGGATATCGATCCCAGGTAGGTCACAACAGTCTTGTTTTGTTTGCTGTTTCAGTTGAAGAAGAAACTGACAAGTTACTCTACATTCCCTCTTGTAAACCAGTAAACTTCAGACCTCTTGGTCCCTCTCCTGTCTGTCTGTCGGGCTGTAGCCCAAGCTCTTGGAAACCTGGAGCAGTAAACTCCAAGAAACCACCAGGGGTGAAACCACTGCAACAAGCCCTTTTCTTTTCTCTGTCTCGGGCATTTCAATCAGTGTTACTTCTCTGATTCTGTCAAGTCTAACCACTGGGATCTCTCTCAGCTGCTGTTGAGTGACTCAAGAATAGAAGGTCCATATTGCAACAAGGATAGGTTCAAGAGCAACTGCCTAGACACTCAACTGGTGAGCTGTACTAACTGGTTCTACAATAAAAGAATAAACCAACATCAATCTGTCAAGTCCTGATCTAAACTCACTGTTAACTCCTTGTTGTAACAGAACCAAGAGCTGAGGCCTGAAGTCCTGTGTCACACGGCCAAACCCAACTGAGGAGAAATCCAAGGAGCAAACTAACTCCTAGACAAGGTGAGAAGAAACAATGACTAACCTGTTACAGTTCTGAGAATATTAGGGTCTGTATAGTTGTGTTTAAGTGGGTAGCAACTTTTCGTGTTTCTATAGAGATGAATTCCTGTGCCTTTAACAACACTTGCCTGGGTCTGTTTAGAAATGTATGTCGAGATAAACCACCTAATCAGTAGCTAAACCAAGTGGAAACAAAAGAGAAGTGAGGAGAAAAAAAAACAGATTTGTCAAGAAAGGAAAACAGAAGAGAATGTAACAGTTTGATTTCAGTTTCTGAAATAGGGTGTTCTCTGTATATTGTTTCTCGAAGTACAGCCAGTGATGCGTGGGTTTCTTCGAAAATAGCATCACATAAAACTAACTAGTTAAGCAACGAAAGAACCTTGAAGAAAACAAAAAAAAACAACAGAACCAGATAGCATCATAAAGGAACAATCAAATAATGTAACAGTCCATGTATTTACATCTCATGCTTCGGTTGTAGTTTCAGTAATGCTAACCATGTGCTTTGGGTTCTGTCCTTAAAGTAAGATTGTGATTTACCCTCTGATTGTGTGAGGAAAAACGTGGGGGAACTAAGAATCAAATTATATAACAGAAGAAGCAATAACAGAAGAAGAAGCAAACCATATCAGTTTCTGTTTCTTTTTTTTCAGTCTTGCATTCTATCAGCTTCAGTTTCCAAGCTATGTGTAACAAAGTTCAGACTATAACTAGAACTGTAATAACACACTAAACTACTCGAATTAGTAATGAGAGGCAGTGGAAACCTAATTCAATAACAAACAGAGAATGAAAGAACTGTTATCAGTTTCATGAATTCAGTTCAGTTTCAGCTTCTGAAACCTTTGCCTCAGTATAAGTGTCGGTGAGCTTAACAGGGTACTTTGGGTTGTCTTAGAGCTAGGACTGTAATAGATCACATAACTAGGTAACTGAAACAGTTGAAGGAAAGTAAGAAGTAGCTTAAATAACAGAAGCAAAACAGAAATGAGTTATATCAGGTGGTGCTATCAGTTTTTGTCCATTTTGTGTTTTCTACAACAAGGAATCTCTGTATAGTGGTGTTCAGTGGCTACACTATATTGTTTTGGGTTGTTTCTGAATTTAGAATATAGTTGGAACTGTAACAAGACACACAATTAAGTAACTAAAGCAGTTAAAGGAAAATGAAATACAGACTAGGAAGAAACAGAAAGGCAACAATAAAAGAGGGATTACCAGTTGCTGGGGTTTAGCGTATCAGGTTTTCTGGTTTTGTGCAGAGGAGTTTTGGGGGCATTGTCTGAGTTACGCTTGGTCTGTTCTTGAGCTTCAAAAACGTATCAACACACTAACTAAGTATAGTTTTTTTTAGCAGTCAACCTAAAACAGATTGGGAACAGAAAAGAAAGGCAAAGGAAATTTAGCAGTTCTGTTTTCAGTTTTATACTTGTTTCTGGAAGATTATTTCTGCTCCTGTACAGAGGGTTAGGTGAGTGTCATTTGTGAAGTTTTGAGTTAAGATGGTGATAAAACACATAACTGAAGAAGAGGTACATAGGGAAGAAAAAAAATTAGTGACAAAGCGGTGAGTGACAGAATGGAATTAGAGGGCAGACAGTATAAGGTGATGTTTCAGTTTAAGGGGTGATTTATGAAAAATTGCCTCTGTATAAGTTGTGACAGTGAGTTGATTTGGAGTGGGTTCGAGTTTAAACTTGTGGCTAAATACTCGATTAGACAGGTAGGCACCTTGGGAGGGATTTGAAAGACAAAAGTGTGTTTAAACAGGAAAGGAAAGAGAGATGATGAAGATTATATTTTGGTGTAAGTGCAGGACTGTCGAGCTGGGGCTGTCTGTGTAACAGGTTCTTTTCTGAGGCATTAGGAGTGTAGTGGTGTCTTAGGTGTGAACTTATAATCTAGCTAACACCCACAACTAGTTGGGTGAACCCTACAGAAAAGAAACAAACCTAAACGGAGCTAACTAACAACAATGACCAAGAAAGAATGCGTAGTTGTGGCTTCAGTTTTCCTTGATAATATAGTTCTGTTACAAGAGGTATTATAAGTGGGATTTAGGTTTAATAATGAACCCAAACCATAGCCAATAAACATAACTAGGTTAGCGAAACATGTAGAAAAGGTTAAACAACAATTGTTACATTAAAGGTGACGTTTAATAATATACTTGTGTTTCAAACTTAGAAAATTTTGGACTGCTGCATAAACAGGTTTAGGAATATTCTATGATCCATATTATCATTATACACGGGTTAAAATATTGCCCGCCTATTTATCTAAGGAAGAATACACATTAGATAAGTCATATCTATGTTATACAAACTTGTTACATAATTACCTCTTAAAACGCCCTAAAACATTAACTAAGAAAAAAAGGGCTTAGTTAACACGTAAATAAAGATATGAAATATCCTAGGAGTAAATTAAGCCTAGAATTAATGCACGTGGAGTTCTAAGAGTCAACATAAACTAATCATGCAACAACATACCTAGGGAGTAATGTACGATATAAGTGTCATCACATAAATAATAAACTGACACATTGTTTTAATTAACCCTAGGACCATAGCGAACTCCGGCCGGGACTTCGAGTGTAAGACGACCCGTGCTCTCAAATAAGGTATGGACATGTGTGGTTCGTATGTTGCCGTGTTACACGGCTTGTGTGCTGTGTGCTCTGTGTGAAAAGACTATAAGGTTAAAGCATGAAACTGGATTGCTTACTGATTGTGTTGTATGATTGCTATATCATTGTTGTATGTTATTTGCGCGCACACAGTAGTTTAGTCCCTTCGCGTTTATGGAATTTGAGACGAACACTGAGAACTATGAAAACAAAGAAATACTATTAAAGGGAACTCCTCCCTAACCATGGAGGACGTACCATGACACCCACCATGGTGTCTATTCATTAACGAGGATAAAGAGTAAATATCCACTGGAGGAACATGAAGATAACCCGAAAAGACAACATCTCGGGCCGCGCGGTATTGAATATATATTCGGGAGTTGGTATTTGCATCAGATCCTTCGACCGACCATTGTGGAGCACATCTTGGGGTCTAAAGACGACCCCTCTTTCTCGACGAACGACGTCGGGATTGGAAGATTGGCAACTTGAGAGCATGACCTGGGGTCTAGAGATGACCCCTCTTTCTCGACCTGACGTCGGGATTGGAGGATCAGCAAATTGGAGAGCATAACCTGGGGTCTAAAGACGACCCCTCTTTCTCGATGCACGACGCCGGGAATAGAGGTATGAACTAAGGAGGAGACGTCCTCTAACGTGCGGTAATAAGAGAACTCACAATTAATCCATAAAGAAGTAAGAAGAGATAAGCACTCATACAATATGGTCACGGGAACTAACCCACATCCCTAGACCTGGTGCAAGAAGGAGAAAGAGAAGTACACATGATGAAAACAAAGGAAAAAGAAATGAAAACACTCCACGTTGAATGATCCCACTGTGAGGATCATCACTATTCAAATTCTCTCATAAGCTCGACTTGTTTTACAATGCTTGTAGTGCTTGTTATTAACTCTATGACTAATATGTTGGGTGTTGCTATGTTGACATCGCATGATGGTTGTTGCTATGTTTATGTGGTATATTGGATGTTGCTATGTTAATGTTGTATGTTGGGTGTTATTGCTTTACTATAGCATGCAATTGGACTTAATCATATTCGACCAAGTAGTCGTGTGGCCCGGTAACATGCGGGCTTCACACATTCATACTCAGCATAGTTTTGCTGAGTCCTTTATTTTTACAGGTATGAAACGGGAGACAGACGGAGTGTAGGCACGGGTGACTACCATAGGGGTAGTCCGTACGGGCAAGACGTTTAGTAGTATGTCGTTAATGTATGGGTTAAGACCTTGTATTACTAAACCTTAGTGTACTTTCGGATTATGTTGTTGAACTAAAAACTTATGTTGTAGAATTCTCGGTACTTGGTCTGTAATACCTGTTATACTTGGATTTGATCGTGGTTTAATTCTAGTCATTCGGACCGCAGCTTAGTAGTGATGTTGTTGTTGTTGTGTCAACCACGTGGGTGGTTGGCGTCTGTGACACCCGAGTAGAAGTTGTGAATCCGCTGTTTCGTCTTTTCGTGATCTCGTTGGGTTAATCGGGGGTGTTACAGGATAGATGGAGATCCACTTTCCTTCTTGAAATTTGAAGAAGAAAACATTGGTTTAGGAGGAAGGAATTTTCGGTTACATGTGTTAGAACCTTAAGGATTTTTCAAGCATAAAAATACCTTAGGATGATCTTGAGTACTCCTTGGTTAAATGTTGATTGAAGACACTTTTTGGAGTATGAATGCTAGCCGAATTCTTGTAGTAGACTTGGGAATATTTTTGCTTCAAGTCTTGATAGAATTAACTAGGAAATTAACATAAAAATGGTGTTAGAACTCAAGGCTCCATTAAAGGACCTTGGAGCTTCCATGGAAGGAGATGAAAGGAAGAAAAATAGAGGAAGGGAGAAGGCTTACATTATCGGCCACATGAGAAAGTAAGTGAATGAAATGAAAGCTCATGTTACGTGAGCCTTATGCTAGATTTGGAATTATTTGTTTTGTTAATTGTCCATGGCTTGGCATGTTAGGTAGTGTTTTTCTTTATTGAATTGCTTCAAATTTGGCATCCAAAAGTCTTCCATAATCTGGTATACTTTCGGCAATGGTGGAAGAGAAAAGGCAAGCACAAGACAATTATGTAAGTAAGTAAGATAAGAATAGATTTCTTTTGATTTTCTATGTGTATTATTGTTTTAATGCTTACTACTTTCGGCTGGATTGGAACAAGAGAAGGAGGGCTGTCGTGAGTGTATAAGGAGTGGGTTTGTTTAAGGTCAGCATATTACTAAAGTAGATCTAGCTTTTGTTTTTTTAATTCATCACTTTTTTTTCTAAAGCAAAAATCTGCCCTTTATTCAAGCAGATTGTCGGACAGCTTGGGGCTAATTTGGAACAAGATTATCTTGTCATTATATAATACATCAAGTGAGAATGTGACTCATAAAGTCCCATGGCATTTTATAAAGTCTAAACATGTTATAAAAATTTTATACCAAACCGGTAGCACATGTAACAAGCTACAGATTTTTTTCATTTGTGTACGCATGTACATATGGTGGCATAATGAGTGTTTCGGATTTTTTTTTTTTTTGATTGATCATTACCCATGTATTACCGGTTTGTATGGCTACAGATTTGTTCTTTGCTTAGTTAGTATATACTTAATCTTGTCATGTCATGAGTGGGCTTATGGTGGCTTAATGAATTGATTAGTATATAAAAGGGTTTCTGTATGAGTACTGTGGATTTGCTACAGATCTCTTCCCTTGTCTAATTAAGTATATGGGCATAATACAAAGTGTAAAGCATGATATATGTATACACATATATTACCGGTTTTGATTTGTACATGGTACAATATCGGTTTTTTTCCTTGTTTTGTTTATGTGTATGCACATGGTGACACCAATAGCATGTTTCCAATTTTTATTTGTACCATTAAGTATGGATATACCTCTGTATATCATGTGTGGATGGTGGCATAATTAGTATGCTTTAGATTTTGTTCTCTTTTATTGATTAGTATATACTCATTACGGTTGGTACATAGTGATTGCTACATGTTTTATGTCATTATACATTTACATGTATACTACCGTTAGTGTATAGGATATATTAGGTAGATTTTAATCTTGGCATAATAATGTGTACATAAGTATAAGGTAGGTATATTAGGTAGTTAATTATTTTACTAAGTCAAAGTGTGTAAAAACATGCCCAAAAATGGTATATAAAACCGGTACCATGTGTGCAGATTTTTAGCTTGCAAACTTTGTGTTATATGTATTGTTATAACATTTCCTATGTATTTATGATATATCTAAAGTATCAATATTATGTAACATAAGTTGTCACATTGTTTAAATGTGTATATCAATTTATTTTAGCATTTATAAATGCTTAGGCAATCCTAAAATATTTACGTTGCTCGTTAGTAATTTTGGCGTTTTTACAATGAACGTTATTGTGCACCAAGTCGTATAAGCGCTCGTATATTTTTCCTTAGATGACGCTCTCATCATTGAGCTTGTTTCGTAAGGGTTTAATCCTCATTGATAAACGTACATGAGCGTTTTGCGCGAGTACGTTAAGACGTTAGTAAAATTACGCCCGTTAGCGTTTATGGTAAAACGACTATTTTTACATTACGTTTGTGTGCATGAGTTTGTATGAGCGAGTTTGTATGAGCACGCGTTAATATTATTTACGTAAACGTTGGCACGCTTGCATTAGCATGCGTACGTGAAATGATTTATTCTTAGATCAATTCCTCGTTATTTAACAATTTTAAAGTATTAATTAGATTCGGGATATTTTAATCAATGTCTTCCCAAAGTGTGTTGTTATTGTAGTTACTCTTGGCTAGTGTGCCCAACATGCTAGTGAACTGATCTTTTGACCCACCTGCATGTCTAAGGTAAGAATCCCATACCAGATCACACATCTTCATTCTCTTCACTTTCAACCCTCTAGTAGGCACCGACCCTTTCACTTAGATAATGTGGCACTACCATGATCGAAAGGTCCTTCGTCACTCTGACCCTCAGTATGCTCCTGACCCTCAACTGCCTCATCATTGGTAACTACCTCATTATTTGTAACTACCTCATCATGGGCTTCATCCATGATAGACAACAATTGCAAACCAAAAATATGTACAGTTAGTTTATTTGTCAAAACAAATGTACTTACATAAACAAAAGTATTTACAATTTAATATACACAAAGAAAAAAATAAACATATTAATTACTGCGGGGTTCCACAGATTTATCTCTGTAAAAGAGCAAACAAAAGAAGAGAATGAAGAACATCGCAGAGAATGTAAACTTGTTTCACGTATATTACCAATTTCAGAAGAAGAGAGTGTAAACTTGTTTCACGTATATTACCGATTATTTTTAATGCAACACTGTTATGAGCTTCACAGTGTTTGTAACACCCCAACTAATAACACCACACTTAACCATAAATCACAGCGGAAATTACATTATAACACTTGACTTAATCAATGGGTGTTACACGCCGTTAGCCACCCACGTGGCTAACAAGGCTATTGCTTACACAATGTACCGGTCTGATGGACAAGATTTCCGAGCACTACACTTCACATTTACAACTCCGTTACAAACTGAATACAAATACATTTACATTACAACTGTACCGAGTCTATACCTTCAGCTACCGACAACAAACTTCGGATTACATCTCTTATAACTACATAAACAACTACTAACCATCCATGTATATACAGCTACCCCATCCTACTCTCAATCGGCGGCCAGCTTCATTGTACCTGTAAAGTAATGGGGGCCCCCAAAGGGGGTCAGCACCTTTGCTGGTATGGCAATCCCACAGCCCGCATGCTACCGGGCCATGCACAACTAATTGTCGAGTGAGCATGCAGGTTATTTTATTTTAAGCACGCAAGAAAACTATAAACACATAACATACTTATAAGCACACACATCCAATAAAAGGATACAACCATAACATTCACACATCATATTGGTTAGATCACCATATTGTATTCCTTGTCCCTTGAGGGAACTACCTTAACGGGACTTATTTCTTACTAAGTAACACTCGCCGAATTGATCGAGCTACAACTATTTCTTTCACTGAATTTGGGTTGATTTTGGTTATCAACTTACACAACATTACCGCACATTTCCCGTACAACGCGTATACAACACACCACCGTTCTTCTCAGAGAACGTACACTTACTTAAGGTGTATCGGACTAAATATAAGTCCGCACACCGTACATATTTGCTCACTTAGATGGGTCGGTCTTAGTATAGATCCGTACATATTATACACATATTCCCCTAGTCCGACGTGAGTCAGATAAATAGCTTTGGTTAAGCTATCCCGGTCTTAATATATAACCGTACACATTATACACATATCCCCCTAGCTCCAATAATGATGAGTTAGGTAAGCCTTGGTTAAGCTTGTGGGTGATTGTAATCCAAGAAGGAAAAACAACCATAACATAACAGAGTGGGAGTTAATTCAAATATATACATCAACTCCCAAACAACGCGCGCGACCGGAACGAGCGGATTCCTCACCCCCCCATAATATATACATATTAGTTAGAAGTTCCTTTATGGAACTTATCACATACATGCTCCATTTGGTGTTACAAGTTTGGTTAATCACACACAAGGGAGGTAACATCCCATTCGACAAACATGGTCAATAACATTCGTTAAACAATGATACATTAAACAAAGGCAACACACAACACACATAACCACAATATACAACTAAAGCACGGATAGCCGTAGTTAGTACGTTCCCGTGGGTTGGGACGTTTAATCCGGATACCGAACTCTTATGTGATCCTAGAGTCGGTTAGTTACGGTTTAACACATAAATAAGGTTAAACGGTATCGGAACCATTTACGCCACATTAATGAATTACTATAAACTCATTTCATGCTTTGTCTTGCAAGGTGGCAAACACACAGAAAAACAAGTTGGCATACAAGCCGGTGTAACCCGGTAGGACACAGGTTGTAAGAAAACCATACCTTACACCATGGGTTATCTACCTTGTTCCCGAGGATTTACTCTAACGCATCACCTCACGCTCCCCGGGTAGTTTCCGAAACAACTGTATTTATTATTAAAACGTTTTATTAACAACAAGATCTTACGGTATGTAAACTTCTATTACTCCCGTACTCACCCCGTTATCCCGTTATGTCGGTTTAACTTTGTGTACTTAAACTCACATCTTTCTCACATCAAGCTAACACTTGTTTACACTTTGTAAGACCTTTACATGTCACCAAACAAGGCCTAAACATCATCTAAAACCATTACCATTCAATCCCCCTTCATTAGAAGGCTTAAAACAAAAATTTTGTTCTTCTCTGGTATGGACCGCCCCTCTGGGGCGGTCCCAGGGGCGGTCCACAACATAAGCTACCCGTTTTTTCGTTTTCTGCTCTTCTCTGCACTGGACCTCCCCACAGGGGCGGTCCCTAGGGGCGGTCCAGAACAGAACCCATTTTAAAAACCGTTTTTCTACACTTTCGGAACTCCAAATTCACCCCAATTTTTTTCCACTTATTCCACAATCTTTCCACGTGTTTCCTACATGTTTAAACACCTTAAAACATGCATTAAACCTCTCCAAATCATTGGTTAAATCTTTACTCCAATTCTTGCTCAATTTTCAACAAATCAAACTCTCACATTTTGCATTCTTTACATTATTTTACATTTCTTACTTCTTCTTGCTTGTTTCTACCTCTCATCAAACTTACCAAATCACTCAATGGCCATACTAATTCATTCCTAGACAATGCATCTCTAGAAACCCACATTCACTCCTTGTTTCACAAGTTACAAACACAAACTCTTCTTCTTGAAACTCCAAGTTACCAAGCATCACTATGCTACAGATTTTGCACTCTCTTATCTCCATCTACCATTATAAGGCCATTAATCCACTCTACCCAACACTATAACACCAAGGTTCTCCGCTTCACCAAGCCATCATCAAAACACTCATTTTCTACCAAAATTTCGTCATAACCTCCCCATAAACCTAGCATATCCAAATTCACCATCCTCATCAATTTCCATTCCTAAACTAGCCACACCCTTGAAGGGTCCTACCAGCACACCATATCAATCCAAAATTCAACAATATCACAATATAGCTCCAAAACTTAATGAGCCACAATATAACCACAAACTCACATTATTTGGCTCCAAGGCCCTCAATTCAAACCAACATTTCACAAAATCCAACCAACCACAATCAAGCACATTATTGCTCCAGATTTTATTTCATCTTTTATTTTTCCCCAAACCCAATTCTAAAACAATTAATATAGGCATTAAGGTAGATTTCTTACCTTAATTCACAAGTTCCTCCTTAATTCTCCCCTTGCTCCTCATCTCCTCAAAATCGGTCAAGAGGGAATGGAGTTTCCAAACTCCATCCCAACATTCAAGAAACACAAAATACATTCTATTAATTATCTAAACCCTTAGGAAATCTTAATTCAACAAAAAGGGCTTAGAGCACAAGTTAGGGTTTTACCTTTGGAGATTTTTGAGAGGGGTTCTCACTCATGAATCAAAGGGGAAACTCCAACACCATTGGAGAGTTTAATTGAAGCTCAAAATCAAGAAGAAAACAAGGTGTGAGAGAGGGCAAAATCGGCCAGCTCTACAAGATGGAGAAAAATGAGGTTTCTCATGGAGATTTTTACCTTGTTTGAAAGAGGAGACTCCAAGCTTCAAGATGATGTGCTTTTCTCTTCAAATGGGGAAAACCCATGGAAATGAAACTCATCCTTTTCGAATTTTGAAAAGAGGGAATGATAGAGCTTGATGAGGGGATCACAAATATGTAATTATTTTTGTGATTTAAGCTTGGAGCTAGCTTGGACAAGGAGAAGAAGTGGAGGAGGCCATGGGGCTCCATTGCCGTTCTGCAACAGCGAGAGGGAGGAGGAAAAATCGATGGGAGGAAGAAAGAGAGGAAAGAGAGGAAGGAGAGAAGGGAAAAGAAAATAAAGGAGGAGAGAGAGTGTGGGTGGGGGTATAAGTTACTTTTTGTTTTATTGCTTTTTGACTTATTTAACTAGCTAACTAGTCAAGAGTGTGAGAGAGCTAATTAACATATTAAAATCGGCCCCCTTACAGTAACACATGCTGGAGCGTTTTTCATTTTTTTACAGAAACGCTCGTTTATTTACCCGGTTTTAGCACTATTCACTAACCGGGTCTGTTTTCTGGAATTTTCTCATTTAATTAATTTTTAATGGTTATTATACTCCCATTAATGTTTATTTATAGTTATATGATTAACTATAATTTTTACGGGGTCTTTTGACCATTTAAAGTCACGTTTTCGGGTTTTCTCGAAAAAACGCGCTTTAAGGCTTCGTTAGCGTTTTAACGCATCATTTGGATCCGTTTTCTTCCGGAATTTTTCCCACATGTTCTTAGTGTGTAATTAGGGTATAAAAATATATTTATAACCCTGGTGAAGGTTATATACCTCCTAAAATAATTAAATACGCATTTTCACGTTTTGTGACTTTTACACATTTTCTTTCTCTTTTTGGTTTTTATTTCTTCACCAACGATCTTAAGGACTTAATTAGCCTTATAAAATCATAATTACATAATTAATTAACATATTAAGGTTTGGGGTATTTCATTGTTTAACAGAAAAAATCATTCGTAACCAAAGAGAAAAGGATAAGTTCAAGTATATTGCCAGTTTTAGAAGAAGAGAGTGACGAGCAGTGCTAAATCCACAGATTAATCATCGCAAGAGGGATTCTGTAGATTTATCTCTGCAGAGGAGCAAACAAAAGAAGAGAATGAAGAGTAGCGCATAGTTAGTATTTTCCCTGAAACAAATTTGCAAAAAGTCTATAACAAGTGTGGTTGTAAGTTTCATGTATTTGAACTTTTTATTTTAGATGGTAAATAAGAAAGCAGGTTATTAGCAACTTGCAAGTTTGATACAAAGAATCGGAAGGACATCAAGAGTAAGATTAAATGTTGAATCGATTAACAACTCATATTAGGCTCAGAAGAGTTATATGTATACTAGATATCACATTAGTGGCAATTAAACAAAGGCATAATTTTAACAAAAACTTAGGAATAATGAAGCAAGATTGAATAACACACAACTTAGGTGTTTAGAAATCAAAAAACTGTTGAAACGGCTCAATGGCACAGTAGCAATAACATTTTAAATGAGAAAAGAAAACAGTAGTTGAATCAGAAAGGAAAACAATTAGCAAAGTGAAACTTGTAGCATTAAAAATCTGAAGCGAAATAGTTTAAAGCGTCATGGTGCACCCGCTGAAATTACATAAACTTGGACAGATGTAGAAATTGGTGTTATTTTTATAAGACCGAAACTATTGAAACTCTGAACATTTATTAGGGAGTGGAAATCAGGAGCTATTACGGTTCGTAATTACATATTATTATTATTATTATACTAATTTCAAACTGTAGAAAACTTAGCATTGTCCAAGGAACAAACATAATAGCAGCAAAGGCTTGCAATTTAACATAGTTGTGACTAACTGTAAAGCAGCTGAAGCAGTTGGAGTATGAGAAAATCTAGAAGACAAAAATACTTAAAGAAATAGCATTATTTAGGAAGTAACCAGTGTGAAGCGCACATTGCAGTGTAAAAACCAAAGATAAAGTGCCCTGTTGTAACTTGGAACAAAAGTCAGAAACAATTTAAGCAAAACTGAAACTAAACAAGGCTTAACAAAGCCAAGCAAAATCATATTCACTTAATTTCAGCGAGAAAATTAGTTTATTGCTCATTTCAAAGTGATCATGCAATAGCAGTGTAGAGCAGGAGAGCAATTCACTTTTGAAGTGCAAAAACAGGGAAAAATGACCAAAAAAACCAATCTATAAACTGTTACAAATATGCTTGTAATTTGATCAAAATAGTAGTGCTGTAAGAGTGCGGTAATAAGCACTATAGCAGCTCATAGATTGCTCAGTTTTTGTTCAATTAATGCATTGTAATAGCAGTTTAATTTAATGAAAACCCTACTTTAATGCAGACAAAGTAGATCAATAAATTGGGAAGTAGATGCAGACATTTATTCTTACAAGAGAAGTGTCTGAAGACATACAATTAGAGTTTAATCTTAGAGCTTTCTTCTTCAATTCCAACTTGTTCCTATTTGCAGTCAGCTGACTAGGTATGTTGAAAACACCTGCACCCACCATTTTGGAAACAAATCAGTGAACAAGAATTTCTCGTAGAAATAAGGAAGCTTACAACCCGGTTAGAGGTGACCCTTCAAAGTGATCTCAAACTGTATTCACTGCGCGATGATAATAGAACTCGTACTGCTGGTTTCACTACCCTCAAAGTGAGCTTACAACCCGTTAGAGATGGCTGCCATAAAAAGATACAAAAACAAGAAAGTATGGGTTTAATGTTTCACTGCGCCATGATAACAGAACTCTTACCGTTGGCTTCCTCCCGGGGCAGTTTGATTTTTGTAGACTCTGCACTCCGCTCTTCCTTAGCAAACACCCGCAGTAGAGAACCAATTCTGAACCAATTTTGGGGCTTATCTACTCATATCTGTCTCATTTCTAATAGCTTTGATCTGAACAAATTATGAGCTGATGTAGAAGTAAATTGCATTTAGATGGTAATTGAAGTGGTGAACAAGAAAAAGAGAGGAGAAGAGCAGATAATAAACAGGTAATGAGAGGTATATAAAAGAAGGGAAACGAAGAGAAAGACAAGTGATCACTTCAATCCTTTTCTGATTTGTGCAGAAAACCAATTTTGGGGCTGATATGTCTCAATTAATTAGGTTGGACATGATTTAAATCTGGAATTACATATGTTTTCCAAAAATATCATATGTAGTCACTCCTAATCATCCAGTTAACATATGCTTCATGCAAAAGAAAAGACATAATACAAATCCACTTAGGTTTGATAGAAAAAAAATCCACAACTATGACAAAAAGGGTGCATCAAAAGCACAATAAAACCCTTTTTTTCCTGCACAATGTATACCTCAATTCAACATAGAAAATAGAAAAAACTGTAAAAGTGAGTCTTCAATATTGATCTCATTTATTTGGTTTCATTTTATGGCAGCCTTACTTCAATCTAATTGTAGGATGGTGCTCCATAATTTTGCAGAACATCATAGAAGTTTTATGAGATTTTCCCAAGTAAGTGTAATCTAATAATACCATTTATAACAAGAGCAACAAACTATATTTTTAATATTAATAAATTTTGATCTAATCTTCTCAACTCTGAGAAATTTTATCTTTATACTCTTGTATAGTTTTTTTTATCCTTTTCGATTCTAGTAGACAGCACAACAGTAGTGTACTACTACTACTCACTGCAACTCCACAACTCCACTCCTGCTACAACAGTTGTGTACTACCATGCACGCCCCAAAGACACAATAAGCAAGAACCAGACTTTATTCATGAAAAAAGCAAAAAAAAAAAGAAGCTAGGTAGTTAGAGTAGAAACAAAATATACAGTTTTTTGCCCCACAAGAGACCAGATAAGAGATGGTAAAAAAAAAAAGAAAAAGTACTTTCATTTTACCACAGAGTAAATAGAACTGAGAGGAAAATGAATATTCAAACATTTACAATACTAAACAGATCACACAAGAAAGCCAAAACTTTTACTGTAACACCCCAACTGCTAATCACGCCATTACCTCTTAAACTGTCACAATTACCAATAAACTCGCAGCGGAACTCTAATTACAACAGAGGGTGATACAACGCCGTTAGCCACCCATATGGCTAACTAGGCTTATTTCACATACAGTAACGGTCTGATGAACTGGGACAACCGAGTACACAATACAAATACAATACTCAACTCACTTCTTTACTATACTGAGTCTACAATATATGGATGCCGACAACATATTCGGTCTTACACCTCTTTCAATACATAAGTAATTAAATCTAACTACCCATGTAACCCACCGACCCCGTCCTACTCTCGAACGGTAACATCTTCGGTGTACCTGAAAAATAAAAACGTTGCCCCTAGGGGCTCAGCTTAACACTGCATATGAAATTCGCATACCCCAAGCGCTAACCGGGGTACGCCGACTACTTTTGTCAGATACATGGAGTTCATTTTAGTCAAACAACATGCATCATAGCAATACAATATATATGTGTATTACTCGAGGAATCTACATCCAATCACGGAACACAATTCCTAACTAACATAACAAGGTTGTTGGTTGTATCGGTTTACTCTTAGGCCTTGAGGGTTATACCTCACTATGCCTTGTTTACTCATTCAATATCTCACCCGCTCTCTCGGGTTACTTATTCATATACACACCCATTCTCTTGAGCTACTCAATTTATACTCACCCATTCTCTCGGGTTACTTATACTCATTATCTCACCCACACTCTTGGGTTATTTATACTCAAGCTATTGTTGATTCTCGAGACACTACAGGTCTCCTACATCACGCTTTTTACTCTTAATACATTCTCAGGCCAAAACTCATGGCTCTCGAGCATAGTCTTACTTCCCCGGTTCCGACCCTACTCTGGGTCTAGCATGGTGGGAAGGTTCAACTGGCTCACAGAACTCTCTCTTAGTTCCTAACTCTTTTACATAGGTCCGACTACTCTCGGACTAC
The DNA here is from genome assembly GCA_023374045.1 of Limonium bicolor. Lineage (NCBI taxonomy): Eukaryota > Viridiplantae > Streptophyta > Magnoliopsida > Caryophyllales > Plumbaginaceae > Limonium > Limonium bicolor. The sequence continues at coordinate 163,619,736 of CM041776.1, read as the reverse complement.
TCTCATTCCGATACGCTCCTCTCTCGGAGTTATAATAACATTATGTGTTTTAGTCTAGAAGCATCACTCTCGATGGTTTTAATGACTTTGGGAACATTACTTAAGTTTGGTTAATCTTAGGTTTTAAGAGTTACCCATATATTTCACTTACTCATACTTTCGGTTATTTTCTTAAATCGGTAAAATCCTCATATAGGAGGTCGACCATGTCTCAAGGGAGCTACTAATCCCTTAGGTCTCTTTTACCTTCTTTACTAGTTCACATCCTCGAACTATCGTTAATCCTCTTGAGGGAGGTTCACTTATCTTTCCACTCTCATTTGTTTCGTGGATTGTGTCATTATGGTTTACTAACCGTTATCGGGTAATTACTCAACCCGCACATCTCCTCACATTCTAGGGAGTTCATATGTTTGCGTTTTCGTTATACTTTAACGGATAGTTTGTGTGTTTGCACGTTTTCTTTACCAAAGCATCGACCCGATCTATGAGTCTCTAGCCAAACGTTACTCACTATGAGTCGGTCTTTACTCTATGTTAGACCACACTGGCATACAAGTATGTTAGCTCATTCAACATACAACAAGACATACATAATCAAACAAGGGATTATTTTCATGCTTTAGTCTTGATTAAGCCGGCACACAAACACACAAATCAACATAACTCGGTTAGCACGCGGAGTATGAGAAAATCATACCTTTCACCGGGGTTTTACTTTTACCGTGTCATCTCACCCTGCTCGGTTCACACGCGATCCTCTGATAATGTTTCAAACATTATTATTAATACTAAGATCATACGGTACATAATTAAATGCTACTCTCGTACATACCCCGTTATCCCGTTATCTCGGTTTTACTCTTGTTAATTTGAGTTCACACTTCTCAATCACTTCTAACACTTCCTTACACTTCCTAGGGCCTTTTCATGTCACCAAAAAAGGCCCAAACATCATCTAACATCATTACCATTCAACTCCCCATCATTAGAAACCTTTAAAACACTTTCTATAGGATTCTGGGAGTGGTCTGGGACTTGGTCCTTACCCTAAGTCCCGGACCAATGCATTGCCAAACTATCGGGTTGTTTTCTACCATGGTCCGGGACTTTGTCCACATCTCAAGTCCCGGACCAGCTGCTTGGTTCTACTCTCGGTAGGATTTTTTTACTATGGTCCGGGACCTTGTCCATATCTCTAGTCCCGGACCAGGTACAGACTTCTATCCTCGGCCATTATTTAATGGGTGGTCCGGGACCTTGTCCATATCCCAAGTCCCGGACTAGGTACTGGGATGAATTCTCGGCATGAATTTAAGGGGTGGTCCGGAACTTTGTCCAAGGACTAGGTTCCGGACCCTGCTAAAATCTGTTACAAGTGCAGTTTTTCCACTCCAAATCAATCCCTAATCTTTCCACATGATTCCCACATGTTTAATCACCTTTAAACATGCTCTAAACCTCTTCAAATCATGGGTTAAACCCTTACTCAAATTTTCACCCAAAACTCACAAATTTCCATTCTCATTTCAATACCTTGCACACTTGTGCATTTCCTAACTTCTCCTCAACACTTGCATTATGTTCTCTTTCATTTTGACCTTTCCATATCATCCAACATAATGCACAACTCATACCAAGGTCCACACCTCACTCCTAAAGCCTTAAATCTTCTTTGTTTTCCTAAAACTTCTAAGGCATCAAACAACTCTTTTGCTACAGATTTTTGCACCCATCTTCTACCTTATCACAAGTATTCCCATGGTGATTTTCTAAGCCAATCCAACCTCCATTCTTACCTAGCCACTCCTAGGTTATCCTCCACTCAAAACAACACTTAATTTACTTAGATTTCTACACAAATTTTGCCATATCTTGGCTACTTCTCTAGCCTTGCCCAAAACTCATTCCTTCACATAATTCATCCTAAAACTAGCCAAACCTCAAGGGTTCTACCAGCACACACATAACATAAAACTCATCAATTCTCCAAATGCAACACAATGCATAATCCATAAAGTGCATGGCTCATAATTCAAACATTTTATTTCACAAATGTTTTCTCACTTGTATTATTTCTATACAAGCACATTATTATCACAACTCTCCTCATCTCATCAAATCGCATTCCAATTTACATTTGGGTTCATTCATTCTTTCATTTCCCCTTCCCAATTCTAGAAACATTAAATTAGGCTCCAAGGTAGTTATTTACCTCTTGTTCACAAGCCTCTCTTCTTTTCACTCCACTTCTTCCTCTTCTCTTTTCTCTTGCTTGGAAATCGGCCAAAGGCCATGGAATTGCCCATCTCCAAATCAACATTCAAGGCAAGAAATGAGTTCAAGTAGAAACACTTAAGCTCATTAATTAGAAATGCTTAAAGCTCTAAAATGGGTGATTACCTTAAAACCCTAAGATGGGGTTTTGGTCAAGAATCAAAGAGTAACTCCTCCATGCTTTTAGGGATTGAAACAATGCTCATAAAAGAGAATAAACAAGGCTCCATTAGAGACCAAAATTGGCCAAGGTATAAGATGGAGAAAACAAGACTTTTTCATGGATATTTTTACCTTGTTAGAAAGAGGAAGCTTCAAGCTTCAAGATGGTGTACCTTTCCCTTCAAATGCCCAAAACCCATGGAGGTCAAACAGCTCCATTTGAAATTTTGAAAAGAGAGGGTGATAGGGCTTGAGGAGAGGAGTTCAAATATATGATTTATTTTGAATTTGGAGCTTAAGTGAGACTTGGGCATGGGGTGGAAGTGGAGTTGCCATTGGAGCTCTTTGTTGCAGCTCAAAATCGCTCAAGGAGGAAGGAGGAGGAGAGCATACGGATGAGAGAGATGAGGGAGTCAAATGAGAAGGAAGAAAATGAGGAAAGAGGAAAGAGAAAAGTAACTTATTACTTTTACACTTTTTACTATTTGCTTTATGACTCACCACTTAATTAGCTAGGATATAGTGTGAGAGAGAGCTAATTCATGCTCTAAAAATCGGCCCACTTAAGTAATATAGGCTGAGAGCGTTTTTCGGTTTCTGACAGAAAACGCTCGTTATTTTACCCGGTTTTGGCACTATTCACTAACCGGGCCCGTTTTTCGGATTTTTCTCATTTCTTTATTTTTAATGGTTATTAAGCTTCCATTAATACCTATTTATAGTTATTTAATCAACTATAATTTTTACGGGTCCGTTTGACCACTTAAAGTCACGTTTTCGGGTTTTCTCGTAAAACGTGCTTTAAAACTCCGTTAGCGTTTTAATCCATTATTTGGATCTGTTTTCTTCGGGAATCACTCCCGTATACTAATTAGGCCTAACTAAGCCTTAGGAATCCATCTCGGACCCTAACGAGATCATATATCTCTTATACTTATTTAATGCGTGTTTTAGCGTTTTTCGCGTTTTACGCATATTCTCTTTTCTTTTGGTTTTATTTCCCTTACCAATACTCTTTAGGCACCATTAGGCCTTTAGCAATCCTATTAGAGTAATTTAATCATGATTTTTAGATCCGGAGTATTAAATTTACATAAATAGGGCATGATGAAACAAAAACAAAAGAAAATGATGATAGGCTCTGTTCCTTCTGTGATCAATCAATCAATCTTCATAATAATATTTCTAACATCCCAACCAAGAGGTAAAAAGAGAAAAAACAGAGACAATTCCTAAAATGCAATTGTCAAGATAAGTTTAGCAGTAGAAAAACATCGTGTAATCTTCATAACAGCAGCAATCCTCATAACAGCAGCAATCCTCACAACAACAGCAAAATTAGCAGAAAAAATGATTAAGCAACAGAAAAATCACTACTACCATTAAGCAACAGAAAAAATGATTGCAAAGCACCATAATAAAGACCCCAAAGCTGCTGAATGCAATCCTCACAACAGCAGCAAAATCAGAATAAAAACATATAATTCACACTTGGTCAAGTCCTAACTATAGCTAAAACAGCGGCACAAAATCGATGGTAGCCACGATAATCTGACAATAACCATAATCTGAAACCAAAATGCAGAAGAAAAATTAAGAGTCAATCACGGTAATTTCAAAAGATAAAAAAATATACCTAGCTAGTTATAATCTCAACTTAGCAAGAAAATTAAAACAAGTCTCACCCGTTGCGTTTATAGTAGATAAGTAAGATGAATTTTCTCTGAGCATCCACAAAAGATTTGCAAGACATTAAAGGCTACATCTTTTTTTCTGATAGCTCTAAGAACGCAAGTTAGGGTTGAGAAAAAAATTAGGCGAATAGCAAATGGAAGTCGAGTTGCCAACTAGCAAGCAAATGAAACTAGGTCTTACCATCGTTTCAGTAGAATTATGAGATGGAGTCTCTCGCATTCCCGACAGTAAGTTAATTCGCAGCGAGAGCAAGGATATTCCTGAAAGTGTAAAGGAACGTAAGTTAGGATTTGGAAATAGAGAAAAAGGAAGAAAAGATTAGAAATCCTAGATTGTAGTCAGAAGACATCATGTAGATTATTGAGCTGTAGAATTCGCACGATTTTATGGGTAGAGAAGGAGCTCTCTGAGAGCAACCGAGTGTTCTCGATGGAGCGAGTCGTATGTGCAGATATATATTAGGATATTATTCTTTTTACTGCTTAAATGCTCCCACCATGATTCGAACAGAAGACTTATTGGTACGCTGATCATTCTTCGCTAGTTTTTAAGTATCTAGGGGTTAATTACAACTACAATTTTATAGCAGTTGTGTTATGTAAACAATTTTCCACCATACACACTCATTTACTTATTTACAACTACATTCTAGTAACAGTTGTAATTGATCAGTAGTCAAAACTTAAATTTGTTGTAGTGCCTTATTAACAAGCAAGTTATAGTTTCTTTTGTTCACAGATACCTCTAAGGCACAGATATTAAGCAGGTATCATATTTCGCTCAAAATACTGCACAGATACTGCATGTATCATATTTCTCTTGGGTGTTGGGTGGCGATCTTAATGAGGTCATGTACAATCATGAACACAGGGGTCGTGCTAATCGTTCCGTTTCCAACATGACTGATTTTCATAATTGCTTGCTTGCCTGTGATCTTCAAGATTTAGGTTATCGGGGTACGAAATATACATTCACAAACAAGAGTACTTTCTTGCATAACACACGCAGTAGGTTGGACAGATTTTTGGCGAATGAGTCTTGGCTCAAGAGGTTTCCTTCAGCGACTAATTTCCATTTGCGCTGGGGTCAATCTGATCATAAGCCAATTAAACTTGTACTGTACCCTATTACCAGGCGAGGACCAAAACCTTTTAAATATGAAAATTGTTGGGCGCATGATCCACATTGCAAGCGTCTGGTGCACTCAGTATGGCAAATGCGTGATTTGTCTTACTGTCAAAAGATTAAAGCATGTGGGCAGAAGTTACGAAGTTGGGGGAGACAGCAAATTTGGGTTGAGAAACGCCTTCTTCGCCAGACCCGTCAAGCCCTTGATGATGTGGCTAATCAGCCACCAACTACAGACAATATTGCCAAATGGAATGCACTTAATCATAGCATGGATGAGCTCCTCTTGAAGGAGGACATTCACTTACAACAGCGCTCTCGACAGTAATGGTTGTCATCTGCTGATCGTAGTACAACTTTCTTTTTTAGCCGATTCAAAATGAGGTCCAGACAAAATGAGATATGCTGCTTAGCATCAGACACTGATGCCCCACAAACTTCTTGGGCTGGGATTAAATCAGTGGCACGTCATTTTTTCCAAACTCTGTTTACGACCTCATCTCCTCCGCGGAATGATCACTTACTGGCATGTGTGGCCGGTCGTGTTCCATTGGATTTAAATCAAACATTGGGTGCACCATACACTCGCTTGGAGGTTATTCATGCTTATAAACAGATGAATCCACATAAAGCTCCCGGCCCAGATGGTATCAACGTTGTTTTCCTTCAAACATACTGGCCTTTAATCAGTGATGATTTTCTGAATACTTGCTTGGCTTTTTTCAATGGTGGTCCCTTGGTTCCACCTTTAAATGACACGAACATTGTTCTCATCCCTAAAAAGCAAGGAGCTATGGCTATCAAGGATTACCGGCCCATTTCACTCTGCAATACTATCTACCGTGTTATCTCAAAGGTCTTAGTTAATCGTGTATCAGTTATTCTCCCCAAGGTTATTTCATTAAATCAAGCAGCTTTTGTCCAACATCGTTCCATCACAGATCAGGTGATGTTGTCTCATGAGGTCCTCCACTCTATACGCCAATCACGTGCCAAAACAAAGGGTTTCTTTGCTTTTAAGGTTGATATGTCAAAGGCATTTGATCGCATTGAATGGTCTTTTGTTCTAGATGTGCTCTCAGCCATGGGTTTCCATGAGTCTTGGATAAGACTAGTTCAGAAATGTCTTACATCAGTTAGAACCTCGGTACTTATTAATGGGTATCCAGGCTATTCCTTCTCACCGCAACGAGGTTTACGCCAAGGTGATCCGCTATAACCTATTTTGTTCATCTTGTGCATGGAAACTTTATCTGCATCGCTTCAGTTAGCTTCAGATGTGGGAGTTTATCGGCCTTTTACCATGCCAGGCTTACCCACTGCTATCTCACATTTACTTTTTGCTGATGATTGTGTTATTTTAGGGGAAGCAACGGTTCCTAATGCTAGGGCTCTTTGGGATATTTTATGTGCCTTCAAGAACCCTCTGGCCAATGTATCAATCCGGATAAATCAGCCCCATGCTCTCTCAAGGATTACACCAGCAGCTTAAGCGTGCAGTTGGTTCAGTTTTCCAAGCCAGACAGGTAGATGATTTGGGTATGTATCTTGGATTCCCGAGTAATACTGGTAAGAAGAAAACAACATTTTTCCACTACATCATTGATCGAGTTTCGAAACGCATCCAAAGTTGGACTAAGAAGGTGTCTCAGGCGGGAAGAATGCTCTTGATAAAGTCTGTTTTGCAAGCTATTCCTTCGTATGCCATGTCCGTTATTCTCCTCCCACGCATGTTGCTCAAGAAGCTGCAACGCATGATTGTCAGTTTTTGGTGGGGAGGATCCACTGATTCAACAACACTCAGATGGGCAAAGTAGACCTCCTTGTGTCAGGACAAGCGTGCATGAGGCATGGGTTTTAGAGAGCTACACAGTTTTAATCGGGCTTTATTAGCAAAGCAATTGTGGCGTATCATCACTGAGCCACACACTTTGTTATCCCAGTTTTATCATGCCAAATATCTGACCTCTTCTCACTGGTTAGCACATCAATCACCAACACATTCTACACCTATTTGGAAAGCGCTGTTGAGTGTTCGAGATTTGGTTGAGTTTGGTGCAAGAAGAGCTATTGTCAATGGGATAGGAACTAAACTTACAGATCGTTGGCTGCCCAATAAACCTGGGGGTAGGTTGTATACTTGGACATTGCCACCGTTGGTTTCTCAGTACTCCTCTGTTGCCATGCTTATAACATCCCAGCGACGATGGAATATAACTCTTCTGCAGCAATGGTGTGACTCGGATGAAATTGAGCATATTTGTGCACTTCAGTTGCCAGAACCGCAATCTAATACAAGCACTGCAGATTACTGGTACTGGGGCCTTTCAAAATCCAGGGTTTTCACTGTCTCCTCCGCCTATTATGCTGCATTGCAGCTGCAGAATGCCTCACAGCCAGCAGCATCAAATTCAACACCCCGTGGTAAAGTTTTCAACACTATTTGGACTTTGGAGATGCCAGCCCGTGTTAAGTTATTTGCCTGGAAATTGATCAATAACAAGCTGCCATGTAAGACAGTAATAATGGATAGGATCAAAGTTGATATGCAAACTGCATGTCATTTCAGTTCTGACAATGAAACCATGCTGCATGCGCTTATCATGTGTCCTGTGGTTCAGCAATTTTGGTTACAGTTTGGAATTCCAATGCCACCTCTTTCAGTTACTACTGACGTGGCTTTGTAAGATTGGTTCTGTGCCTTTTGCTTAACGCACTCTAAGCACGCAGTAGCACAAGTTTTGTGCCACCTATGGAAACTTTGGTTCGCGAGATGCGAGATCACACACGCCTGTGTCAAGGATATTAGACAAGGGTGGGGCCAAGCAGCTACATTAATGGTGGCCATCGGGTCCGGTTCTACCCGGAACCGGTGGTTCTACCCGGAACCAATTGGAACCGAAACCGGCGGGAACCGGTGGGAACCAGAACCGGAACCGAACCGCCTCAGCCAGTTCCGAATACGAATACATGTTTTGAGATTCGGGCCCGAACCGGGCCCAGAACCGCCTGGAACCGCCGTCAGATTCGGAACCGGGAACCGGAACAGGAACCGGAACAGGAACCGAAACCGGAACCGCCCCGGAACCGGTTGAAGTTACCGTGTAATATTTTAGAATGTATTAGTAATTTAGTATTACTTTCTTTCCATGTAATCTTTTTTTAAGACTTGTAAATTGACATCATGTAACCTCTTAGTAGCTGTACTCTTTTTCCTAATTAGGGTTTTCCCAATGGTTTTTTCCTAATAAGGTTTTAATGAGGCAGTGAATCATATAATAAAATTCTCTTTGTTCCTTATTTTTGTAAATTCAATAAAAATTCCTAATTCTTTGTTTCTTACACATTTAAGATTATAAACTTGAAGAATAACCTATCTAGGAGTAAAGTGGATGAAAAGAGCAATGTGTGTGCTCAAACGGATCTCAAATCGGAGCTAAAACGAAGCAACTAGAGCCGATTGAATCTTTCCGGAACCGCTCCGGAACCGGTCAGAACCGATCAGAACCGGAACCGGAGCCGGACGGAACCGGCCGGAACCGGTTTTTTGACCGAATCCAAAGCGAATCCAGATTTCAAAACCGGAACCGGAACCGGAACCGGACCCAGACCGATTCCGAATACGAATACACATTTTCTGGAATCGGAACCGGTGGAACCGGAACCGGTGGAACCGGAACCGGAACTGGTGGAACCGGACCCGTGGCCACCATTAAGCTATATATCTTCACCTTGCCACATCTATGCCACAAGCCACCATGCATGCTCTCGCACACCACAGGCAGCTTCAACCGGCCATGGTTGAAATAAGTGTGGATGCTAGTCTTGATTCTTATGATAGAGTTGGTACTGCATGGATCATCTGTTCTTCGGACGGCATTTCTTCTGTTGGAATGGTCGTATCCAAGCAACAGCTTCTAATCGCAGATGCTGAGGCATTGGCAATTGACCATGCAATTCATGCAGCCTCATGTTTCGGTTTCCAAAGCTTTCGCTTACTGTCTGACAGCAAATCGATCATTGAGATCTATGTACGGGGGGTACGACCTCGTTCTCTGGTCAACACTGACATTTGGACCGGGTTCTTGCTACTCTAGGCTGCTTTACTGAGATCTTTTGGTTTTATATTCCTAGAGATGCTAATGTAAAGGCACATTGTTTAGCCAATCATGCCCGTCGCATGCACTGCACGGGAACATGGAGTTCGGACAACATTCCGGACAGTGTACGCAACCTCGTTTCTTAATATTAGTTTCACTTGTTTTAAAAAAAACAACAGTCACGTTGTAATACAAACAGTAAGTCCAACTATTTAAGCATATTTTTTATAGTCACAAATTAAATCCTGAACGCTGAAACAGATGAACGGTTTTAAAATCAAAGTTATTGCATAACTGAACATCTTCCCCTTTGCTATCATTGTCAATACGCAATACAATACACACTAGGTTTTATAGATCATGGCGCAGTTTAACCAGGCCATGGTGCGGTTTTTTTTTTTTTTTGACATGTGTGAAATTGAAGCAATAAATATATCAAGAGAACTGTTATGACAGGTCTGACGTTGACGCAATAAGAGTTCTACATAATATCTAAAAATGTAGAAGCATGTTGTTCCCCTTGGGAGTACTACACAGTAGTAAAACAAAAATTCATAAGCAAATAGAGTGTGTGATCTTCCACATTCTTTGCTTAATAACAATTTGTAGTCATGGTTTTAAAATCCAAGTACAAACAGGTTCAATCAAGTCCATATGGTGGCATAAGAAGAGGTAAAAACTAAAGCAAACTTAAGCTTTGCTTTAGGAATCCCAATTGCTGAAACGAAGATATTGTACAACAATTCTGAGTAGTAGAAATCAAAAGCAATTACGGTTAGTAGAAATCCAATTGCTCTAAACTGTTCTCAAGCTACAAAAATAACAGTAAATTGAACCTCATTTGAAACTCAACCTATAGCACAAAAGGCCAAACGACAGACAACCACAATTATCATGGTTACCAGTAATGAATCCACAAAACTCAAAACTTAATAGTAGACCAGCAGCAGATACATCTATAAACTGCAACAAAAAAATACTATCAAAAGGTGACGAAGCTGGGGCTAGCAGAATATGTCCTTAATTGGCTCCACTTCTACAACAACTTCTGGTTTGACGCCCAGGTAGATGACACAACTAGGGTTCGTGGATTCCTTAATTTTGGGCGCAAACCTCCTGTCTAAATCTTCAATATTTTGTGTCAAAAACTACTTGTTTTTTGTAGAGATCCCTATAATTAAAAATCTTGCAAACTTAATTCAGCATGCTAAACTTTAGCTCTATAGACTTGTCTGATGATCAATTGTATACCGAAGCAAGATTGTCAGCTACAGAAAATGGAAAGAGCACCAGAAAATGGAGGAACTAACCTTATGAGACTAGAGAGGCGCAGGTGGTGGTGAGGTTTCTAGCGGTTGAAGAGATAAAGGTGGTAGGGATTCCGGCGATCGAAGAGATCGAGATGAAGGTGGTGGCGGTCGGATTCGCTGAATGCAAGAAGAAGGTGGTGGCGGGCGAAAAGATAAATCCCAGACGAGGTTGGTGGCGGTCAAAGAGCTGAAGGCGAAATGATGGTGGTGGCCGTCGAAAAGCTCTTGAGGAAGGTGGTGGTGGTGGTTGAAGAACTGAAGGCGAGGGGTGTCGTGGGGTTTTTTCGAGAGCGGGAATGATCGAAACAGCGAGAGAGTAAGGAAGAGGAAGGAGGCGTGCAGTAATAGACGAATTTTATACCACGTCTCTAGTTAGCTATGTTATAAAACTCCTGGAATATCCCAAAATGACGCATATTATTGGAGTAGAACGTAGGATCCACGTGGGACCCACGTGGGGACCACCCCCAAACTACCACCTTTATACCACCAAACTACCACATCCAAACGTAGCCGTAGTTTTTGCTGACCTTATAACACGGCTCACCATTGGCGTGGTATAAAGTGTCACATTTTCTGACCTTATAACATGGCTCTCTACAGCCGTGTTATAAAGTCTCACATTTTTTAACCTTATAACACGACTCCTTACAGCCGTGTTATAAAGTTTGGAAGAAAACGTCGTTGTTTTGTATTTTTCTGTTGACCGGGAGATGAGACAATTGAAACTACTTCGTTTATATTGATCTTATAGCACGGTTATTCTAGCCGTGTTATAAACTCTAGCAGGAAAAGCTCTTTTCTTTTGGCGGGATATTAGACAAATGAAACGATGTCGTTTCAACTTATCTTATAACACGGCTAAGGGCAGGCATGTTATAAGGTTACTAGAAACGATGTCGTTTTACATTCTTTTTTTTTTTTTTGTGGTGTTGGGGACAACATATCTTATGACACAGTCAATTTTTAGCCGTGGTATAAGATCAGTCGAGCCGTGTTATATAGCATTATATAACACATCTTGTTGTTAGCCGTGTTATAAAGGCTTGAGTTATAAGACTTTTTTCCCACTAGTGCATTATTCCTTGATGGTGTTCCTTTCCAACCTTTAGAATAACGCCTTCATAAGTCTAACCTTTGGGATATGAATATAATTGACATAGTTGACCTCCTAGTCCATTGTTCACTAACTAGGATCATTCATTGTTCATGTGTCTCATTTGCTGATGATGGTTTACAAATTGTAATGACTTGGACTCCTTTGGGCCTTTTCTTCTTCCCGAGCTTTGAGGTGTAGTTGCCCACTCACACTTATCACTCGGTTTCACTGATTAGTTGTGGACTAGTTGGGTTATTGGGCTTTGGATAATGACCTTAGGCTATTTGTTGCTACATATGAATTATTAGCTTGGACCTTCGCCCTTTTTCTAGTCACTCCAACATTTGGATTTTTGACCTTTGATGGGCCTTGACTCTTTTTTTAAACCGTGGATTAGATCCACACCTAGCCTATCCTTAGGTTAGTTTAGACTGACCTACGATAACTTACATCAGTTGGAACCGAGGATGCCAACTAGACCTGGCAATTCGAGTCTCTCGAATCAGGTTCTGTTCGGTTCGAGTTAATTGTAGATATTTAATCTGCGGTTCAGTTCGGTTCGATTTAGTTGGTTTGGTTCGGTTCGATTCGGTTTGGATTCATCTGGTCTGGATTAGAATCGAATGACTTCGGTTTGGTTGATGTTGGCTTGGATGATTTGGTTCAGATTAGCCTCTGGGCCATCCGGTTTTTTCGGGTTATAAGTCAAACTCGGGTGAATTATTCAGGTTAGGCTTGGTCGACAAAAAGTTTAATGTGTGAATGTAGACAATCTTTATAACTTGTAGTGGTTTCATGGGGCTCCAAGTTCTCTTAAGTGTTACTCTTGATCAAGACTATTATTGTGTATTGATTACATATAATCAAATTTGTTGTAAATGAGTAAGGAGAGATTGTAGAGACAGAGGATATAAAGAGGCAATTGCTATTCTTATTTCAATATGAGTATACAAGGCCTCTATTTATAGAGGGTTAGATACATGGGGAAACCCTAATTACATAAAGATGTGGAGTCCACTATACATATATCTATTTATAACACTCCCCCTTGGACGAAACATCTTGTTATATGCTGCCTCGTTAAAAACCTCGCCTGGAAAAACCCTGTGGGATAAAAACCTCGGGCAAAGGAAAAGAGTACAGTCTTATAATAACATTACATAGCTATAATAATCAGTCATATATATTTTCACTTGGCATTCATATAAAATGAATCCATTGGATGATTTTCATCGATTGCCTTGTTAAAACCTTACCTGGAAAAAAACCCAATGGGAAAAACACCATGGTGAAGGAAAAAGAGTACAATCATCATTGCTCCCCTGATGAAAACATTACTTTATTACTTTGATTGTATGCATCCCCAATCTTTAATTGGTCCTGCACCTAGTTACTTGGGAAGCACTTGGTCGAATACATCCATCACTTTTGAACTTTAGCATATCTGCTCTATATTAATATCAACGACTCTTTTATAAGTAGAAACTTTGGGTGGTATGCATTTTCTAATCAGTATAGATGTAATCATCTATATCATCTGGGTATTAAGCCATAGATTCAATTAAACTCACCCTCAATTAATCTCATGGATGGTGGGTTATTCATATGTGTTTATCTATAGATACCATAACCCATTAATCATTCTGCTGCAATAGCATTCAAATTGGTACTTCATGATCATTGATTTTACGACCACCAGGAGACTTGTAAGGAGTTCTAATTATACTCTTACACTGCTACTATAGCAACACAAATTATCCAATAAAATTGGACTCACCTCAGAGATATCTTTCCAATATTTTTCACCAAGGTAGTAATGCCACAATCACCTTTATCGTTAAGGTTCATGATAACATTTATTTACATGGTCACAAGGGCAATCCCTTTTAGAATTCACCAAACTCCTCCAGGAGTTAATCTCTTTCGAATCTTATATAAACACACTATCAAAGTGATCTACCTGTATAAGGTATAACCATACAAATTAATCATAATTTCAACCGTACATATATCTTCAAAATAATCAACTGCCGGAGATAAAGCCTTTTATAATCAATAGCAGGGCTTTTGAAAAATCTGTATACACCAATACAGGTTGTATATTAAAAGAATTTAAAACCACACATTTTCATACAAACACTTGTTTGTATCCAGTTGGATTCACATCATTATGTGGACATCAAGTTTGCAACATTCACAACTTGAATGTGTTGAGATTCTACTTCTCATTTGCGTCTTTCAAGTACTTTTGACAAATCAATTCAATGTCCTCGTCATCATTGTGACATGTAGCGCTACATACATTTGCGTGCATATACATAAATATAATCAACGTTGATTTCATATCGGTTCCATTATATTATTGACATGGCATAATATCTCGAGATCTCTATTATCATCAGGTACCTGATTACCTTATATATTGGTAATTTGTCATGTCTGACAACTCATCTAGAGCTATACCCTTTTAGTATGACCATCTTAGTTCTATGCTCCTTTTAAGGGCTTTGTCATTGGAACCATATAGTCTACCATGCTTCAGGTTAGACTTATTTGCACTTGTCCTTACAGGACATTATAATACAGGAGCATTAGACGTTGGCACATATTATTCACTCAACATCAAGCAATTGGGTTGCCAACTTTTTGGAGATGGATAGTACTTTGAACATAAAAGTTCATACTATACATGACGAGGATGACGCAATTCTATATTTTATATCATATCATCTCACATTCCAATTGCTTCTTTTCTCCCCCTGATGTTGTGAAAAATTACTTGCCTAAATGACAATCGAGTCATAAAGGTATCCCCAGCTGTTAGTTCAAGGTATTAAAATTTGAACTCAATATACAATACCAACATCTTCAAGGAATTGATTGATCCACTGAAGCATAATATATAAATATTTCAAACAAAACCTTGTATGGGAGAATATTTAGCTCTTGAATCAAAGTCATTTATAAGAGTGAGAGTTCATCAACACTTTTTGGCTTGATGCAAATCAATGTTGCTTAATGTAAATTACATGTCTCCAAATGCATATTAGGATTCTCGAACCAAAATATCTTACAATTCATTACAGATCTTTGATCGATGGTTTTTCTTAACCATTAATTTATCCCAATGAACATGTAAAAGTTTATATTAAGGCGTTAACATTTCACCAGCATTGTCCAATCTTATGGACTTCATTATTCAATCTTACAACCTTTAGTTGTAATGACCATTTGGTTGATGCATCAATTTAAACCAAATATTAATAGTCCAATAATGGTCAGGATATGGTCCCCAAAATGGTCCCATATCTTACCTGAATTCACGCGTATAAAAATTCAGGTTTACACATAATATCAACTGGTGAGAGCCTCATAAAACGTTTTTCAAAACAAGCAACAAATCATTTTGCAGCAAATGTCCACACGTATAGTGGATATCAATTTGCATCATTATTGAACCGGGATGGTCTAACCGGTCAAGCCAAAAAAAACATTGGAAAACTTATTGTTTTCTTTATTTTATATCTCAAGTTCTCCATTGTACCAACACACATGTGATACAAATCAAAGGAGAAAACAAGCAACTACATTCACGACTTATATCGTTTCTAGAATATACATTGATATTCTCTTATTTGTAGCCTTAACGTGATATCCGCATCAGGTATATCACTATCACTTTTTGAGGAAACTTGTTATTTACAAAGCTTTCTCAGTACAAAAATTTCACTTAATATGAGGTATTGCAGCTGCTCTTCTAGAGCTTATTGACCCTTATCTTATGATTTTTCAATCATGGAAAATCATTCTCACACATGAGAGTAATGCCTTGTCATCAAGACACATGCTTATGCCGACGTCGGTAATGCCGTCGTCGCTAAATCAAAGTCGCGTCGGAAGCCGTCATCCGTCGCCAAATAGCGACGGATTAGAGACGGAGTCGTCCGTCGCTAAATCCATATTGGCGACGGATTAGAGACGGAACTGTCCGTCGCTAAACTGGCGACGGAAATTTATATTTTTCTGATTAAATTTTAGCGACGGACATTCCGTCGCTAATCTGTTTTCATTTAAAAAAAATATTTAATATTTTAATTTGTAGACATATTTTCACCTGTAAATGTGGACATATAACACATTTTATTCATATCCACCTTTAATATGCAATACCATAAACAGTTGTACTCATTAATCTCACTAGCAGACCAAAAATAAATGTTCAGTCAACACAATCACACCAAATAAGCAATACCATGAAGTAGTGCAGTCGAATTTGATACAGACATAGTTCAAGCTAATAAAGTCAAATGTCATATCTATCTAATACCCACCTCCCCAACCATGTCCATCCCCTGGACGATATCCCATATGATCACCCGGACCACCCGAACCACCTGAGTCATCATGTGGATCTCTAGGCCACTGACCCCATCCACCCGTACTAGAGCCAGCACCAGGATCACCGTACGGTCGACTCTGTGAGAGGGAAACATTTGGGAGATCTACGCTCGTATCATCCTCTGTCTCCTCGCTGAACATCTCCTGGCGCACCACTTCCCTCTCCTCAATACGAACCTGCCGCCTGTAATTTTCATCGAACCTCTGACTCAGATCCTGCTCAATCTCCATCTTCATGGACTCGTATGTGCTATGGTCTTTGCCGGAAGCACGTGAGCTAGTGCCGGTGGAGTGAAATGAATCAGGGAAGTACGCCGGTGCTAGCTCTCGCCACACCATAGACCCTGCTTTCTTGGATTTCCCTTCAACAGCCTTATAAAAAATTTCATTAGGGTCTACTGGTGTGGCTTGCTGAGATGGATTATCAGGAGTGGTTGAATCCTGAGTGGCAGCATCTCAGCTCTTCCCCTTTATGCTTCATAATCATAACACAATGATATATATATATATATATATATATATATATATATATAATTAGTACTCATCGCTAATGAATAAATTTCAATAATGTAATCAACTTAAATAAGTTAAATTAAAACACTTACAGCAGTGTCCTTGACCTTGGAGTATACAGGCACATGTTTCCATGTTCATCCTTGCTCGAATGAGTGTGTATGAACAATGTGTAAGCATCCGGTTGTGTACTGTATTTCTTAGTCTACACAAAAAAAACACTTGATTAAATTAGAAGCAAGCCTTTAAAAAATTGACAGAACCTCCCCTGTTTTTTTACATTTCCCACACATAAAAACCAGGATTGTTCAGTCAGAATCAGATAATGATTAATCAATCAAGGCTTAAAAAAAATGACACAACCCCCCTGTTTTTATGCATTTGCCCACACATATACAATCCAATATTGCACATATCAGAATCTGAACAATTACAACTCACATAATGCATTCAAAGTGCATTATCACATTCAATTCACATTCACATTCACATTCACAGCACATTACACACATTCACATTCACATTCACATGCACAGTCACATGACATGCACATCACATTCACAGTCACATTCACAGCACACACACACACACACATCATTCACATTCACAAACACACAACAACATTCACATGTACTTGCATCCAGTTTCATATACACTTAAAACAAAAAAAACTCACCAGAACCCTCTGATGCTCCTTTATCGAGCGAGAACCGCATGCATGAGTAGATAGACCACCGCCAGGTGTATGCTCAGTCCGCCGGTTGCGAGAGTTAATCTCGCTGATCTTCTTACGCTTCTCATTCGCCCATTCGTGTTCCCAAGCCTGCCAGATTTCATCGCTGACTTTTCTCCTCATTTTCTTAGCCTTCATCTTGTAGAGTGTGTCTGAATATCGTTTTCTGCCCAAGGCGCAGAATATCTCATAGACAACACTCTCAAGGGCAGGATCCCAACGGAAGCGCTTCTGCATAAATTAGTAAGTGTAAGCATAACATATACAAAAAAAGAAGTTAAATATCAAGAATGGTTAAATACCTTGAATTCATTGAAATAGAATCTATGCCCGTCCTGGCCCAAACCCTCCCAATTATAACCCTCTGGAAACCACCTCGTCTCAAAGCAAGGAAGAAAAGAACGAGCAACCTTGTTTGCAGGTAGTAGCTCCCTATAATTATATAATGCGTCACAAATTGACAATTAGCATATATATATTTAAAACAAAGTTTATTGAGAATTGTTTTTTACTTACATAGTACTTACCTGTCAGAGATAGTAATGACCACGCGGGGATCAACACCACCACCGTGTGAAGCGTGTGAAGCGTCTGAGCTATGCGGTGCTTCGTCAGATGGTGGTGAATCATCATGTAGTGAAGGAGTAGACTGATATGGAGGAGTAGGCTGACGTGGAGGAGTAGGCTGCCGTGGAGGTGGAGGAGTAGACTGTCGGCGTAGAGGTAGAGATACAGATCGACGTCTCTCAACAGACGGCTGTGAATCTGGGACAATCGAAGAATGGTGTGGGTGAGAGTCGAAATAAGGGGTCCCCATGGGTGCTCGTCCTGACAAGGAGTGCGAAGGGGGCGGATGTGTAGAACCCAACGGGGATTCATGACCGGAACCATCCACATGATCAGCTGCAGCCTGCTGAGAATCACCTAGGGGAGTAAAAGTGCTGGCCCTACTTCTGCTTCGACCAAATGACCACCCAGATTTAAAAAAACCTCTACCACCTGCCATCACTATGAAAACCCATGCATAACAAACATCACATTAAACACTTAGTAGAATAAATATTTTTATACACTAATTAAAAAACAAATGAAATCAATAATATTTGTGTTGCATAGTAGTTGTATGTAAGTTTACTTTTTAAATTTATGTATCTGTTATGTCTACTAAATCAAATGTTTCTTCATCATCGACCAAAGGTGATAAAACCACATGATCTACGGTTTCATCTTGCAGTGGCTGAACCTCCTCATCAACTGCTGATGAGTCGGGCATGTTCAAAGTGCTTCTCGCTTTCACTTTAGAGACAGCCCACCAATCTTTCCTATCCCTCTTTTTTGATGGGTATGAGCAATAATACACTTGAACGGCTTGATCAGCTAGCACAAACGGCTCGTACTTGTCAAATTTTCTTGTGTAATTAATGTCAACCAGCTTATATCGAGGATGTACTTGTACTCCTCTCTTTTCTGGGTCAAACCAATGACAATTGAACATTACAATCTTCTTCACAGGTAATGCGGGATACTCTAATTCGATGATCTCTTTCAGCACCCCGTAATAATCATACTCTGAGTCACCATAGTTTGTCTCAGATACGCAAACACCACAGTTGTATGTTGTACGGTCTTCTGAGTAAGACTCTGTGTGGAATTTGTACCCATTCACATAGAAACCAGAGTAGGAGGTTGCCACGTTCAACGGGCCTTGGGCCAAGCTACGAACGAATTCGTTTGGCGTGGTAACATCGTTTGACTGTAATTTAGAAAAAATAATATCTTAATTCCATATTTTGTATTGACCTTTATGTATATATATAAAGTCACTCACATATGATCGGAACCATAAGGGAAAATCTGTTTCCATCTTAAGGTTGATTGTCTCATCCATTAATGTTGGTTCTACTTGTCGTAGTTGTCGCTCGTACATTCTACAACAAAAGATTTAAACTGAATTGTGAACACACTATTGAATTATACGTAAGAACGATGAATATAACTAATATTTGTATATATCTTACTCAAAATAAGGCTCCATTTCCGCACAATTTCGTAGAATGTACGATTGAGCGGCGTCTAACTCACGAGCTGTCAACATTCTTCTTGTTCCTTTGCCAATCGGTTTACCAATTGTCTCGTTTCTACCAAGCTTGTATGGGTACGATGGTCCATCGTCAACGAAGTAAAACTTTGTGAATTTGGTGATCTCTTCCAGAAGGAATCCATTGCGAATGGATCCCTCAACTTTGTTGTTGTTTCTGATGAACCTTTTTAGTTTCCCCAAGTACCTATATATATATATATGCAAACCAGTTACACCAATGAGTTACATATCACAAAAGTACAACATGTAGTACGTGCATTATTGAAACTTGTATAGAATGTACCTCTCAAATGGATACATCCACCTGTACTGCACAGGTCCACATAAACTTGCTTCAAAGGCGAGATGAAGAGGGAGATGTTCCATTGAGTCAAAAAAGCTTGGTGGGAATTTTTTTTCCAATTTGCACATTATTTCTGGAATTTGACAGTTTAACCTTTGCATATTCGACTCTGAAAGCGACGTGCATGTCAACTCCTTGAAAAATAAGCACAGTTCGGTAATTGGCTCCCACACCTTTTGATCAAGAAGATGTCAAAAAGCTATGGGCATCAACCTTTGCAAGAAAACATGACAGTCATGACTTTTCATCCCAAACATTTTTCTGTTGGCCATGTCAACACACCTCCCAATGTTAGAAGCAAATCCATCAGGGAACTTTAAATTTTTCACCCATTCACACAAGATTTGAATACTATCTCTGTCCATGACATATTTTGCCTTAGGAATTGTGTTTGAACTCAAATCCGGTGCCAACTCAGGACGGTTGCAATAATCGTTCAACTCTTGCCTCGAGTTAAATGTGTCTTTCGTCTTGTCCTTCACATTTACAACTGTGTTGAATATGTTTTCAAAAACATTTTTTTCACTGTGCATCACATCTATAATATGTCTGATCAATAAATCTTTCCAATACGGTAGATCCCAGAAGATACTTCTTTTACTCCATCCACAAGTTTTAGCAATTTGAACATTTACTTCAGCCGAACCAATCTCAGTGACCTTCATTAAACCCATCCGATTCAACTCTGCAAGTATTTCGTCACCAGTTTTGAAATGTGGGGCAACCTTGGTCTCTCTGTGCCCTTTACGGAAATACTTTTTATCATTACGAAACTTGTGGTCTGGAGGAAGAAACTTTCTGGAGTTGTCAAACCACGACTGCTTCTTACTACAACACAATGTGAATGCGTCACTATCTTCCATGCAATGTGGGCACGCCAGTCTACCAGCAGTGCTCCAACCTGATAGCATTGCATACGCAGGAAAGTCGTTTATGGTCCATATCAATGCAGCTCTCATTTGAAAATTTTTCTTTCTGGACACATCATATGTTGTGACTCCAGCCCACAACTCTTGCAACTCATCTATAAGAGGTTGTAAAAACACATCAATCTTTCCTTTAGGATTTTTAGGGCCAGGAACAAGTACTGTAAGAAAGAAGAACTCATCTTTCATACACATCCCAGGCGGTAAATTATATGGTGTAATTACAACTGGCCAGCAAGAGTACTGTCTTCCAGAAGCAGTAAATGGTTGGAAACCATCAGTACATAACCCAAGTCTGACATTTCTAGACTCCGAAGCAAAAATAGCATGAATCTAGTCAAAGTGTTTCCACGCTTTTGAGTTGGAGGGGTGACACATGTTGTCATCTTCCATTTTGTGTTCTGCGTGCCATCTCATATTGGTAGTCGTTGCAGGAGAAGCGTAAAGCCTTTTCAGCCTTGGAATGAGAGGGAAGTATTGCATCTTCTTGAAAGGTACCTTACTTTTTCTCCTTTTTGTCCCCTCTTTGATGGGCTTGTATCTGGGACGAGTGCAAAACTTGCATACATCCAGATCTTTATCTTCTCCCCAGAAAATCATACATAGTTCGGAACAACAATCAATTTCTTCATAAGGTAACCCAAGACCACGTATGATTTTCTTTGCTTCGTAGAAGTTTTTTGGAATGTCAGTGTTTTCTGGACGGAGCTCGCAGTAGGTTTTGCAAACTCGATCAATCAATGCCTGAGGTGCTTGGTAGTCATTCTTAATGGACATTAATTCAGTGGTGATAGATAGTACACTATGATGTGTGCCACTGAATAACTTTCTTTTAGCATGTTCCATCAACTCAAAAAAATTTTAGCCTCAGGATTTAGAGTATCCTCTTCAACCTCCTCCATAAAATTAAATGTATCCCCGAATTCTTCTGGAACCTCACCTACAGCATGTGCAATCATTTGCTCTAACATTTCAACATGTGGAACCTCATTAGGCGTAGTGCTTCTCGAGGTAGCTTGTACGGGTGTGTTATCTTCTCCATGGAATATCCAATCAAAGTAACCATACATAAAACCTTTCTGTGCTAAATGAACCTTAACGACATCAGGCTTGAGATACTGTCTGTTTCTACACCTTGTCATGTCGCAAGGGCACTTAATTTTACCATCTTCCATACATTCAGGGTGTTGTAGTGCAAAAGCGACAAACTCTTCCATCTTCCTCAGCCATTCGGCAGAGATTCTACCTCTCTCAAAGGTTCTCTCATCGTACATCCACAATCTATCGGGTCTCATGCCTATACTAATCAAACACTACTTTAGTTAAAACAAATACAATTTAAAAAAAATTCGACATAGTCTCCCCTATATTTTTACTTTTCCGCTTATTTCTAAGCATCCCACAAGGACAATTCACAAATACCTACAACAGTTATCATCGACGCAAATTAAGTAACTAACAAAACACACACACAAAAAGTATATATTAAAAGTATAAAGGTATGATTAAGCTCATATGGTACTATCGACTAATGCTATTCTCTAAGGTATCATTTGGATGTTAGTAATTAAAAACTCAAGTTGTTATCATAATTTAGAAACAGATATAAACAAAAGGTATTTTATAAGGAAAAAACAAGCCTTTTTTCGTAATGAGGTAATGGCTGAGTTTAAAAAACAAAGTGAAGTATTATCATATATATACATTTAATTATATAGATAAATTTAGTACAATTTACAAAATCTAATACTCCCTCGTTAAACTTGCACGGTAAGATATGATACATATATATTATACTCTATATAATTAAATCCCACATCAACAAGATACACGATTATCAAAACTTCAAAAAAACAGAGACTTTCAAAAGAACAAAAGGTCTGATTCCATTTGTATTATTGATAAAAATCCTCGGTTGGTCGTTGATTATAGTTAACTATATTATTAATTAATTAAAGAAAACATTATAATCATTCGGCGACAACATTATAATCTCTTATGGGCGTATTAAAAACAGTTTATCTCATTAGTTTTACTTTTTAACTCTATACGTCACATACATTAATTGTTTTAATTTTTATTATTTTATCTTACATAATTCACCGCCAGTGATATGTACCATGGTATGATGAAGAACACTAGTAACCTGTAACTTGTATCTGTCTTCCTACATATGACATCAGGGGAGGGAATGCACTTTGATTAGTTTGGTGAATGCATATGTATTGTTGTTAGCTGGAGTATATTATCAAGAGGAAATTATACCGTAGAGCAATCAATTATCAACTTATATTTATTAATTCATGTTATAATATGAAGCGCCATTTTTAAAGTGTACTTAAACATTCTTATATTTGAAAGTAAAAAAAACATTCTTATATTTGAGTTGCTATATAAATTGTGGATCAAAACTATGAAATACTTGAGTTAGAACGAAGGACAAAGAAAAAACAATAATGTTCCCCAAAAAATATAATTAATCCAAACCAATAAAACTGACAAATAATATAATCCAATCAGTAACATTCTTGTTTTACAAAAAATGAAGTTATTGAAGGGTGTAAGTACTAAATTATTCTTTTGTACTCGACCATCCGATATTTATATTATATTTATATATCTGGTATGCCATGAATGAATAATCTCCAGATCGATACAGTAGAGAAGTAGCCAAAAATGAGTGAGCCCTAATCAATTTTCTATTTGACAATATTGTAACCCTAGGTCTAATACCACCAAAAAAATCAACAATTAACATTCATAATTACCACACAACATCAATACATATGTATACTAACAGTTTTTTAGTACAAATTTGCAAGAAAACCCACACAATTTAACTCAAAACTAACAAATTTTCAGAATTCCTATTTCAATTTTCGAAATTAATGAGTTAGAAATTTGAGGACTTACCTGAGAGCAGAAAACACTTGCAATAGCAGTCAGGAACTTGCTAAGGAAGATGGAAGTGTTGGATGGCCTCAAAAACGAGTGAGAAATTGCCAAAAATCCCTCCTGGGGTCGTTGGTGTGCTGCTCTCCTCGCGTCTGTTCGACAATGGAGAATTCACAATTTGAGAAGACAGAGACGGGCCGCGTTGCGCGGCGTTAATTTACCTATTTTTTAGCGACGGACACTTCCGTCGCTAGTCCGTCGCTAAAAAAATGTCAAAACTACGTCGTTTAAGTTAGTAAAATAACCCGCGGTTGATAACGCAGTGGATCAAAACGACGTCGTCCTTATATTTCTTTTATTTTTTTATTTTAAAAAAGATAGCGACGGAAAAAGCGTCGCTAGTCCGTCGCTAAAACAGGCGCCATGGCTGGAAATTTTGGCGCTAACGGACCCGCCCAAATACCGTCGCTATTCCCTCGCCATTCCATTGCAGAATTATCCGTCGGTAATCCGACGCTATTCCGTCACTAAATAGCGACAGATTTTAGTCTGTCGCTAATTTCGTCTCTAATTACTTACTTTCTAGTGAACAATAAGCTATTGTTTTTATTTTAGTTAGGGAGTTAATCTGAACGTGAGTTGCTCACTAATGTGCTTATATGCTGCAAAACATGAACTTTTTCGTGTGATTTGTTAGGTTTAACCAACATGTGCCGTCAAGTGAGGTGTAAGTTTTGTAATCTTTATAATTTGGGAAAATTCACGGGATACCACTAAAAAGTTTTGTTAATTCATAAAATACCACAGTTTTTTAGAAAATTTACAGATACCACAAAAAATAATTTTAATTCACCAGATACCACAAATTACTAACCCAAAACTTTTTAAGACCAAAATACCCCTACTTGTTAATAAACATAGTTCACGGTATACCACATTAATATTTTTAAATTCACAAAATACCACAATATTTATTAATATATATTAACAAAATAAAATTTTTAGGTTTATTCATATATATGTTGAAATTTTAAAATTAAAATTAAAAATATATAATTGTAAAATTACTAAGAAAAAATTTAAAAGTACCAATTTGTTAAAATAATGATAATTCATATTTTTTATAATATTTTTACTCTAATAATTTTAATAATATAAAATATTATTATAAAAAAATAAATTTATATAAATTAAGATTATAAAAAATTGAATTATCATCCTATTTACTATTTGAAAAAAACAAAAAAATACCATATATGTAATAATAAAATGTCTAAAAATATAATAAAAAGTATAATTATATTAGAGAAGCCACATAAAATTTGATTATAAATAGACCAAAACTGTAAAGAGAATGATAATTCAATTTTTCATAATCTTAATTTATATAAAATTTTAATAATAATATTTTATATTATTAAAGTTATTGGAGTAAAAATATAAAAAAATTGAATTATCATTCTTTTAACTACTTGGTACTTTTAATTTTTTTATAACTTTTTATATATTTTTTAGTAATTTTATTATTATATATTAGTATTTTTAATTTTATATAATTGTGGCCTATATATTTAAACCTATAAAATTTTACTTTTATATATATATATATATATATATATATATTGTGGTATCTTGTGAATTTGAAATATTTATGTGGTATACCGTGAACTATGTTTATTAACAAGTAGGGGTATTTTGGTCTTAAAAAGTTTTGGGTTAGTAATTTCTGGTATCTGATGAATTAAACTTATTTTTTGTGGTATTTGGAAAACTTTTTTAAAAATTATGATATTTTGTGAAATAACAAACTTTGTAGTGGTATCTAGTGAATTTTCCCTTATTATTTTATGATATTATTGAGAATATTTTTCTCAATTTATTGCCTAAATTTTTAGGGCATCTACACATTGAGCATGGTTAGTGTGTGTCTCAATTGAAAAGTTTTGGTTTTATAATTGAAAATTGATCAACATTTAAACCTTTCTCAAATCCCAAATCCTAAACATAAAGAAGCGTAAATCTATTAAAATCAAAAGTAATAAACTAATATAAAATAGTAATGATACACTTCACTTTGTGTAATAAAACATTTTAAAGAAAAACATCAATTGTTGGTAATATGGACAATAAGTTATTATTTTTTATTTTTAATTAGTAAATTATTTTAAGATGAGTTGTAGAGTGAAGTAGGGTGCTTAGATGAATAGTTAAAAAAAACAAGAATAAAATGAATTAGTGAGAAAAATGGCATTAATATTTGGGTCTTTAAGTTTTGTATAATTGAGAATAACCTTATGGAGAACAAAATAAGAGCAATTAAGGAATTGAAACTTCAGGAAATCATCTTCAAGAAAAGAAAGAGAAAAATTCAGGAAAAGTTTCACGGTCGTCTTCATTCTCTTCTCTCACGGTAATTTGCAACCCTAACTGGCGACCAAGTTATACGTGATCTGCGTCTCTCTTCATTATCTTCTTGTGTCTGCGCCTCTGCAGAGATCGGAACTGCTGCACCACTCGCACACCAGATTGAGGTGTCTGAAAACATTTTAGAATCCGAACCGGTAATCTTCGCTCACGGTAATTTTGCAACCTTAATTGGCGAACAAAAAATACATGCTCTTCCCCTCTCTTCATTCTGATCTTGTGTCTGCACCTGCAGAGATAAATCACTGGTAGTGGAACTGCTGCATCAATCGCACACCAGATTGAAGACTGATCTAAAAACATTTCAGAATCCGAACCGGTAATATACTCGAACTTATCTCTTCACTCACGGTCATTTTGCAATGCAAGCCTAACTGGCGAACCAGGAATATACATGCTTTGCCCCTCACTTCATTCTGTTCTCGTGTCTGCGCCTTCGCAATTCATGCAGCCTCATGTTTCGGTTTCCAAAGCTTTCGCTTACTGTCTGACAGCAAATCGATCATTGAGTATCTATGTACGGGGGGTACGACCTCGCTTCTCTGGTCAACAACTGACATTTTGGACCGGGTTCTTGCTACTCTAGGCTGCTTTACTGAGATCTTTTGGTTTTATATTCCTAGAGATGCTAATGTAAAGGCACATTGTTTAGCCAATCATGCCCGTCGCATGCACTGCACGGGAACATGGAGTTCGGACAACATTCCGGACAGTGTACGCAACCTCGTTTCTTAATATAAGTTTCACTTGTTTTAAAAAAAACAACAGTCACGTTGTAATACAAACAGTAAGTCCAACTATTTAAGCATATTTATTATAGTCACAAATTAAATCCTGAACGCTGAAACAGATGAACGGTTTTAAAATCAAAGTTATTGCATAACTGAACATCTTCCCCTTTGCTATCATTGTCAATACGCAATACAATACACACTAGATTTTATAGATCATGGCGCAGTTTAACCAGGCCATGGTGCGGTTTTTTTTTTTGACATGTGTGAAATTGAAGCAATAAATATATCAAGAGAACTGTTATGACAGGTCTGACGTTGACGCAATAAGAGTTCTACATAATATCTAAAAATGTAGAAGCATGTTGTTCCCCTTGGGAGTACTACACAGCAGTAAAACAAAAATTCATAAGCAAATAGAGTGTGTGATCTTCCACATTCTTAGCTTAATAACAATTTGTAGTCATGGTTTTAAAATCCAAGTACAAACAGGTTCAATCAAGTCCATATGGTGGCATAAGAAGAGGTAAAAACTAAAGCAAACTTAAGCTTTGCTTTAGGAATCCCAATTGCTGAAACGAAGATATTGTACAACAATTCTGAGTAGTAGAAATCAAAAGCAATTACGGTTAGTAGAAATCCAATTGCTCTAAACTGTTCTCAAGCTACAAAAATAACAGTAAATTGAACCTCATTTGAAACTCAACCTATAGCACAAAAGGCCAAACGACAGACAACCACAATTATCATGGTTACCAGTAATGAATCCACAAAACTCAAAACTTAATAGTAGACCAGCAGCAGATACATCTATAAACTACAACAAAAAAAATACTATCAAAAGGTGACGAAGCTGGGGCTAGCAGAATATGTCCTTAATTGGCTCCACTTCTACAACAACTTCTGGTTTGACGCCCAGGTAGATGACACAACTAGGGTTCGTGGATTCCTTAATTTTGGGCGCAAACCTCCTGTCTAAATCTTCAATATTTTGTGTCAAAAACTACTTGTTTTTTGTAGAGATCCCTATAATTAAAAATCTTGCAAACTTAATTCAGCATGCTAAACTTTAGCTCTACAGACTTGTCTGATGATCAATTGTATACCGAAGCAAGATTGTCAGCTACAGAAAATGGAAAGAGCACCAGAAAATGGAGGAACTAACCTTATGAGACTAGAGAGGCGCAGGTGGTGGTGAGGTTTCTAGCGGTTGAAGAGATAAAGGTGGTGGGGATTCCGGCGATCGAAGAGATCGAGATGAAGGTGGTGGCGGTCGAATTCGCTGAATGCAAGAAGAAGGTGGTGGCAGGCGAAAAGATAAATCCCAGACGAGGTTGGTGGCGGTCAAAGAGCTGAAGGCGAAATTATGGTGGTGGTCGTCGAAAAGCTCTTGAGGAAGGTGGTGGTGGTGGTTGAAGAACTGAAGGCGAGGGGTGTCGTGGGTTTTTTCGAGAGCGGGAATGATCGAAACACAGCGAGAGAGTAAGGAAGAGGAAGGAGGCGTGCAGTAATAGAATTTTATACCACGTCTCTAGTTAGCTATGTTATAAAACTCCTGGAATATCCCAAAATGACGCATATTATTGGAGTAGAACGTAGGATCCACGTGGGACCCACGTGGGGACCACCCCCAAACTACCACCTTTATACCACCAAACTACCACATCCAAACGTAGCCGTAGTTTTTGCTGACCTTATAAACGGCTCACCATTGGCGTGGTATAAAGTGTCACATTTTCTGACCTTATAACATGGCTCTCTACAGCCGTGTTATAAAGTCTCACATTTTTTAACCTTATAACACGACTCCTTACAGCCGTGTTATAAAGTTTGGAAGAAAACGTCGTTGTTTTGTATTTTTCTGTTGACCGGGAGATGAGACAATTGAAACTACTTCGTTTATATTGATCTTATAGCACGGTTATTCTAGCCGTGTTATAAACTCTAGCAGGAAAATCTTTTCTTTTGGCGGGATATTAGACAAATGAAACGATGTCGTTTCAACTTATCTTATAACACGGCTAAGGGCAGGCATGTTATAAGGTTACTAGAAACGATGTCGTTTTACTTTCTTTTTTTTTTGTGGTGTTGGGGACAACATATCTTATGACACAGTCAATTTTTAGCCGTGGTATAAGATCAGTCGAGCCGTGTTATATAGCATTATATAACACATCTTGTGTTAGCCGTGTTATAAAGGCTTGAGTTATAAGACTTTTTTCCCACTAGTGCATTATTCCTTGATGGTGTTCCTTTCCAACCTTTAGAATAACGCCTTCATAAGTCTAACCTTTGGGATATGAATATAATTGACATAGTTGACCTCCTAGTCCATTGTTCACTAACTAGGATCATTCATTGTTCATGTGTCTCATTTGCTGATGATGGTTTACAAATTGTAATGACTTGGACTCCTTTGGGCCTTTTCTTCTTCCCGAGCTTTGAGGTGTAGTTGCCCACTCACACTTATCACTCGGTTTCACTGATTAGTTGTGGACTAGTTGGGTTATTGGGCTTTGGATAATGACCTTAGGCTATTTGTTGCTACATATGAATTATTAGCTTGGACCTTCGCCCTTTTTCTAGTCACTCCAACATTTGGATTTTTGACCTTTGATGGGCCTTGACTCTTTTTTTAAACCGTGGATTAGATCCACACCTAGCCTATCCTTAGGTTAGTTTAGACTGACCTACGATAACTTACATCAGTTGGAACCGAGGATGCAACTAGACCTGGCAATTCGAGTCTCTCGAATCATCTGTTCGGTTCGAGTTAATTGTAGATATTTAATCTGCGGTTCAGTTCGGTTCGATTTAGTTGGTTTGGTTCGGTTCGATTCGGTTTGGATTCATCTGGTCTGGATTAGAATCGAATGACTTCGGTTTGGTTGATGTTGGCTTGGATGATTTGGTTCAGATTAGCCTCTGGGCCATCCGGTTTTTTCGGGTTATAAGTCAAACTCGGGTGAATTATTCAGGTTAGGCTTGGTCGACAAAAAGTTTAATGTGCGAATGTAGACAATCTTTATAACTTGTAGTGGTTTCATGGGGCTCCAAGTTCTCTTAAGTGTTACTCTTGATCAAGACTATTATTGTGTATTGATTACATATAATCAAATTTGTTGTAAATGAGTAAGGAGAGATTGTAGAGACAGAGGATATAAAGAGGCAATTGCTATTCTTATTTCAATATGAGTATACAAGGCCTCTATTTATAGAGGGTTAGATACATGGGGAAACCCTAATTACATAAAGATGTGGAGTCAACTATACATATATCTATTTATAACACTCCCCCTTGGACGAAACATCTTGTTATATGCTGCCTCGTTAAAAACCTCGCCTGGAAAAACCCTGTGGGATAAAAACCTCGGGCAAAGGAAAAGAGTACAGTCTTAATAACATTACATAGCTATAATAATCAGTCATATATATTTCACTTGGCATTCATATAAAATGAATCCATTGGATGATTTTCATCGATTGCCTGTTAAAACCTTACCTGGAAAAAACCAATGGGAAAAACACCATGGTGAAGGAAAAAGAGTACAATCATCATTGCTCCCCTGATGAAAACATTACTTTTTACTTGATTGTAGCATCCCCAATCTTAATTGGTCCTTGCACCTACTTGGGAAGAACTTCGAATACATCCATCATTTTGAACTTTAGCATATCTGCTCTATATTAATATCAACGACTCTTTTATAAGTAGAAACTTTGGGTGGTATGCATTTTCTAATCAGTATAGATGTAATCATCTATATCATCTGGGTATTAAGCCATATATTCAATTAAACTCACCCTCAATTAATCTCATGGATGGTGGGTTATTCATATGTGTTTATCTATAGATACCATAACCCATTAATCATTCTGCTGCAATAGCATTCAAATTGGTACTTCATGATCATTGATTTTACGACCACCAGGAGACTTGTAAGGAGTTCTAATTATACTCTTACACTGCTACTATAGCAACACAAATTATCCAATAAAATTGGACTCACCTCAGAGATATCTTTCCAATATTTTTCACCAAGGTAGTAATG
The DNA here is from genome assembly GCA_023374045.1 of Limonium bicolor. Classification (NCBI taxonomy): domain Eukaryota; kingdom Viridiplantae; phylum Streptophyta; class Magnoliopsida; order Caryophyllales; family Plumbaginaceae; genus Limonium; species Limonium bicolor. The sequence goes on along the minus strand of CM041776.1, from coordinate 163,588,849 downwards.
CCACAATCACCTTTATCGTTGAGGTTCATGATAACATTTATTTACATGGTCACAAGGGCAATCCCTTTTAGAATTCACCAAACTCCTCCAGGAGTTAATCTCTTTCGAATCTTATATAAACACACTATCAAAGTGATCTACCTGTATAAGGTATAACCATACAAATTAATCATAATTTCAACCGTACATATATCTTCAAAATAATCAACTGCCGGGGATAAAGCCTTTTATAATCAATAGCAGGGCTTTTGAAAAATCTGTATACACCAATACAGGTTGTATATTAAAAGAATTTAAAACCACACATTTTCATACAAACACTTGTTTGTATCCAGTTGGATTCACATCATTATGTGGACATCAAGTTTGCAACATTCACAACTTGAATGTGTTGAGATTCTACTTCTCATTTGCGTCTTTCAAGTACTTTTGACAAATCAATTCAATGTCCTCGTCATCATTGTGACATGTAGCGCTACATACATTTGCGTTCATATACATAAATATAATCAACGTTGATTTCATATCGGTTCCATTATATTATTGACATGGCATAATATCTCGAGATCTCTATTATCATCAGGTACCTGATTACCTTATATATTGGTAATTTGTCATGTCTGACAACTCATCTAGAGCTATACCCTTTTAGTATGACCATCTTAGTTCTATGCTCCTTTTAAGGGCTTTGTCATTGGAACCATATAGTCTACCATGCTTCAGGTTAGACTTATTTGCACTTGTCCTTACAGGACATTAAAACAGGAGCATTAGACGTTGGCACATATTATTCACTCAACATCAAGCAATTGGGTTGCCAACTTTTTGGAGATGGATAGTACTTTGAACATAAAAGTTCATACTATACATGACGAGGATGACGCAATTCTATATTTTATATCATATCATCTCACATTCCAATTGCTTCTTTTCTCCCCCTGATGTTGTGAAAAATTACTTGCCTAAATGACAATCAAGTCATAAAGGTATCCCTAGCTGTTAGTTCACGGTATTAAAATTTGAACTCAATATACAATACCAACATCTTCAAGGAATTGATTGATCCACTGAAGCATAATATATAAATATTTCAAACAAACCTTGTATGGGAGAATATTTAGCTTTTGAATCAAAGTCATTTATAAGAGTGAGAGTTCATCAACACTTTTTGGCTTGATGCAAATCAATGTTGCTTAATGTAAATTACATGTCTCCAAATGCATATTAGGATTCTCGAACCAAAATATCTTACAATTCATTACAGATCTTTGATCGATGGTTTTTCTTAACCATTAATTTATCCCAATGAACATGTAAAAGTTTATATTAAGGCGTTAACATTTCACCAGCATTGTCCAATCTTATGGACTTCATTATTCAATCTTACAACCTTTAGTTGTAATGACCATTTGGTTGATGCATCAATTTAAACCAAATATTAATAGTCCAATAATGGTCAGGATATGGTCCCCAAAATGGTCCCCATATCTTACCTGAATTCACGCGTATAAAAATTCAGGTTTACACATAATATCAACTGGTGAGAGCCTCATAAAACGTTTTTCAAAACAAGCAACAAATCATTTTGCAGCAAATGTCCACACGTATAGTGGATATCAATTTGCATCATTATTGAACCGGGATGGTCTAACCGGTCATGCCAAAAAAAAACATTGGAAAACTTATTGTTTTCTTTATTTTATATCTCAAGTTCTCCATTGTACCAACACACATGTGATACAAATCAAAGGAGAAAACAAGCAACTACATTCACGACTTATATCGTTTCTAGAATATACATTGATATTCTCTTATTTGTAGCCTTAACGTGATATCCGCATCAGGTATATCACTATCACTTTTTGAGGAAACTTGTTATTTACAAAGCTTTCTCAGTACAAAAATTTCACTTAATATGAGGTATTGCAGCTGCTCTTCTAGAGCTTATTGACCCTTATCTTATGATTTTTCAATCATGGAAAATCATTCTCACACATGAGAGTAATGCCTTGTCATCAAGACACATGCTTATGCCGACGTCGGTAATGCCGTCGTCGCTAAATCAAAGTCGCGTCGGAAGCCGTCATCCGTCGCCAAATAGCGACGGATTAGAGACGGAGTCATCCGTCGCTTAATCCATATTGGCGACGGATTAGAGACGGAACTGTCCGTCGCTAAACTGGCGACGGAAATTTATATTTTTCTGATTAAATTTTAGCGACGGAATGTGTTTTCATTTTAAAAAAAATATTTAATATTTTAATTTGTAGACATATTTTCACCTGTAAATGTGGACATATAACACATTTTATTCATATCCACCTTTAATATGCAATACCATAAACAGTTGTACTCATTAATCTCACTAGTAGACCAAAAATAAATGTTCAGTCAACACAATCACACCAAATAAGCAGTACCATGAAGTAGTGTAGTCGAATTTGATACAGACATAGTTCAAGCTAATAAAGTCAAATGTCATATCTATCTAATACCCGCCTCCCCAACCATGTCCATCCCCTGGACGATATCCCATATGATCACCCGGACCACCCGAACCACCTGAGTCATCATGTGGATCTCTAGGCCACTGACCCCATCCACCCGTACTAGAGCCAGCACCAGGATCACCGTACGGTCGACTCTGCTGAGAGGGAAACATTTGGGAGATCTACGCTCGTATCATCCTCTGCATCTCCTCGCTGAACATCTCCTGGCGCACCACTTCCCTCTCCTCAATACGAACCTGCCGCCTGTAATTTTCATCGAACCTCTGACTCAGATCCTGCTCAATCTCCATCTTCATGGACTCGTATGTGCTATGGTCTTTGCCGGAAGCACGTGAGCTAGTGCCGGTGGAGTGAAATGAATCAGGGAAGTACGCCGGTTCTAGCTCGCCCACACCATAGACCCTCTGCTTTCTGGATTTCCCTTCAACAGCCTTATAAAAAATTTCATTAGGGTCTACTGGTGTGGCTTGCTGAGATGGATTATCAGGAGTGGTTGAATCCTGAGTGGCAGCATCTAACAGCTCTTCGTATTTATGCTTCATAATCATAACACAATGATATATATATATAATTAGTACTCATCGCTAATGAATAAATTTCAATAATGTAATCAACTTAAATAAGTTAAATTAAAACACTTACAGCAGTGTCCTCGACCTTGGAGTATACAGGCACACTGTTTCCATGTTCATCCTTGCTCGAATGAGTGTGTATGAACAATGTGTAAGCATCCGGTTGTGTACTGTATTTCTTAGTCTACACAAAAAAACACTTGATTAAATTAGAAGCAAGCCTTTAAAAAATTTGACAGAACCTCCCCTGTTTTTTTACATTTCCCACACATAAAAACCAGGATTGTTCAGTCAGAATCAGATAATGATTAATCAATCAAGGCTTAAAAAAAATCTGACACAACCTCCCCTGTTTTTATGCATTTGCCCACACATATACAATCCAATATTGCACATATCAGAATCTGATAACAATTACAACTCACATAATGCATTCAAAGTTGCATTATCATATTCACATTCACATTCACATTCACATTCACATTCACATTCACATTCACATTCACATTCACATTCACATTCACATTCACATTCACATTTACATTCACATGTACTTGCATCCAGTTTCATATACACTTACAAAACAAAAAAAACTCACCAGAACCCTCTGATGCTCCTTTATCGAGCGAGAACCGCATGCATGAGTAGATAGACCACCGCCAGGTCTATGCTCAGTCCGCCGGTTGCGAGAGTTAATCTCGCTGATCTTCTTACGCTTCTCATTCGCCCATTCGTGTTCCCAAGCCTGCCAGATTTCATCGCTGACTTTTCTCCTCATTTTCTTAGCCTTCATCTTGTAGAGTGTGTCAGCAAGAAGCTAGACTTGGCTAAGGCAAGGAAGTGTTGTAAAACCACGGAAATTTTTCTTTAAACCTAAAATCATTTTTCTTTCAAACTCTTTTCAAAACCAAATTTTCTTTCAAACCCATCTTATTTCAATTCTTCTTTTCTTTAAACTAAACCAGAAGACCTACACGGGCCTCAGTGCCACATGGTAGGTAAGTTTTACCCGGTTACTTTTAAACAACCGGATGGAAACCGGTAAACCCAAGGGTAACAACCCGAGGGAATGGAGTGAGTTCATAATAATACAACAGGGGATACACTTCCCTTGATTAAGTTCGGGAAGCATGGAATGCATACTATCATAGGATAATATAAGAGGAGTTGACAACAGAATACTTCACCTAGGCGTGTGACGGACACTACGAGTATACCAACTGTAATGTGGGACGACCGCACTCCGATAGGAGCTTGTGGGCCTGACAGACCTACTTATGGGTTAGTCAGGTAAGTAGCAATGTATCAGTAGGATACCCCACGTATGTATACGAGTGGAGCCTGGAACACGGGAAGTAGTCGACTCCATACTACGGTCCGAAGTAAAAGTCAAGCAAGAGCAATGGAGTACCATCGAACGGTTGAAGTAAAGGAACCCAGTCAAGTTAAGAAGACTAAAGGAATTAGTAAGTTTATTTTAAGGAAATGTTTAAAGGTGAACAAGTGCGAAGTGCACTGGTTAGTAAGTAAAGAAATCGCACATGTCATAAGGATCTTGGAGGATGAACATAATAGCTGGAGTAAGTACCCAGCCTACATATGGTGAGGCAAATGCCTAAAATGGATATGTTAATGTGCCATGATCGGGATGAGACTCCCGAGATATCAATTTCACTAAAGAGGATATTCAACCCAGCAAGGAACGCAGGGCGAAGTAATAAATTAAATATACCAATAGTGTAAGCCAGATGTAATGGCATAACCTAGTAACACCCAGGAGCTATCCTAAAAAGGGTGTTTGGATCAACAATGGTTGAACGAGAGAACGTGATAAAAACGCAAGGGTTGAAACTAACACCCAGTTTAAACATAAGTCGTCAGGAAGAAGTCTGACATTCTTGAAGGGGCATCCCATGAAAGGAATAACGACCTTGTCATAGAGCCCAATACAACCTATAAACCGTGCAATATTGTACGGAGAAGTAAATGTGTGTGAACAGCCTACAACGAGCAGAGCTCGAGGCAATAAGGCTTATAAGCCACAAGTAGAATATGTTAAGAAAATGTTATTGATCACAGGAGTTTATGTTATATAAGTAAGTAAAGCGGATAACGAACCACTGCTTTAAGAGTGGGGATACCTCTTGATATGTGAGACCGCAACAGCGGTAGTTAAGTGAACCAAGTTTAAGAGACATGTTAGGAGTTGACCATGTTGTTATTACCCAAGAATGATGTGAGTAGGAACAAATCGAAAAGAGTTGTACTAGTTGTGGAGATCGGATGAGTAAAAAGTCTAATAGCAGCCACCATAGGTGTGGGATGCTAAATGTGTAATGAACAACGCTTAAGGAGCATAAAGACTCGAAGAATAGAGTATTCAACAATCAGCCAAATAAGTGGCAAAACACAGTGTAATGGCGGAAGCTAATATAACAGCGGATGCAGTGTAAGTTAATGTTATACAATGAGTAAGGGCACGGTGCGCAGTAAGCGACCGTTGTATAAGTATTGTTAAGTAATAATGTGGTGAATAAGACCAGTTATGAGTGAGACTCAATGGGCATACAAGTAAGTGATGACAAACAGATTGAGCAATGAGCCAGTAGTTGATACTATCTGATAAGGGAAACAATATAAATTCCTATTGCAATCGCATAAGAGATTTACTGTCAAGAGTTTACGCCTCTGCACTCTGTATGACTGAGTGTTTTGGTATTGCTCTTGTGCAGCAATGATCGAGTGAGATAGCTAGGAATCCAGGAGATGTCAATTATGGTAGGAGTGTAAAGAGTATTATAACACAATAAGGACCGATGCATAGGAAAAGCACGGTCGTACCAATCAAAGGATACTTGGTTGGCATAAGTGACTGCAGTAACACGATTATTAAATATCGGTATGGAATATACCTCAAGTGTTGGAAATAACCGATAGAGTACTACACAATAGGTAGTATCTCAAACGTAACCGACAGTAAGTCGGAAGAAAATTAAGTAAATCAGTGTGGAATACAGTAGATTACCATGGAAGTGAATAGAAAGTTTGTAACTCACCGAGTCGCACACGGTAAGAGATACCACGCGCCGGTTGAGAAACCGTTATTACCAAGATAAAGGTGATAATCGAGGATGTACAATACAGTACGAATAACGTATGGGGCAAACTAAGCTCTAAATTATAAAGAGTCGCGCAGCAGAAACTAGTGAGCCAGCGATTCAAATGTTGAATGTGAATAGTGAACATGAGTGAATGACAAAATAATGATGTCTAAAAGCCTCACAGGCCAGGATCGAAACCAGTTAAGAGTTAAAATAAACTCTAATGAGAATTCTTGGTTAGGGACTAAACCGCCAATATGGCTAAGATCCTCAAACCAGAACACATTGTGTAATAAACCGCGTGGAGATAAACACTTCGCGACGGTAGAATGTTATAAACCAGTGATTAACTGATTGATTACGTGGGCGTAATCCCTTTTAAGGGGGGTGGAGCGCAAAACCGTTTAGTGTGTCTTACCGTACAAGTGTACGTGAACTATGGTGTGCATAGCACAAAATGATTTGTTTTGATGATTGGTGCGTGTGTTACATAAACATACGCATTCATTCATGGTTTAATTATGGTAATTGCGCAATGAAGATGCGAACACCATTGTGATAAGTGTGTTATTTTGTTAAGAGATGTGTGAAAGTATATGTATAAGGGAGTAGAAAACTCCCGGGGAACTAAACCCCGACTATGTATGCTCATATGATACCAAAAGTAATATCGTGTATTATATTTTGATAAAAATATATATATGGATATATGTATATATACAGTATTGTGATTTATGAAGAGGTATGACACCAATATAGATCCTAGTGAGAATTAAATTCCCTAGGTAACTTGGTATAAAATAAATCTGGAAGATGATTGATGGACATAGTTCCACCCTTGGAGATGTATGATTATGACTAGATGGATTAAAAGATAGAAAATGGTATATGTGTGAATTAGTTGCTGTTTGAAAATGAAGTGGGAGGTGAAACTTGATTATCATGAGATCAAGGGAAGCCGAACACAAATTGGGGTGGAAAGATAGTTCAACTCTGATGCTGATCACATTAGGGTTGGATGATTCTTGAAACTCCCTATAAGTGGTCATAAATAATCACATCAGGAATAAGATGCAACTAGCAATATTTGGACTTGGAGTTGTATTGAGTTTTCAAAAGAATTTTAAATTGGGTTTCAAATTTTCAATTGGTATTTTCAATACTTCAATAAATATTTTAAGATTCTTAAGTGGTATTTTCAAAAGGAAGGACTACCTTTGTGTGACCCCGTAGAGGATTTTCAACTTGTATCCTTCCAATAAAGGATTTCGTTATACTTAACCTCGTAGAGGGTATTTTCCTACTACTTGCTCACGAGCTGAGGACGTATGAGCCTTTGTCTTAGGACCGGTGACATGAGAAGTATATTTTAAAGATGTATGCAATTGTTTTGATCTCCCAAAGGAACGGGGACCAGAGTGTCCATCGCGACCGGTTCTGCGGGATCACAGTGTATATGTACTCAACATGGGTCTCGAACTCACGAAGAGATGGAAAAGGAATTTCTGGTTGATATACATGCTATGACATGTTGTGTGGTATGTGGAATAGTTATTATTTTGGACCTTGAGTCCTAATGTGATTGAGTTCCGGAAGTGCTATGTTATCAAGACCTATGTGTCTAAAGGATGTTGTGTTATCAAGACCTACGGGTCTAAATGTTGTTATGTTACCCAGACCAAGAGTCTAAGGGTTGTTACGTATGTGCAAATGCTGTTAAGGTACCCGGACCATTAAGTCCGAGGATACTATGTAAGTATGTTATGTATGTATGGATTTGTTACCCGGACCGTTAAGTCCGAGGTTGTGATGTAAAGTATGTTTGTTATGGAGGTTTATGTTGCAAGTAATCCCTGTGTTCTAATTCAAATGACGCTAGGGAAGTGTGAACTTCGAGGACGAAGTTCTTTTAAGGGGGGTAGATTGAAATACCCCAAACCTTAATGCGTTAATTAATTACGTAATAATAATTTTCTAAGGCTAATTAAGTCCTTAAGATCAGTGGTGAAGAAATGAAAACCAAAAAGAAAAAGAAAAATGCGTAAAAGTCACAAAACGTGAAAATGCGTATTTAATTACTTTAGGAGGTACATAACCTTCATTAGGGTTATAAATATATTTTTATACCTTAATTACACATTAAGAACATGTGGGAAAAATCCCGGAAGAAAATGGATTCAAATAATGCGATTAAAACGCTAACGGAGTCTTAAGGCGCGTTTTTTCGAGAAAACCCGAAAACGTGACCTTAAACAGTTAAATGACTCCGTAAAAATAATAGTTGAGTATGTAACAATAATTAAACATTAATGAGAGGTTAATAACCATTAAAATTAAAGGAACGAGAAAATTCTGGTAAACAGTCCCGGTTAGTGAATAGTACTAAACCGGGTGAATAAACGAGCGTTTTCTGTTAAAAGACGAAAAACGCTCCAGCGTGTTTATATTAGTGGGCCGGTTTTATTTATGTAGACAGCCCACTCACATGTGACTAGTTAACTAATTGATTAAGTCAAGAGAGAGCCAAATTACAAAGGGCACAAATACCCCTCACTCTCTCTCTCTCTCTTCCTTATTTTCTTTTTCCCCTCTCTCTCTTCCTCTCTTTCCTCTCTTTCTCTCCCATCCGGTCTCCCTCCTCCCTCTCTGCGATGGAATTCTCCAACCCAAGCCAACAATGGCTTCCACCATTCCTCTTCATCCCTAAGCCCCATTTGAGCTCCGAATCAAAAACAAACCACATATTCTTCTTCCCCTCATCTTCCTCTATCATCCTCTCTTTTCAAAATTCCAAAAGGATGAAGTTGACCTCCATGGGTTTTCCCCATTTGAAGTGAAAATGGCACCAAAGAGAAGCTTGTAGTCTCCTCTTCCTTCCATGGTAAAGATTCCCAAGAAAAACTCATTTTTCCTTCATCTCTTGGTGTAATCGATTTTTCACCATTTTGATACCTTGTTTTCTTCTTGTTCTTGAGCTCCAAATTGACCCTTCAATGGTGGAGTAATTTCCTTCTTGATTCAAGGGTGAGAATCCCTCTTAAAAACTTCAAAAAGGTAAACCCTAACTTTGTGTTCTAGCCCTTTTATTGAATTGAGATATTCCAAGGGTTTAGATAATTAATTAAGTGTGTTGTGTGTTCTTGGATGTTGGGATGGAGTTGGAAACTCCATACCCTCTGGACCGATTTTTGGAGAAGATGAGGAGCAAGAGGTGAATTTAAGAGACTTGTAAAATTAAGGTAAGAAAACTACCTTAAACCTTGCTATAAATTGTTTAAGTGTTTGGGTTGGGTAAACAATTTAATGAAACCGAGATTGTGAGTTGAAATCCATGTTGAAATGTGTTTAGTTGGTGTTGGTGAGGTTTGTGAACTAATGTTGAATTGAGGGCCTTAAGAGCCAATTGTTGTGAGTTTGTGATTGATAAATGTGGTTAGTGAGATTATGGAGACTTTTGGTGGTTATGTTGTTGTTGATGAGATTTGAGGATTTGTAATGTGCTGTTAGGACCCTTGAAAGGGTGTGGCTAGATTAGGGATGAGAAGATGTATATTGATGAAATGGAGATGTAAAGTTTATGGGGAAGTTATGGCAAAATTTTAATGGAAAATGAGTGCTTGATGATGGATTGATGGATGAGAGAACTTAGGCATTGAATTGGGTTGTTTGATGTTGAATAGAGTGGAGTGTTGGACTTGTAGTGGAGGATAAATAATGGAGATAAGAGAGTGCAAAATCTGTAGCATGATGGTGAGGAAACACTTTTGGCATAGTGGTTATCATAATTATGAAACACCACTTAGAGGAACTAAAGAGAAAACATTGTAAGTGTTTGTGGAGTTATAAACTGAGTTTTGTGGTTGTTGTATGAAGGGTAAATGTGCCAAATGATGTTAGAACACATTAGGAGGCTTGAGGAGAAGTTTGGGAAAAGATTGGACAATTTTGGGCAAATTCTGGTGGCGTCCGACCCAGGGGTCCGACCCACAGTTGGGTCGGACGGCCTCTGTTTGGTCACCCGTAAATGTTTCTGTAATGGTCCGACCCAGAAGGTTGGGTCGGACATGGGTCGGACGGGAGAGAATTAAAGAACGGAGATGCTTCTATAATGGTCCGACCCAAAAGGTTGGGTCGGACATGGGTCGGACGGGAGAGGTTAAAAGACGGTAATGTTTCTGGAATGGTCCGACCCAGAAGGTTGGGTCGGACATGGGTCGGACAAGGTAAAGGTTTTCAGACCCGAAGGTTACTGGAAGGGTCCGACCCAGTGGTGGGTCGGACGGTGGGTCGGACAGACCAAAAACCTACAAAAAAAAATGAAAAGAAAATGACAAATGTAGTTAACCCTAGGGGGTATAATGAAGGTAATCTAGGGTAAGTCTAGGCATTTAAAACATGTCATGTAATCATGTAAAACACTTAGCAAGCTTGAAGTTAAGTGAATAAATTAACCGACATTATTAATCATGTCTAGGAGCTACGTTGGCGGGACTCGTACGCAGCAAGGACCAAGGTATGGTTTTCTTGCAACCTGTGTCCTACCGGATTACACCGGCTTGTATGCCAATGTGTTTTTCTGTGTGTTTGCCACCTTGCAAGATAAAGCATGAAATGAGTTTACAGTAATTCACTATTGTGGCGTAATTAATTCTGATACCGCTTAACCTTAGTTATGTGTTAAATAATAGTTAACCGACTTTAGGTTCACATAAGTGATCGGTATTCGGAATAAACGTCCCGGCCCATGGGAACGTTCTAACTACGGCTATCCGTGCGTTAGTGTATGTTGTGATTATGTGTGAGGTATGTGGCTTGTTGGATATGTTGTTGTTGTTATTGAATACAATTATTCATGTTTGTTAAAAAGGGATATTACTCCCCATATGTGCCTAACCGAGTTAGTAACACTATGTGATGTATGTATGTGGTAAGTTCCATAAGGGAACCTCTAACTAATAAGTATATGTTACGTATGGAGAGGAATCCGGTTGTTCCGGTCGCGCGTGTTGTTTGGGAGTTAATACATATATGAGAATTAACTCCCATCCTGTTATGTTAGGGTTGTTTTCCTTCATTGGATTTCGACCTCCCACTAGCTTAGCCAAAGCTTACCTACCCGACCTCCACATCGGGCTAGGAGGGAAATTATGTATAATGTTGGTAGGGTCGATGCCTAAGTTTGCTTCAACTCCCTCTTTGTTATGTTACGGTTGTTCTTCCTCCTGGAATTACAACCACCCCAAGCTTAACCAAGGCTTACCTACCTCATCACTATTGGAGTTAGGGGGAAATTATGTATGTTGTGATCGGTCCTATATGAGGCCGCCACTCAAGTAAAGGAAATGTATGTATGTTGTGCTCGGGCTTATATCACCCCGGCATTCCCTAAGTTAAGTTATATCCTCTCAGAGGAGAGAAATTAAGTTGAGTATGTTATAAAGTGAAGTATACTGTTAGTGAGTGTGTGTGTTAATTTGTGTTTGTGCCCTATTAATGATTGTTTGCTTATAAGCATGATATGTATGTGAGTTTGTGCATGTTTGAAATAAATAAACCGCATGCTAAGACGACAAATAGTTGTGCGTGGCCCGGTAGCATGCGGGCTGCGGGATTACCATACCAGCAAAGGTGCTGACCCCCTTTGGGGGCTCCCATACTTTTCAGGTACAAGATCTGGAAGCTGTTCGAGAGTAGGACGGGGTAGTTGTTGTATGTGGGTGCGTTCATGCAAATTGTGCAAGTGTTGTAGGTGTAGTAAGACCAAAATTGTATCGGCGTTAGTTAGTAAATACTCGGTACAGTTGTAATGTAAGTGTATAATGGATGTTGAACACGGAACAGAATTTATGTGTAGTTGCTCGGGAATTTAGTCCATCAGACCGGTACGATGTATGTATGTGAGCCTTGTTAGCCACGTGGGTGGCTAACGGCGTGTAACACCAAAGAGTTAAGTGAGGGTGTGAGTTATGTTTTCCGCTGCTAAGTATTGTTAAGTGTGTTATTTGTAGTTGGGGTGTTACACTACTTCTGCTTCGACCAAATGGCCACCCAGATTTAAAAAAACCTCTACCACCTGCCATCACTATGAAAACCCATGCATAACAAACATCACATTAAACACTTAGTAGAATAAATATTTTTATACACTAATTAAAAAACAAATGAAATCAATAATATATTGGTGTTGCATAGTAGTTGTATGTAAGTTTACTTTTTAAATTTATGTATCTGTTATGTCTACTAAATCAAATGTTTCTTCATCATCGACCAAAGGTGATAAAACCACATGATCTACGGTTTCATCTTGCAGTGGCTGAACCTCCTCATCAACTGCTGATGAGTCGGGCATGTTCAAAGTGCTTCTCGCTTTCACTTTAGAGACAGCCCACCAATCTTTCCTATCCCTCTTTTTTGATGGGTATGAGCAATAATACACTTGAACGGCTTGATCAGCTAGCACAAACGGCTCGTACTTGTCAAATTTTCTTGTGTAATTAATGTCAACCAGCTTATATCGAGGATGTACTTGTACTCCTCTCTTTTCTGGGTCAAACCAATGACAATTGAACATTACAATCTTCTTCACAGGTAATGCGGGATACTCTAATTCGATGATCTCTTTCAGCACCCCGTAATAATCATACTCTGAGTCATTATAGTTTGTCTCAGATATGCAAACACCACAGTTGTATGTTGTACGGTCTTCTGAGTAAGACTCTGTGTGGAATTTTACCCATTCACATAGAAACCAGAGTAGGAGGTTGCCACGTTCAACGGGCCTTGGGCCAAGCTACGAACGAATTCGTTTGGCGTGGTAACATCGTTTGACTGTAATTTAGAAAAAATAATATCTTAATACCATATTTTGTATTGACCTTTATGTATATATATAAAGTCACTCACATATGATCGGAACCATAAGGGAAAATCTGTTTCCATCTTAAGGTTGATTGTCTCATCCATTAATGTTGGTTCTACTTGTCGTAGTTGTCGCTCGTACATTCTACAACAAAAGATTTAAACTGAATTGTGAACACACTATTGAATTATACGTAAGAACGATGAATATAACTAATATTTGTATATATCTTACTCAAAATAAGGCTCCATTTCCGCACAATTTCGTAGAATGTACGATTGAGCGGCGTCTAACTCACGAGCTGTCAACATTCTTCTTGTTCCTTTGCCAATCGGTTTACCCATTGTTTTAAAAATTGTCATCAACATCCTCTACAATTGTCTCGTTTCTACCAAGCTTGTATGGGTACGATGGTCCATCGTCAACGAAGTAAAACTTTGTGAATTTGGTGATCTATTCCAGAAGGAATCCATTGCGAATGGATCCCTCAACTTTGTTGTTGTTTCTGATGAACCTTTTTAGTTTCCCCAAGTACCTATATATATATATGCAAACCAGTTACACCAATGAGTTACATATCACAAAAGTACAACATGTAGTACGTGCATTATTGAAACTTGTATAGAATGTACCTCTCAAATGGATACATCCACCTGTACTGCACAGGTCCACATAAACTTGCTTCAAAGGCGAGATGAAGAGGGAGATGTTCCATTGAGTCAAAAAAGCTTGGTGGGAATTTTTTTTCCAATTTGCACATTATTTCTGGAATTTGACAGTTTAACCTTTGCATATTCGACTCTGAAAGCGACGTGCATGTCAACTCCTTGAAAAATAAGCACAGTTCGGTAATTGGCTCCCACACCTTTTGATCAAGAAGATGTCGAAAAGCTATGGGCATCAACCTTTGCAAGAAAACATGACAGTCATGACTTTTCATCCCAAACATTTTTTGTTGGCCATGTCAACACACCTCCCAATGTTAGAAGCAAATCCATCAGGGAACTTTAAATTTTTCACCCATTCACACAAGATTTGAATACTATCTCTGTCCATGACATATTTTGCCTTAGGAATTGTGTTTGAACTCAAATCCGGTGCCAACTCAGGACGGTTGCAATAATCGTTCAACTCTTGCCTCGAGTTAAATGTGTCTTTCGTCTTGTCCTTCACATTTACAACTGTGTTGAATATGTTTTCAAAAACATTTTTTTCACTGTGCATCACATCTATAATATGTCTGATCAATAAATCTTTCCAATACGGTAGATCCCAGAAGATACTTCTTTTACTCCATCCACAAGTTTTAGCAATTTGAACATTTACTTCAGCCGAACCAATCTCAGTGACCTTCATTAAACCCATCCGATTCAACTCTGCAAGTATTTCGTCACCAGTTTTGAAATGTGGGGCAACCTTGGTCTCTCTGTGCCCTTTACGGAAATACTTTTTATCATTACGAAACTTGTGGTCTGGAGGAAGAAACTTTCTGGAGTTGTCAAACCACGACTGCTTCTTACTACAACACAATGTGAATGCGTCACTATCTTCCATGCAATGTGGGCACGCCAGTCTACCAGCAGTATTCCAACCTGATAGCATTGCATACGCAGGAAAGTCGTTTATGGTCCATATCAATGCAGCTCTCATTTGAAAATTTTTCTTTCTGGACACATCATATGTTGTGACTCCAGCCCACAACTCTTGCAACTCATCTATAAGAGGTTGTAAAAACACATCAATCTTTCCTTTAGGATTTTTAGGGCCAGGAACAAGTACTGTAAGAAAGAAGAACTCATATTTCATACACATCCCAGGCGGTAAATTATATGGTGTAATTACAACTGGCCAGCAAGAGTACTGTCTTCCAGAAGCAGTAAATGGTTGGAAACCATCAGTACATAACCCAAGTCTGACATTTCTAGACTCCGAAGCAAAAATAGCATGAATCTAGTCAAAGTGTTTCCACGCTTTTGAGTTGGAGGGGTGACACATGTTGTCATCTTCCATTTTGTGTTCTGCGTGCCATCTCATATTGGTAGTCGTTGCAGGAGAAGCGTAAAGCCTTTTCAGCCTTGGAATGAGAGGGAAGTATTGCATCTTCTTGAAAGGTACCTTACTTTTTCTCCTTTTTGTCCCCTCTTTGATGGGCTTGTATCTGGGACAAGTGCAAAACTTGCATACATCCAGATCTTTATCTTCTCCCCAGAAAATCATACATAGTTTGGAACAACAATCAATTTCTTCATAAGGTAACCCAAGACCACGTATGATTTTCTTTTTCGTAGAAGTTTTTTGGAATGTCAGTGTTTTTGGACGGAGCTCGCAGTAGGTTTTGCAAACTCGATCAATCAATGCCTGAGGTGCTTGGTAGTCATTCTTAATGGACATTAATTCAGTGGTGATAGATAGTACACTATGATGTGTGCCACTGAATAACTTTCTTTTAGCATGTTCCATCAACTCAAAAAAAATTTAGCCTCAGGATTTAGAGTATCCTCTGTATCCTCTTCAACCTCCTCCATAAAATTAAATGTATCCCCGAATTCTTCTGGAACCTCACCTACAGCATGTGCAATCATTTGCTCTAACATTTCAACATGTGGAACCTCATTAGGCGTAGTGCTTCTCGAGGTAGCTTGTACGGGTGTGTTATCTTCTCCATGGAATATCCAATCAAAGTAACCATACATAAAACCTTTCTGTGCTAAATGAACCTTAACGACATCAGGCTTGAGATACTGTCTGTTTCTACACCTTGTCATGTCGCAAGGGCACTTAATTTTACCATCTTCCATACATTCAGGGTGTTGTAGTGCAAAAGCGACAAACTCTTCCATCTTCCTCAGCCATTCGGCAGAGATTCTACCTCTCTCAAAGGTTCTCTCATCGTACATCCACAATCTATCGGGTCTCATGCCTATACTAATCAAACACTACTTTAGTTAAAACAAATACAATTTAAAAAAAATTCGACATAGTCTCCCCTATTATTTTACTTTTCCGCTTATTTCTAAGCATCCCACAAGGACAATTCACAAATACCTACAACAGTTATCATCGACGCAAATTAAGTAACTAACAAAACACACACACAAAAAGTATATATTAAAAGTATAAAGGTATGATTAAGCTCATATGGTACTATCGACTAATGCTATTCTCTAAGGTATCATTTGGATGTTAGTAATTAAAAACTCAAGTTGTTATCATAATTTAGAAACGGATATAAACAAAAGGTATTTTATAAGGAAAAAACAAGCCTTTTTTTCGTAATGAGGTAATGGCTGAGTTTAAAAAACAAAGTGAAGTATTATCATATATATACATTTATTTATATAGATAAATTTAGTACAATTTACAAAATCTAATACTCCCTCGTTAAACTTGCACGGTAAGATATGATACATATATATTATACTCTATATAATTAAATCCCACATCAACAAGATACACGATTATCAAAACTTCAAAAAAACAGAGACTTTCAAAAGAACAAAAGGTCTGATTCCATTTGTATTATTGATAAAAATCCTCGGTTGGTCGTTGATTATAGTTAACTATATATTAATTAATTAAAGAAAACATTATAATCATTCGGCGACAACATTATAATCTCTTATGGGCGTATTAAAAACAGTTTATCTCATTAGTTTTACTTTTTAACTCTATACGTCACATACATTAATTGTTTTAATTTTTATTATTTTATCTTACATAATTCACCGCCAGTGATATGTACCATGGTATGATGAAGAACACTAGTAACCTGTAACTTGTATCTGTCTTCCTACATATGACATCAGGGGAGGGAATGCACTTTGATTAGTTTGGTGAATGCATGTATTGTTGTTAGCTGGAGTATATTATCAAGAGGAAATTATACCGTAGAGCAATCAATTATCAACTTATATTTATTAATTCATGTTATAATATGAAGCGCCATTTTTAAAGTGTACTTAAACATTCTTATATTTGAAAGTCAAAAAAAACATTCTTATATTTGAGTTGCTATATAAATTGTGGATCAAAACTATGAAATACTTGAGTTAGAACGAAGGACAAAGAAAAAACAATAATGTTCCCCAAAAAATATAATTAATCCAAACCAATAAAACTGACAAATAATATAATCCAATCAGTAACATTCTTGTTTTACAAAAAATGAAGTTATTGAAGGGTGTAAGTACTAAATTATTCTTTTGTACTGGACCATCCGATATTTATATTATATTTATATCTGGTATGCCATGAATGAATAATCTCCAGATCGATACAGTAGAGAAGTAGCCAAAAATGAGTGAGCCCTAATCAATTTTCTATTTGACAATATTGTAACCCTAGGTCTAATACCACCAAAAAAATCAACAATTAACATTCATAATTACCACACAACATCAATACATATGTATACTAACAGTTTTTTAGTACAAATTTGCAAGAAAACCCACACAATTTAACTCAAAACTAACAAATTTTCAGAATTCCTATTTCAATTTTCGAAATTAATGAGTTAGAAATTTGAGGACTTACCTGAGAGCATAAAACACTTGCAATAGCAGTCAGGAACTTGCTAAGGAAGATGGAAGTGTTGGATGGCCTCAAAAACGAGTGAGAAATTGCCAAAAATCCCTCCTGGGGTCGTTGGTGTGCTGCTCTCCTCGTGTCTGTTCGACAATGGAGAATTCACAATTTGAGAAGACAGAGACGGGCCGCGGCGTTAATTTACCTATTTTTTAGCGACGGACACTTCCGTCGCTAGTCCGTCGCTAAAAAAATGTCAAAACTACGTCGTTTAAGTTAGTAAAATAACCTGCGGTTGATAACGCAGTGGATCAAAACGTCGTCGTCCTTATATTTCTTTTATTTTTTTATTTTAAAAAAGATAGCGACGGAAAAACCGTCGCTAGTCCGTCGCTAAAACAGGCGCCAAGGCCGGAAATTTTGGCGCTAACGGACCCGCCCAAATACCGTCGCTATTCCCTCGCCATTCCGTCGCAGACTTATCCGTCGGTAATCCGACGCTATTCCGTCACTAAATAGCGACAGATTTTAGTCCGTCGCTAATTTCGTCTCTAATTACTTACTTTCTAGTGAACAATAAGCTATTGTGTTTTATTTTAGTTAGGGAGTTAATCTGAACGTGAGTTGCTCACTAATGTGCTTATATGCTGCAAAACATGAACTTTTTCGTGTGATTTGTTAGGTTTAACCAACATGTGCCGTCAAGTGAGGTGTAAGTTTTGTAATCTTTATAATTTGGGAAAATTCACGGGATACCACTAAAAAGTTTTGTTAATTCATAAAATACCACAGTTTTTTAGAAAATTTATAGATACCACAAAAAATAATTTTAATTCACCAGATACCACAAATTACTAACCCAAAACTTTTTAAGACCAAAATACCCCTACTTGTTAATAAACATAGTTCACGGTATACCACATTAATATTTTTAAATTCACAAAATACCACAATATTTATTAATATATATTAACAAAATAAAATTTTTAGGTTTATTCATATATATGTTGAAATTTTATAAAATTAAAAATTAAAAATATATAATTGTAAAATTACTAAGAAAAAATTTAAAAGTACCAATTTGTTAAAATAATGATAATTCATATTTTTTATAATATTTTTACTCTAATAATTTTAATAATATAAAATATTATTATAAAAAAAATTTATATAAATTAAGATTATAAAAAATTGAAATCATCCTATTTACTATTTGAAAAAACAAAAAAAATACCATATATATGTAATAATAAAATGTCTAAAAATATAATAAAAAGTATAATTATATTAGAGAAGCCACATAAAATTTGATTATAAATAGACCAAAACTGTAAAGAGAATGATAATTCAATTTTTCATAATCTTAATTTATATAAAATTTTAATAATAATATTTTATATTATTAAAGTTATTGGAGTAAAAATATAAAAAAATTGAATTATCATTCTTTTAACTACTTGGTACTTTTAATTTTTTTATAACTTTTTATATATTTTTTAGTAATTTTATTATTATATATTTAGTATTTTTAATTTTATATAATTTTGGCCTATATATTAATAAACCTATAAAATTTTACTTATATATATATATATTGTGGTATCTTGTGAATTTGAAATATTTATGTGGTATACCGTGAACTATGTTTATTAACAAGTAGGGGTATTTTGGTCTTAAAAAGTTTTGGGTTAGTAATTTCTGGTATCTGATGAATTAAACTTATTTTTTGTGGTATTTGGAAAACTTTTTTAAAAATTATGATATTTTGTGAAATAACAAACTTTGTAGTGGTATCTAGTGAATTTTCCCTTATTATTTTATGATATTATTGAGAATATTTTTCTCAATTTATTGCCTAATTTTTTAGGGCATCTACACATTGAGCATGGTTAGTGTGTGTCTCAATTGAAAAGTTTTGGTTTTATAATTGAAAATTGATCAACATTTAAACCTTTCTCAAATCCCAAATCCCAAATCCTAAACATAAAGAAGCGTAAATCTATTAAAATCAAAAGTAATAAACTAATATAAAATAGTAATGATACACTTCACTTTGTGTAATAAAACATTTTAAAGAAAAACATCAATTGTTGGTAATATGGACAATAAGTTATTATTTTTTATTTTTAATTAGTAAATTATTTTAAGATGAGTTGTAGAGTGAAGTAGGGTGCTTAGATGAATAGTTAATAAAAAACAAGAATAAAATGAATTAGTGAGAAAAATGGCATTAATATTTGGGTCTTTAAGTTTTGTATAATTGAGAATAACCTTATGGAGAACAAAATAAGAGCAATTAAGGAATTGAAACTTCAGGAAATCATCTTCAAGAAAAGAAAGAGAAAAATTCAGGAAAAGTTTCACGGTCGTCTTCATTCTCTTCTCTCACGGTAATTTGCAACCCTAACTGGCGACCAAGTTATACGTGATCTGCGTCTCTCTTCATTATCTTCTTGTGTCTGCGCCTCTGCAGAGATCGGAACTGCTGCACCACTCGCACACCAGATTGAGGTGTCTGAAAACATTTTAGAATCCGAACCGGTAATCTTCGCTCACGGTAATTTTGCAACCTTAATTGGCGAACAAAAAATACATGCTCTTCCCCTCTCTTCATTCTGATCTTGTGTCTGCACCTGCAGAGATAAATCACTGGTAGTGGAACTGCTGCATCAATCGCACACCAGATTGAAGACTGATCTAAAAACATTTCAGAATCCGAACCGGTAATATACTCGAACTTATCTCTTCACTCACGGTCATTTTGCAATGCAAGCCTAACTGGCGAACCAGGAATATACATGCTTTGCCCCTCACTTCATTCTGTTCTCGTGTCTGCGCCTTCGCAGAGATAAATCACTGGTAGTGGATTTGCTGCATCAGTCGCACACCAGATTGAAGACGGGGATGAAAGCATTTCAGAATTGAAACCGATAGTATACTCTTATCTCTTCACTCACGGTAATTTCGCAACACTAACTAGCGAACAAGGAAAATACATGCTCTGGCCCTCTCTTCATTATCTTCTTGTGTCAGATCCTCCGCGGAGATAAATTACTGGTAGTGGAAGGTGGATTTGCAGCATCTCTCGCACAACAGATTGATAATATTTCATTTGGCAACCGGTAATACACTCAAGCCTATGTTCTTTTTATAAGTTTTTTATTTCTTCCGTCGCACCTTGTGAAGTAAACGTTAAGCGTTCAGGAAACCGGTAATATACATGCTCTGTCTACGCCTTTCTTCATTCTTTTTTTGTGTCTGCGCCTCTCCGGAGATTGATCAGTGCAACTACTGCATCTCGGACACCATACTGTAGACGGGGCTTTGAGCGGTAAAATACTTGAACTGTTGCTATGTTTGCACATTCTAGTAGTGATGCTGTTATGGAACTGCTGATTATCTTGTCAGTAGTGATGGTGTTCCCTTTTTTAAGCTACCGTTATGTCCAATATTATATTATATGATATTGTAGAATACCTATTGAATGTCTAAAATTTTAGTTCTTTTTAGTTACAAAATTATTATTATAATATTTAAGTTCTAATAAATCATCCAGGTCAATTAGATTTTGGTGAATTTGGTTAGAGTATGTTTAGTTTGGATGAATTCGATTTAGGTGGATTCGGTTGTACCAAATTACAGGTTTGGTTTAGATTGTTTCAGGTTTTAGGTCATATTTTATGTAACATCATCCGGTTTAAGATCGGGTTCAATCTGAGTTGAGTCAGATTGGTTTTTTGGACCCGCTCACTTTTGCCGGGTCTAATTTGGGCTTTGGATGGTGACCTTGGGCAATGTGTGGCTAGAAATGGAATTTTTATCTTTGACCTCCTTTTTTTTGGTCATTCTCATCTTTGTACTTATTTGACATCTCATTAACTCATATTTTATTCCTTTTCATCTAAATGTGCTTCATCAAATATCTTTTATAAATAAATATCTACTTTCTCTTTTATTATCTAATTCGTTTTGGATTATATTATTAAACTTTTTAATAATATAATTTTTAAAATAAAATCATGAAATGACTAAAATTACATGTTATATAACTTTAAAATTATTTGCGAAAAAAACTAGAAACATTCAAAATAAGAAACACACTAAATAAGATAAAAATGTAGAAACAATTGTTAAAATTTATGAATGAAAATGATTATTATATACGATAATACAAACATACTTTTGATATAGAAAAGTTAGCAACTGTCCTAAAATCCGAGCTAAAGAGTAAAAGAAAGAAAAAGAGAGAAATGATATTTCTTTTGGGTTTGTTTGATATGCATAACCTAAAACATTTGAGAGAATACCTAAAAAAATATATGGGAGAATATAAACTAAAATGTATGAGAGAATACCTTAATTTTTTTTAAGGGGTATTTAATGCTTTTTGTTATTTTGTTTGGACTGTGTTTGGCTAGGTATTTTTTTCCTAGCTCTACTGGGTTTTAATATATAATGGCGAAAGTCGTACTTATCTAGAAAAAAAATTTGACAGGAGAAAAATAATTGAATTAAGAAACAGTATAAATGATTGGAAAATAAATTTCATTTGATTATCTAGTTTGTTTGTTAGGGTAGGGGAGAAGCAATGATTTACTTGTTAAATATCTATCGATCACCTCAGCACTTGACTAATGATCATCAGTCGCCGGCAACATTCATCTATTAATAGTTATTCGTAATGATCACCAATCAACGGTAAAAAAAATATTAAGAAAAGATAATCCTATATATATAGTGGGAGCCGGGGGAGGTAAACAATCAAATGTTGGGTCCATTCTCTATTATTTTTCTGAAAATAAGGAAACTTAAATAAAATCCAAGAAACAAATTCACTCATATCATAAACGTCTAGAAACCGTAAAAAGTAATTTAATTATAATATTATAGTTAACCTATATAGTATATGAAAGAAATATAAATTGGTAACCAAACAGAGCCTAAAATGTATAAAAAAATGTACAACTTAGGGTGCACGACTCAAAAACTCAGATTTCTCTGTTCGTTTAGTTTTACCATGTCATTCCGTCGTCCATACCGTCAGTTGTTTCATACCTCTCTGTAGACCGAGTCTTTTTTCTTCCTCCTTTCCCTTTCACCAAACACGCCCTTGGGCTTGGGTGAGCCAGAGTATTCTGTTGTTTCATCGTCCTCTCCGCAACTCCGCCATCCCTTTACTTCAGGTTGCCTCGACACGAGCGATCTCACGGTCAGGTCAGCCTTAGCTATTCAGAGGTTGAACCTAACTGGCACTACAGATTTTGATTTTAGAGTTGGCATACCCTAATTTCTTCCTCTATTGCTGCTTATTTGTTGACTCTATCTGATCTAGGTAACTTCCACTTGCGTATTGGGTTTTCAGTTTGTACAAGCTGCTGACCTATTAATTTTGTTTCCAATTTGGCTGACGTTGTAGAAGTATTGTAGAACTTGGGATGGAATTGTTGCTTGGTTATTAAGGAGCCTAGATACTGATTAGAAGAAATGTGTCATTCTGTCATGCTCCTTTTTCTCTTTCTCTTTCTGCGCGACTAATGCAGCGGCTCTGACTGCTATTTGGCCGCAATACATTTCAGCATTCGTGATGATTCAATGAGCTGCGATCCCTTTGAATTTCTGTCTCTGGTGAATACGTTTACTTGTTTGGGAATCAATAATAGGAATTAAATGTGGTTAAACTGGTTAATATTTCGCACCGATTGACCCCACTCTTCTAATCTGAAATTGAGCGATAAACGGGGTTGATGAACATTTATCAGTTAACCTCATAAACTACCAAACTCGATTTTAAATTGTCACTTTAATTAATCATGTTTAACCTCACCCCGTTAACCTGCTTTACCTCAATCCATTTAACACCTATCCCAACACAGCATAAAAAAAATCAAAGAGAAGTCTTGATGCGGAGTGTTCACCAGATAGCGATTTTTTACACTGGAAGGCCTTAATTCTGGCAATGCTAGGTCCAGTTGGTGAACTCTGCAAAGTTTTGCTCTGAATTTTGTGCTGTATCTCCCAACTCTAGGCTGTCATGCAAACACATTGCTCATCTGAACGAATGTATGTATGTATCTCAGTACGTTCTTTTGCCCAAATCTCACGGAAATATTGGTGTTTTTACATAAGTTCAGGGTGCGACAAAGACATACAACTGTGGGTTCTTGTCTAAAAATTATGTTATTTATCATTTCCTTGAGAAGTCAGATCGATGTTCTGTTCTTGTCTGGAGATCAGATGCTTGATTGTTATGTAGAGACCATACGTTATTTTTATAGTCTTCTATCTAGCCGTGTTTGTGTCATGTTGATTATTGTATATTTGCAGGACAGAATTAGGTAGGAAAGTATGAACGGTGAATTGCCCAACATTAAGAAGTGGATTATTTTGTACCCTGTGTACATGAATTCAAAGAAAACAATATCTGAAGGTCGACGTATAAGTGTGGAAAAAGCATGTGAAAACCCTACTTGTGCAGAGATTGCTGACTGCTGTAAACATCTTAAATTGGATCACTGTATTGAGGTTTGTTCTCATTCTTATCCCTAGAAGCAGATCCCTATTTTCGTTTGTGTATATGCGTTCATCTATGTGACCTATTTGATTTGCTAATTGTCATCATTTGCGATGTGATATTTGAACATTAGGATAAGGCCTACCCACGTGACTTTATGCAAAGAGGAAGAGTGCGGGTGATGCTGAAGAAGGAAGATGGGTCGTTGTGCAATCCTGCAATTCCTTCAAGTAAGGACCGCCTAAATGTTTTCTTTTGAGAATCGTTTCCTCTATTATGTATATTGAAATGCTTTGTAGTTCATTCTCTGCACTGCAAGCTTACAAGGGTGGGTGAAATGATGCTCAGGGTATAACATTTTTTAGAATCGTTTCCAGTATCATGTATAACTTTGCTGATTCTTATTATGCCCTATTTTGGATGCTATCACCATGCATTTCTACCACTCAAGCTATATTGTTGCAGCGGGAAAACTAGTGGTGACCTTGTCTTGTTTTGTTCCCTCATCTGTGCATCCCATTTTGAAGGTAGACGTATAATTGATATATGTTTGTAGGGAAACAATTGATGATCCGGGTTGCCGAGTTGGTACCAAAACATCCCGGAAGAGCCAAGAAGCAAGAGGCTGCCGCATCTTCCTCTAGCAGTACTGCCGCTTCTTCTAAATCAGGGAAAGGTGGTAGAAAGAAGAGATGAAAGAATTTGATCCACGGCTAGAATCTTTTCGTTTTCTTTTTCTTTGGGAGGTCCTTTATTGTGTACACTAGATTTTTGTTCTCTTTTTTTTGCCCTCATGTGGAGAATATCTTTGTTAGGATAGAGGTGCATTGGGCTTTTGTTTCGGATTCTGAGGTTATAGTGTTACATGTCTACATAGAAAAGACGATTTGTCTTTCAAGACCTCTTTATCCTTCATTTTTTACAGCTTTCCTCAATGGGTGAGATTCCACTGGTACCAAAGAAAACACCGGTTTCCTTAGCGTTTCAGACGAAAAAACCAAGGTCACATATTTCTTGGTATTTTGGAGTCCAGTTTATTTTGTGCTTGTACGTGTGGAACCTCTATCACATTTGCGACTACCCGCTATGCCTTACGAGAAACAACACGAGCTACTGTCATGATACGAGGCCAATGAGAAGAGATAACTTGTAATTAATGTGTCAGTATGAACTGATTCAAATTGTGAAGTATGAATGACAAATTAAGGGGGGCGTTTGTTTCAGGTGGGGGAGACGGAATTGAATCAGGAAAGGGAATGGGAGGAATGAAAAAGAATTCCGTTTGATTTTTCTAGTTGTTTGTTTGAGCTGGAGGAAATGAGATAAATAACTGGTCAACGATCGTTGGTTAACGGCTGTCGGTCAACAGTCATTAATTGCCGGTCAATATTTACCGATCAGTCAATGGTCATTAGTCATCGATCAATGGTCATATGTCGCCGATCAAAGTGCACTGGGGAAAGAAAATCTCATTCCATAGCAGGGTGGGGAATCAAGATATAGGGTTTTGGGTAATCCCATTCCCTTTCCTGAAAATAGGAAAAACTGGCAAAACAAACAGTAAGAAAGGGAATTATTCCGATTCCCTTTTCTGATCACCTCAAAACAAACGCCCCAAAATAAATTCTAGTATGTTTGCTGGTATCTTTTAGTCGGACAATCTTCTTACTTTTAGAATTAATACGTTTAGTAAAACCCCGCTTCTGGAAGAGGTGTAACAATTAGATAAAAGAGAATGCATACTTATTTTGTTGCTGAAATACCCCGAACTTAATTATAGTGAATAAAATTATCCTAATGTGGTAATTAAGGGTCTAATAGTGCCTAAGGAATATTGGTGTAGGAAATAAAACCAAAAGAAAAGAGAAAACGTTTAAAAAGCGAAAAATTCAAAAATGAGTGTAACATAAACATAGGAGTTATGTGACCTTGACTAGGATCCTAGGTGGATTCCTAAGGCTTATTTATGCCTAAATAGTATGTAAAAATAATTCCCGAAGAAAACGGATCCATAAAATGGATTAAAACCACAAACAAACCTTAAAGCGCGTTTTTCGAGGAAACCGGGAAAACATGACTTTAAGCGCTAAATAGACCCGTAATAATTTTATTCAATCAAATGTCTATAATTAGACATTAGCAAAGGTCTATGACCATTAAAATTAATTAAACGAGAAAATTCCGAAAAACGGGTTCCGGTGAGTGAATAGTGTAAAAACGAAAACTTTTGGGGTATAAATTGTAAATAGACCAAACCTTCCCTCCATTGTGAAAATAAAATGCTGGCTCCCTCCCTTGTGTGTGTATACGTTTTGTACCAGCCTCCCCCTCTCCATCACAAAAAAAGAACAAAACAAAACAATAAAGAAAGAAAAAGTAAAGGAGTACAAAAGTAACTTTATACTCTCTCTCCTCCCCATTTCCTTTTCTCTCACGTGGCAGCCTCCCCTCACCTGCCTTCTTCTTCCTCTAAACCCCAACAATGGCGATTTACTCATCCTCCTCCAGCCCTCTTCTTCTTTTCTACTTCTCATGGCTTAAACAAAGTCCAAATGCTACAAAAATTACATATTAAGATTCCCCTCACCTCGGAGAACACTCCCTCTTTTCAAAATCTGAAACCACCACTTTCATCTCCATGGGTGAAGCTCATTGAAGGCTTGAAGAGCACCATTTAGACCTAGGACAACTCCTTGTTGGTTTAAGGTAAGAAAGGGTCCAAAAACCTCTCATTTTCTAGCCCCTTCTTGTAACCGAAAATTCCAAGTTTGTGAGCCTCCTTGTTCTTTGTGTCCAGCTGGTTTTTAAGCCTTCAAAAGATGTCGGAATGTTGTTGCGGTAATGCTCAAACACTCACCTAAAGTTGGAAGGTAATCCCTCATCCATGAGATTCAAAACTCTTTTGAAATTTTAGGGTTAAAATCTAGAATTAAGTATTTACTAGTGTTGTGTGTATATCTTGTACATGGCTGTAGCATTGGTGATTAAAATCCCCACTTGACCAATTTGGAACCAAGAAACAAAGGAAAGGGAGAACAAGAAAGAAAGAAAGAAAGAAAGAAAGAAAGAAAAAACTAAGACACTAAGGTAAGGAGCTTACCTTGAACAGATTTTAATGCTTTGTGGTATGTAGTATTTACATTGTTTTAGTGTCGCATAATGCTACTGCATTAGTATGAAAGAAATGGAGTGTTTATGATGGTTTACATTGTTGATTAAAGGCCTTGGAGCCTAGTTGAATAAGAGTATATGTGTAGGAAAGGTAATATGTTGTTAGTGCTTAGATTGATGTGGAAATGGGAAGTGTGATGATGAGCTGAAATATGCATGTGGGCAAAGCCAAGATTATAGGGGAGACTCTGTCGAAATTGCTCTAGAAACTTGATGACTTAAGTGTGTTGATAAATAGAAAAGAACCTAGGGATAACTAGGTGTTATAGAGGTGAATTTAAGTGGCTAAATTGTCTTGGTTTTGGATTAGAAGAGAATGATGTATTTGGGTGAATGTGGAGATGAGAAATGATGTAAGTTGTGTATTGGAAGTGCATTAGTGTGGAACAAGGAGTGAGTAAGAATGAGGAGCAAAATCTGTAGCATAGAAGACTAGAGAATAAGTGCAAGTTCTTGGAGAATGTAAGTGTGGGATCTATGTAATTTAAACATGAATTGAGCAAGAGTTGGGTAATGAATTGGACCAACGATTAGAGCATGGTTATGAGTGTTTTAAGGTATTTAAACATGTGGAAAGTTTAGGGAATGATTAGGTGTGGATTAAGTTTGGATTAGAGGTTAAAAAATGAAGTTTTGAGAGCTTTTTAGCAGGGGCCGGACCAAGTCCCGGACCAACACGAAAAACACCCCGAAAGTTCAAAATATAGTGGTCCGGGACTAGGGACCCGGACCATGTCCCAGACCAATGTAAAAAAATGGTCGTAAGTGACGTTTTGCTTGGGTCCGGAACTATAGACCCGGACCATGTCTCGGACCAATCACAAAAATCAACCGAAAATGTTTTTAAGGCTTTAAATCATAGGGGATTGATGGCTATTAGTCTTAGATGTTGCTTAGGACTTGTTTGGTGACATATAAATGTCCTAAGATGTATAAACAAGTGCTAGAAGTGAGTGAGAAGTAAGTAACAAATGTAAATAAGTTTGAAATGTAAGGGGTAAGTAATTGTAAGTCGGGAAACTCTAAAGATTAAAAGAGTTAGGTTAATTATAGAGAATTAATTGTCCGACTCCGTGTACGTTATAGGATTCGAATGGTTGAACTCCGAAGGAAAGTCGAGGATCAAACAACTACGGTGAACGGTATGATTTTCTCATGCCCCGTATGCTACCTTGGCTACTCTGATTTGTGTGTTTGTGTGCTATGTGATCACCTAAACAAGATAAAACGCACGAATCAGATTTATTGCACCCTCTTGTACTTGTAGTGTATTGCTTATTGCTGTTTGTATGTGAACTCTTAGTTTGTATAATTCATGAAATGTATGAATGATGATGAGGTGCTTGAATGTGGTTGTGCATTTGTGCTAACCCTTAACTTAGTGATCGTGAACTGATTCTCACTAACTCACTAACTATGTAACCCCTCTAACTTTGAGTAAATTGGTAAATTGGAAGTATGTAAGAAGCCCGATATAGTTTCCGCCACGCGAGAGGATGAGGAGACACAAGAGGTTGGATCCGATTCCTGGCCTTAATCTTTTCCATGGTCCAAAACCCTTTAAATGGGTAGCAACCTGGATTAGTGAGCCACCCTAAAGCCCGGTGGTGGGACAGTGTAGTCCCTGCCCGGAGGTCACACCGACTTAACTTGAGTATAATGTAAGTAAGTAAGTAAGTAAGTAAGTAAGTAAGTATTTGTATGAGTAAGACCAAGACTGGTGTAAGTCATATGGTCCCGAGTAAAAGAGTAAAGAACATCCGATTAACCCGGACGGGTAACTGGCTAACAAAGAAGGAACTACGGATTTGTGAAGTGTATTACCTTGATGATTGACTTGTGTATTGTATCCCATTGTAAGTACTGTATCCTTGTGTGTATGTACCTTGTATGATTGTAATGCTTTCCGTAATAGCATGTATAAAATGAGCCGCATGTATTCGACTAAGTAGTCGGCGTACCCCCGTTAGCACGCGGGGTATGCGAATTTCATATGCAGCTTTTGTCGAGCCCCTTGGAGCACTGTTTTTATTTTCCAGGTACCCGAAGCTGATTTGATCGAAGTTGAGACCGGCTTGCTATGCTTAGTTAGCTAGGGTTAACTTGGTTATTGTAATAAGTTGTATGCGGGATTGTAGCCCATTTGAATTATTGGTGTACCTAGTGGTACACCCTTATGTACTTGAAAGCATATAGAATTGTGAGGACATGGGTAGGTGGTTAGACTCTTAAGGAGTATGTATAGACATGTGGAAGATGTTGTACTTTGGTATTGTACTTAGGAAACTCGGTATAAGTATTGAGCAATGTATTGAATGAAGAATTGTTGTACTCAGTTTGTAATTGAAGTGTGGATTGTATTTGTTTTAGTACTCGTGTATTCCGGTCCATCAGACTGATGCTGTAGTGGAAGTAGGCCTTGTTAGTCACGTGGGTGGCTAACGACATTGTATCACCCGCCGATGAGTATGGATTATCCGCTGCATAAGTATGGAAGTACGAGGTGATTAGACGTTAATGACGGGATTAGCGGTAGGGGTGTTACAGTTGCTCTGGCACTAGACTCTCACATATAATCCATCCAAGAAAGTGAACTAATTTTTGCAGCCGTCATAAGTGTAGACCAAGATTAGACTATGCGTGGAAGCAAAGCGCCCCAACAGGGAGGATGAAACCTTTATCTAGTGGCATCACTGGACAATAAGCCCCATTCTTTTGCATATTATGAGCTGGTAGCTGATACTAGTTGATATTGACTGATGACTGATTTTAAAAGAATGAGCTGAGCTGGTCAACTCAATCAAATTGGATTAACCAGTAGAAAACGAGAGACAATTTGAATTTAAGTTGTTACTAGCTAACAACTGATATTAGCTGAAAATGACTGACGACTATTTAAAAAAAATGGCTGAGCTGGTCAACCCAGCTGACAATGCATAAACCAGCTGAAAGTTGGACAAAATAATGGGGCTATAGGTAAGCGGCGTCAAGCATGTGTTTAACAAAATAAAGCCATGCCCATACACAGAGACCAGCCTCCCCTCCCCACTCACACACACGTATATGCCAGGGAGATCAAAGGCTTAATGTCGTAGAAGTGCATTAAACCTTTTAAGTTTAACCAGTAAACAGGGTTACATTTTTTTTAACTTACTTCCCTTACGTTAAGCACTCTTTTTACTCAATGCCCCCTCGACACATAGTACAAGGAGGCGAGGATCTTTACCCAAGTTATTTGTATTTTCCTTTAGTAAATAGATCATCCATTCCAAGAGCCTTAAGTCAGCATCGAGTTATCATTGACGTGTTTCCCGACACGATAGAATTCTACCCGATCCAAAGTTATTCCTTCACTCGAGCTATTCTTACCATGACCGAGGGTCCAACAAAGGAAAAACTCATATTATAACATCCACATAGACTAATTCTTTTAATGTTTCTTAAGACATCAAGATAATATATCAAAAATAATTAAGATGGGTGTTACCGTCACATTCTACAAACCGAAAGTATTAAGGCTAACCATACCTCTTAGCAGTTGATGAAGCTTCTTAACACAATTAAACCTGTGATTTAAGTAGAAGCATAAGACAATCGGGATTTACCATCCTTTGTTCAACTACAACTCATACATGAATCATGTACATGCAATTTAAGAGGAATCCTAGGCCGAAAGGATTTTTCATCTTTATTCCTACTACAATTATGTAGAGAATTTTTTTCCAAATGAAAATCAAATTAGAAGAGTTACATACTCTCAAAAGCTCTTTATTGCATTTAACTTCCATTTCTTACTCGAATACAATAAAAGAAGATCAATATAAATGACAAGCTATACAAGGAAACAACAACAAAAAATCCTTACAATTTCCCTTAAACCCCACACACTCTTCGATTTTCAAATACCTGTAGTTAATCACATGTAAAGAACAAAAAATTACACTTGGTAGCTAAGCAAAACGTTGAATTTTTGGTGAAAAAAATCATCATTCCCGTCCAAAGATTCATCATGTTTCCTAAAGTGATTGCAAAAGCTAATGGTCCACACCATTGCCCAATCATGGTCGCGTTAATAACTATACAGATGAACGAGGATGTGGACATGGTCATGGCTGTCGGAAAAGCAACATGTACTATCATAATGATTATTCTAGAACTGTCTAATTGAATTTTTGCTAATATAAAGTTATAAGAGTTATTCGATTTCCACTATATATATGCATAAAAGTGAACAATGGATTGTCATATTTACAATTTATGTTGATGACTTCAACATTTCTAGAACATCTAAAGATCTTCAATGAGATGTTGAATGTTTGAATTGAAAAGACACAATTTTGGCTTGGACTACAACTAGAGTATTCGTCGAATGAGATCTTTTTCAAACCAGACTTGATACATTACAGTATTTTTTTGAAGTGTTTTATGCAGATCAGGATCATTCGATAAGCATCATAATGGTTGTTTGGTGCTTGGATGTGAACAATGACCTGTTTAGACCATGTGAAAGTAGTGATTAGTTACTTAGTGCATAAGTGCCATTTCTTAGTGCTATTGAAACATTGACATATCTTATGAGTATTACTCTACTGGATATAATATTCTCAACAAATCTATTAGCAAGATATAGCGTTGTTCCAACAAAAATACATTAGAATAGGGTTAAGCACATACTTTGCTATTTTTGAGGTATAGTTGACATGATTTATATCTTTCCAAGGAAAAGACATTAGTTTGGGGTTAAGCACATAGTTAGTTATCTTTGAGGTACAATGAATATATGAGTTATATTTTTCCAATTCAACCATGTACGGTTTAGTAGGTTATGTTGATGCTGGTTACCTGTCTAATTCACCAATGTGATGTATCAAATAGGTGATCAATTATACATAGAGGTATAACCATATCTTGAACATTTGTAAATAAAACAATTGTTCCTACCTCATCAATTCATGAAAAAAACTTTAGTAATATATGATTGTAGTTGAGAATGTGTTTTGTTAAGATCCATGATTCAAAAAGTTCAAGATATGTGTGGGTTATCTCCTAAGCAGAAATATCGACAATATTATAAAAAATAATGATGTATGTATAGCCCACAAGATAGATGAGTATATAAAAAGCAGATACAACAAAATGCATTTTCCTAAAAAAAAAATTCTAAACTCATGAGCTTTGGAAGGATGACAAAATCAATATATAATAAATCCATTTGAGCGAGAGTTTGACAAATGTTTTCACCAAGTTGCTCCCCACTTCAACTTTTTACAAGTTAAATTGCAAGATTAGACCATACATATTGAAAAACTTGAAGTGATGTTTTGATCAGGGGATCAATTATGATTACACTCTTCTTCCCTTTAGCCATGATTTTTCTCACATGTTTTTTCAAGTGAGATTTTACAAGAGACAATGAATGACAAACATGTAAGGAAAATATTGTCAAAGTGATTGTCCTGTGACTAACAAATACTTTACTACTGCCATTAGAATTTACTTAACATCATTGCCACTATATTGTCTCATTCTCTAGACCTGTCAAATTTGGGGCAACCGAAAAACCCGCCCGATTGATCTGAATGCAAACCCCAATTGAAAATATTTATATATATTAAACGTGAAACCTAACTTACTAGAATCAAAGACTTTTGTCAAACCTGAATGACCCAAAATAATAGTGACCAAAACTGGCCCAACCTGGATGATCCGAAATAATAGTGATCTAAAACCACATGAACCATAATAAATCAAATAATAGTGATCCGAAACTGTTCCCAACCTAAGTGACCCAAGATAGCAGTTATCAAAAATCTTGATCTACTTGATTAAACCCAAATGATAAAAAATTGACATTGTAATTGACATTTTAAATAATTTTAGCGTTGTATTTATTAGGACTATGAACTATTTAATATTGAACTTTTTGTTTTTGATATGTAAGTAAAGATAGTCAGTTAATAAAATGGTTATATATTGATTAATAAAAAATATAGGGACATTTCACCAAATATCATAAACCTCCAAATAAATATATTAGCATCACAGCGGAATTCTCTACAAAGTTGGTGTTACCGCCGTTAGTCACCCACGTGACTAACTAGGCATACTAAAATCTCCAAGATCTAGCTACGGTCTGATGGACCAGAATATACCGAACATTAGTATACACAAAACCTTAACTGAAATACATACACAAATATAAGTACCTCTCATCTTATACAACTTACTAACATAGACTACCATACGAGTGTACATGCACAACTCGTAGGACAAATTTAAACCCGTAATACGACGGCCCTTCCTACTCTCAAGGCGGTCGTCTTCTCCTCTTACCTACAAAATGTAACATGGATGCCCCGAGGGGCTCAACACCTTTCCTTGTACGGTTAACGTGTAGCCCCCAAGCTAACGGGACTACGCACGACTATTTTGTCGTATACATGCGATTGATTATTCATACAACAACAATAAGAAGTATAATAAAACACAACGCAATCATGTGAACATTCACAGCTCAAACACATTGACTTAATAAGTGTTTCTTAAGTAAGTGAGTTACTTTTAACTCCTTAAATTGAGAAACATTTAATTCTCATATTTTCTCTTATTTCAATTATGACAACCCTTATTTAATTAGAATTGGTTGTTCCTTCATTTATTGTTTATCTTTGTCGAGTCAAAAGTAACCCTAGCCAATGAGCTATTAACTCCATTGGGTTAAATAAACAATATTTCTTAAATTTGGGATTTAGGAGGTCCCACTGCACCATCTTAAACTGGCCTCCCACCTCGAACTGTAATTCAAGGTGGCCGGGTCTGTTTGTCGACCCTAGGCGACAAGTCTGAAGACAAGTCTCAATGGAGGCCGACTCTAATAAAAGGTAATCGACCTCCTACTTCAAACATGCATGACCGGACCGTCCCGGATTCCTCACCCCCAAGTTCCAGTTAGTAGAAGTCTCGAAGACATTGTTTGTTAGTTGAACCTCTTTCGGTTATTAACAAACTAGTATTAGGGAGTGTTCCTTGTTCTCATAATATGTTTACTAACATAGTTAGTAAGTCCACAAAGGTAGATTGTGGTAGTTTCATACATCACACAACAAATACAATAAACCGGTTGCATGCTTTATCTTGTTTAGTCGAGACATATAAACAAATAGCACACAAGCCGAGGTGTTATAACCCGTATAATTCCTACTTTATATTATATCAGTTGCAATGTTGTTCTAAGTTGGATTATCTATTTCCTTGCTATCAGTTGGGACGTCAGCGGCTTTGTTTTAATTGTCAAGGACGAGGAGGTCATTCGGTTAATTAATTAAGGTAATTAATTATCTGATTTATAAGGAGAAGGGTTCCTTATTTTCCCTTACATTTTCTAATTATTCTTACATCACGATCAGTTTCCTCCATCGAGCCGATCGTGCGTTCAGAGCATCGACAGTTTCTCTGCCCTCTCTCCTCCTCTCAACTTCTTCCTCTGTGAGTTTGCAAGATCCGCTGTCGCGATCAGATTGTGTTGCTGCTGCTGCGTTCCCTTCTTCTAATCCAGGTTGGATTCTCAGATCGAATGGCTTGGTGCTGTGTTATCTCCTCTTCTGTTTTCTGATTTTGAGACTTCGTTTGATGAATTCAGAGGTTTCTGGTTTGTCTTTGATCTGCGAGTTGCACGGGCTGTAGACTGTTTGGACTGTGGGATTTCTGGACTCCCGAATTCAGGTTTGTGTTACAGTTTTCGAGGTTCTGAGTTTGGGGGTTTCCTTCTTCGTTTTCTGATTATAGATTTGACATTTTGGGAATCAGTTGCTGTGGATCTCTGTCGGATTTCTGGATTGCTGCGGACTGTTTCAGATTGTTGTCTCTGCTGATTGATTGAGGTAGGTGGTTACTCGATTCAGTTAGAAGTTCAGCCATGGGGTGTTTGCAAGAGCGTTATCTGATTTTGTGTGATTCTATTAGCATTGTTGTGATTTTGGAATGGCTAAACCCCCATGGTTTCCTGTTTTAATGTCTGATTTGGTGTGTGTGCTTAATTGGCAATTCGTGGTGTTGAATTGCGTTGTTTTCTGCTCTGTTCGTCTTCTGAAATTTGCAGTTTTCGCACTGTCCGAACTTCTGTCCGAGCTTTGAAGTTCGGACAGTGCGTTTTGCCTTTCTGATTTTCAAGTTCGGGGGTATGTCCGAACATCTGTCCGAACATAGATGTTCGGACACACCCTCAGGTTTTCTTCTGATTTAAGCTCGACCTGTGTCTGAACTTCGACGTCCGGACACAAGGTCGGACCTTCCGCATGTTCTTCCGTAAAACCTGTCCGAACATCCGTCCGAACTTGGATGTTCGGACATTCTGAACTTCTCTATCTGATTTCAACTCGACTTGTGTCCGAACATTGATGTCCGGACACAAGTTCGGACATCTGGCATTCTCTGGTTTCTGAGTCTCGACTTGTGTCCGAACTTCGACGTTAGGACACAAGTTCGGACACCCCTCCGTTTCCAGCATAACTTCTTCGTTTGAACTCCGATTTGAGTGCCGTCTGTGGCATTGGATTCCTTATGTTCTGTACTACTGATTTATGAGTGTTTTGGCGTATTTAAATGCAACTTTGCTTCGGTTTAAGCAATCCTTCTGTTTTGGGACATTGCACATTGTTTCTGAGCCGTGAATGGCTGGGTCGAGCTATTCCGTGGTATACCATGTAGACGTCATTCTGAGTGTGGGTCATTCCCTTTCTGTTCTGTGGGGTTGACGAACCCTTTGGCTCTTTCGAGTCATTTCTGCGTTGCCGAGAGACCTGGTATGGTCTATGGGTCTCCGATCCTTCTGAGTGTGTGCATTGTGTTTTGTCCCCTTTCTGTTTAAGTGTTCTGACTGTTTCTGATATGGGAACCCCTTGAGTTCCTCTCTGTTTCTGTTCTGAAAGTTTCTGAGTCTTGAGATTATGGTTATTATATTTATCTTCTCCTTCTTCTGATTTCAATTGTTTTGAGCGACCTTGCTGATGACGGTCGCTGCTTACTGGGCATAGTTGTGTGCTCATTCCCCTACTTCTAACATTTTTGCAGATTGATCAGCGAGGATCATCTTGAGTTCTGGAGCTATAGTGTGTAGCTTTTATTGTTCATTCAGTTTGATACTTTGAGATGTTGTAGCCTTCGGGCCTTATCCTTTTGACTTCCGTTTCTGACTCAGTTTCGTATTTGGGGTTTTGGTTTTTGCTTCCGCTGTATTTGAATACATTGGTTTACAATGTTTATGTAAACTTCGTTTTGGGCCTTTATTGCGTTTGAGTGTTTTAGAGCCTTGCGTTATTAGGTAGTAATACGCGGCGTGTAGCACCCTTAACTCTTAGGCCGGTTTTAGGGGTGTTACATTTAGTGGTATCAGAGCCAGGTTTGGCTTTCTTTGGTGTCTGTGGGGGTGTTTGCTGGTGTGAGAGTCAGTTGTGACAGTGGTTGACAGTATGAGTTAGTTCTGACAAGTTTTGGATTTGTATATCTTAGAATGGCTCCTCGTAGGACACCAGTGACCCCTCAGGGAGATGCTGCGGATGTAGTGCAGCAGTTTGTGACGCAGTTGATGCAGACGATGGCTGCAGCTGCTGGGGGAGCTGGTGGAGGAGCTGGTGGTGCTGGCCCAGCAGGGGCGAATGCAGTGGGAGGCCGAGTCCGAGCACTCCAGGAGTTCATGAAGCTAAAGCCACCTTCTTTCGACGGCTGTGGCGACCCTCAAGAGGCAAGCCATTGGATTACTGAGGTCGAGGACCTGCTGAGAGTGATGGGGTCGGAGGACGACCAGAAGGTAGACTTCGCTACGTTCCTCTTCAAGGGGGAGGCGAAGGAGTGGTGGCGCATGGTGATGGGTAGACATCCCCAGCCTTGGACCTGTGATCAGTTCTGCTTGGAGTTCAACAAGCAGTTCTATCCGGATGTCTACAAGGACCAGAAGATCAATGAGTACAACTGGCTGCGTCAGGGAAGAGATATGACCGTATAGGAGTACGTGAGGAAGTTCGTGACTCTGTCGAAGTATGCTCTGGAGCCAGATGAGCATAGGAAGGCTCGTAAGTTCGAGAGCGGTTTGAGGCCAGACATCAGGTCGGCGGTGACACCTCTTCGTCACCGGACTTTCAGAGATGTAGCGGATGTCGCCCTGCTGGTAGAGGCTGACATCAGGGGCAGACAGCCGGGCAAAGACCATAAGGGGAAGAGGCGTGCTGAGGAGCCTCAGAAGAAGGAGGCTGCTCCTCCTCAGAAGAAGCAGACCTATGGAGATCGCCGGGGAGCTTCTTCATCTTCGTCAGCTGGGGCGAAGTGTGGGGCTTGTGGTCGCTCCCATCCTGGTAGGGAGTGCTACAAGAAGACTGGTGCCTGCTTTAAGTGCGGGTCGATGGAGCACCGGATCGCTCAGTGCCCTCAGGCATCCAGTAGAGGCTCAGGGGAGAGAGGCACCGGCTCAGATTCAGGGGCGAGGTCCGATCAGAAGAAGCCTCAGACTCAGGCCCGGGTTTATGCTATGGCTGGAGAGCGTGATCGTGCTGGTGATCGCGTCATCTCAGGTATTCTCCAGATCCATTCTCGAGATGTATTTTGTCTGTTTGACTCGGGAGCTACGCATTCCTTTGTCTGCTATGATTTATTGGGTGATCTTGGATTGACTGCTGTGTCTAGTGAGGTAGACCTATGTGTGAGTAGTCCGTTAGGTGGGGTTGCCCCTTGTGTGCTGGATTCTGTGTGTAAGACTTGTCCCATAGTAGTTCGGGACAAGACCTTTTGTGCTGACCTCATCCCGATGCGGATGACCTGTTTTGATGTGATCCTGGGCATGGATTGGCTAGCAGAGCACCATGCCCATATAGATTGTGCAGCGAAGAGAGTGGTGTTCGACTTGCCAGACGGGACTCGCTTTGCTTTCTCTGGGAATGCAGTTCCATGTGCGCCGGTGATTGTGTCAGCGATGCAGGCAGCCAGTTTCTTGAGGAAGGGCTGCCAGGGCTTCTTATGTTATCTGCCAGAGGTGCGTGAGGGATCTAGCTTGGAGAGCATCCCGATCGTCAGAGAGTTCCCAGAGGTCTTCCAGGACGACGTGCCCGGACTTCCACCAGTGCGAGAGGTGGAGTTCACCATCGATTTAGCGCCAGAGACTCAGCCCATCTCTAAGGCCCCTTACCGTATGAGTCCGGCGGAGTTGAAGGAGCTGAAGGTCCAGCTTCAGGAGCTGTTAGATAAGGGCTTCATACGCCCTAGTGTTTCGCCTTGGGGA
Source organism: Limonium bicolor (assembly GCA_023374045.1). NCBI lineage: Eukaryota > Viridiplantae > Streptophyta > Magnoliopsida > Caryophyllales > Plumbaginaceae > Limonium > Limonium bicolor. Next base: position 163,550,335 of record CM041776.1, on the reverse strand, counting down.
GCGCCAGTGCTGTTTGTGAAGAAGAAGGATGGGACCTTCTGTTTGTGCATCGACTATAGAGAGCTGAACAAGGTGACCATCAAGAACCGCTATCCCCTTCCTCGCATAGATGATTTGTTTGACCAGTTGGCGGGCGCCATAGTGTTCTCGAAGATAGATCTTCGTTCGGGCTACCATCAGTTGAGGATTAAGGCCGAAGATGTGCCTAAGTCCGCTTTAGGACTCGTTATGGTCATTACGAGTTCCTAGTCATGCCTTTTGGTCTGACTAATGCTCCATCAGTATTCATGGATATGATGAACCGGGTTTTCAAACCCTATCTGGATCAGTTTGTAGTGGTCTTCATAGATGATATCTTGGTGTACTCCAGGAGCGCAGAGGAGCATGAGGAGCATCTGAGGATTGTTTTGCAGACGCTGAAGGATCGTGAGCTGTATGCTAAGTTGAAGAAGTGTGACTTCTGGCTTGATCGCGTGGTATTCTTGGGACATGTGGTCTCGAAGGACGGTATCTCAGTGGATCCTGAGAAGATTAGAGCTGTGATGGAGTGGGCGAGGCCCACGAATGTTGCTGAGATTCGTAGTTTCCTTGGGTTAGCTGGGTACTATAGGAAGTTCGTCGAGGGATTCTCTAAGATTGTATCCCCGCTGACCCGTCTGTTGAGGAAGGAGATTAAGTATGAGTGGAGCGAGGCTTGCGAGCAGAGCTTCCAGGAGATTAAGAAGAGACTGACGACGGCACCGATTCTGACTTTGCCTTCTGGGACCGAGGGATTCGAGGTCTTCTGCGATGCGTCCCATAAGGGACTGGGATGTGTTCTGATGCAGCAGGGTAAGGTGGTGGCTTATGGCTCTCGACAGCTTAAGCCCTATGAGAAGAACTACCCTACCCACGACCTGGAGTTGGCAGCTGTAGTGTTCGCGCTGAAGATTTGGAGGCATTATCTGTATGGGGCGTCGTGTAAGGTTTACACTGACCACAAGAGTCTCAAGTATTTGTTCACTCAGAAGGAGCTGAACTTGAGACAGAGGAGGTGGTTGGAGCTACTTCACGACTACGATTTAGAGATCCTCTACCACCCGGGTAGAGCGAATGTTGTTGCAGATGCTTTGAGCCGGAGAGGTGCTTCGGGTGTGTAGACACCAAAAATTCTCACCCCATAATGCAAATTCCGAAATAATAAGAGGGGTCGTTGCCTTTCCTTTTCAAAACATATTGACGTGCATGCCAAAATGAAACCATCGTTTTATAGTCTTTTTCAAAGCATTTCATAAAAACACGATTTTGCTAAAACAAGTTTTCAAACGACAATACGGTTTTAAACTCTTTACGTTTTGAATCTTATTTTTAATTGTATTCCATACTTTCACGTTATTAGATTAATCATCTCATCTTATTGTATATACTTCCTTTTGGGTTCGTCTCGTTTTTGAAGAGTTATCCAGTCGAACTTAGAGCTCTTGTAATATTTCTCCCATGGCTATACTGTAGGTCGACCCAGTGTAACTGGTCAAAACACTCAATGTACTACCCAGTGGTTAGAGGTTCGATTCCTGGCATGAGCAAAGAGCATTTTCTTCATTTCGCCTTAGTCTGTAACATGGTTCTTGTTTATTTTTGTACATATACTTACTGAATGCTGTCACAGTTCAACCGGTTAATGCATGCAGTGATGAGGCCGGTGGTACCAAGTTCGAATCCGAGCAAGAGCATTATGGCTCGTTTTTTTACAACTCGTTTTCCACGGCGACTGGATCAAGCCCAGCCTCACTTAATTGGACCCAATTTGTCACTCCAGGATATTAAAAAAAAAGCCCAGTTCTACAAAGAGAAACCCTAGTTTGACAATCTACCTTTCTTACATTATAAAAGCATGAGATGCCTACAGTAAGACCACGTTTTTCATTACCCAGCCGACACAAATACCGATTTACATTCCTCTGCATGTCGTTCTTCCTTCTTCCATTTTCGAAACCAGGAAGTTAAGAAACCCAAACCGATACTTCTCCTTCTTCATCGAAGAGCCACCATTCTCCTCTCTCGAGATTTCATCCCGCAAGTCGGAACTGTTCGATCCCTCCGTATTTCCGATTTCGTTTGACCGCGATTGCCAGTAGAGTAAGTTCATCTTGCTCCATTTCTTTCCGTATGTTCTCTTCTCGTAATTTCTTCTCTTCGATTTCTGTCAACTAAACCGATCGGCAATGGTTCTACTGGGTGTGAGGATTGTGGTTTTCCGGAAGCTAATTTCCGATGTTAAATCAACTCCCATACTTCGGAATCTCGTTTCCTTCCTTTCAAAAAAAAAGAGCCAAAATTCTCGTACTCTCTGCTTTATTTCAGTTTCGACTGCAAACGGATGCCAGGTTTTAGGTTTTGGTTTCGTTAAGCTCACAAACCAGTTGAACTCCCCTCTTTTTTTTTCCGTTTCGTCATTTGCGTGGATGCGCCACCACGAACACCGGACTCTGAAGTGGGTCTATGGGTTCGAAGGTTGCAAAAGATCACTGTGTCTGTCGGTTTCTGTTTAAGCTTCTTTTGCTTTCTGTTCAAATCTTTGAAAACCGATTTTCGAACTCCAGTTTCATGCAACACCTGTTCTATTATCTCCACTCTCTGTTGATATTGGGAGAATGCCGAGCCTGGTATGGATAATGAAGTCCACGAACAGGTCAGGGGTATTTATAATCCCCCCCCATGCGTACATTACGTTTGAAGTTCAATATCTCTAACTTGTTGTCGGACCGGTCCACCTCCGGTCACGATTCTACTCACGTTATTGCACTTCGATTTGTAAACTGGTCCATCTCCAGTTTTGAGTCTCATTTATTCTTGTCCTAACCCACCTGGTGATTGTTATCACTCTCCCAATCGACTCTGATGTTGTATTTATACCCGAGTCCCAACGAGCCTGAGACGTTCCCTAAGGTCATCCATTTGTGTTATGCATTAACTGATTGAGCGCTCTCCTTCCTGTTGAAGAGTGTGAACTCGTACCATTGGTAACCTATGGGTCTCTGGTGTGTTCTGAGATACTTGCAGGGGACTACATGTGACTCTCCTTGTGGTACCGATTTCTGGCTCTCGAAATTGCTTAAATGACCTTATCATCCATGTTGTGTGATTGTTTCATCTCTTCATGTTCTGTGATGTTCTGGATACATTTTTGCACGTCTGTTTCATTTTGTCATGTCTTGAGATGCTTTCGGTATCAGTCTGGTTTTGACTTACATTACTTCTGGAAATAGGCTCAATAGGGGTAAGATTCTGTTGAATAAACATGCGCAAGCAGGAAAAAGAAATACCAGCTTTAGTTTCTGGAATCCGCCCCTGAAAATAGGAGAGAATGTGAATAATTCGTGTTTTTTTGTTGTCTGATGAATCAGTGGAACAAACCTTAACCTGTTACATCGTTTGCTGTTTTGGTGTGGGTAGTGTTTCAGGGAGTAAAACGTGAGTGATCTTTTTTTTAAAAGTGAAACTTTGGTATTTGATTTCAGATTTTCTGTTATGTTTTGTCCACAAGGTTTGGGATTTCTTTTCCATGGTCTTGTTTTGTATGTACTGAAACCGATCTTGATTGAAATAAGAGCAGTTTAGTGGGCTCCTGCACTACTTTAGAATTTTGAATGGGTTGAGATAAAATAAAGACAAAGAGGCAGATGAGGAACTGAGGTGCGACTAACAGTAGAGATTTACCACATTAGGGCTCCAAGCTGTTGTTACTTTGTGGGTTAAAATGCTGGTCTATGAACATAGCCTTAAAACAAGATCGGTTTTGCTTCTGTGTTAATCATCAAACGTGGCTTGCTCTCTGATCATTTACATTATGCTACACGTGTGGCTTGCTCTCTGATCATTCACATTATGCTTCATCGCTGCTTCTGTGTTGACCATCAAACGTGGCTTGCCCTCTGATCATTTACATTATACATTTGACATACTACAGCTTTGCTTTATTTCTCTGCACCTTTTATTTGATTATTATTTAAACCCTAGATAGCCCCTTAGGTCACCCCTTTTTCTTTTGATCAAAGTATTGGAAGGTACCCCACAACTAGCTCATTTCTATTTGCTTGGTGGGGAACAATACCATCCAAAACTTTGGATTTCTTTTAAGCCTTTGAGGGTACCCCACAACTAGCTCATTTCTATTTGCTTGGTGGGGAACAATACCTTCCAAACTTTTAAAGCCTATCCCAAACCACCCCTTGATTTCACTAAAAAACTTTACCCCAAAAAAAAATGGAAAAGAAAAGAAAAGAGTTCAGAAAAGAAAAGAGTTCGGAATAATGCCTATAGCTTAAGGTTCCTCATTCCAAATCCCTCTTTTTCAACTCCTCCAATTGAATTGTCTCTCACCTTTAATTTATGTTGCATTTCCAAAAGAAATCTCGATTTTGTTTTAAACCCATCTTTCCTACTTGTAAATAAAAGCCCACAATTGACCCACTTTAAACTTGGCCCACCCCTAAACTCAGCCCAGCACAAATCGGCCTAAAGCCCAAGTCCGGCCCAATTCCAAAGTCCGGCCCCTCTCCAAGCTCAACCCATCCCTGAAGCCGGCCCAATCTCAGCCCAAACTTGAAGCCCAAACCGAATCTCAAGGCCCAAACCGAAGCCCATAACTCAATCCTACGTGATCCGACCCATGTTCAATTCAAATAAGATCGGTCCCATTCAAAACTGGCCCAAGTTCCATTCTTAACCAAGCTCAAATTGACCTCAATCAGCCCAAACCCCAAAAATCCATAAAAATCAACCCAAGTCCACAAAAATCAACCCACACTCTAAAAGTCCACAAAATAATCCAAAAGTCCAAGAGTTGACCTGAGTTGTTGACCATTTGACCTTGACCAACTTTGACCAATCCAACTTTGACTTTGACCCAACTTTGACTTGGTCCAACTTTGACCCATCTGAACTTTGACTTTGACCAATCTCAACTTTGACCTAATCCAACTTTGACCCGGTCTAACTTTGACCCGATTCGTTTTTCAACCCCAACCCGAATTCAGATCAACCCAATTCAAGCCTAACTCATTTCAATTCAGTCCAATTCCATTCAACTCGAATTTAATTCATTCAATTCAAACTCAACTTGTAAATCCTGTTCAAATTTCAAACTCAAAAATCTCTCTCCTCAGATTTCAACAATCATTTTATTCAAACTTCATTAAGTTTTCAAAAGAAACCATTTTGTGGAATTTTAAAGGAAAAACTCTTCTCACATCACAGAAAACTCTTCTCAAACGCAGAAAGTTCTTCTCACATATATAGAAAGTTTTCTCCTAAAATCATTTCTCAAAATCAGTGTTTCTTCATCGAGAATTCCGAACAACTTCACAAGTTTCCTAACTTAGTTTTCAAACCCAAAATAAATTGTTTTCGGGGAACATAGGATGTCTAACACCTTCAAAGAACATTTTCTTCCTAGTTAGACATTACTTGTTTCTCCTCCAAATAAAATCCGAGGCGGGGCACTGGGGTCGTAACCTCCCTTGTCGCAGTCTGGATCTCTTTAGGCGGGGCATTAGGGTGACAAACCTCCCCTGATTGCAGCCTAGATTTTTACAAGGGGGGTGCTAGGGATGTGACTGCCTTCCTAGTTGCAGCCGGGATTTCAGAATCGTCTAACTCCCTTCCACTCGATTTCAATATTTTCAGTTTTAACGTTTTAAAATCCGGGAGTTAGAGATGTTATTAGGGTTCGACCGAGAACATCTCATTCATGGTGTTTCTCTCTGAATCCTATTTTTCGACATAAATTCATTGCCCCATCTTTCGAGCCTCGGCACTTACCATTAATTAAGTGTCGTGTTCGAGGGGGTACATAGGGTAATCCCTCGGGATTATCCGCCCTTTTACAACAAAATGGTTTTCCTCAACCGTTTTCAAACCTCAAATTTAAAAAAACTCGGGATCTCTATTCAAATACCAATTGCCTCACACACTCAAATAATTCAAAACTCCAAATCACTTCATACCCAAATCATCATCCAAACTCCAACTTGCATTAAACTCGAATCCTCTTACAAATTCCAACTTCATTCAAACTTCCAAAGTCTCACAGGCCCGAGCGTCTCATAGACTCGAACATCTCACAAACTCGAATGTCTCACAGACCCGAGCGTCTCACAGACTCAATCATTCTGAGATTTCAATGTCTCACAGACCTGGGCGTCTCGCAGACTCCAACCTCCCAAAACCTAAAACTTCTTGAAACTTCGAATCCTTCCAAATCTCAAACACTACAAATATCCTCAAGCTCCACAAACATCAAAACTTCCAAAACCCAAAGAGCTGAACTACGTAAGGTCTGATCTCAGCGGGAAGTTGAGTACGTAGGCAACCCACACAGGGTGCAACCCCATTCCAAACAAAAACCCTTTTCCCACTCCAAGGTGTTCTCCATACCTCTCAAAACATTCAAATCCCCTCTGACTCCCACAAACCCTCAACTTCTTCAACTCTCTAAATCAGACTTCTAGTCTTTCATTCTATACTCATCCGAATTCATCAATTCTTCTTCTTGGCGCTAGCTTGGCAGAAAATCTCGCCTCATCCACTCGTTTTCTCTCCTCCTGTCCTAATCTTATCCTTGGCTTTTACTGAATCTCTCTAAAAAGGTTTTTGAAAGAAGGTAATCCCGACAATTGGAGACTGAGGTTTCCTCGGGCACCAATCCAAAGTCGTGGTCGTTGCCACTTCTAAGGGGTGTAACCCAGTGCGAACCCACAATAGAATCTCTGACGCGACCAGCTAAGTCCTATCCATAGGCAACAATCTCAGAGTCAATTAACGGTTCTTAGAACCCTCATTCCCTTTCTTCCTAGTATCTTAGGTCAACCTAGGTGGCGACTCTAGTCAATTCTGCCTTATAGAGGCATAAGTCCGCGTGAAGCCCATTGAGAGCGGGTGTAGTGTTCACTAGCATTCCCCATAAGCTTTCCGGGAAAGACGGACGATGTAGTAGGTATTTGAGGGATGCCAGAGTAACGGGTTTTCACCCTCCACAGAATGGCAATTTCTAGGATCTCGGCTTCTCAGTCAGACCATATTTAGATAGACCCCCCCTTATACCGAAAAATCACCCTCCACAGGGTGTAGCTTGTGCCTTGACAGGAGTTCAGAGGTCCGCCTTAGAGCTGCAGCGTATGGGTGTTTGGGTAGTCAGACCAGCCAGTGCCAGTGTGATAGCAGCGCTTCAGGTTCAGTCTTCGTTGGTCGACAGGATCCGGGTTGGTCAGGAAGCAGACTCAGCTTTGTGCCGGATTAGAGAGGGGCTGTCTTCAGAGCAGAATTCAGGACTTCAGTGTCCCCAGCGAGGGTTGTTGCGTTCAGAGGCCGTGTATGTGTGCCAGACGATGCAGTGCTGCGTAGGGGAGATCCTTCAGGAGGCTCATGGAGTGCCATATTCAGTTCCCAGGAGGGTGGAAGATGTATCGAGATCTCAGAGAGTCGTTCTGGTGGTCTGGGATGAAGCGTGACATCTCCGAGTTTGTTTCGAAGTGCCAGACCTGTCAGCAGATTAAGGCTGAGCACCAGAGGCCAGGGTTTGCTTCAGCCCCTTCCCATTCCTGAGTGGAAGTGGGAGAGTGTGGGGATGGATTTTATTATGGGTTTGCCCAGGACTCCTTCGGGTTGTGATGCCGTATGGGTGATAGTTGATCGTCTGACGAAGTCTGCTCATTTTCTGTCGGTGAAGAAGACCTTCAGTTTGGAGCGCCTAGCTCGTTTGTATCTCGATGAGATAGTGAGGCTTCACGGTGTGCCTACTACTATTGTGTCTGATTGTGACCATCGTTTTGTTTCGAGATTTTGGCGCAGTTTGCATAAGGCCTTGGGTACGAGTTTAGCCTTCAGTTCAGCTTACCATCCTCAGTCGGATGGCCTGACAGAGAGGACTAATCAGGTTTTGGAGGACATGCTTCGCGCATGTGTCCTGGACTTTGGAGGTAGCTGGGAGCAGCATGTGACTATGATTGAGTTCGCCTACAACAACAGCTTTCAGGCGAGCATTGGTATGGCTCCGTTTGAAGCGTAGTATGGTAGGAGGTGCAGGTCACCCATCTGTTGGGATGACCTGAAGGAGAGGGTTTTGGTTGGACCCGAGCTGGTGCAGGGAGCAGTAGAGAAGATCAGGGTGATTCGGGAGCGGTTGCTTGTTGCTCAGAGCAGACAGAAGTGCTATGCAGACCAGAGGCGTAGGCCGCTTGAGTTTGATGTTGGTGATCATGTCTATCTGCGAGTGTCACCGGTCAGAGGCGTGGTCCGGTTTGGGAAGCGTGGAAAGCTTAGCCCGAGGTTCGTTGGACCGTTTGAGATTCTGGAGAGGATTGGCCCCGTGGCCTACCGTCTAGCCTTGCCTCCATCTTTGTCAGCTGTGCATAACGTCTTCCATGTGTCTATGTTGAGGAAGTATCTGCATGATCCGTCTCATGTGATCGACTACAGCCAGCTTCAGTTGAGAGAGGACTGCAGCTTCGAGGCGGTGCCTACTCGTATTTTAGCCAGAGATGTCCGTCGGCTTCGTAGCAAGACCCTGCCTATGGTGAAGGTCCAGTGGTCGGATCAGTTAGAGAGTGAAGCTACATGGGAGCTCGAAGATGAGCTGCGTGCCAAGTATCCCTCCCTGTTCGAGCAGTAAGGTGAGTTAATCTCGAGGACGAGATTCTTTTAAGGGGGAGGTGATGTTATAACCCGTATAATTCCTACTTTATATTATATCAGTTGCAATGTTGTTCTAAGTTGGATTATCTATTTCCTTGCTATCAGTTGGGACGTCAGCGGCTTTGTTTTAATTGTCAAGGACGAGGAGGTCATTCGGTTAATTAATTAAGGTAATTAATTATCTGATTTATAAGGAGAAGGGTTCCTTATTTTCCCTTACATTTTCTAATTATTCTTACATCACGATCAGTTTCCTCCATCGAGCCGATCGTGCGTTCAGAGCATCGACAGTTTCTCTGCCCTCTCTCCTCCTCTCAACTTCTTCCTCTGTGAGTTTGCAAGATCCGCTGTCGCGATCAGATTGTGTTGCTGCTGCGTTTCCCTTCTTCTAATCCAGGTTTGGATTCTCAGATCGAATGGCTTGGTGCTGTGTTATCTCCTCTTCTGTTTTCTGATTTTGAGACTTCGTTTGATGAATTCAGAGGTTTCTGGTTTGTCTTTGATCTGCGAGTTGCACGGGCTGTAGACTGTTTGGACTGTGGGATTTCTGGACTCCCGAATTCAGGTTTGTGTTACAGTTTTCGAGGTTCTGAGTTTGGGGGTTTCCTTCTTCGTTTTCTGATTATAGATTTGACATTTTGGGAATCAGTTGCTGTGGATCTCTGTCGGATTTCTGGATTGCTGCGGACTGTTTCAGATTGTTGTCTCTGCTGATTGATTGAGGTAGGTGGTTACTCGATTCAGTTTAGAAGTTCAGCCATGGGGTGTTGCAAGAGCGTTATCTGATTTTGTGTGTGATTCTATTAGCATTTGTTGTGATTTTGGAATGGCTAAACCCCCATGGTTTCCTGTTTTAATGTCTGATTTGGTGTGTGTGCTTAATTGGCAATTCGTGGTGTTGAATTGCGTTGTTTTCTGCTCTATTCGTCTTCTGAAATTTGCAGTTTTCGCAGTCCGAACTTCTGTCCGAGCTTTGAAGTTCGGACAGTGCGTTTTGCCTTTCTGATTTTCAAGTTCGGGGGTATGTCCGAACATCTGTCCGAACATAGATGTTCGGACACACCCTCAGGTTTTCTTCTGATTTAAGCTCGACCTGTGTCCGAACTTCGACGTCCGGACACAAGGTCGGACCTTCCGCGTGTTCTTCCGTAAAACCTGTCCGAACATCCGTCCGAACTTGGATGTTCGGACATTCTGAACTTCTCTATCTGATTTCAACTCGACTTGTGTCCGAACATTGATGTCCGGACACAAGTTCGGACATCTGGCATTCTCTGGTTTCTGAGTCTCGACTTGTGTCCGAACTTCGACGTTAGGACACAAGTTCGGACACCCCTCTGTTTCCAGCATAACTTCTTCGTTTGAACTCCGATTTGAGTGCCGTCTGTGGCATTGGATTCCTTATGTTCGTACTACTGATTTATGAGTGTTTGGCATATTTAAATGCAACTTTGCTTCGGTTTAAGCAATCCTTCTGTTTTGGGACATTGCACATTGTTTCTGAGCCGTGAATGGCTGGGTCGAGCTATTCCGTGGTATACCATGTAGACGTCATTCTGAGTGTGGGTCATTCCCTTTCTGTTCTGTGGGGTTGACGAACCCTTTGGCTCTTTCGAGTCATTTCTGCGTTGCCGAGAGACCTGGTATGGTCTATGGGTCTCCGACCCTTCTGAGTGGGTGCATTGTGTTTTGTCCCCTTTCTGTTTAAGTGTTCTGACTGTTTCTGATGGGAACCCTTGAGTTCCACTCTGTTTCTGTTCTGAAAGCTTCTGGTATTGAGAATTGTGGATAAATGTGTATCTTCTTCTTCTTGTTTTCAATTGTTTTGAGCGACCTTGCTGATGACGGTCGCTGCTTACTGGGCATAGTTTTGTGCTCATTCCCCTACTTCTAACATTTTGCAGATTGATCAGCGAGGATCATCTTGAGTTCTGGAGCTATAGTGTTAGCTTTTATTGTTCATTCAGTTTGATACTTTGAGATGTTGTAGCCTTCGGGCCTTATCTTTTGACTTCCGTTTCTACTCAGTTTCGTATTTGGGGTTTTGGTATTTGCTTCCGCTGTATTTGAATACATTGGTTTACAATGTTTATGTAAACTCGTTTTGGGCCTTTATTGCGTTGAGTGTTTTAGAGCCTTGCGTTATTAGGTAGTAATAGCGGCGTGTAGCACCCTTAACTCTTAGGCCGGTTTTAGGGGTGTTACACGAGGGACACTCGTTAGCAAGCAAGCTACGAGAAAACCATACCGTCACTGTTGGTCGGTTCGGTTGTCTACTCTCCTCGGAGTCCAAATACTCAAATCCTATAACATTCATCCAGTTAGTTCTGACAAGTTTTGGATTTGTATATCTCAGAATGGCTCCTCGTAGGACACCAGTGACCCCTCAGGGAGATGCTGCGGATGTAGTGCAGCAGTTTGTGACGCAGTTGATGCAGACGATGGCTGCAGCTGCTGGGGGAGCTGGTGGAGGAGCTGGTGGTGCTGGCCCAGCAGGGGCGAATGCAGTGGGAGGCCGAGTCCGAGCACTCCAGGAGTTCATGAAGCTAAAGCCACCTTCTTTCGACGGCTGTGGCGACCCTCAGGAGGCGAGCCATTGGATTACTGAGGTCGAGGACCTGCTGAGAGTGATAGGGTCGGAGGACGACCAGAAGGTAGACTTCGCCACGTTCCTCTTCAAGGGGGAGGCGAAGGAGTGGTGGCGCATGGTGATGGGTAGACATCCCCAGCCTTGGACCTGGGATCAGTTCTGCTTGGAGTTCAACAAGCAGTTCTATCCGGATGTCTACAAGGACCAGAAGATCAATGAGTAAACCGGCTGCGTCAGGGAAGAGATATGACCGTAGAGGAGTACGTGAGGAAGTTTGTGACCCTATCGAAGTATGCTCCGGAGCCAGATGAGCATAGGAAGGCTCGTAAGTTCGAGAGCGGTTTGAGGCCAGACATCAGGTCGGCGGTGACACCTCTTCGTCACCGGACTTCAGAGATGTGGCGGATGTCGCCCTGCTGGTAGAGGCTGACATCAGGGGCAGACAGGCGGGCAAAGACCATAAGGGGAAGAGGCGTGCTGAGGAGCCTCAGAAGAAGGAGGCTGCTCCTCCTCAGAAGAAGCAGACCTATGGAGATCGCCGGGGAGCTTCTTCATCTTCGTCAGCTGGGGCGAAGTGTGGGGCTTGTGGTCGCTCCCATCCTGGTAGGGAGTGCTACAAGAAGACTGGTGCCTGCTTTAAGTGCGGGTCGATGGAGCACCGGATCGCTCAGTGCCCTCAGGCATCCAGTAGAGGCTCAGGGAGAGGCACCGGCTCAGATTCAGGGGCGAGGTCCGATCAGAAGAAGCCTCAGACTCAGGCCCGGGTTTATGCTATGGCTGGAGAGCGTGATCGTGCTGGTGATCGCGTCATCTCAGGTATTCTCCAGATCCATTCTCGAGATGTATTTTGTCTGTTTGACTCGGAGCTACGCATTCCTTTGTCTGCTATGATTTATTGGGTGATCTTGGAGACTGACTGCTGTGCTAGTGAGGTAGACCTATGTGTGAGTAGTCCGTTAGGTGGGGTTGCCCCTTGTGTGTTGGATTCTGTGTGTAAGGCTTGCCCCATAGTAGTTAGGGACAAGACCTTTTGTGCTGACCTCATCCCGATGCGGATGACCTGTTTTGATGTGATCCTGGGCATGGATTGGCTAGCAGAGCACCATGCCCATATAGATTGTGCAGCGAAGAGTAGTGTTCGACTTGCCAGACGGGACTCGCTTTGCTTTCTCTGGGAATGCAGTTCCATGTGCGCCGGTGATTGTGTCAGCGATGCAGGCAGCCAGTTTCTTGAGGAAGGGCTGCCAGGGCTTCTTATGTTATCTGCCAGAGGTGCGTGAGGGATCTAGCTTGGAGAGCATCCCGATCGTCAGAGAGTTCCCAGAGGTCTTCCAGGACGACGTGCCCGGACTTCCACCAGTGCGAGAGGTGGAGTTCACCATCGATTTAGCGCCAGAGACTCAGCCCATCTCTAGGGCCCATTACCGTATGAGTCCTGCGGAGTTGAAGGAGCTGAAGGTCCAGCTTCAGGAGCTGTTAGATAAGGGCTTCATACGCCCTAGTGTTTCGCCTTGGGGAGCGCCAGTGCTGTTTGTGAAGAAGAAGGATGGGACCTTCCGTTTGTGCATCGACTATAGAGAGCTGAACAAGGTGACAATCAAGAACCGCTATCCCCTTCCGCGCATAGATGATTTGTTTGACCAGTTGGCGGGCGCCACAGTGTTCTCGAAGATAGATCTTCGTTCAGGCTACCATCAGTTGAGGATTAAGGCCGAGGATGTGCCTAAGTCCGCTTTTAGGACTCGTTATGGTCATTACGAGTTCCTAGTCATGCCTTTTGGTCTGACTAATGCTCCATCAGTATTCATGGATATGATGAACCGGGTTTTCAAACCCTATCTGGATCAGTTTGTAGTGGTCTTCATAGATGATATCTTGGTGTACTCCAGGAGCGCAGAGGAGCATGAGGAGCATCTGAGGATTGTTTTGCAGACGCTGAAGGATCGTGAGCTGTATGCTAAGTTGAAGAAGTGTGACTTCTGGCTTGATCGCGTGGTATTCTTGGGACATGTGGTCTTGAAGGACGGTATCTCAGTGGATCCTGAGAAGATTAGAGCTGTGATGGAGTGGGCGAAGCCCACGAATGTTGCTGAGATTCGTAGCTTCCTTGGGTTAGCTGGGTATTACAGGAAGTTCGTCGAGGGGTTCTCTAAGATTGTATCCCCGCTGACCCGTCTGTTGAGGAAGGAGATCAAGTATGAGTGGAGCGAGGCTTGCGAGCAGAGCTTCCAGGAGATTAAGAAGAGACTGACGACGGCACCGATTCTGACTTTGCCTTCTGGGACCGAGGGATTCGAGGTCTTCTGTGATGCGTCCCATAAGGGACTGGGATGTGTTCTGATGCAGCAGGGTAAGGTGGTGGCTTATGGCTCGCGACAGCTTAAGCCCTATGAGAAGAACTACCCTACCCACGACCTGGAGTTGGCAGCTGTAGTGTTCGCGCTGAAGATTTGGAGGCATTATCTGTATGGGCGTCGTGTAAGGTTTACACGACCACAAGAGTCTCAAGTATTTGTTCACTCAGAAGGAGCTGAACTTGAGACAGAGGAGGTGGTTGGAGCTACTTCACGACTACGATTTAGAGATCCTCTACCACCCGGGTAGAGCGAATGTTGTTGCAGATGCTTTGAGCCGGAGAGGTGCTTCGGGTGTGTAGACACCAAAAATTCTCACCCCATAATGCAAATTCCGAAATAATAAGAGGGGTCGTTGCCTTTCCTTTTCAAAACATATTGACGTGCATGCCAAAATGAAACCATCGTTTTATAGTCTTTTTCAAAGCATTTCATAAAACACGATTTTGCTAAAACAAGTTTTCAAACGACAATACGGTTTTAAACTCTTTACGTTTTGAATCTTATTTTTAATTGTATTCCATACTTTCACGTTATTAGATTAATCATCTCACTTTATTGTATATACTTCCTTTTGGGTTCGTCTCATTTTTGAAGAGTTATCCAGTCGAACTTAGAGCTCTTGTAATATTTCTCCCATGGCTATACTGTAGGTCGACCCAGTGTAACTGGTCAAAACACTCAATGTACTACCCAGTGGTTAGAGGTTCGATTCCTGGCATGAGCAAAGAGCATTTTCTTCATTTCGCCTTAGTCTGTAACATGGTTCTTGTTTATTTTTGTACATATACTTACTGAATGCTGTCACAGTTCAACCGGTTAATGCATGCAGTGATGAGGCCGGTGGTACCAAGTTCGAATCCGAGCAAGAGCATTATGGCTCGTTTTTTTTACAACTCGTTTTCCACGGTGACTGGATCAAGCCCAGCCTCACTTAATTGGACCCAATTTGTCACTCCAGGATATTAAAAAAAAAAGCCCAGTTCTACAAAGAGAAACCCTAGTTTGACAATCTACCTTTCTTACATTATAAAAGCATGAGATGCCTACAGTAAGACCACGTTTTTTCATTACCCAGCCGACACAAATACCGATTTACATTCCTCTGCATGTCGTTCTTCCTTCTTCCATTTTCGAAACCAGGAAGTTAAGAAACCCAAACCGATACTTCTCCTTCTTCATCGAAGAGCCACCATTCTCCTCTCTCGAGATTTCATCCCGCAAGTCGGAACTGTTCGATCCCTCCGTATTTCCGATTTCGTTTGACCGCGATTGCCAGTAGAGTAAGTTCATCTTGCTCCATTTCTTTCCGTATGTTCCCTTCTCGTAATTTCTCCTCTTCGATTTCTGTCAACTGAACCGATCGGCAATGGTTCTACTGGGTGTGAGGATTGTGGTTTTCCGGAAGCTAATTTCCGATGTTAAATCAACTCCCATACTTTGAAATCTCGTTTCCTTCCTTTCAAAAAAAAAGAGCCAAAATTCTCGTACTCTCTGCTTTATTTCAGTTTCGACTGCAAACGGATGCCAGGTTTTAGGTTTTGGTTTCGTTAAGCTCACAAACTAGTTGAACTCCCCTCTTTTTTTGCGTTTCGTCATTTGCGTGGATGCGCCACCACGAACATCGGACTCTGAAGTGGGTCTATGGGTTCGAAGGTTGCAAAAGATCACTGTGTCTGTCGGTTTCTGTTTAAGCTTCTTTTGCTTTCTGTTCAAATCTTTGAAAACCGATTTTCGAACTCCAGTTTCATGCAACACTTGTTCTATTATCTCCACTCTCTGTTGATATTGGGAGAATGCCGAGCCTGGTATGGATAATGAAGTCCACGAACAGGTCAGGGGTATTTATAATCTCACCCCCCATGCGTACATTACGTTTGAAGTTCAATATCTCTAACTTGTTGCCGGACCGGTCCACCTCCGGTCACGATTCTACTCACGTTATTGCACTTCGATTTGTAAACTGGTCCATCTCCAGTTTTGAGTCTCATTTATTCTTGTCCTAACCCACCTGGTGATTGTTATCACTCTCCCAATCGACTTGATGTTGTATTTATACCCGAGTCTCAACGAGCCTGAGACGTTCCCTAAGGTCATCCATTTGTGTTATGCATTAACTGATTGAGCGCTCTCCTTCCTGTTGAAGAGTGTGAACTCGTACCATTGGTAACCTATGGGTCTCTGGTGTGTTCTGAGATACTTGCAGGGGACTACATGTGACTCTCCTTGTGGTACCGATTTCTGGCTCTCGAAATTGCTTAAATGACCTTATCATCCATGTTGTGTGATTGTTTCATCTCTTCATGTTCTGTGATGTTCTGGATACATTTTTGCACGTCTGTTTCATTTTGTCATGTCTTGAGATGCTTTCGGTATCAGTCTGGTTTTGACTTACATTACTTCTGGAAATAGGCTCAAGAGGGGTAAGATTCTGTTGAATAAACATGCGCAAGCAGGAAAAAGAAATACCAGCTTTAGTTTCTGGAATCCGCCCCTGAAAATAGGAGAGAATGTGAATAATGTGTTTTTTTGTTGTCTGATGAATCAGTGGAACAAACCTTAACCTGTTACATCGTTTGCTGTTTTGGTGTGGGTAGTGTTTCAGGGAGTAAAACGTGAGTGATCTTTTTTAAAAGTGAAACTTTGGAATTTGATTTCAGATTTTCTGTTATGTTTTGTCCACAAGGTTTGGGATTTCTTTTCCATGGTCTTGTTTTGTATGTACTGAAACCGATCTTGATTGAAATAAGAGCAGTTTAGTGGGCTCCTGCACTACTTTAGAATTTTGAATGGGTTGAGATAAAATAAAGACAAAGAGGCAGATGAGGAGCTGAGGTGCGACTAACAGTAGAGATTTACCACATTAGGGCTCCAAGCTGTTGTTACTTTGTGGGTTAAAATGCTGGTCTATGAACATAGCCTTAAAACAAGATCGGTTTTGCTTCTGTGTTAATCATCAAACGTGGCTTGCTCTGAAATACCCCGGAATTTAAAACAGTGATTAATTAGGCTAATTAAATATTTTAAAGCTTAATTAATCCTAAATAAATATATAGGAATGATTTCCGAAGAAAACGGATTCGTAAAATGAGTTAAAAACGCAAACGAGCTTTAAAACGCGCTTTTCGAGAAACCGGGGAAAATATGATTTTAAACGGGTTAAATTAACTCGTAATAATTATAGTTAGTTAAATATCTATAATTAGACCATAGTGTGGGTCTAGAGCTATTAAAATTAATTAAACGGCAAAATTCCGGAAAATGGACCCGGTAAATGAATAGTGTCTAAACCGGGGGACGTAACGCGTTTAATTTAAAAAGACGAAAAAACGACCCGAGCTATTAATTAATGTGGGCCGGTTTTAATTAATAAGTGTGTACCATTAATAGCTTGCTAGCTATTAAGTAATAACAAGACAAATTAATAAATAAGAAAGCAAATAGTATAAAGTAAGTTAAAAAGTAAAATAAGAACTTACTTTCTCACCTTCCTTCTCCTTCATTCACGATTTGCTCCAGAGAGTTTCAACTCCTCCTTCCTTCTCTGTAACTCGCGACAACAGCACCCATATCACCCTCCTTGTTTCACCTTCATCTCATTCATTTCTCCACCGAATCACACGAAATTAGTACCGTTGAACTCGTCTCGGTGAGAGCTTCGATCTCCACCCATCAAAGTTCCGTTTCCTCCGTTTTCATCTCCATCGACATGGGAGCTTTTGAAGGTTGAAGAGCAGATTTCAACCTTTCTTCTCTTCCTTAGTGCCTTAATATATATATAAGTAAGTATCCACACCATTTCAAGCTTATTCTACCCTTTGTGAGACTTTTTCCTCACGTGGGAATTTTCCTCTCATTTCAGCCGAGAGCACCTGTTTTGTGGGGTGTTGGAGAACCTCTCCAATTGATTGTCAATCCAACCATTTGGGTTCTACAAGGTAAAATATAGATTAAACTTTGTAAACTAGCTCTTAAAACATATATTAGGTTTTGTGGAGGGAAGTGAATTGATTGTGTTTGTGTGATGGGCTGCGGTTGTAGTTGGCAATCCAAGGCCTTGTGTGGTGTGGAAAAACAAGAGGAGAAAGTGGGAACAAGATAAAGAGGAAGAAGAGGTGTGGAAACTGAAAGTGAAACAAGGTAAAAAGCTTACCTTGTATCGGTTTTCTTCCTTGTGAAATTGATGTTTGAGTGTTGAATAATAACTGGAGTTTAGTAGTCTTGGTATTTCAATATGGTATGTGAAACAGAGGGTATTAATGTGTTTGAGTGTGAATATTAAACTTAGAAGCTAAGCTGTTTTACATATGTGGGCAAGTGGGATTTTGTTGTGCTATAATTGTGTAAACAAAACAGGTGGGTTGTGAACTTTTAGAGTGTGGTGAAAATTCTTGGAGAAGTAATTAGTTGCTGTCAAAATTCACCTAGGTTGATAGCAGGAGTTTTCTGTTTTGAAGAGGATGCCAAACCTGTTACAAAACTGATATAAAACAGAAAAGAAAACAAGGTTGTAAGTGTAGATAATCTAAGGGAATTTAACTAGATTGGTGAGTGTACTTAGGGCTTGGTTTAAGGTGGTTAGGTGGGTAATTAGATGCTAAAACATGTGGGATTACATGTAGGAAGATTGGGGAAGAAATGAGTAAGGAAGGAAGTGAAAAACAAAAGCTGTAGATAGGTTCTGGACCGGACCGACCCAGAGGTTGGGTCGGACGGTGGGTCGGTCGGATACTGACCACAGAACCAAACCATTCGGGAACGGACCGACCCAGGAGCCGTGGGTCGGACATGGGTCGGTCGGAGCTTAGACAACGGACTGAAACTTTCGGTAATGGACCGACCCAGAAGTGTATGGGTCGGTCAGAACAGTTCTGGGTCGGTCGGGACTATTTCAGAAGACGGAAAACTTACTGGAATGGACCGACCCAAAGGGTTGGGTCGGTCGGTGGGTCGGTCGGCCCTAACTTATTAAAAAAAAAAAAAAATAGTTTTAAGTGGTTTATAAGCTAGGGAATGGTATGGTAATGATATTATAGGTTAATTAGGACTTGACTAATGACATGTGAAGGTCATTAAGGGCTTAAATAAGATTGAGTGATAATGTGAAACATGAACTTGTTGAGTTAAGTTTGAAACATAAAGATTAAGTAAGTAAAATACGGGAAACGTTAGTGGAGTAACGAGTTAGGTTAATTATGGTTAATTGACCTCCCGAATTAATGTATGTTATAGGACCCGATTAGTTGGACTCCGAGAGAGTAAGTCAACGGGCAAGATACGACGGTGAACGGTATGGTTTTCTCATGCCCTGTATCCTAACTTGGTTACTCTGATTTGTGTGTTTGTGTGTTTATGTGCAATCACCTAATCAAGATTTAATGCATGAATATGATTAATGGTATTACCTTGTATATTGTGTGCTTGACTTTGCACCCTACGAACTATGTCTTGAAAGACTAGTTTGTATAATTCATGAAATGTTGAATAAGAAGAATTCTTGTGTTTGAGATGTTCTCACTAACACACTAACCTTCTGACTTACCTAACTTGGAAATGGTAACTGATGATGAGAGGAGACCGATAGAGTGTCGGCCACGCGTGAGAATGAGGAAGCAAGAGAGATTGCTTACCGAGTTCTGGCCTAACCTTCCCACCATGGTTCCGAACCGTAAGGTCGCAGCCCGGGGAAGTAAGCCAAACCTGAAGCCCGGTGGTGAGTTGTGGTGTGTATGCCACTTCTCTGCCCGGAGGTCACCCGACTTAACTGAGTAATTATTTCATGAGATAAATAATGGTTAAGTGTGAATCATGCCTTGTGCGAGAAACATGATCAAGAGATAAGAGACATGAGCATCCGTCTAACCCGGATGAGAATTTGGCTAACACGAGATGAGGTGTGAATCTTGAGGGAGAACCTCAAGGCCTCAGTGACCAATATGTGGGGGACTTGTAATGTTTCCTATGTTGTGTTTTACTCTGTGTGTGGGTATTATTATATATGAATATCTTGTTGTTGTTAATAGCATGCTTGTTGTATAATAATGTACCGCATGTTGGCGACCAAGTAGTTAGCGTACCCTCGCTAGTACGCGGGGTATGCGATTACCATATGCAGCTTTAGCTGAGCCCCTTCGGGCACCATTTTTCTTATTCTTACAGGTACACGAGACGGTTGCTAGTGTGGAGTCCGAGATGTTAGGCTTTTGGTTGTTAGTAGTAGATGGGGCGGTGTACCGAGTTGTACACGGGCTTGTAGCCCTAGTATAGTCGGTGTACTATGTGGTACACCTGTTGCTTTTGTTAGGAGGGATCATGGAGTAGTTGTACGACTATAAACTTGTATTCTTTTGGCGGGCTGTGAGCCCTGTTGTAAATACTTTTAGTACTCGGTAATCTAGTGTGGTAAGTTATGTAAGTTAAGTGAGTATTTCTCTTATCAGACCGAGACTGTTGTTGTAGTAGTTTGGATCTGGTAACCATATGGGTGGTTATCGGTATTGTATCACCCTCGGTAGTTAAAGTTTTCCGCTGCAATTAATTTTATGTCCGTGACGTTTAGACCGTGGTTAGAGGAGTTATCGTATGGGGTGTTACAAAAATGGTATCAGAGCGAAGCCTCGCTCTGATAGAAAGAAATACGAGTGTAGTGATTACCGAGTTAGGAAACCTAACCCTGAATGACCGTTAAGTTAACGGATACCCTTTTTCGTCTATTATGGCGATACAATGCTTAAACTCTAGACCGTTTGGTCGCATCACCTGATGTAAATTGTTAATGGTTCAGATGTCCGGAAGAGGACGAGGTCGAACCCGGGGGGGCTGCTGAGGAGCCAGAACCGCAGACGATAGCTGAGATCGTCGCGGCTACGGTAGCGCAGATGCTACCACAGGTTATTGCAGCTGTGCAGCAGACACAGCAGACTCAGCAGACACAGGCTGAGCCACCCCCACCACCCAGAGAGACAAATTGGGTGAAAGCTGTAGCTGACCTACGACCTGCTTGCTTCCAGGGTGAGAGCGATCCAGCTAAGCTCGAGGCTTACATCTCCGAGATGGAGACGGCCTTCGAGACCCTCGAGACTCCTGCTGGAGTGAGGGTGAGAATAGCTGCCTATTATCTGAAGGGTGCCGCTATGGACTGGTGGAAGCTAGTCAAGGGCGAGCACGTCGCCGACCCTGCATTCGGCTGGGATGCCTTCACTGCTCTTCTACGTTCCAAATACTACCCCGAGCATGTGAAGACAAAGAAGCGGCTCGAATTAGATGCTTGAAGATGACGGATAAGATGACCGTCGACGAGTACTATACCACCTTTACTTCTATCCTTCGACTCTACCCGACCTCGGGTTAACCGGTCAGGTTTTGGTCGACCGCTTCTATGGCGGCCTGAGCCATCGCCTCCGGTATGGCATGGGATACACCCGGTTCACCTCTCTACAGGTAAACGACGGTTTGAGTTTTAATGCCATAGTCAATTCAGTCAGTGCCATTCTTGTGTAAGAATACCAACTAATGACCTAATATTAGGAGTGTTACCATGCCGCATCGAGAGTTGAGATCACCGTCCAGCTAAGGGACGAGGAGAACGCGCAGAAGCGCAAGTTCAGCAACAAGGGTTCTGGCTCTGGCGAGCAGACCCAAGGGAAAGGATGGGGAAAGAAGAAAGGGAAGTACTCCCACCCGACCCAAACCCAGAAGACTACCAGAGGAGAGCGGTGCCCATGCTGAGAAGGGCAAGGCAGCTGAGCCATTACGGCTCGCCTATTCCGCGCCGATAGCAGCGAAGCCGCTGAGGTCTCACCCACCTAAGGGTAAGCTTCTCAATAACCAACACTCGTGTGTTCCTAAGCTTAGTGTACCGAACTTTGCTAACTCTCAATGCTTCAGGTTCTGGATCTGGCTCAGGCAAGGGCAACTCTGATGGACGGGCCTACAGTTGCAAGTATTGCAAGAACGACCACCCCGGCACTGATTGCCAGGGAAGAGAGGTCAGGTGTTATAGCTGCCACAAGATGGGGCACCGTGCCTATGAGTGCCCTGCCAAGAAGGGCAACAGCCAGGAGTTCAAGCAGAGAGAGGGCAAAGAGGTAGCAGCTGGTGATACTCAGACCCAGTATGGCCAGCAGGGGCAGGGACCTAGAGGTGCTCCGAAAGGTGCACCGCAGAGACAGTCCGCCCTTCACATCATAGATCGTTCTGAGGGAGCTGGTCAGAAGACCGGTTCAGGTACTTTCACACACACCTTTAATCCTTGAGAGCATGACTACAGTCTTAATTACCTGCAGCAGTGAATGACATAGAACTAACATAGTTAGAACATGAATTGAAAACAAGATTAGAACTTATAAGTTGAACTCACCACTTAGGGACCTTCCACATCTGCTATCCTATACCGACTGAACCGACCCTTGAAGAATCCGACATCACCACACACCACTACACCATCGACAAGTGTCAGGTTATCCGCCCAGGTATGTTATTATTAAGGGGATACCTGACACCCGAAGCACAAATTGCCATTATCCGATGCTGCAACAAACTCGGAGCAAGCCCAGGAGGGTTTTACACACCAGAATACCCCGGTGGAGCAACAATGAAACTAAAAATGATGTGCATGGGGAAGGAGTGGAATCCTTACACCCGCACCTACCACAAGCAACGAGCAGATGATGAGCAACACCACCTAAAATACCTGGAGAATTCCAAACGGTTGTTACACAAGCCGTAGAAATTGCACAACAGCTTGAAGCTGATCCCGTACCTGCACTTGAAGCAGATATTTGTATTGTCAACTTCTACCAAGAAGGAGGACGACTTGGTTTACACCAAGATAAGGACGAGACAGCGGGATCCCTTGAAAAGGGGGTGCCCGTAGTGTCTTGGTCCATTGGTGACGACGCCGAATTCCTGTTTGGCGAGCAGAAGCGTGCAGACCGCGCGGAGAAAATTGTCCTTAGGTCAGGAGATGTCTTGGTCATGGGTGGCGAGTCGAGGATGTTGTATCACGGTATCAAGAGGATCAAGTTGAATACGGCACCATCGACTGTGATTAATGCCACGCACATGAAACCAGGGCGCCTGAACCTCACCTTTAGGAAATATTAGTCATGTAATATTCTAGTAATGTTGTAACCAAACACCATGTGTACCATGAATGGTTTTATAATAAAGCAGTGTTCTTTATCAATTTTCCACTTGCATTTTACCATCGAACTCATAAACTTATGAATAATAGGACGTGGACTCGGCACGGAAGGTAGCCTGAGTATACTTACTGAGGCACAGGCCGGTGAAAGCGGCACGATCCTCACGGGAACCTTTCCGGTTAATGGCATCGACGCCTCCGTGCTATTCGACTCCGGCGCCTCTCACACCTTTGTCTCGCCGTCATTTGCGAGAAGGTTGGGGCTAGATGCGGTTGAGTTACCCGACTTTATGGTGACACTCCCATCGAAGGAGCGAGTGCGTTGCACGAAGTACTACCGAGATGCCACCATCCGAATCAGGGGCGAGCAGTTCCCCATATCCTTCATCGAATTCAGTGGTCTTGGCTTCGACTTGATAGTTGGGATGAATTGGTTGGAGCGGCATAAGGGGAGAATCCTTTGTGCCGAGCATAGATTGCTGCTCAGGAGTCCGTCTGGGGTTGCAGTTTCATACCGCCAGAGGCCTAGAGAGCCTTCGACTAGAGTCATCACCGCCATGGCCATGTACCGAGAGCTCAGAAAGGGGCACGAGGTATTCCTCTGTTATGTGCAAGACCTTGAGAGAGACCCTGATTTCAGCACCGATATTCCGGTAGTGTCGGAGTTCCCGGATGTGTTTCCGAAGGAACTTCCCGGCATGCCACCACAGAGGGAGGTTGAATTTGAGATCGAACTTCTGCCTGGTACCGGACCCATAGCCAGAGCACCGTACCGATTGCACCGGCAGAGATGGCTGAGTTGAGAGTGCAGCTTCGAGACCTGCTCGACAAGGGGTTTATACGCCCGAGCGTATCACCCTGGGGAGCACCGGTCCTCTTCGTGAAGAAGAAGGACGGTGGCCTCCGCCTCTGCATCGACTACCGCGAGCTCAATGCGGTCACCATCAAGAATAAGTACCCTTTACCACGTATTGATGATCTGTTTGATCAATTGAAGGGAGCCTCTATATTCTCTAAGATTGATCTCAGATCCGGATACCATCAGATAGCCATACGAGAGCAAGACATTGAGAAGACAGCGTTCCGTACGAGATATGGCCACTATGAGTTTACAGTGATGCCATTCGGACTGTCGAATGCGCCTGCGAAGTTCATGGATCTGATGAACCGACTGTTCAGCGATCAGCTAGACACATCGGTTGTGGTATTCATTGATGATATTCTGGTATATTCGAAATCCATAGAGGAGCATGAGACCCATCTGAGACAAGTGCTCGAGACACTCCGTTTGAACCAATTGTATGCGAAATTCTCTAAGTGTGAATTCTGGCTTGACCAAGTTTCATTCCTTGGTCATGTGATATCAAGCGCGGGTATCTCAGTCGACCCGGCTAAGATTGAAGCAGTTCGCTCTTGGCCTAGACCCAGGAATGTTACCGACATCCGGAGCTTCCTAGGGCTAGCCGGTTACTATAGAAGGTTTGTGAAAGATTTCTCAAAGGTCGCTAAGCCTATGACGGCTTTGATGAAGAAGGACGCACCGTTTGTGTGGACCGATGACTGTGAGATTTCCTTTCAGAGCCTGAAAGACTCGTTGACCTCTGCGCCCGTCCTTACCATTCCTGAGGGTTCAGAGGGATTCGAAGTCTATTGTGATGCATCAGGCAGAGGCCTTGGATGCGTACTCATGCAGCACGGCAAGGTAGTTGCTTACGCCTCCCGCCAGCTGAAGAAGCATGAGGAGAACTACCCCACTCACGACCTCGAGCTAGGAGCCATCGTCTTCGCATTGAAGATATGGCGGCATTATCTTTATGGGGTTAGTGTTACCATCTACTCCGACCACAAAAGCCTGCAGTATGTCTTCACGCAGAAAGAGTTGAACCTCAGGCAGAGGAGATGGATGGAATTCCTATCAGACTATGACATCGACCTTCAGTACAAAGAAGGGAAGGCGAATGTCGTGGCAGATGCACTGAGTCGTCGAGCACACTCGCTCCATTCGCTGCTCGCCTCTTCCAGCTTGGTTGATGAGGTGCGAGACGCTCAGATGAAAGACCCGTATATGAGTGAGATCAGACAGAGTATCATCGACGGCACATTCGAGCATCGGAAGTACGACTTCAGGCTCCACGACGATGGTCTGATCCGACTGAACGGCAGATTATGCGTACCCCGAAGCAATGCTGAGCTAAAGGATCGCATTCTGCGAGAAGCCCACTGTTCCTCATTATCTGTCCATCCAGGAGCCTCTAAGATGTACAAAGGTATGAAGAGGTATTTCTGGTGGTCGGGAATGAAATCGGAGGTGAATGAGTTTGTCTTGAGGTGCCTCACTTGCCAGAGAGTGAAGTTTGAGCACCGTCGACCTGGAGGAATGGTGCAACCTATGCCGATTCCTGAATGGAAGTTCCATGATATATCGATGGATTTTGTTGTTGGACTCCCATCTGCTAGGGGAGGACTCAACATGATCTGGGTGATTGTCGATCGCCTTACCAAGGTGGCCCGCTTCATACCGATGAGGGACACTTGGAAGGTAGCAAAGCTTGCTGAGATATTTGATCGAGAGATTATTCGACATCATGGAGTTCCTAAGACGATTGTGTCTGACCGCGACACCAGGTTTCTCTCGAGATACTGGAGAGCCACACGTGAGGCGCTTGGTACCGAGCTGAAGCTCAGTACAGCGTTCCATCCACAGACTGACGGTCAGACAGAGCGGACCATCCAGACACTGGAGGACATGCTGAGAGCATGCGCCTTAGATTTCCAGGGGAGTTGGGTGGACAAGTTACATCTGATCGAGTTTTCTTATAACAACAGCTACCACGCTTCGATCAAGATGTCACCCTTCCAAGCCTTGTATGGCAGACCGTGTCGCACTCCATGTGTTGGGATGAGTCCAGTGAGGCGGTCATTGTTGGACCGGAATACCTTGAGCAGATGCAATCTGAAGTGCAGCAAATTAGAGCGAATATGAAAGCGGCCCAGGATCGACAAAAGTCTTATGCCGATGTGCGACGACGCGACCTCGAGTTCGCTGTAGGCGATCAGGTATTTCTGCGCGTCTCACCGATGAAGGGCGTGTTCCGATTCGGCCAGAAGGGCAAGTTGAGCCCGAAATACGTTGGACCTTATACGATCACGGAGAGGATTGGAGCTGTAGCTTACAGGTTAGCGTTACCTGCAGACTTGGGTCGTGTTCATGATGTCTTTCATGTTTCACAGCTCAAGAAGTATATAGCCGATCCATCTCATGTTTTAGAGTCGGATCACATATCCCTGGAGCCGACGATGAGGTACGTCGAGACTCCCTTGCGTATCCTTGACACCAAGACGAGAGACACCCGCAACAAGTCAGTGCGGATGGTGAAAGTCTTGTGGTCGAACCATGACGTTGAGGAGGCTACTTGGGAACTGGAGGACGCCATGAGGGCGAAGTACCCGACACTGTTTGTAGACTAGGTTGTCTAGTGTCGTGAGGGTACGGGGCGTACCCCTTTTAAGGGGGGTAGGACCGTTTTGTTTTAGCATTGCTTCGGGATAGCTTTGCTTGTATGTATATGTTTACATTTGTTTGACACAGTGTAACAACCAGTGTATTGGTTGTAGTGTTGTTAGTGCTTGCAGTGTGTTGCTTGCATGGGTGGTGCTTGTTTGCACAATGTGTGTATGACACTTGTTGCACAGTGTATGTATGTGCATGTTGCTATGAATGTATGTGTGAGATTGTTTGTGAACTTGTTGACAGATATGATATCTGCATGTGTACAACTTGTGTGTTGTGTTATGTATGATTTTGACAAGTGACTTGTCAAATAATTGATGCTATTAATCCACTGACTTTGACCAACTTTGAGGGCAAAGTTCCTTAAGGGGGGTAGGTTGAAATACCCCGGAATTTAAAACAGTGATTAATTAGGCTAATTAAATATTTTTAAAGCTTAATTAATCCTAAATAAATATATAGGAACGATTCCGAAGAAAACGGATTCGTAAAAGTTAAAAACGCAAACGAGCTTTAAAACGCGTTTTCGAGAAACCGGGGAAAATATGATTTTAAACGGGTTAAATTAACTCGTAATAATTATAGTTAGTTAAATATCTATAATTAGACCATAGTGTGGGTCTAGAGCTATTAAAATTAATTAAACGGCAAAATTCCGGAAAATGGACCCGGTAAATGAATAGTGTCTAAACCGGGGACGAACGCGTTTAATTTAAAAAGACGAAAAAACGACCCGAGCTATTAATTAATGTGGGCCGGTTTTAATTAATAATGTGTACCATTAATAGCTTGCTAGCTATTAAGTAATAACAAGACAAATTAATAAATAAGAAAGCAAATAGTATAAAGTAAGTTAAAAAGTAAAATAAGAACTTACTTTCTCACCTTCCTTCTCCTTCATTCACGATTTGCTCCAGAGAGTTTCAACTCCTCCTTCTTCCTGTAACTCGCGACAACAGCACCCATATCACCCTCCTTGTTTCACCTTCATCTCATTCATTTCTCCACCGAATCACACGAAATTAGTACCGTTGAACTCGTCTCGGTGAGAGCTTCGATCTCCACCCATCAAAGTTCCGTTTCCTCCGTTTTCATCTCCATCGACATGGGAGCTTTTGAAGGTTGAAGAGCAGATTTCAACCTTTCTTCTCTTCCTTAGTGCCTTAATATATATAAGTAAGTATCCACACCATTTCAAGCTTATTCTACCCTTTGTGAGACTTTTTCCTCACGTGGGAATTTTCCTCTCATTTCAGCCGAGAGCACCTGTTTTGTGGGGTGTTGGAGAACCTCTCCAATTGATTGTCAATCCAACCATTTGGGTTCTACAAGGTAAAATATAGATTAAACTTTGTAAACTAGCTCTTAAAACATATATTAGGTTTTGTGGAGGAAAGTGAATTGATTGTGTTTGTGTGATGGGCTGCGGTTGTAGTTGGCAATCCAAGGCCTTGTGTGGTGTGGAAAAACAAGAGGAGAAAGTGGGAACAAGATAAAGAGGAAGAAGAGGTGTGGAAACTGAAAGTGAAACAAGGTAAAAAGCTTACCTTGTATCGGTTTTTTCCTTGTGAAATTGATGTTTGAGTGTTGAATAATAACTGGAGTTTGTAGTCTTGGTATTTCAATATGGTATGTGAAACAGAGGGTATTAATGTGTTTGAGTGTGAATATTAAACTTAGAAGCTAAGCTGTTTTACATATGTGGGCAAGTGGGATTTTGTTGTGCTATAATTGTGTAAACAAAACAGGTGGGTTGTGAACTTTTAGAGTGTGGTGAAAATTCTTGGAGAAGTAATTAGTTGCTGTCAAAATTCACCTAGGTTGATAGCAGGAGTTTTCTGTTTTGAAGAGGATGCCAAACCTGTTACAAAACTGATATAAAACAGAAAAGAAAACAAGGTTGTAAGTGTAGATAATCTAAGGGAATTTAACTAGATTGGTGAGTGTACTTAGGGCTTGGTTTAAGGTGGTTAGGTGGGTAATTAGATGCTAAAACATGTGGGATTACATGTAGGAAGATTGGGGAAGAAATGAGTAAGGAAGGAAGTGAAAAACAAAAGCTGTAGATAGGTTCTGGACCGGACCGACCCAGAGGTTGGGTCGGACGGTGGGTCGGTCGGATACTGACCACAGAACCAAACCATTCGGGAACGGACCGACCCAGGAGCCGTGGGTCGGACATGGGTCGGTCGGAGCTTAGACAACGGACTGAAACTTTCGGTAATGGACCGACCCAGAAGTGTATGGGTCGGTCAGAACAGTTCTGGGTCGGTCGGGACTATTTCAGAAGACGGAAAACTTACTGGAATGGACCGACCCAAAGGGTTGGGTCGGTCGGTGGGTCGGTCGGCCCTAACTTATTAAAAAAAAAAAAAATAGTTTTAAGTGGTTTATAAGCTAGGGAATGGTATGGTAATGATATTATAGGTTAATTAGGACTTGACTAATGACATGTGAAGGTCATTAAGGGCTTAAATAAGATTGAGTGATAATGTGAAACATGAACTTGTTGAGTTAAGTTTGAAACATAAAGATTAAGTAAGTAAAATACGGGAAACGTTAGTGGAGTAACGAGTTAGGTTAATTATGGTTAATGGTTAGACCTCCCGAATTAATGTATGTTATAGGACCCGATTAGTTGGACTCCGAGAGAGTAAGTCAACGGGCAAGATACGACGGTGAACGGTATGGTTTTCTCATGCCCTGTATCCTAACTTGGTTACTCTGATTTGTGTGTTTGTGTGTTTTGTGCAATCACCTAATCAAGATTAAATGCATGAATATGATTAATGGTATTACCTTGTATATTGTGTGCTTGACTTTGCACCCAGCGAACTATGTCTTGAAAGACTAGTTTGTATAATTCATGAAATGTTGAATAAGAAGAATTCTTGTGTTTGAGATGTTCTCACTAACACACTAACCTTCTGACTTACCTAACTTGGAAATGGTAACTGATGATGAGAGGAGACCGATAGAGTGTCGGCCACGCGTGAGAATGAGGAAGCAAGAGAGATTGCTTACCGAGTTCTGGCCTAACCTTCCCACCATGGTTCCGAGCCGTAAGGTCGCAGCCCGGGGAAGTAAGCCAAACCTAAGCCCGGTGGTGAGTTGTGGTGTGTATGCCACTTCTCTGCCCGGAGGTCACCCGACTTAACTGAGTAATTATTTCATGAGATAAATAATAGTTAAGTGTGGATCATGCCTTGTGCGAGAAATATGATCAAGAGATAAGATATGTGCATCCGTCTAACCCGGATGAGAATTTGGCTAACACGAGAAGAGGTGTGAATCTTGGGGTTGAACCTCAAGGCCTCTGTGACCAATGTGGGGACTTGTAATGTCCATTGTTGTGATTCACTCTGTGTGTGGGTATTGTTATGTATGAATATATTGTTGTTGTTAATAGCATGCTTGTTTGAATAATATTGACCCGCATGTTGGCGACCAAGTAGTTAGCGTACCCTCGCTAGTACGCGGGGTATGCGATTACCATATGCAGCTTTAGCTGAGCCCCTTCGGGCACCATTTTTCTTATTCTTACAGGTACACGAGACGGTTGCTAGTGTGGAGTCCGAGATGTTAGGCTTTTGGTTGTTAATAGTAGATGGGGCGGTGTACCGAGTTGTACACGGGCTTGTAGCCCTAGTATAGTCGGTGTACTATGTGGTACACCTGTTGCTTTTGTTAGGAGTGTACTTGGAGTAGTTGTGTGACTATAAACTTGTAATCTTTTGGCGGGCTGTGAGCCCTGTTGTAAATACTTTTAGTACTCGGTAATCTAGTGTGGTAAGTTATGTAAGTTAAGTGAGTATTTCTCTTATCAGACCGAGACTGTTGTTGTAGTAGTTTGGATCTGGTAACCATATGGGTGGTTATCGGTATTGTATCACCCCCGGTAGTTAAAGTTTTCCGCTGCAATTAATTTTATGTCCGTGACGTTTAGACCGTGGTTAGAGGAGTTATCGTATGGGGTGTTACAAACTCGTACAACTAAAAGAAGACCACCCGAAGTAGTTCTACCCGATCCTACTCTCAGGACTATCGTCTTCTGTCATTCACCTGCAAAATATACAGTAGCCCCTGAGTGGGTCAGCACCTTTGCTGGTACGATCCTCTCATGGCCCCCAAGCTAACGTGGATACGACGACTAATTGTCGATAGCATGGAGGTTGATTAGATGCACAACATAATAGAATGTGCAATAAACAACAAGACACATATGAACAATCAAAGTTCAAACACAATGAACGACTTAAAGGCGTTCCCTTAATTAGTGAGTTCATTATTTAACTCCTTAAGTTATGTTTCCTCTTAATAATAGTCCAACCTTATCTTACCTCAATCTTAATCCTTATCACAGTCTTAGAATACAAACCATTCATTAAATTGAAATGGTTGTATCTTATCTCAAACCTTATCTCAGTTCTTATCTTAATTGAGTCAACCATTCTTTAATTTGAATGGTAGTTCCTTAATTCATTGTTTATCTTGTCGGGTTGAGTAACCCAAGCCAATGAGTTATCAGCTCCATTGGTTTACATAAACAATATTAGTTAGAATTAGTTGGAATTTAGGTAGATCCCACGACACCCATCTCAGTATGCCTCCCTCCTAAAACAATAAGTCCGAGGAGGTCGAGTCTATATGTCGACTCTAGGCGACGAGTCTGAAGACAAGTCATATTTGGAAGACGGTATTTGATAAGGATAATGACTTCCTCCAATACACATGTGCCGATACCATTCCGATTCCTCACTCCCCCCCCCCCCATGTTCTAATAATAGAAGTCTCAATGTTAATGTTTGTTTAGTTAACCTCTTTTGGTTACTAAATAAACAATATTTGGGAGTGTTCCTTAATCTCACACAATTCTTTTCTAAGCTTGTTGGTATGTTCTCACAGTAAGTTGTGTTAGTGCATCACAATCACACAACAAACATAATATTTCGGTTGCATGCTTTATCTTGTTTAGTCGGCACACATAAACAAATAGCACACAAGCCGAGGGACACCTCGTTAGCAAGCAGGTCACAAGAAAACCATACCGCTCACCGTGGGTCGTTCGGTTGCTTACTCTCCCCCGGAGTCAAAATTCTCAAATCCTAAACATTGATTGAATTGGGTAGTTAATTTCTTTAATTAACCTAACTCATATCATCACTAATGATCTCTACCTTAGTACCACTAAATCATTGTAGTTCAAGCTTAACCACTTAGTTATTTACTACTTCTCATTTTACCTCACACGTGTTCACACCTCCAATGGCCTTAAAACTCCACCAAACAACTCTTAAAAATCATATAATAACATTACCCAACTAGCCCCCTTCATTTACTACCTAAAAATCACATTCTCTTTGCAAATTGGTCTGGTCCGGGACATGGTCCGGACCTAAGGTCCCG
Organism: Limonium bicolor; assembly: GCA_023374045.1. NCBI lineage: Eukaryota > Viridiplantae > Streptophyta > Magnoliopsida > Caryophyllales > Plumbaginaceae > Limonium > Limonium bicolor. The sequence continues at coordinate 163,518,656 of CM041776.1, read as the reverse complement.
GACCAATGTATCTGATCACTCTCTGCTACATTTTATGGGTGGTCCGGGTCCTTACCTAGCCTAGGTCCCGGACCACCTCTGAAACAGATTCTCGGCAAGTTTTTGGTGCTGGTCTGGGACTTTATCCAAGGACCAAGTCTCGGACCACACTTTAAACTGTCAAATTTTACAGTTTTGAACCTCTTTCCACCCTTGTTTGTTTTGCCCAATCTTCTTCTAATCTCTCCCCAAGTATCCACACATGTTCTAACACCATTTAGCACTTAAAATCCTTCTAACTCATGGATCACTCACCTCCAAATTCCTTGATCATTATTCAAGTTCTTACTAAACTCTTAACACTTATAACTTAATTCATTACACTTCCAACATGTAAATCTTGTCTAAAACTTCAACTAACCCAAGTGTTTCCTTTCAACCAATATAACTGAAACTATATACTGTACCTCAACATAACCCGATTTGATTTACTATCCTACTTCCTGTTTCGGTTACAGAATCTCGTAGGAAAGTGAGAGAGAGAGTCTTTTTTATGAGTCAAGTGCGAGTTTGATTGCCCAGTGTTACGTGTCTCACTTCATGGGGGTACACTCCTATTTATAGAGTTTTGGGGCCTGTCTTATGTTGCCAGCCTGTATTTTACATGTATAAGTACGATTTTGCCCTCCCTAACATCTTTGACCACCACAGGCGGCCGGCCACACTATACTTCGTCTTGCCTAAGTCCTACTTTCGTCCGGCCGGAGACGGCCGGATGTCTTATGTATTCTTACCCCCATCCGACTGGAAGCGGCTGGATGCTCCATATGTCTTTTTGGCTTGGTACCATTTCTTCCTTCTCATCAGCCCCACAAGTTCTATCTTTCTAAATTTTTGGTGAAGAAAATAGAACTTCTGTGTCTTGTGTTTCGGCGAAAAATTTTGCGACTGCGGCCATCCCTGAGGTTCTTTGGTCTGCTTATGCTTCGTCTTTCCTTATCCCAGTCCCACAAGTTCTTTTTCTTCATATCTGGAGAGAAAAGAACTTTTATTGGCCATGTGCGAAGCTCATGACCCGAACTCGTTCTTTACCGCTTTCTTGAATTTTCCGCCTATCTTTAGCATGGAATTCGCTGGGTCCCCTTTTCGACCAACGTTTGAACCGTCTTTAGGAAGCGTGTGGCTCCTTCTTTTTCCCTACAGAAAGGTGTTTTTTGTTTGCACATGCATGTATATATTATTTATTTGAGCGGGAGAAACTTTCCTTAAAGTCCGAGTTTTTGAGCTTCTTTCTCTTTCTTCTCTCTCTGGCCTCTCTCTTCGACTGTCTTCTCCTCTCGCCACTCTGTTTCACGCTCTTGTCTAGCCTTTCATTGCCTTTGTCCCTCGATTCTGTGCTAAGCTCAACAATGTCTACCTCCGCCGCAAAAAGAGTAGCTTGCTGCAAATTTTCCGCCTGCTATTGAGGCGATTCAGGGCTCTCACTCCCCTAAAGGCTTTCGCCCCACGTTCCTTAAGTCGTTGAAGCCATTTTTTGTCCGGGCGTGAGCCCTCTCCTTCCTCTCTTGACTTCTTCCCACCCTTTGTGATTGCCTTGGGGACGTTGAAGCTCCACGTGGTACCCATATTTACCTACCGTCCCCTGATTCTCACCCCAACGACGACTTTGGCCAGGTATGTGTCTACGCCGATTTTTTCTGCTCCGGCCTGACCATGTCCCCCACACCCTTTTGTTCTAGGCTTCCTTCTCCATCGTTGCTTGTCTCTTGCCCATCTTCACCCAAAGGCCATTTCGCATCTCCATGCCTTTGTTTCTCTCTGTGAAGAAGGCAAGATTTGGCCGGAAGGTACTGACATCGCCCGCTTCTTACGGTTAGGGTTGATCCTGACAGTTTAACCCTAATTGCAAAGTCGGATATTCCCTTTTTGACTACAAGAAGGTTCATGAATGGAGTTCGCGGTGGTTCGTCATCGTCCCTCTCCTCCGGCCGAATCTTGGGTGTCCCATTCTATGCTGAAGTCGCCAAAGGTCAATTGAATCTGTTCCGCAATCCCCTCCGACCAAGCTGCCTATTTCGAGATTCTGAGGGCACAAAGCAAAAAGCCACCAACCGTCGAGGTGTTTTTTACAAAGCGTGTCTATCTTCCTGAAGACCTATCACAGTAAGTGCTTTAAATTTTAGTACAAGCTTTGTTGTCTTCACTGGTTATCTTATCACTTTGGTGTGCTGTAAGTAGATTTCTTCCAGAAGGGGGATAAGATTGGTCCCTTCTACAGCTGGAACCTCATCACCTTCAAGAACGGGGATGAGAAAATCAACTATTACGAAACAATGGATGCGGCTGTCGATGCGGCTGAACAGCTCTTGGGTGATGCTTCTCCTTCTATGAAGCGCTCCAGGCAAGAAGCCAGAGATGACCAAGCTGGTCATTCGAAGAAAAGGAAAAGGTTAGAATCTCCTGAACGTTGCTGACGCCGGATTGTCAGGTACATGGCATGTGAACCCCGAGTCTGGGCGCCATGTCTTTCTTCCCTCACCCCTGGTTTGGGTCTAGACCTTGGTTCTCGCTAGGGCGGGAGTCTGGTCATCCGACTCCGATTTGCGAGCAGTTTCCTGACTTGTTGGGTTCTTTCTTCAGATCCTACCCAAGGGAACCTCTGGAGGCGACCAGACTCCACACTGATCCTCCGGCCAAACAAGGTTTTGTTTGTTCCCCCGTTTTCCCTCGCTCTTTCGCTTTTTTCAGTACCCTTCTGCTTCCGGCTTTGCATACACTCGAACCTTCTGGTACTGACATGGTGGTTTATTTTTATTACTGCGGCAGCCCCTGTTCCTGTCAAGAAAAGACTTAAAAAAAACTACTCAAAGCCGAAGGCCCCACCCAGGGACATCGGGAGAGGGACAGGCAGGGACATCGGGAGAGGGATAAAAATCCGACAACCCTGAGGCTTCGCCTCACTTTCTATTGACGTTGCTGCGGCCAAGGTGCGGCGTTGGAAAGAGCGACGGAGTATCGGCAGTGCCTGAAGATCCCGAGTTTCGGAGCAAGCCAGAGAGGACTCCATGGCCTCTTTCTTCCTCGCCTCCTCCCCCCTGCCCAGGAGTCCTTTACTGGTCCCTCCCAAAAGGACGGATGGTTCTACCACCGCGGGCATCCTCTTCCCCTGATCTCTGTGAATCCGCCAATTATTCCACTGTCTGGAAGGAAGCAATAAAGAGATCCGATCATCCGGACGGGATCTTCGCTCCTCCGCAACTGTTAGAGCTTCGACTCCGATATTCTCAACTATATTCTAGTTGGGGCAATCCCCTGCTGCTGCCGTTAAGTGAAGGAAGAAGGGCTACTATGCTATACTAAACAAAGCTGCGGAGGGGAGATGGGGCAGATGCCATCATGCGGCACTCCCTCCCCAATAAAAGGTGTGTTCTACTTCATGTGGGAGGGCATTTTCCGGGTAAGCATACACCCTTTTTAAGTACCCTTCTTTGTGTTTCCCTTCTTTATTCGCTTTGCTTTCTTCTTGACATTGTGAACTGTGCCACTTACCTTAGGTGATGTCCATGGCCCAAAGCGCTGAGTTCACTTCGGCAACCTCTAGTCCAGGCTCCGCATGAGGAGAGCCGAGCCAATAAGCTCAGAGGAGCTGAAGTTGAGCCACTCTTCTCATGATACTTATATTGATCAATTCACTATGAGATCGACTCAAGGTGAAGGAGAGCTGAGGCAATAAACAAGGACCTGCAGCTGTCTCGGCAGGAATGTGTCCATCAACGTGACGAGTATGTTCACAACTGAAGAAGCTCCAAGAAAATTTTTTCTTTAAAAGGACTGATCCTGGAAGCTGACAATACTTTGATAGAGGTATGCAACCACCTTGTTTCTAGGAAAGATACGCTGGCTCGGGCCTTCTTGACCTAGATATTTTGCTGGATCAGGTGCGCTCTGTCCCCGGAACGAGGTAAATTCCCTCCAGGCCGACAAGCTTTCTTCTATGTGAGAGGAATTCATTTAAGTTTGGAGGCCGAGGCGCTTGAACTGGATAAGCCAGGCCCTTCATGAGAAAATGAGGCCCTTGTAGGGGAGAAGGAAAAGCTCATGCAGGAGCTTAATTGCTCATTGGAGGAAAGGGCCACACTAGAAGAGCAGTCAAAGGCTTCTTTCGAACAAGAGAAGCAGTCTCTGCTCCGGGATCTTGCTACCTTAGAAGAGGAGAAGAAAGCCCTCACCGCAGAAAATGTTGCTTTGACAAATGAGAAAACCAGGCTGGAAGAGAGGGTGAAAGACCTGGAAAAAACCACATCCCGTCCCCAAGTTGAGAATGTTGGGTTGTCGAGCCACGGTGAGTCTTCAGATCTCAATTTTTCCTTTTCCTCCTTTCCTTTCTTTTATTCCTTACCTTTCTTGTGTTCCGGTCAGCCTGAGCTCCACCAATATTTTGGAGCATGTCCGGAAGCTGAATGGTCTGGTGAATAGCGCTAAAGAGGAGTTGTCACTAGCAAACTCCGAACGTGACAAGTACCGAGCCCAAGTCTTGACCCTCGAGTCTCAAGTGGCCAGGTTCATGTCATTTTCACGGCAATCTCAGGAGGAGATACAGAAGCAAGGTACCATTAATGCTCATTTAAAGGAGTCATTCGCCTCTCAGTGCTGCAGGATAGTTGATATCTGCCAACAGATTGTCTCGGAGCACTTTCTTGAGAAAGGGGAGTTATTAGATGATGACCTGTACAACAAGCTAGAGTAAAAAGTTGTTGCCCAGAAGTCTAACTTCTTTTTGGAGCTTGAGAGGTTCTGCCGCAGTCTCGGAGAGACATGCTTCGGCGCTGGCCAAGCCTCTTTTGTCCTGGCTGGAAGCAACATCCAGCCGTCCGCCGGAGGGGTGCAGCGTCTCTCTAAGAGATCCAAGTCTTCTGAAAGCGTTGCTGGTAGTGGTGATAGATTAGCTGCAGAAAAAATAGAATAGGAGTTTTCTCTATTTTCTAGAGGGATTTTTCAGTATGTACCTTTTGTGTTTTACCGAATCTTTTGTAATGACCACACTTTGTAATTGTTTTTACCTGCTCTTGGGAAGAATATAAGTTATATTTTTCACCATCTTTACTAATTTGTCTACTGGAGTACTTCTTTTTAACCAATTTGTTTATTACTTCGGCATTTTCCCCCTTTTTTGGATGGTGCCTATATGGTCTTCTTGTGCAAGCCATGTTAGTTAAGTGTTTGCTCTTACCACATAAGAAGCTTGTGGCTTATTGACTGAACTTTTTGTTTTTAGTAGCCGAATGTTTTTCTTTCAAAGTATGGCCGTCTGGCCGGATTTTTTCTTTCAAAGCATGATAGCCTGCGGCTCGTTGGCCGGTGCTTTCTTTTAAAGCATGATAGCCTGCGGCTCGTTGGCCGGTGCTTTCTTTTACTTTCAAGGCATGATAGCCTGCGGCTCATTGGCCGGTGCTTTCTTTCAAGGCATGATAGCCTGCGGCTTGCTGGCCGGTGCTTTCTTTTACTTTCAAGGCATGATAGCATGCGGCTCGATGGCCGGTGCTTTCTTTTACTTTCAAGGCATGATAGCCTGCGGCTCGTTGGCCGGTGCTTTCTTTTACTTTCAAGGCATGATAGCCTGCGGCTCGTTGGCCGGTGCTTTCTTTTACATTCAAGGCATGATAGCCTGTGGCTCGTTGGCCGGTGCTTTCTTTTACTTTCAAGGCATGATAGCCAGCGGCTCGTTGGCCGGTGCTTTCTTTTACTTTCAAGGCATGATAGCCTGCGGCTCGTTGGCCGATGCTTTCTTTTACTTTCAAGGCATGATAGCCTGCGGCTCGTTGGCCGGTGCTTTCTTTTACTTTCAAGGCATGATAGTCTGCGGCTCGTTGGCCGGTGCTTTCTTTTACTTTCAAGGCATGATAGCCTGCGGCTCGTTGGCCGGTGCTTTCTTTTACTTTCAAGGCATGATAGCCTGCGGCTCGTTGGCCGATGCTTTCTTTTACTTTCAAGGCATGATAGCCTGCAGCTCGTTGGCCGGTGCTTTCTTTTACTTTCAAGGCATGATAGCCTGCGGCTCGTTGGCCGGTGCTTTCTTTTACTTTCAAGGCATGATAGCCTGTGGCTCGTTGGCCGGTGCTTTCTTTTACTTTCAAGGCATGATAGCCCGCGGCTTGTTGGCCGGTGCTTTCTTTTGCTGTTTTTCAAAAAATAATGCCTCTTTATTAAACAATCTTAAATTTTACACATAGAATTTTTTCAGACATTCTTCATGCCAAGAATGCGGCAATTCGTACCCTTCACCATTTTTCAGGCGGTATGAAGCTCGTCCCGTCCTTTGGTGTATGGTGTACGGTCCTTCCCATTGGGGTTCTAGCTTCTTAGGCTGCTTAACTTCTTGAAGAACCAACTCTCCTGGGGCAAAACTTCGCTCCTTTATTCTTTGGTTGAAATATCATTCTACCTTGGATTTATCTTTTGCCATCCTCACTACAGCGGCCACCATAGTCTCTTCGAGGAGGTCTAGACGATCCTGTATTCCCTGATTATTGACTTCTTCATCATATGATTCCCACCTTATTGACGGTACCACGATTTCCGCCGGAATGACAGCCTATAAACCATACGTTAATCTGTAGGGTGTTTCTCCTGTCGGACCCCTTTCTGTTGTTCTGTACGACCAGAGGACCTGGGGTAACAACTCCGCCCACTTTCCCTTCCTTTCATCGAGTTTTTTCTTTATCGCCTTTACAATCTGACCAGTTACATTCTCGACTTGCCCATTTGCCCGGGGGTGTGCCACTGATGCAAACCTTAAGTCGATCTTCCATTCTTCACAGAATTCCCGGAAGCTCTTGCAATTGAATTGTGTCCCGTTATCGGTTATTATCGCCTTTGGTATGCCGAACCTGCATACTACATATTTCCAGATGAACTTCTGTGACTTTCTAGCTGTGATAGAGACAGTGGGCATTGCCTCGACCCAATTTGTGAAATAGTCAATGGCAACATATATGAACTTGAACCTCCCTGGTGAAGCTTCTGGGAATGGTCCCACAATATCCAACCCCCACATAGCAAAGGGAATTGGCCAGAGGATAGATTTCTGTTCCGCCGGAGGATTGTGTATTTTGTTTCCGGGTTCCTGACATTTAAGGCACTTTTGTATATATTCTTTGCAATGTTCCATCATTTTTGGCCAAAAGTATCCGAGCCTCAAGATTTTGTGCGTTGTGGTTCTTTCTCCTTGATGGTTTCCACAAAGCCCACCATGCATCTCTTTTATCAGCTTTATCCCTTCGGTTATGGTAACACATTTCAGTGTCGGTCTTGTGAAAGATCGCTTATACAGTTGGTTATTCTCGATGAAAAACGATGCGGCCCGCCTTTTTATTATCTTAGCCTCCTTCTCCCCTTTCGGTAACTTTTCTTGCCGTATGTAATCTATGATTGGAGTCATCCAAGATTCTGCCTCATCACTCGATTCTACCGCAAACACTTGAGCCTCGTCTATGCTTGACGAAGTTTTGACCTCTAGCCATATTTCATTGGGCACCCTGTCAGTCATACTTGCCAATTTTGCCAAGGCATCAGCCTCGACATTCTCCTCGCGAGGAAGGTGTTTTAGTTCACATCTTTGGAAATTTGCTTTTAGCTCCTGGACTTTGAGCAGGTACCTCCATAGCTTTTCCTCTTTGACTTCATAGATGTTGTCATTCTGTCTTGCTACCAACATAGAGTCAGAGTATACCTCTAATTCTGTTGAAAGTAGGTAAATTTTTATAAGCTTTATCTCTAATAGGATTTTTTAAGAAAGAAAGGATAGAGAAGGTATCTTTTTATGGAACCTGTTGCCCCTGGGGCAGTAGCCACTTCCAAACCCTGGATAAGGGCCTCGTACTCAGCTTCATTATTGGTGACATCAAAGTCCAGCCGGAAGGCGTAGTTCAAACTTTGCCCATCTGGCGCCTATACTACTATTCCAGCTCCTGCCCCACTTCTGCATCGGGCTCCGTCGACCAAAATGACGTATGGATTCTGGGTCTGTTTTTCTTCTTTTGCAAAGTTTGTTTCTGTTATGAAGTCTGCCAAGGCTTGGGCCTTGATCGCCGTCCTGGGCAAGAAGTGAATCTCATATTGTGTTAGCTCCACTGTCCAGCTCACCATCCGGCCGGAAGCATTTGGATTGCTCGCTATTTGTTTGAGCGGCCAATTGGTCCTGACAAAGATCCGATGCGACTGAAAATAGGGCCACAATTTCCTTGACGCCACCACTAATGCAAATAGGATTTTCTCTATGTTAGTATATCGTCCTTCTGTTGGGCTCAAAATTTTGCCGGTATAGTAGACTGGTATCTCCCTTTTCTCCTCCATGATCAAGACAGCTGCAACTACCCAATCTGTTACGGGTAAGTAAAGGTAGAGGTCTTGGCCAGGGGCCGGCACGCCCAGCTTAGGCAGGTCCCGGAGCATTTCCTTGATTTTTTCGAACGCATCCACACATTCTTGTCCCCACTAGAATTTACTGTTCTTCCTTAGAATATTGAAGAACGGGATTGACTTTTCTTGAAGTTTGGAACAAAACCTGCTCAATGCCGTGAGTCTCCCGTTCAAGGCTTGAACATCTTTGATATTTTTCAGAGGAGAAAGGTAGAGGATTGCTTGAAATTTTTTCCGGATCGACTTCGATACCTCGTTGCCCAACAATGAAGCCAAGAAACCTCCCCTTGGTTACACCAATTACACACTTCTCCGGGTTCAGCTTGATTTGGTATTTGTCCAGAGTATCAAACGTTTCTTCTAAATCCTTCATGTGTTGCTCTTTTGATGAACTTTTTACGACTATATCGTCAACATAGGCTTCTACATTTCGGGTAAGTTGCTGACAAAATACTTTGTCAATCATTCGCTGAAAAGTAGCCCCTGCATTCTTCAGACCGAAAGGCATTACTTTGTAACAGAATGTTCCGGCTGAAGTGATAAATGATGTTTTTTCCGAATCTTGTTCTTTCATCTTTATCTGATTATAGCCGGAAAATGCATCTAGAAAACTTAACACAGAGCTTTGGGCAGTTGAAACCACCAGTCTATCTATTGACGGTAGAGAAGAAATCTTTAGGACATGCCTTATTCAAATCTGTGAAATCTACGCACATTCTCCATTTTCCATTTGCTTTTTTTACCATGACAACGTTAGCCAGCCATCGTGGGTATGCTACTTCCCTGATGAATCCGGCTTTGAGGAGTTTCTGGACCTCGGTTCGTGCAGCCAAATCTCTTTCTTCCCCTATTACCCATTTCCTTTGCCTAACCGCCGGATGTTTTGGGTCTACTCTAAGCTCATGCCGGATAACGCTTGGGTCTATTCCAGGCATTTCGTCCGTGCTCCAGGCGAATGTTGTCCTTCTTTTTTCCAGGAACCTCATTAAGTGAGTTTGCTCTCCACTGTCAAACACAGTTCCTATTTTAAAAAATTTAGAAGGGTCAGATTTTAAATGTACCTCTCTAGGGGAGTTTTGAGTTGTTTGACATCCTCCCTCTTCTTGACTTGGCTCCGGGGTAGAAGGTAACTTTCCCTTGAACTCCTTTTGTGACCCTACAGTTTTGACCATCTCCTCACTAGGGAGGTTGTCCATGATGCGGACTTCACACATTCGGGCCATCTTTTGGCTTCCTCTTATCGTAACCACCTTCCCGCTTGTGGTTAAATATTTCAATTTTAAGTGATGAGTGTTGTGTATGGCCTTGAAAGCATTGATGCCTAGCCTTCCAAGGTACATGTTATATCCAGACAGACCCGGTACTATAAAAGCCGTGAGTTTGTCCGTTCTCCTTTCGTCCCCTTGACCCAGGGTCATTGTAAAATCTATACTGCCGGAAGACGTGGTAGAGAACCCTCCTACAAATCCTCCCAGAACCGCCGAATATGGCTTGATCCGGTCCTCAGGCACTTCCAACCTCCTAACCGCTTCGGATGATATGACATTCGCTCCAGCTCCACTATCGATCAGGATTCCTTCCATCATTCGATCGTTTACTTGTGCACGAATGACAAGTGGATCGTTGTGTGGATACAACACTCCATCTTCATCTTTGTCGGAGAAGAAAATTGGAGGAAAACTTTCTTTCTTGGCGATCTTCCTTTCCGGTAGTTCCTGATGCACTTGATGAATGTGCCTTTTTCTTTCATTAGGGGTTAGTGGTCCTACCTCCGAAAAAATCCTGTGAGTTTCCTTAGAAAAAGTTTTGTTAGCCTTCTTTTTCGGGAGAAAAGGGTGTTCGCTTGTAAACAAAAATGCAAAAATGGAAATTCTATTCCCCCTTTTCTTGGTAACGTGATACTTGACAATTTACTCCTACGTGCTCAATTTTTGGGAAGACAGGTGATATAAGATTTTTAGCTTAAAGCAGATTGCAAAAGGCTATAAGAATGAATCTACTTGGAGTAATACAAAAGCAAATTGCCTGGGTTTGTAATTCCGAATGCTATCCGAATGAAAAGAGAAAGAACTTTTACTTCCCTTCCTCACAGACCTGTTATCATACCCACCGACTTGCCAGGGTCAAGCCTGGGGTGAACCTCCTCCTCTTGCCGTCCGCGTGGTGCATTCTGGGCACCGCCCTACTGACCGCCGTATTGCCTTTGTGCTCCAGCCGATTGCTTTCCTTTCTTCTTATTATCCTCAATGATTCGAAGCTCTTTTGCCAGGGTTACACAGTTTACAGTCCGGTGGCTGCGGTTCCCATGGTACTCACAGAATGCAACCGAAATTTCTCCCTGCGGCGGCTTTCTTGGTTGAGGGAGGTATCCTTCTCTTACTGCAGCAGCATATTTCCCTGGGTCAATGTAGACAATGGTCCTTGCCCCCTGATGCTGTGACCCCTGAGAGGAAGATCCGGTGGTTGATTTGTAATAATATGGTTTGCAACCGGAATTTTCTCCTGCGGGGCATTTCCTCCAGCCCCACCTTCTTTTCTGGTGCGGATGCACTTTGAAAGCTATCTGCTAGCTCCTTAGCCTGTTCTCTGCTATCTCAGATTTCAAAAAATCATGGATCATTTCAGCTAACTCTCCATGAGTCTTTGCGCTTTTGTTGCAATCTTTCCAGCATGTCGAGGCTGGGCCAAACCATTTCCAAAGGCTTTAATCAAGATTTTCTCGTCAATATCATCAATTTCTAGAACCTTCTTATGGAAGCGTTCACTATACTCCTTCACAGTTTCTCCCTTTCGTTGCTTGACATCCATCAGTTCTATTGTCTCCTTATTCACCCTCTTGCTTGTGGTGAAATATTGTTGAAATTCTTCAGTCAGCTGTTTGAAGCTGGTGATGGACTGCGGCGGCCTTGTGGAGATCCATCCCAATGCTCTCTTCGAAAGCGTTCCGGGAATAAATTGCAGAGAGCGAGGGAGCTGATCCCTTGAGTATTCATGGCAAACATGAATTTCTTAATATGTTGGGCGGGGTCTCCTGTTCCATCGTATTTCTCAATCGCCGGAGCAATAAAATGCGGCGGGAGTTTTGCTTTTCTTATCTTCTCTAAGAAGGGGTACAAGCTCATGTCTATCTGGTCGTCCTCTTCCACTTCCTCCTCACTAACGACTGAATTATGCTTCCGATTTTACTTTCTTCTCCATTACTGCGTTTGGAATCCTTATTTCTCAACTGTTCTTGAAATACCCCAACCTTAAATATAGTGATAAAACCATTCTAATCCGTATTTAAGAGCCTAATAATGCTTAAGAAATATTGGTAAGGAAAAATAAATCCAAAGGAAATAAATAAACGCTTAAAAAGCGTAAAACGTTAAATAAGCGTTAAGTAACCATAGGAGGTATGAGACCTCGGTTAGCATGTTATATGGATTCTAAAGCCTTGTTAAGGCCTAAATTAATATATGGGAACAACTCCCGAAGAAAACGAATCCAAATAATGTATTAAAACGCTAATAGAGCTTTAGCGCACGTTTTTCGAGAAAACCCGAAAACGTGATTTTAAGTGGTCAAACGAACCCGTAAAAATTATAAATCATTGAATAACAATAATTAAGCATCAATGGAAGCTTAATAGCCAATAAAAAATAAATAAATGAGGGAAATTCCGGAAACGGGCCCGGTTAGTGAATAGTACCAAACCGGGTAAATTAACGAGCGTTTTCTGTAAAAGATGAAAAACGCTCAAACTAGTAATACTGTAGGGGGCCGGTTTTAACAGTTAAATAACCCCCTCTCACACACACACTAGCTAAATAAATAATGAGTCAAAAAGCAAAAGAAGAATAAAAGGTAAAAAGCAACTTACCTTTTCTCTCACCTCCCATTCCCTCATTTCTCTATTCTCTCACCTCCCTCCTCCTCTCCCAGCGATTTCTCTCTCCTTCTCCCCATTTCTGCTGGCGATTTTGGAGCCCCAAAGGAGCTTCAATGGCTTCCCTTCTTCTACCTCATGCTCAAGCCATATTAAAGCTCCAAATGAGAAAAAAAAGTACATATTCTTGCTCCTCTCTTCAAGCTCTACATTCCTATCTTTTCAAAATCCGAAAATGAGCAACTTCATCTCCATGGGTTTTGAGCATTTGAAGAATAAATGACACCATTTCGAAGCATGGAGTCTCCTCTTCCTCCTAAGGTAAAAAGTTTCAAGAAAAATCCATCTTTTCTTCATTCTCTAGAGTGGCCGTTTTTTGCTCCTTCTTGTAATGCCTTGTTTCCTTCTTTGTTTGAGCTTGGTTCAACTCTCCAATGGTGGAGGAACTCTCCTTTGTATTCAAGGCTTGAAAACCTCTCTTAAAAGCTCCAAGGTAAAAACCCTAACTAATGGTAATTTAAACCCTTCATTGAATTAGTGAAATTTTAAGAGATTAGAAGTTTAATTATATTCTCTTTATGTAATTTGGTGTTGGAATGGAGTTTGGAAACTCCATCCCCCACATGGCCGATTTTCGCAAGAAAAAGAGAAGGAGAAGAATTGGAAAAGAAATGAAGGGAATATAAGCTCAAGGTAAGAGCTCTTCCTTAATGCTAAGTTTTAATGCATTAGAATAATGGGAATGGGTAAACCAATTTAAAAACCAAAATGATGTATTAGAATTGTAGTTGTGAAAGTTTGGGTATTTGTGGACAAATATGGGGATCGTAGGCCTTAGAGCCAAAGAATTGTGTATGTGTATTGATATTGTGTTTTGAGGAAGTAATGATGTATTAAGATTGTTTTTTATTGCTGGTAGGACCCTTGTATGGGTGTGGCTAGAATAGGAATGATTTTGGTGGTGAGAATGTGTATGTGGGCTAGGTAGGAAAAGTAGATGAACTATGGCAAAATTTCGGTAGGAATATGTACATGTATGAATGACTTGGTGAATGGGAGAACCAAGGTGTGTATTGGGAATAGTAGAGATGCTAATGACCATAGAATGGTAGTTGGAGTATGAGGGTAGAGCATATAAAAATCTGTAGCAAAGAGGCATCAAAATGCATTGTGGAACTAGAAAGAATTAGTGTGCAAGATTTGGTAAGAAGAGAGTTGGACTTGGGTATAGGTAGTGTAATGACTTGGAAATGTATTTGGGATGCTAGGAGTGACATTGGTAGAGGAAGTATTGAATGGTAGAAGTTGTAACAAAAATCTGTAGCATTAGAGAAATGAAAAACTATTGTAAGGGTTGAAAGGAAGTGAGGAAATTGTGTAAATTGGTTGATGGATTTAGTAATGGAATTAGTGGATGAATTGAGGTATTTAGGAAGCCTAAATGGCACTAAGACATGTGGGATTACATGTAGGAAGATTGGGGAGGTAATGTGGTAAGAAGAGGGACTGAAAACAGAAATAAAAATGCAATTACTGGGCCGGACCGACCTTGGGACCGGACTTGCAAGGTCGGTCGAGCCCAGATTTACAAAGAATGGAAACCTTCTGGAATGGACCGACCTTGGGACTGGACATGCAAGGTCGGTCGGCCAGAAGAATTTCCCGTAATGTAACCTACTGGAATAGACCGACCTTGCGACCGGACTTGCAAGGTCGGTCGACTCAAAAATTTTCCGTCCGTAACTCACTGGAATGGACCGACCTTGGGACCGGACTTGCAAGGTCGGTCGGCCCTGGAATTTGCCAGCGCATTTCCCTACCGACTTCGACCGACCCTGGGACCGAACTTGGGTAAGGTCGGTCGAGTCAAAAAAAAAATTTAATTACAATAAGTATATATATATGTATACCTACATATACACATGTACATATATAAGTATACCATTACTAAGTAAGTAAATGAACTTAAAGTAATAAAGAGTAAGTAAACAATTTGTAACTATACGAATTGTAAGGACTTAATAAGTATGAGTTAGGGAGTGTAAAGATATCGAGTTAAGTTAATGATAGTTAGATTAATCACTCGATTGCATGTATATCATAGGATTTGATTTGTGAACACCGGAGGAACGTCGGATACAAGTACAACGGTGAAAGTTATGATTTTTCATGCCCTGTATCCTAATCTGGTTACCCCGATTTGTGTGCTTATTTGATCACCTAATAAGATAAATGCATGAATCGGACTATTTTGCACTTACTTGTGCTTGTTTACATTGTTCTTGATATTGTCTTGAACAATAGTTTGTATAATTCATGAAATATATGAATGATGATGGAGTGTATTGTATTTCGTAGTGTACTTGTATATTGTAATGGATTTTGTGCGGATGTGTATTGAAAATACATAATTTGGTTCCTCCACTCTCACAAACTAATAGGACACCGAGGAGTTATAGTGGTTCGGCCAATAATCAAGCTTACATCCACTTATTGACAATATCTTTATTACTTTTTTTGGTATTACAACTTTAGAGAGCTTTCTAATGTTTTCTCTCTCTTCTAATCTTGTGTCCCCTTACAAATGAGCCTCTCATCTCTATTTATAGACTTTCTAGGGTGAAGTCTATCTCTTAATCCTTGTACATGTGGTATTACTTTATTGGAGTAACCCTCCTTATTTTGGTACTTCTCTCCTTGTAAAGCCTTCCGGTCCCATAGTGTAGGATGCGGGATTTGGTCATAGAGCTCGGGGTCGGAATACGGGGCCCGGTCATAGAGTGCGGGGCGGAATGCGGGACGTAGTCATAGGGCCTAGGACCGGATTTGGTGCTTGGTGCCCGAATTGGAGCCTGAACAGGGTCCTGAAGGAGGCTTAGGGTCTGGGCCGGGGTCTAAGGTCCGGACCGCTTTGACCTTTTGTCTTCGTCACATTCTTGCCCTTCTCATCAGTCCCACAAGTTCTACTTTGGTACTTAAAAAAGTGGAAATTACAAAAAAAGAGAGATAGAAATTTACATTTTTCTCCTATCTCCTAGTCCCACAAGTTCTTTTTCTTTAGTTTTTACAAAGAAACATGAACTTACAAAAAATCGGTACAATTAGTACAACCAAAAGTCCCACAAGTGTTTTCTTCTGAATCTGACAAATTGGTAATTTTGGGTCATAAATCTTTGAGATAATATATCTTGATGGACGGATCCCATAATATTGATGGATGGATCCCATAATATCTTGATGGATGGATCCCCTGATATTCTGATATATAATATTTAAGAAGGCCAGAAATCCCGAAGTCCAGAAGTCCATAATAAGATTTTCATAAAGAAGACCAATGGTTCTTTTAATAAGAACCATTCCCTTTTTGAAAGGGTGAAATAATATGATGATGAAATCTTTGCTTATACTAGCCAAAGGATGATAATTCCCTTAAAGAGAGAATAAAGATAATATATTTTCCCAACTTTGCTTATGCTAGCCAAAGGATGGTACTTGTGATTCAAGTATGGTGCAGCGTCCTACACCTAACAATGCACCAATTACAGGCGACCAGAGCTCCTGATGGGTCCAGATATGGGTTTTTTTGTTGGCTCGATGGTCGGGTTTCATTTCAACTCAAAGTGTTACTTTTCAAGACACGAGTGCCTGCGGCTCATTGGTCGGTGCTTTTTTTTTACTTTCAAGGCATGATAGCCTGCGGCTCGTTGGCCGGTGCTTTCTTTTACTTTCAAGGCATGATAGCCTGCGGCTCGTTTGCCGGTGCTTTCTTTTACTTTCAAGGCATGATAGCCTGCGGCTCGTTGGCCGGTGCTTTCTTTTACTTTCAAGGCATGATAGTCTGCGGCTCGTTGGCCGGTGCTTTCTTTTACTTTCAAGGCATGATAGCTTGCGGCTCGTTGGCCGGTGCTTTCTTTTACTTTCAAGGCATGATAGTCTGCGCTGTAAAGAAGTAAAAATTGCTCATCCTGCGTAACCAAGGGAAATTTCAACACGCCGGAAGCAGCTAAGAGCTAAAATCAAACAGTTTCTCATAGTAGAAAAACAATATACTTTTCGGTCGATGGGCGCCATCATTAATCAACCAGAAGCAATTATTGTGTATCCCAACAATAAGTTTCCTATGTGTGCACAGACAGATTGTTTGCAACAGTGCTCAGACAGACTTGAAAGATGTACAACGACTGAATTAGGTAGAAGGTTGAGCAAAATTTGTGGTATTAACGGTCAAGCCTATGTGGATCCTAACAGTGTGACCTCAAAACAGATCTATGTAGTGGTTACGACAGATTTAGTATATGGGAATGCATCACTTCTAGATGAAGTACCTACTAGAGATAAAGTTGAGCATTAGAAATTGAATAAAGGTGTGAAAGGGAGTATGCAAACAGGTGTGAACCTATTCCAAGAATCGTAATCGAAAACGTTATTTCGAATGTCTGAATAGAAATCAGAAGCAATCTAGGTGGCCCACTATGCCGTTTTAATAGTGTTGGATGGTATTAAGCACTGAGATAAAGAACTTCTTATAAACCCAGAGAATTTAGTCTTTAGGATCGATGGACTTATCTTTAGTGATTGGCTTTGGAAGTTCGTGGCATGTTCCGGATGCTTTTCTCTAGATTCAGGTCGACGTCCAAGCTTGACTTTAAGAGGAGACGCTTATACCTTCAAGAGTTGTGTTGATTCTACGACTTCTAGCTCTTTCCTTCTTTGATTTAATCGGTCCCCAATTCTGCCTGGAGGGAGGACGCCGTTCTGTGTTGAGTCGAAGACATCATCTGATTTTGCACTTGAGAATGCGGTCAAAGAAGTCAAATTGTCTTCCGGTCCGGCCGAAGACTGAGGTGCGGCCAAGGAGGTCGGGCCAAAGACTGAGATGCGGCCAAGGAGGTCCGGCCAAAGTCTGAGATGCGGTCAAGTAGGTCCGGCGAAAGACTGAGATGCGGCCAACATGGATTGAATTGCCAGAGTCACTAGGGGTTGAAACATTGCCCGCATCAACATGGATTAAATTTCCGGAGTCACTGGGGGTTGAAACATCGCCCGCACCAACTTGGATTGATTTGCCGGAATCCCTGGGGGTTAAAACATCGCCCACATCGACATGGATTAAATTGCCGGAGTCACTGGGGGTTGAAACATCGCCCGCACCAACTTGGATTGATTTGCCGGAGTCACTAGGGGTTGAAACATCGCCCGCACCAACTTGAATTGATTTGTCGGACTCACTAGGGGTTGAAACATCGCCCGCACCAACTTGGATTGATTTGCCGGAGTCACTAGGGGTTGAAACATCGCCCGCACCTCCCGTTCCGGAACTGGTCACGACTTGAAATCGTCCTCCCCGAGAATAATCTGGTATTTCTTCAAAACTTATCAATCGACCTAGCCTTGGTGTCGCTTTGAGGCTCAGATGAATATCGCTTCCCCCGCGTCCTTTTATGGTATTGAAACGTGTATGTCTCTTGATTTTGGAATCTCTTGATATTCCTCTTTCTTGCAGAGCTCTTCGTCTGGCGATCGAAGTCGACATCAACCGCAGCAGTCGATCTTACTTGGTCAAAACTGGGACTGCCGCTTATTGCCTGGTGATGAAGTCTTCCTAGTTATTTAGTTTGCGGAAGACAGTAATTTTTGCTTGACATAACCAGCTGATTAGTGAATCTGTCTCCAAATTATCAATCCTTCAGGTGGAGACACAGTCGGCTCTTAGAACTCGTCCGCCTTTTAAAGTTTGTTTGCTACCAAGCTTTCGATTTCCCTGGCATTAGACTAAAACGCCTTCAGAGTTCATCGATATTCTTGGCTTTGGACCTGATTGATGTCACCTGGACTAGTGCCTGAAGAGACCATTCGAAACTGCCTTGACGCATCGCCCGGTCGTCTTCTTTTGGTCGTTGAGCTTGCACATCTAATAATCTTCCTTGCCTAGCCTCCGGCTTGGCGATTGCGGAATCTCCGTGATTGCATGCTCATTTCTTTGATCTTTGTATGTATGCTTCCAGTCGTTTTCCTACCTCAGAACAAGCAAAATTAGTGTTAATCCTTGATTACTTGAATAGAATGTAATTATCGCAAGATTGATGATGCGTGGTATATCAGATAGTAAGGAAAAAAGGACAGATATTTTCTCAATTTGCTTTTGTTGCTGGCGTTTGATTGCTGCTTCTCTGTTGATAAGCCTCTTGATTTTTCTTCGATCTTTGAAATAACTGGTGGCTCGTGGTGCCTGATTCTTCCTCCAGTTTTGAGAATAGCGATCGATTAGTAGATCTCTGATTTGCTGTTTTAGGGATAATTTTGTCGATTATGCCTTGACGAAGGGACAAAGCCATTCTTCTTGAGTGTTGCTCCCGATCTTCTAGTGAATCGAATGATTGTTTTTGTAAAATGCTCCTTGGCTTCTTCGTTCTTCTTGTGATCAATGTTTCTGATATCGAGTGCGGCTGCCTCTGTTGAGTCGAAAGTTGACTTTGGTGATAACGCGAAATGCCGGAGCGTCCGGATTTAGAATTTCGTCCCGAATTTGATTGCTGTCATTGTCTCCTGTGACGGTTTTGTTTGATGAAATCTCACGTACACGGATCCATAAGATCTTTAGTTCTCTATTCGTCGTGGCTGAATCGTGGTCACCATTCTTGGTTGTTCGTTTCCCACAAACGGCGCCAAATGAAAATACATAATTTGGTTCCTCCAATCTCACAAACTAATAGGACACCGGGAGTTATAGTGGTTCGGCCAATAATCCAGCCTACATCCACTTATTGATAATATCTTTATTACTTTCTTTGGTATTACAACTTTAGAGAGCTTTCTAATGTTTTCTCTCTCTTCTAATCTTGTGTCCCCTTACAAATGAGCCTCTCATCTCTATTATAGACTTTCTAGGGTGAAGTCTATCTCTTAATCCTTGTACATGTGGTATTACTTTATTGGAGTAACCCTCCTTATTTTGGTACTTCTCTCCTTGTAAAGCCTTCCGGTCCCATAGTGTAGGATGCGGGATTTGGTCATAGAGCTCGGGGCCGGAATACGGGGCCCGGTCATAGAGTGCGGGGCCGGAATGCGGGACGTAGTCATAGGGCCTAGGACCCGGATTTGGTGCTTGGAGCCCAAATTGGAGCCTGAACAGGGTCCTGAAGGAGGCTTAGGGTCTGGGCCGGGGTCTAAGGTCCGGACCGCTTTGACCTTTTGTCTTCGTCACATTCTTGCCCTTCTCATGTATATGTACAATGTATTGTGTATGTGGCTTGAATGAATGACTTCTGCTAATTCCTAACTACCTAACTCCTAACATAAGTAAGGAATAAATTAGAATGAGTAGAAGTCCGATATAGCTTCGGCCACGCGTGAGGATGAGGAGACACAAGAGGTTGGATCCGATTCCTGACTCTTAAACTGGTCCGCGGCCCAAACCCCTTAAATGGGTAGCATCCCGGATTGGTGAGTCAAGTAAATCCCGGTGGGGGACGGAGTAGTCCCCGGGCCAGAGGTCCCGACGACTTAACATGAGTAAGAGTAAGTAAGTAAGTATGTATGAGTATGAGTATGTATGCGTAAGTACTGTGGAACGAGTAAAAGAGTAATCTCCACCCGATTAACCCGGGTGGACCAACATGAGCTAACAAGTATGGTGGATTGTGTATGTATTGCGTATGTGTTGTACATGTATTGTGTATTGTGGATTTCGGAAAGGTAAGTATATATCTGATGGCCTGTATGATTTACCATGTGTGTATTGAAGAGTATGTATTGAAGTGTATGTATATATTCCTTGCGTAATGTATTGTAATATTATGTATAAGAGCATGTATGCATGTACGTTT
This sequence comes from Limonium bicolor, assembly GCA_023374045.1. Lineage (NCBI taxonomy): Eukaryota > Viridiplantae > Streptophyta > Magnoliopsida > Caryophyllales > Plumbaginaceae > Limonium > Limonium bicolor. Next base: position 163,498,565 of record CM041776.1, on the reverse strand, counting down.
GAATGAAATCAATCGCATGTATTCGACCAAGTGGTCGGCGTACCCTCACTAGTATGCGGGGTATGCGGTTATCATGCTCAGCGAAAGCAGACCCCCTCGGGGGAACGTTTTTAGTGTGCAGGTACCCGAAGAGGATATGGTCAAGGCACGAGACCGGTGACTACATTTTGTTAGTTAGTAGTAGAATGTAGAGGTGTACTAAGTAGCACACCCCCTACACCTAGGGAGCAAGTAGTTTGTGAGGAATGGGTAGTAGTTAGACTCTTAATGAGCATGTATGGGATTGAAAGAGGTATTCTACTTGTATAAGGACCTTAGTAAACTCGGTATATTAACATGTATTGAACTTATGGAGTATTATATTGAATGGGAAGTTGTAATACCTAATTGGTAATTGTAGTGAAGCTTGTATTTGTGTAGCACTCGGATATTCTGGTCCATCAGACCGATGTTGTATGTAGAAGTAGTAGCCTTGTTAGTCACGTGGGTGACTAACGGCATTGTATCACCCACTGTATGTAAGTAAGTATCCGCTGCGTGACTCGGAAGCACGAGGAGATTGGACGGTAATGACAGTATTAGCAGTAGGGGTGTTACAGTTCTATAGCCTCAGTCATTTCGTCCCACTTCCTTTGATACTCCTCATCTCTTTGCATTAATTCCTGCTGTAGTGTCTTGTTTCCCTCCACAATCTTCTCGTCAATTGATCTGACCAGTCCCTTCAGCATGTCCTCGAGATCTTTCTTGGAGATGGCTTCTGGCATCTCTGAACTCATTTCTTCTTCAACGCAATCGTTATTCTTGGTAGTGCTCTTCGGTGTCTTCTTAGATCTTGGTGCCATTTTGCGTATTCAGATCTTGCAAAAGATATCATTAGCCATTTCAGGATTTCCATTACAAATCGTTACAGATCACTTCCCTGTTCCTATGTGGTCTCGTGGTTGCTTCTTGTTGTTCGTTTCCCACAGACGGCGCCAAATGATACTATAGACTGTACCTCAAACATAACCCGATCTAATTTACTATCCCACGTTACCTGGTTTCGGTTACAGAATCTCGTAGGAAAGTGAGAGAGAGAGAGAGTCTTTTTTTATGAGTCAAGTGCGAGTTTGATTGCCCAGTGTTACGTGTGTCACTTCATGGGGGTACACTCCTATTTATAGAGTTTTGGGGCCTGGTCTTATGTTGCCAGCCTGTATTTTACATGTATAAGTACAATTTTGCCCTCCCTAACATCTTTGACCAACCACAGGCGGCCGGCCACACTATACTCCATCTTGCCAAAGTCCTACTTTCGTCCGGCCGGAGACGGCCGGATGTCTTATGTATTCTTACCCCCATCCGGCTGGAAGCGGCTGGATGCTCCATATGTCTTGTTTGGCTTGGTACAATTTCTTCCCTTCTCAATAACTACTCCTCAAACATCATTATTCATCCATCTTTCCTTTGCTAAACTTTCCAAAGTTATCTTGCATCTCCATGCACAAATCTCTCTCCTTTCCATTTGTTACTCATCACTCCTAAACTCTTGAACATGCCTATACATTTATTTCCATCCGCTTAGCACCTTAACATTGTTCTTCATTTACCTTGACGATGCTACACCCTCCTTAGACATTTCCACCTCTTTTACTCAATTTACTCAACATTCTCATGATCATACCCTCTTATACATTCCTAGTCATTTCCTTGACAATTTACAACAATCTCCCACAATTTTCACTTCCATCACCCAAGTCCACTCATTACAATCCAAACTATAACCTTATTAATCCACCACTAGCATCTTCACCACTTACACAAGCTACCCAAAATTCTCATTGTTATATTCTCTAGTTCATACCTAATTCATCTTAAAACATCGTACACCATTTCCTCCAGATTTTTGCTCAAGTCTTAACATTCCTCATACCATGATCTTGGGGTGTTTAATACACCCACCTAACCTTTAATTCCTCCTAGACAACTCAAGGCCATTCTAAACCTCAAGGACACCTTTGTTAACTCATTTCCACTTAAATTCCTTTTAATGATCCCTAGAAAATCCTAGGTCTTATTAGTTCACAACCACCGCTTAAACACTTTGTTTTCTACTCAAATTTCACCATAGCTTCTCTAGTATATTATCATGCCCAAATGCATTGTTTTTCTCATTCAATCATCTCACACACATCAAATCCTTTCTCATCATATTTTCTCACCCACATCTACTCATTCACAACAAACTCAATATAGTGCAATTATCTTAAATTGCATAGCACTAAGGCTCTTAAATGACCTGGCTCTTAGGCCCTAAATGACTTAAACTTAAACACTGAATTTCCACAATAATAGCTTTCAACCTGCAAATACACACAACAATGCTCCCATAGCAATATAAGTGTTCTTATAATTCACCTTAAGCTTGTCTTACAAACTCATTCCCATTGGCTCCTTAGTCACAAGTTCACAAGCTTGTTTAAATTCTTTTTCCTAGGTTATATAACCCATTACATAATGTAAGCTTAAAGATACATTTAGTACTTATCTAAACCACATCCTTAAAACCTTAAACCACCATTAGGTAAGCAATTTACCTTGTTTTTCTCAAGCTTTTCACACTTTTATCCTTGGATTTTCTTGCTTGATTTTTGGCAATGACTTTAATTCCCTTTCCAATGTTCTAATTCACATTCAAATAATCTAATGAGCACTAAGCAATATGCCTAAACTCATAGAACTCATTCTTAGGTCAAAAAATGTGTTTTAAAGCTTAAAAGTGGATATTTACCTTGGAGTTTCAAGGCGGGCTAGGTAATGAGTCAATGAGGACCTCCTCTAGCCCTTTAGATATTGGAAACAAGCTAATTCAAGGCACAAACAAGACCCTGTGAGAAGTTAATTTTCGGACATGGGTGAAAAATGAAGGAAAGTTGATTTTTCTTTCACTTTCATTACCTTGGATGAATGGAGAACCAAAAGAGCTCTTCAAACTTGATTTTCCTCCATCAATGGAGTTTTCTCATGGGACCAAACTTGAACTTTGAAAAGATAGAAAGGTAGGTCTTGCTCCAACTAAGAGAAATCTATGCTTAGTTTTTTATTTTGTGCTAAAATGAACATTTGGTGGACAATTGAAGATGGAGCATGAATGGAGGCAGCTTGGAACAGTTTTGGAACAGAGAAGAAGAAGAAAAATTGGTGGAAGAAGAATGAAATGAAGAAGAGAGGAGAGAGCTAGGCTAAAAGAAGATATTTTGTCTTAAAAGGTAAATAGTACTATTCTCTCTTTTCCTCTTCTTTTCCTTAATGTGCTGGCTCCTCATGGTGAGTCACCATTTAAAAACCGGCCCCCCTTACTAATGAGTTATTTATGGTCTTGGTTGACCAAATTATTGACTTATGTTGACTAAAACTTAAACTAGCTACTATTTGGCACTATTCATAAACTAGTGCACAAATTTGTGAAATTTTTGGTTTCTCATTGATTTAGGCTTCCTAATGTGATACTAATTAATAAACATGTTGATTAAGTTGTAACAATGGGCATTTAGCTACTCAAAACTCATTTCTAAGACAATTCCTTAAAAGGTGCTTTAAGGAGTCTTAAAGCACATTTTGTGTTTAAGCTTATTTTTAAACTTGGTTTTCATTGGTAATTGATTTAACATGTCCATTATCATGTTAATAAGGTCTTATAATGATATTTGGGTGCTAATCAAAGTCACTCCAAGCTTAGAGCACATTTTTTCTTAAACTGCCCTTATGGCGTTTTCTTGTGTTTTCCTTGGTTTAAATTGTCTACCAATGTTTCTAAGGCATGTTTTAGCCTTATTACATCATAAATTGATGTTTACGTAGCATACATAGGTTTGGGGTATTTCACGCATGGTATTAGATCAATGAAGATTTGAAGCTCACATCATAGGACTCCATTGTTGTAAAATGACGATGCTCTAGGTTGAAGATGGCTCACTTTGAATTATTTTCTCTCTTTTCTTTTGAAGTGGGCGACCCTCTAATGTTTGGTTCACATTGTAGGACTCCAAAGTTTCAACGAAGTTGTCCTTTTTCATTTCTCATATGTAATAAAGTGTGATGAGCCTTAATGCAATGTGAATATTATGGTAACCTAATTATATAACAGAATCCACATGTAATTATCTTTGGTTACATTAACTGTACATGTGAGGATACAAAGCTGTACATTCCATGTAGAATAAGAATGTACATGAGAATTATACTTACAGTAGATAGTTCATTGTACAGTTTTTCTTATGCAATGTACATATTTGCATTTTTAGGTTTACAGTAAATGTAGCTATCTTTATCTACATATGGATATAGGCAAGAATTTGCATTATATAAGTTGTTGTTCATTAATACTAAAGCTATAAAAGATGTACTTTGATTAGAGTAAAGTTATTCACAAATGAAATTATTCTTTTATTAGGCCCAAATAATTGTAAAATGTTTGTTAAAAAGTTGAACTATTTATACAATGCAAGGCGGACTATTTGGATAGTCTTTTTTGTTAGGGTCTACTCCCTCTCTCACAAGCGGACCAATTCAAACGCACGAATATCGGTGTTTGAAATTTTAAGTAGATTAATCTCACTACAAAACGAACCCTTAGGTTTTCCGCTCAAATAAGTCAATACATGAAGCACCCCTATCACCAGCATCTTGGTACAACACTGCCTACATGCGGGTACATTTGGCTATACATAATCTATTTTTACTCAGAATTGAATTTACACAGCAGAAAGTCTTACAACTCTACTTATTGACTTGTCCTGATACTAGTGTATTTGTTTCTAGTTATGTCGTAATTTTTTGAGAGACGGAAGTATAGGTCAATGAAAAGGATAACATTAAATTGACATGGTCATATGGTAATCGATCAACAGTCAAACTAGTTAATAGTTTATTTTTCATGAATGAACAAAGAATACTCATACATGATATCCCCAACTCGGATAGATTGTGGATCCAAAGACTATAGTTCTGGTACATAATAGGACAGTCTGCAACACATGTTAAATGTCGAAATTGACTAAAGCATGATTTTGCAAGCAGCTTGGTCGAGAAACAGGTTCTTTTTGGTACCACGATTGCTCTTGCAATCTAAATAGCATCTCCTCTTAAAACCTTGATGGGGTATGGGAGCTAATGTGAAGCTACTATTTTTGAAATACCCCGTAATTAAAAATAGTGATTAATTAGGCTAATAAGTATTTTAGAAGCTTAATTATGCCTAAATAATAATGAGGGAACAAATCCCGAAGAAAACGATCCTTAAAACGAATTAAAAACACAAACGAACCTTAAAGCGCATTTTTCGAGGAAACCGGGAAAACGCGACTTTAAGCGGGTCAAATAGACTCGTAATAATTTTGGTCAACTAAATAGTCATTAATAAACACTAATGAAGGTCTAGAACCAATAAAATCAATTAAACGAGAAAATAGTAAAAACTGTAAAAAACGGGAAGTTAAATAAACTAAACTAATGTGTCCACTATTAGAAATAAAAATCTTAAAACCCCTGTGAAGGAGTGGTGTGGCCGGCTGCTTTTCTTCCCCCCTCTCTCACTTGTTTAATTGTTTCTAATATGCTACATGACAAGGCAATAAAGTAACGCAAAAAGCAAAAATTACACTCTCTCTCATACTCCCTCTCATTCCCACCGTGCTCTCTCTTTTTCTTTGATTTTCTTCCTCCTCGAGCTGCCTCTAATGGCGATTTTGAACACCCCATACAACCACCTACTTCTCTCCTCTTGTTGAGCACTCAAACCTCCACCAAAAATTACAAAATTGGTACCATTGAAATCCTCTCATCAAGGAGATCATTCCCCTCTTTTCCAAATTCAAAAATACCCATTTTCATCTCCATGGGTATGGATGTTTTTGAAGATGAAGACCACCATTAGAAGCTCCTTCTTCACCTTGTTGGTTTAAGGTAAAAAGAAATCCAAAAATACTAGCATTTCTAGCTCTTATTTGCAAAATAGAAATTTCTAAGTTTGGAGCCTTTTATTCCTTGTTCTCCAGCCGATTTTGGCTTCACCATTGGAGTGGGAATCTTGTTCTTGTTGCTGTCCAACACTCCTTCTATATTCTTGCAAGGTAACACCTTTTCCAAACCTTAAAACATGCTCTAAGCTTTAGGTTGAATTAAGGGCTGATTTTGGAATTTAAATGGTTATGTATTAATGGGATGTAGCATTAGAACATTGAACTTCCATAACCAGTTGGTCAAGAAGAGAGGAAAGGAAAGGAAGGAGAAGGAAGAAGGAAAGAAGAAAGAAGAAAGAAAGAGAAGCTAGAAAGAACAAGGTAAATTGCACTCACCATGTGTAGTTTTGTAATGCTTTATGTAACAGATTTTTAAACACTTGAAATGAGTAGTGTACATGTCTTGAGTAGTGGTATAATGTAGAAGAGAACCAAACTGTTTTAATGCTTTAAAAGACACTTAGAAGCTTGTATAAACCTAGAGAAAATAGATGTAGTGTGCAAGAATTAAATGAGTGATTAATGCCTAGTAATTGTGTTGGAGAATTGTGTATTAGTGCTGTTAATAAACAGGTTATATGAGTGACATTGTGTGAGCAAAAACATGTGGTTAGAATGTAAAATTTTAGGGGAGGCTATGTCAAATTTTACCTAGGAAAATATAACACTTAAGAGTTAAAAACAAGTAGAAAAACACTTTAAAAACAGTTTGTGTAACACCCCAATTCCAAATACAATGATCATCGCCCTAAGTCCATCTCATTCATTAACAACGCAGTAGAAAAGTTCTACTAAATTGGTGTTACCACCGTTAGTCACCCACGTGACTAACTAGGCCTATTCTCTTTACAAGTTACGTCTGACTAACCGGATAATTACTCGAGCATCTAAAACATTACAATTCATAAACCATAACTTATACCGAGTATCTCATATCCTAATACATCATACTAACATCTCATCAACTTACTAAACGAGTGTACATGCACAACTCGTGTAACAAATGTAAAAGCGACCCGAAGTACTCTACCCGCTCCCACTCTCAGGTTGAGTCCTCGTCTGGCACCTACCTACAAAGTTTAAATCACAGACCCCAAGGGGCTCAGCATATTGCTGGTATAGAAAACATGCAGCCCACAAGCTAGCCGGGTTACACACGACTATTTTGTCGTATACATGCAATTGTTTATTCATACAAATAATAATAAGAAGTACGATAACAAACAACACATTTATGTGAAACATTCACAGCTCAAATAAATCGAACATCGTAATGGACGCCCATTAATGAATAACTTAGATTTCTAACTCCTGAGGCCTGAGAATTGTTTAGTTCTCGTGTTTGACCATACCTTATAAGTGTCAACTGTTCTCTTAATAGAACTGGTTGTTGTCTAACTGAAATGTTTATTTTTGTCGGGCCAAAGTAACCCTAGCCAATGAGTTATTAGCTCCATTGGTTTAATAAACATTAATTCTTAAGTTATGAGGGGTGTAGGCTTGACCCTCCTGCGCCTCCTGAATTTGCCTCCCACCTCGAACTGTTCACTCGAGCTGGTCGGGTCAGTTTGTCGACCCTAGGCGACAAGTCGTAGACGAGCCATATGCGGAAGACAGATCTGATACAGATGCCGACCTCCTATCCTAAACATGCATGACCGGAGTCAGTCCCAGATTCCTCTTCTCCCAAGTTCCAGTTAGCTGAAGTCTCATTGACAATTTATTAGTTAAACCTCTCTCGGTATTAACCAACTAATAACAGGGAGTATTTATAACCTTATACAATTGTTTACTAAACACAGTTAATGAACAAGCTCTGAATCAATTCGTGTTGGTGTGTAATGGACACATAATAACGATACAATAAATCAATTTTATGCTTAATCCTGTTTGGTCGTATCACAACAACACATAGCACACAAACCGAGGTAGACCTCGTTAGCAAACAAGCTACAAGAATCCCATACCGTACACCGGAGACTGGCTAGCTCTTAATCCCTCGTTGCCTGATCCGCCAGACGCCTCTGACTTAACTAGATCTGTAACCAGAACTAGTATTAGTATCGTGTGTCTTAGAACTAATTTGGTTCTCTTTTCAACTTAAACCTCTTCCTAGGTTAACCCGGGTATAATAGTATACCGTTAAATGGGTTCGTTCATTTAGGAGCGTTTTCAAGCTCAATTCTACTTCATCAACATACTAACGTCGTTAGCAGTTATTTAGTTGCACAATTAGCAACTTTAGACTTATAGGGACCTTGTATTAGATTTTAGTATTTTTCACTATTCATCTGTATTTCACTATTCATCCATATTTCACTATTCATTTATACAGTCTCGTATTCTACTATTCATTTATACGGCCTCGTGTTTTACTATTCACCGTACTTCACTATTCACATATACGTATTTTACTATTCATGAATACGTCTCATATTTGACTATTCATATATACGTAGTTACTATTCATGTATACGTATTTACTATTCATGTATACGCATTTACTATTCAAGTATACATATACTATTCACGTATACGAGTACTATTCATGTGCACTAAAACTTTTCGTATACGTCCGTTTACTTCTTTTCCCAATATAACTTGGATTTTCATTAAAAATACCTTAAGTAATGATTTCTCCTATACTTATTAAATTACGGGTATACCCCTCGTATACCTTAATTTATATACGGGTCTCATTTAAACCCGTCTTAACTTTGTTTCTTCTACAACTTGTTTCTAAATTCTTATTTAATTTCCTTATCCTTATAAACACATAAAATGTGTTATTTACATTACTTACCCATAGTTTTCTCATAATCTCTATTTATCTCATAACAAGTTCTAAACTTGTTATTTTTATTTCTAATTTCTTCCAAAGTCTTACTTAATTAATTTCTTTAATACTTTTGGTCAATTACCAAAATATACCTAAGTTTGACCAGTCCTTTATGGTCAAACCCCCTAACTTTCCATAATTTACAATATTACCCCTAAAGTTAATTTAACTTAACTTTTTATTCCTTTATCCTTTTAATATCTAATCTTTTGCTACAATTTTATTCTAGCTTCTCTAAACATTTTATAAACTATCATTGACCAAGTTTGACCATGTTTGACCAGGGAAATTACCATTTTACCCTTGTGGTCTTCTTTTATCCTAACTCATTTATTAACCAATTTAACTCTAATTAATTTCTAATTTTAGTAACTAATTTACCTACAGATTTTTGAATATCAAAAATCATCTTAAACATCTCTAAACCACCAGATTTAATTATCTAATGTTATAGTATATAAATACCATCTTTTATTATCTTTAAGCATACCAAAAATCTTATAAATTCCTTACAACACTTATAAACTCTTTATAAATTGTAAACTTAATTATACAATTATTTTCTCATCACTTAAACTCTCAAAAATTCCATATTGACCTCGCATATTTTCGGTAATCACCATTAGGTACTAAAACTTCTTAAATTTTACATATTACTCTTAATTATACTAATTCCTTTAATTAACTAAGTTAGATATTTTTTTCTAACTCAATTAATACCCTTAATTTTCAGCCATAATATAAACCATAGTTTATGAATTTTTCTTGTATATTATGATAGCTTATTGGAGCTTAAATCATAAGGAGTATAAATCTATTCTTAGATTTCATAAACATTAACTTTTAATAAGCTAAAAACTGAATATTAATCACCACAATTTCGGCAAAATAATAATAAGATGAACAATATGTTAGATCATATATAGATCAACAATTAGAACCTTGAAATAGGTAGTTGTAGGATTTACCTTGTATATTAACAATTAGCTTAATATTTAAGCTTGATTTCCATAGAAATTTTGACAGCAATTTGCTAGAGAAATTGGCTCCAAAATTATACAACAAGATGAAGAATAAGATGGGTTAGTATCCCATGCCAATCAGCTGTAACAAAAACCAAAGAACAAGAAGTTTTCAAGAAGGCAATGTTTTACCTCGAGAATCAAAGGCACTTCTGTGTGGTTTTTCCTGAGAATATGGGGGCGCATGAGCTATGGTTGTAAAGCTCTTGCAAAGAGGATTCCAACGAGCTATCAAGCTTTTGATTTGGAGTTGGGACGAGAAAGTTATGATTTCTACAAGGCTTGGTGTTCTTTAAGGCTCAAAACTAAGAACATTGAGTTTTTTTGTGTTGTTTCTTCAAAGAGAGGATGAGCTACGAATTTGGGAGCTCAGATATGACAGGTAAGTGTCAGATTAATGATTCAGGGGACAAGATGATTTGGCAATTAAAGAAAGTCTTGGTGGTTGTAATAGTAAAAAGTAAGCAAAATTGAATTTAACACCTTTAATGACTCACCATGAAGTAGACAGCCTTAGTCACGATTTTGTCTGATTATTTTTTTTATTTTTCCTTGTATTTATGTAACATTTTTATGTATTAAACTCGTTCCTAATGACTTATACCATGTGTTAGGTATGTTACATAGCCAAAAATGCCTTAAAACACATTTTATGTGCTTCCGGGTTCACATTGATTATGCAATTTGTTTTGGCTAGTTTAAATGTTTCCTTAATATATTTACAACCTTTAGAAACTTTGTTCATGAAATAGCATGTTGCTAATTCCAATTTAAACCAAGTCGTTTAGTGGTTTCTCCTTGGCTTTCGTCAGTTTAGTACCTGTTTACTGTGGACTTTGTATACTTAATTTTGTGTATACGCTATGGCTCCTTTGACCATTTAATTGTTGTTACCTTATTTCTTTGTGGTATTTAGGCTCATTAGCCTTTTCTTTACATGTATACATGCTTAAAGCATATTTTTCTTTAAAGCACATTTTCCTTTAAAGCACATTTTTGTGCTCTAAGGTGCGTTTCCGGTTTAAACGCTTATTCTGCTTAATGCGTATTACTAATCTTAGAGGTATTTCACATTTGAAATCTTGGGAACTTATTGGTAGTTCCCTAATTTATTTGTGTTCTTTAAAACACCTTTTTGCTCTAATTGTTCTTAAAGCATGTTTGGGTATAAATTGTTGTTTAACACTTCTTCTAATGTTTCTAAGGAACGTTCTAGCCTTAGTATATCATAATTAGATAGTTCATTAGTATATTAAGGTTTGGGGTATTTCAATCTACCCCCCTTAAAAGAACTTTGTCCCCAAAGTTCCTATGTATCTATATCTCTTAGAACACACAGGTAACTTCGCACTAAAAGATCATATAGATCACTCAATATTTGCATAGGCATTCTGACTCATAAGGTCTGCCATATATATATATATATATTTACCACACTTGTCACATAACATGTCTTTTGCATGTTTTAGTAATCAAAATACTCTTTGTATATTCTTTGATGTATACTCCTCAAGTAACCCTGAAATACCCCTAACCTTTAAAAATTAATTAAATGATCTATTAATGATCTAAATGATTATAAACAACCCTAATATTTTTGGGGAACAATCTAAAAATATCTCAACCAGGCAAAACACCCGCTTAAGATCGGTAAAGCCAAAAATGTGCTTTAAGGACACCATAAAGATTGTATGACCTCAAATAGGATCCAAAGTGGATTCCTAAGTATTATAATGAAGTAAAGAACATAACAAAACCATTCTCAAGGAGAACTAAGCTCAGAGCACCCTGCGACACAAACGTGCACTAAAACACCTTAAAGCACGTTTTTGTGAGATTGCCTTTTAAATTGATTTTTAATGGGCTTAAAAATTATATTATCCTTAAATATGATATTTTATCATGTTATAACCATATTAGGAATTTAATTCCAAATTTTACAGATTTTTAACAAATTTAATATTAAAATATTAATAAAACCCCGAAGTGGGGCCCACAGGAGTCAAATTGACCAAGTATGGTCAATGGGCACTAAAATGACCCATTTAACCCCTTGGTGGCCGGCTGCATTAAGGGAGGAGACAGCATGCAATGATTTGGAGACAAATGATACCTAATGTGTTTACTTTTATAAAATAATGTTACTTTTTCACATTAATTCAAACCTTATCAATCATTCCCACCTTCTCCTTTCTTCCTTGTCCGATCTTCACCATCCCAGCCGAGCTCCCCCTTCCTCTCAAGCTCTCCAAGCTTGTTCTTGAACATGGAAGGCAAATCTAGCTCTTAAGTCCTTAAGGTAAGTGTTTTAATGTCATTTTATGTCATTTTTAGCCCTTTTTCTTCATCTCTTCACTACCAAGACCTAAATTTCGTGGCTCATCAATTCCTATGGCTTATTCTCAGTATTCTAAGCTTAGAACAAGAGCTAAACTCGGTTGAGATCAGTAGAGGGACCAAGGTTGTCCAAATCTACATTTTAAGGTAAATGTGCTTTAAGCTCATAACTTTTGATTCCTTTCGAGTTTGGCTGTGAAATTTTGGTCATAGCTTCATCTTCTCCTCCATTTCGTGTAGAATCTGTTGGTGAGTCATTTGGAGCAAGGGTGACCAAGATCCAAGAGAAATACTCTCTTTTAAGCCATTTTTCCAAGGTAAAACCTAGTAACAAGGTAATATTTCGAGATCTAACTAATTCCTATGTCAATATGTTGGATCTAACACCTTGTGGTGTGTTTGGTTCAGGTCGAAAGTACCTAGAACTTCCCTTGCATTTTTAAGGTGATTTTTGCCTTAAATCTTACATTAATTATTCCTTATGGTTAAGCTCAAGCTTGGAGTGTAACCATATCTTGTTTTTGTGTATTAAACATGTCTAAATCAAGTGGTGATTTTTCCTAGAGGTGGCCGAGAGCATACAAGGATAGATCAAGGTATAAACACCTTAAACTTATGATTTTTGCAATCTCTAAGTATATATATATATATATGGCCGAGAGTGAACATACACATATAGGTCATATTGACCTAAAAATGTAAAAAAATGGCTAAGATAAATTAAGCTAGTCATTTAAGAGATTTAATTAACATAATGGTCAAATTATGACATTATGTGGAAAAATAATTAACCATGGAGAGGCCGAATATATATGCTATATTTTGAGACATTTATTGTGTAATTTATTTTGCAAGATCAAGGTTGTAATAAGGCCATGTCATTAGGCCATTTTAATTTAAGTTTATAAGCTTATTTAGTTTTATTTATGCTTATAATTAAAGTTGGGGCCAATTCGTAATTATTAAGGAATTAGAAAAGCCGTGGGTAATTTAGAGCAATTTAGGGTTTTTAAATGAATTTAATAAAATTATAACATTTTATAAAGTTTTGGGTAAAATTGTAAAAATAGAAAAGTATAGGTCATTATTTGTAATTACCGAAAATTGGTTCCCATTTGGTATTAGGGGTCAAGTTGACTATATAGGAGACTTTGACCAAGTTTAGAAAATTTAAGAAATTAAAATACTACCTTATAATGAGATACTTACTAAATTGTAAAAGATTTATAAGGTTTGGGGTGGTAATGTAATTACCGAGAATTAAGGGTAGTAAATGGAGTTTAGTAAAGTCCTTAAGTTATTAGAAATTTTTAGAAGTTTATTTGGTTAAATTTGGAGTTCATGTGAATTATATAAGTATAATATATGGTATTTTATGACATTGTTATAAATAGGTAACAAATGTATAAAAAACCGTGAATAAAAGAAGTATAAGGTTAGGAATAATGTTTATAACCTTTTGGTATAGTTTGGTAATTTTTGGAATGGTATATAAGGTTTTATAAGATATATGTATAATATATAGTTTTAATGGGGTTAGAAAACTATGTATTATAATTGGAATTGAATTGTGAGTTTATAGAAGTTTAATGGTTATAAGTGAAAACCGAAAATACTAAGGCTGTTTGGTATTTAAAAACAAAATATAACTATAGGCTATGATTGTTTTAATGATTTAAATGTCATGAGATATGTTATATAACTATAAGATGACATTATATTAATTGAGGTGGATTTTATAAATTTTAAGAACATAGGTGCTGTTCGAAAATAATAACATTTTTAAATGGAATTTATAATATGGTTTTTAATGTTATAAGAGTTATAACATTTATAATATGAGAGGTATTCATTAAAAAGAATGAATATAGATTATGAGACTTACCATATAATAAATAGTTCCATAATACACACATATAAATAAATATATGTAGTAGTGTAGAAAATGTGACATGGTTCAATAATCATAAATTATCATAATTAAAATGATAATAGTTAAGGAGAAAAGAATTATAAACATTAGATATGGAAATTCTAAAGTTAAGAGTATTCATGGGATAATAAGGATCCTAGATATTAAGAGTATAGTTTACAGATGAATTATACCACATGAAATATAAAAAAAAAAAGAGACAAACCTTAGAAAAATAAATACTAAGGTAAGATGCATAGTGCATGACAAAGGATCACACATACAATAATGAAACAAACTGTATGATGTACAAACAAACATTAAGTTACATGCGATAACAAGTTTAACAAACAACTATACTAATATACAAACAAGACTACGCGTGTAATATAACACCTTTTCCCAATCTCGAGTTAAACCTAAAACCCGACAACATTGATAGTTAATAACGGGGGGTTAACCGGGAGGTGTTAGTGACGGTACGGGGTACCGTAGGATTGTGTTGTTATACAGTATGCTAATCAGTAGCATTGTGTATTGTTTAGTTCGTTAGAGACTACACAAGGAGCATAGGATCTTGCTGATTCATACTCCACCGTAATACACCAGGGTGAACGGTATGTTGTTATGTGTCTCTGATTGTCTCTGAGGGCTTCCTCAGTTCAGACTTCTTGTGTGATCTGTGATAAGATTGTTTGTCTGAATGTTTAATTTAAATGCATGATCTTTATATTATAGCTGCTCATTATTTACTGTTGATGAGTTAACAGTATTGGTTCGTATATAAGAACCTATATATAAAACGAACTAGCGGCTATGGTGCTATCTTATACGAAAAATAAGGAACGTCAGAAAAACGTTGTAGCACTAGGATAATAATACATATATATTATCCAAGACTTTCATACGGAGCATTGGCCTTTCTATACGCCGCTCTCGTATCTAACACTGGATCCCGAGTTTACAGACTCCGGATTGGACTAATGATCTTGGTCTGCTGTGTTAGAAAATTTGGTAATGCGATGCGATGGTATAATTAAGTAAATAATGAATGGAAGTAAAGCCAAGAGGATGTGGCTCTTGGTGCGCGCTGTGATCACAAAAACGATACCAGGATGTCCGCGTACGGGTCCGCAAGTATCAAGAAAATTTCCCGTGAGCTAGAATGGCTCGTTGGTCGGAGACTCTACCGTTGGAGTGGCTACTGCCGTGGGTGACCCGCCATATTATATGGGTAACTAGAGACATGTCGTTTTAATGAGACAATGTCACTAGGTATAACTGAACAATAATACATTTGAGAATTATACAGTGGCGAACAATATTGGCTTCTACACCATGGACGAGAATTAATACTTATTGTTACTCTCGTTGTTTCGCTTATTGTTCATTGGTTATACTTGTGGTATATTATGTGTGTTGATGGTTGTGTTGTTATATGGATTACTGTTGTTTATTTTACAGTTATATATCAAAATGGTATTGCATGTAATGAACCTCATGCTCTCGACCAAATAATTGAGGGGTCTTTGGGGGCATGACGGGGCATGTGATGACATACTCAGCAGGGGCTGATTCCATACCACAAACCATCTTTATTTCAGGTGATTAGCTGGTGGGTCGCAGCGAGACGTGACCATTGTGATATTACTGTTGGTTTAGACTTGGTACGGTGTGATACTCAGGTTGTTTTGGACTCGGGTTGTTTAACCGAGGTGTATTTGGTTTAGATGCTCACGGTCTGTAATAATTGTTGATGTTAGATTTGTTTTAAGTTGTTTAAGTTCTACTATCTATCTCTTGTGGTCACTGCGGGAATACGTTTCGCAAGTTGATTATCAGGTAAATCGTTATCACCCGTATGGGCGAGTGATAACAGTGACACCAGTAGGGCGATAGTTTATTATTTACCGCTGCGAGATATTATTGTGCGCGACTTCTATAGGATTACTAGGAACCGGTTTAGTAGGGGTGTTACATTATGATATAAAACTACATTAACTATGATTTGGAAATTTATCTAAATAAATCTTTAAGTTTCTTGGCATTAGATAAGCCATATGAAATACATTTACAACATTAATTACCAATACTTAGGATGTGAGTCTACAATTAAGTGAGGTATTTCAAGGTATTAGTAGTTAGATTTATAGAAAGGTTTATAAATAGGAATTTGATACTTAAAACCTTGGAACCTTTTATTAGAAAAAACTAGTTTACATAAGAGACTATATGATCTACTTTACGACACTAAAAATATTAATGTGTCATTTGAGTATAAGGTATGAGGATTTTTCAGAACATATTATCTTATTAAGTAATTGACAATTTCACTTGTGAATGAGAGTTTAATTCTTAGATAAATTCTACCTTATGTTAAGATATAATGTTCATCCTAAAACATAATAAAGGAGATTAATTTATTAAAGTATTCCTTTCAAACCTTAGGTTTTGTAAACAATATGAAAAAAATGTATTTTAAGACGTAAGTTTATTAAAATTTAGTATAAAAGGATTATACATAGTCTATAGCGGGAATGTGTGTAAAAATAAAACATTTGGGAAATTAAATGTAAGCAAGGATAAATAAAAGGTTATCTTAAAGTGCCTTATTATATAGTTAATGATAAAGTAAATATATACCTTGGGAATACTAAATGTAAGAGTTCGATAAATCTAAGTTAACTATAATATAGTTATTCAAGATGAGAAGCAGTTTAACATCTTATGATAAGATTATTAGATGGTTGTAATAAAAGTCATCCTAAACTAAACATAAGATAAATGAGTTTAGTAACTCAATTAGGTTATCATAAAATGCATCTATAACACCATGTTTCCAATATACAGGATGTAGATCTTAATTAAGTTGAGGGGAAAACTTAATCATAATGGATTATTTGGTAATACTGATAAAATACATAATCATTACATTGTGAAATAATAGTATAATATTCTAAGATAAACCTATCATAGGTCATAACCCGATATTTATTCTAAATTAAGAATAAAAGTATTAAGCTTAAGAATTATTATTGAGATTCTAAGATTGGATGAATAATATAATATGCACTTATGATATAAGGGTCTCAAGAGCCTTGAATTGAGAATTAGGGTTAAGTATGAATAAAGTGGATAAGAGTGTAACAATTAACAAGTGTTAATAACATACATTCCCTAGTCTTACAACCTTGGGTTATACAACATTCTAATATAAGTCAAAGGTTATACATAACATTTACGCGAGGGCTTAAAAGACAATTGAGACTTAGAAATAAGAGTGAGGAATTTATTTAAGTTTAACTTAGGTTACAAGTTATTGATGTTAGACTACCTTTAATATTCCCCAGAGTATTGTTGATTATTTGCACAAGTCGACTAGAACTGCTACAGCGATTACCAGGTACGATTTCTCGTACTCAGCTTGTTGTGTCTTGGACTCTATGGAATGTTTTGTACGATTTCTCATACTCAGATGCTTTGGTGACGGATTTTATGGAATGTCTTGAGAAACGCTAAATGAGTTTGAAAGAATCTTGGAAGGAAATTGTTTGTGTGACTAACTCAGCCTGTTGTGACTGACTGAGCCTTGAATGTACAACTTTCATGATTATTGGTTCCTCCTTTCTGGTTGTCTCATTAGATATTAACTGCTGAGGGTTTACGCTCTGCACTCTGTAGGACTGAGTGTTTTGGTATTGCACTCGTGCAGTTAATAGTCTAGTGGGAATACGGAAAATGTCAATCTTGGTATATATTGGGTATGAATTCTTTCTATTAAGTGGTGCACACACCTTTCACCGATGACTGAGAACGGGTCGGTGGCAGCGGAGGTCTGCTATACCTCGTCCATATGGACAACTGACAGCGGAGGTCTGTTTACCTCGTCCTTGTGACAACTGACTGGCGGTGGGGGACATCTCTCCCAACTGGGTATATTCCACTCTTGAGTTATGGGTTCTTGGATATCTTCTTTCATTCCTAGTCCTTGTGACTACTTGGGTCTTTCTAATCCTAATTGGAACTGAATCTAACTTAAGCGATGGATGTTCACTAACTTCTGGCGTGGTTTCTTTTAAGTTGACTCACTTTACTTCTTGTTATTTATCTCTATCCTTGACTTGAGATCTTGACTTGGTGATTTTGATGTGCCTTGTTCTTTTGTTTCGCTTTAATCATTTGACTTCGAGTTATTGTTTGTTTCAAGAGTTATGTTTTAAACTTTTGTTTGGAGAGTTGTACCAGTTCCATTCCAGGGAACTGACTCACCCCTCCTAGGGTGGGCTGCTGGTTTCATCTTGCAGGTACGGACTGTTATACAGGTGGCCACGAAGAGTATAAGTGATTGGGATGGGAATTAGGAATTGTGGAGAGTTTTTATATCTTGCACTAGTTATGTTTTCTCGAGTTCAGACCGTAGCATTTGTAATATCATAAGTTGTAATTGGTGAGGTTTGGTGCCGGGTGTTTGGAACCCGATGATCTGTAATCGCCTTAGTATTTTATTTCCGCTGCATTTATGATAAGTAGGGGCGTTACACTGGGTCTCTCTCTATGTCCTGGACATAGCAGAGGTATACATCACTCCCTCGTCGTAGTTCACGACACATAGCCATGGCAGTGATGATCTGAGTCGAAGGCTCCTTGGGCCTCTGGCGGGAAGATATAGTAACCCCAGATGGACTCTGAAGAAGCAGGCAATGCTCGGCACACAGGATTCTGCCCTTGTACCGCTCTAACTAGTTCATCCCGACAATCACATCAAAACCGAGTCCGTCGAACTTTATCAAGTCGATCGGAAACTCTTCACCTCTGATTCGTACAACAACATCTCGGTGGTAGCGGGTACACCTAATCCGCTCTTTTGACGGGAGAGTGACTAGGAAGTCTGGCATCTCATCACCGTCTAACCCCAGCCTCTTCGCAAAAGATAGCGAAATAAATGTATAAGAGGCTCCGGAGTCGAACAAGATCGAAGCGTCCACGCCATTGACTGGAAGGTACCGGTGAGGATTGTGCCGCTCTTGCCGGCTTCTGCCTCATTGCAGACACTCAGTATACCTCCTGTTCTGAGAGCACAACCTAATTCATTGGCAAACTAATAAGTATTGGGTAACAACGCGGTTGATATACTTCAATAACTTCACTTTATTCATTAACACACTCTTTTTACATCATACATTGGTTTACACTGCTAACATAACTAACACATACATAACATCCTTAACATACACTGGCTTAACACATTACATAATTATACAAGGCTTTAAAACTGTCTGAAGGTCAAATTCAAACGTCCGGGTTTCATGTGTGTGGCATTGATCACTGCCGACGATGCGGTATTCAGTTTGATCTTCTTGATGCCATGATATAGCATCCTCGACTGTCCACCCATGATTAACACATCTCCTGATTTTAGTACTAGCTTCTTTGCGAGATCAGCACGCTTCTGCTCGCCATATATAAATACTGCGGTATCACCAATGGACCAAGACACCACGGGTACTCCCTTACTTAGAGACTCGGGTGACTCGTCCTTATCTTGGTGTAAACCTAATCGTCCACCTTTCTGGTAGAAGTTCACAATACACAAATCTGCTTTAACACTTGGAATTGAATCCGTTTCAACTTGCTGAGCAATTCCCACGGTGTGGTTAACGACCGCAAGGAACTCCTCAGGTATCACCGGTACAGTTGCTCCGTCTTCAGCTCGCACTTCCTGATATGTCTTGGTGTAAGGATTCCAGTCCTTACCCATGCACATCATCTTCAATTTCATTCTCGATCTGCTCGGGTATTCGGGTGTGTAGAAACCTCCAGGTGTTGCTCCAAGTTCATTGCATCGTCTGATGATGTGGATTTGTGCTTCCGGTGTCAGGTATCCATTTAAGAGTATCATACCTGGCTGGATAACCTGACATTGCTCCATTGGAAAGTCGGTGATGTTGATGGTGGTTTCTTCAGGATTTGGTGTGGGTGGGATTGGATAACATATATTGAAGGTTCCTTTAATTTTAGAGTTACCTAATTAGGTGACTTTCACACTATACTTTAACTCTTTACTCACATAATAATACACTTGGACTCACTAATACACACATGCATGAAATGCGGTATGCAATCACTTATTTCATTCAACAGTTTAGGCGGTACCTGGTCTAGTAGAGGGCCATGGCGCCTCAGACCGGTCCACCACGTTCAGGGTGGCCTTGCTAGGTCCCGACCCTTTTCCCTTCTGGGAATCAGTGTACCTCTGATCTGTGGGTGGCTGATTAGCCGTCTTCGGGCCATCAGTAGCCGCTGTGGCCTTACCCTTCCACTGCCCCTTGGGCTTGTTGATTCTGCTGTTGGGGTTCCGATAACACTCGTAGTCGCGGTGACCCCACTTCTCGCAGTAACGACACTGCATGTCGTTTCCCTTGCAGTCCTTGCCGGGGTGGTCTCCGTTACACCACTTACAGTAGTAGTGGCGCTCCGGTCTAGATCCCGTGCTAGCTGCTATTACAGTACACAATCAATACTTACTTCATAACTTAACAACATACACTTCAACTTGTCACACATGATTAAATAATTACCCTTAGGTGGGTAAGAGCGTAGGGGTTTCGCCGCGTAAGCATATGTGAGCTTCAGTGGCTCCTCAGCTGTGGTGGTTTAGGCTTGGCCCTTGTCACCCTGGTGCTGACTCTTCTGGGGTTGGGGATAAGGTTTCTTCTTCTTCTTTCCTGCCCTGTATCCCTGCGGACTCTGGCCCTCGCTCGTGGCCTTGGGCTTGTGCGCATTCTCCTCGTCCATCAGACAGACGGTAATCTCAACCTTAGCAGCGACATGATAGCACTCCTGAATTTAGGATGTCAGTCATGCCCCGCAAATAACTCACAACTCACATTAATATTCACTTATGGATTACACTTATTCACATCACACTATATTCTAATTACCTGCAAGGTAGTATACTCAGCTGGCCCCATCCTATAGCGAAGACGGTGGCTGAGACCGTTGTAGAAACGGTTTACCAGCACCCGGTTCGAGTATCCCAGGTCCGGTAATAGGTGGATAAGACCGGTGAATGCAGTGTAGTACTCATCAACCGACATCTTGTCCCCCTGCCTCAGACTATCCAGCTCCAGGCGCTTGGCCTCTTGAACATGCACAGGGTAGTATTTGGCTCGCAGTAGTGCCGTGTACTCCCTCCAACCAAACTGAGGATCCGCCATCCGGTCCTCTCTCACAAGCTGCCACCAACTCTGTGCCGAACCCTTCAGGTAGTAAGCGGCAAGACGGACCTTGGCCCCAGCAGGCACATCCAAGGTCTCGTAGGCGGTCTCCAACTCGGAGATGTACGCCTCCAGCTTACGTGGGTCGGTCTCCCCATGAAACGACGGGTGTCTAAGATCTGCCAATGCCTTGACCCAGTTGGTCTCTCGTGGCGGTGGCGGTGGTGGTTGAACTTCGGGCTGTTGCCCCTGCTGAATTGCAGCTACAAGTTGTGGAACCATTTAGGCTACGGTGGCCGCTACAGCTTCGGCCATAACCTGAGCCGTAGTATTCTCGACCTGGTCATCCGTATCTCCAGTACCGCTTCCGCGGCCCCTACCTCTCGGTCTACCTGACATCTGAATTCACACGAACATCATTAGCATTATGCTTACACACTTATCGGTTCCAACGGTTGAAACGTTTTCCCGACAACAAGGTATCTCCACACTTGGTTAGTGGTTAACCTTTCCATAACTGCTCACTTAGGTAACTGTAGTTAGGTTTCCTAACTCGGTATTTTCCTAAGCTCGGTATTCTAGTCATCAGAGCGATACTTCGCTCTGATACCACTTTTTGTAACACCCCTACAACGGACTTCACAACTAATTGAAATCGCAGCGGAATTAAACAACTAAACATTAACTAAACGCTTCGGTGTTACAACGCCGTCAACCATCCACATGGTTAACAAGGCAGAATAAATACAAGTGTACCGGTCTGATGATCAGACTCCCGAGCATAGAAAAAACCATAATTACATCATATACAATACCGAGTATTTAAATACATTCTTTCACTGTGAACTGTCAATATACCGCCATAGTAGTTTCAACGGGATCAAAATATAATGCCATGGGAGCACAGGCGCATCCCGGGCTCAACATCCAAAATAAACCAAAGTACAACTGCAGCCTAGAACCTACAGCCACTCTGCTTCCTCGATCCTCATCCTGTAGTAAAAATATGGAGCCCCCGAGGGGGTCAGCAACCCTTGGCTGGTATGGTTAACGCGCAGCCCATCGGCTACCGGGATACGCGCAACTAATTGTCATGATAACATGGCATTCATTTTAAACATAACATAACATAACATAACATGTGGCATAGCATTTATTGCATAGCACAACTTCACATACACAGTGGATACTCTTTCCACAATAACAAACCAAAAGGTTAAATAACATAAGAGCCTAGAGAATGGTTCACTCTCATGTTAAGCTCGTTACACACACTCATTACCGTTCTGTTATTCAAACAAGTAACTTAAGTCACAGATGGTTCGGATATAGTGACCCGAGCACACCACACCAACACATGTTCCCACTAAACCGATCATAAGTTAGAATAGGTAAGCTTTGGAGGAAGCTAGCGGGAGATCGAACGCCAAATTAAGGAGAACAATCTTAACAACATAAAAGTCGAATCTGATTCAGATATCTACTCTTAACTTACATGCATGACCGGACAACCGGATTCCTCACTTCCCAGTCAGCACTTGTTAGAAGTTCATCAGTGGAACTTAACAAACAATTCACAAGAAGTGGTAAGTCATGTTAGACACGCTCAAGGGAAATGAGTCACATCATACATCACCTTAATATGAACAACTGTAAACTCATTACATGATTAAGTCTTATAACGTCATAAACACACAAAAACAAACAACACACAAGCCGGTGTAAACCGGTAGGCAACAGACTGCAAGAAAACCATACCTTGGTCCTTGCTTCGATTGATTTCCACCGTAGGTCACTCCTATACATGTTTAAGAATGTCGGTTAATTATTTACTTAACTTCAAACTTACTAAATGTTTAACATGATTGTATGACATGTTTTAATGCCCAACTAATCCTTCATTACCTTCATTATACCCCCTAGGGTTAACTACATTAGCCACACTCTTTATTATTTTTTTTATATATATTTTGGTCTGTCCGACCCACCGTCCGACCCACAACTGGGTCGGACCCTTCCAGTGATTTTCGGGTTTGGAAAACTTAACTTGTCCGACCCATGTCCGACCCAACCATCTGGGTCGGACCATTCCAGAGATTTCATCACCCTTTGAACTACACGTCCGACCCATGTCCGACTCACTCGACTGGGTCGGACCATTACAGAACTTTACCGCCTTACCAAACAACCATGTCCGACCCATATCCGACTCACTCGACTGGGTTGGACCATTCTAGAACATTTACCGTCCACCAAAACATGACCGTCCGACCCATGTCCGACCCTGAAATACCCCAAACCTTGGTATGTTGTGTAAATGTTAAACTATGGTATTTAAAGGCTAAAAAGTGCCTTAGAAACATAAATGAACCATTTAAACCATGGTAAAACACAATAAAACACTAAGACACGGTTGAGCAAAAACATGCTCTAAGGTTGGAGTGAACCGGTTGGGGTTGAACCTCTTTTGGCTAGGACCCAAAGGCCTACCCAGACGTTATAATATTTAATTATGACTTTATAAGGCAATTTAGTCCTTAGGAAATTTGGTAGACAATGAAACCAAACAAACACAAATAAATACCTTAAGGTCAAATGGGCTAAAATGTGCTCTAAGGCTTGGGATAAATGTGTATAAGACCTAATGGTCATACCTATGCCTTAATTATATGTTAATGAACATATTAAATCAATTACCAGAGAAAACCAAGCTTTAAAAACAAATTAAACACAAAAAGTGCTTTAAGGAGTCTTAAAGCACATTTTGAAAAATTGTCTTGTAAATGAGTTTCGAATGGCTAAATGTCCATCATTACTCTTTAATTAACATGTGTATATATAGTATCACATTTGGGTGTCTATATCAATGGGAAATCAAAAATTTCACTTCTATGTGCCTTGTTTTGTGAATAGTAACCTTAATAAGCTAGTTTGTAACATATAATGTTATAAGTAATTAAATTGGCAAATAAGTCTAAATACCCCTTGCTACTATTTGGGGCCGGTTTTCTCATAAGGGAATGAGTCACCCCTTTGTTAAATTGATAAGATAGAAATTGATAAAGTAAAACACTATTTGCTTTACTTAAATATCTAAACTAACAAAAGCAAACTCATCTCCTCTTTCACTTCTTTCCTTTCATTTCCCACGGTGGCCTTCTTCTTCCTCCTCTCTCCATCGGTTTCCAACAGGACCATATCATTCTTCATCCTTCTTCACTTGTAACTTATGACTACATGCTCCGAATTAAATTCCGAGACTACCGTTCTCTTAGTTGGAGCAAGCTCTACAACCTTGTCTTTTCAAATCATCAAAACCACCATTTCGGTGCCAAGGAGAATTTCCATGGAAGGAGCTTGAGCTAATATTTTTATGCCTTGTTGATCACCTTGCTTCAAGGTAAGGAAAAACCAAAGAAAACTCCATTTCCTTCATTTTTGGTGTGTTGACAAAATGCACCTTGTAATGGTGTCTTCTCTTGTCTTGTTTTAGCTTCATTTAAATCTTCCAAGGGCTAGGAGGAGTCCTCTCTTGATACTTGTTCAAGCTCTCTTTCCATTCAAAGGTAAAACAATTACCTTGATGTGTTAAAACAATATGTAACTAGGGTTTACAATGAGATGAAGCTTAAAGCTTATATACTCATTACAATGTTGGTATATTGTTTAGTTGTTGACAAGGAATGAAATGCCTTACCGGTTTTATGAAGAAACAAGAAAGAAGTTGTGAGGAAAAGAGGTAAATGTGTTATCTCAATGTGGTTTAATGCCTTAGGAGAAATGAGCTTTTAATGCTTGCTAAAACTACCTAAAGAGCAAATGGTGAATGACATAGTAAAGTGTTCTCAAGGAGACTAGTAAAAGAACATATGTCTTGGTGTATGTAATTGCAGGTCAAAGGCTTATATATTGTGGAAATTCAGTGTTTAAGGTTTATGCAATTTAAGGGGCTAAGAGCCATGTTATTTAAGGGCCTAAGAGCCAAGCAATTTAAGTTTATGCACTATATTGTGATGTAGTGTAGTTAAAGGCTTGGTTGTGTGTAAAGGGCATTTCTTGTAAAGATGAATGTCTTGAATGGTTAAAGGATGAAAAACAATATGTTTGTGTGTAAGGAATGTGTATTAAGTGATTAAGTGTTCTTGGTTGTCTAAAGGTGAAAACCTAAGTGTTTGGGTGTGAGAGTTTACAAGAGAAGCTATGGCAAAATTTAGTTGATAAACAAAGGAGTTTATGTGATGAAATGAGATTTTAAGACCTAGAAGGTACTAGGAACTTGTTAAGTGTAAAGATGGTGGAAGAAGGTGAATCATGGTGTTCTTAGGTGTTAAAGTGCCATGGGCATTGTCTTGGAGGATTTAGAACTCAAATGGGTGTTTTGAACACACCAAGGAATTGTTATGTGAAGTGTTAAGTCTTGTTCAAGATTTGGTAAACAAAGGAAAAGAAATGCCTAGTGAAGGTCTAAGTGAAAACTTGTGGAAATTAGAAGCAATTGCGCAAAGGAGGTGTGTGTGAGAATAATGCTTTTGGAGTGGTGGTAAAGTTTGTGAGACAACACTTTGGTTAGTTAAGGTAGTAGGCATGATATACCACTTAGAATCTAAGAAAAATGTTATAAGTGCTAGGAATTGTTGTAAGGATTGAGTAACCAGTTAGTGATGACTTAGGAAAGTTTAGTGCTTGTTTTAAGGGTTTAAACATGTTGGAAACATGTGGAAGTTATGGAAGGATTATAAGTAGTTAAGGTTGGTTTAGGGGTTGAAATGATGTGTTTGACAAGTTAACATGGGGACCTAGCCCGGTACCCGGCCACCCCTTAAAAAGAGCGAGAGTGAAGTTTAGAAGTGGTCCGGGTCCTTAGTCCAGGACCAAGACCCGGACCAAGGGTAAAATAAGGCCGAGAGAGTACATTCTACAAGTGGTCCGGGACCTTGGGTCCGGACCAAGTCCCGGACCAGGTCAAAAGTGCTGCAAAATCTGTTTAAAGGCTTCTAATCATGGGGAATTGAATGGTAATGGTTTTAGGTGATGTTTAGGCCTTGTTTGGTGGCATATAAAGGCCTTAAAATGTGTGAACAAGTGTTGGGTTTGATGTGAGAGTTGTAAAGTTATTATCACAAGAGTAAGTTAAGTGTAACGGGAATGACGGGGTAAACTATGGGCGCTTTAAACGTTAAGCACATGTTACCCCAATATTAATAAAAGTAATTGTGATGTTATCAGTTGTTCGAGAATTGCTCGAGGAACATAAGTGGACGTGGTAAAGTGGACTCCGGTGACAGGTATGGTTTTCTTGCAACCTGTGTCCTACCGGATTACACCGGCTTGTATGCCAATGTGGTTTATGAGTGTTGCCACCTTGTAAGATTAAAACATGTAATGAGTTTATAGTAATTCATTTATGTGGCGCATCTGATCTCCGATACCGTTTAACCTCAAATATGTGTTAAACTTTAGCTAACCAAATCTAGATACACATGAGTGATCGGTATTCGGAGTTGACGGCCCAAACCTTGGGAACGTGCTAACCACGGCTATGTGTGAGTTAGTTGGACATTGTTGTTATATGCAAGTGTGTGAACCTCCCTTGTGTGCTTAACTCGGTTATGATACCGTATGGTGTGTGGATGTGGTAGGCTCCATAATGGATCTCTAACTACTTATTTATAAGTGTATATGTACTAATGGGGGGTGAGGAGTCCGGTTGTTCCGGCCACGCGTGTGATGGACGGGAGTCGATGTCATATCCGGTTCGGCTCTCTTGGTGTATGTATAGGTGGTATTCCAATTTGGTTTCTACCTTCCCTTAGCTTATCCAAAGCTAGTTACTGACTCACGTCGGGCCACAGGGGCATACGAATGTTATTTCGTGTGCTTGGGATTTATATATCCGACACACCTTGGGTATAAGTTAACGTTCTATATAACCGGACGGTAACGAGGTTGGTAACGAGCTTAACATGGGATTGGTAATAATCTCTAGGCTCACTATGTATACTAACTATGGTGGAAGGTTCCTTGTGAGAACCGATTTACGGTGGTATGTATTGGTGTTGTGCTATGCAAATTCCCTTGCCATGCTACGATAAGTATACGTTAGGTGTTTAGAATGATTGTGATGTTATCATGTGTACATCGAAACAAGAAAGGTTTTGTTATGTTTTGTTATGAGAGGAATGAGTTATGTTGTAGGATATGGAGTGTGTGGATCATGGAAATGAATCCCAGTTTGTGACAAGAGGCGTTTAAGGATAACCGATTAATGGGTACATGTCGTTCGTTAAGGAAGTAGCTCCGTTTTAGAGGAGAGCCACTCTAGGGTTTAAGGAATCATTGGATGGTTGGTTAAGTGTGGATGTGTTGGTTATAGGTTGAGTCCATTGAGGCGAAATGTTATGTGTTGTATGTTTATGGCTTGTATGCATGATTTAAATATAATCAACTGCATGCTAAGACGACAATTAGTTGTGCGTGGCCCGGTAGCATGTGGGCTGCGGGATTACCATACCAGCAAAGGTGCTGAGCCCCTTGGGGGCCACCCCTTTTTCTCCTTTCTATTTCAGGTACAAGGAGCTGGAAGCCGTTCGAGAGTAGGACGGGGTAGATGTTTATACATGGGTAGCCATTTAAATGCGTAAGCATTGTAAGCGTAGTAAGACCGAAATGTTATCGGCACTAGTTTGTAAATACTCGGTACAGTGGCAATGTATGTATACAATGAATGTGGAAATGGAATAAGGGTTGTTTGTGTAGTTGCTCGGGAATCTAGTCCATCAGACCGATACAAATGTATATGTATTAGCCTTGTTAGCCACGTGGGTGGTTAACGGCGTGTAACACCATTGAATTGAGTAATGTGATGTGTTGAGATTTCCGCTGCAGTTTGATGTTAAGTGTATGGTGGTGGTTGGGTGTTACAAAAAGTGGTATCAGAGCGAAGTATCGCTCTGATGACTGAATTACCGAGCTTAGGAAGTACCGAGTTAGGATTTTAGTACTCTGGGTTAAGGGTTGAGTGATAGCGTGAGAGATACGCTAGTAAGGAACTACCAGTGAATACTGGAAACCTACTATATCCTTCCCGCCCTCCACAATCCCTGTTTTATAACTTGGGAAAGGACGCCAGAGAGATGGAAGTCCACTCCACTCTTACTGGGAATACCCGATCTGGCTGCTATTAAATACCTTTAAGTACGGAAGACCTGTCATACGGTAGATCCCGAAAACTGGGAATCCCGGAGACGGTCTCCATCTGAGCAATGTTAACCGCATTTAATAGTGAGGATGAAGAATCTTATGTATAGAAGAATAGAATTTCCAGCAACCTGGGTCGACATGCGAGAGCAGTCGAGAACAACCGGCTTGCAACGCACTGACCGTGCAACAAGCAAGAAGTGGATTAATGAAACCCGAGACGAATGTCTATGGGACCACAGTTGGTAAGTAATACACCAACGGTATACCAACCAACTAAGGAACCATGACGTAGTGCCCAAACAAGAGACAAGTCTCAGTAACCACGACGATGCGTGGAACGGGCTACAAAGAGAAAATAATGCTAAGTAAAAAGGGGACTCCAAGAATGGGAGACACCCCAGTTGCTAACTATAACGTGAATACAGTGAGAAGTTACCAAAGGTTATTGTCGAGACCGTAAGAACAATAAGGGCCAACAAGGCCACTGATGATAGTGCGGTGGTAAAAACAATACCACAACGGGTGTGTGTTGAACCAATAGCCAGTTAGCATGGCGCACTTGCCATAGCAAGTGCTGCTATAACAGGGCTGTTCGGGAAATTTATAACCAATGCAAAGTACTTAGTAAAGTACTATGAAGTTGAATGTGATCGTCATAACAGTGGAAGGCCTGTTAGCCTAACCTCTGTAATTGGAAGTACATCAGTCAGCAAGAAGCTAGACTTGGCTAAGGTAAGAAGATGTTGTGAAACCATGAAAAATTTCTTTCAAACCTGATTTATCTAAACTCTTTCTTTCAAAACCAGATTTTCTTTCAAACCAACACTTCTTTCTAACCTTCTTTTAAACCAAACCAGTGAAACCAGGGGCAGTTGACAAGGATACAACAGTGGATAAACTTTCCCTCGATTAAGTTCGGGAAGCAAGGAATTAATATTGTCACGGGACAATATAAGGGAGTTGACAACAGAATACTTCACCTAGGCGTGTGACGGACACTACAAGTGTACCAACTGTGTTGTGGGACGACCGCACTCCGATAGGAGCATGTGGACCTGACAGACCTACTTATAGGTTAGTTGGGTAAGTAGTAATGTATCAGTATGATACCCCATATATGTATACGAGTAGAGTCCAGAAAACGGGAAGTAGTCGACTCCGTTCTACGGTCAGCAGTGTAAATCAAACAAGAACTAAGGATTACCAGGAATGGTTGAACAAAAGAACCTAATCAAGTTAACGAGATTAAAAGGATTAGTGAATTCATTTCAAGGAAATGTTTAAGAGTCAGGAGGTGCGAAGTGCACTAACTGCAATGTAAAGACATCGCATATGTCTTAAGGATCCTCAGAGATAAACATGATAGCTGGAATGGTGACCCAGCCTAATGTGGACACATTAATGTGCAATGAACGGGATGAAACTCCCAGAATCAGTACCTACACTATCTGGAAATGTTGACCTTTACAGAAGAAGATAATAACCAGTGAAGAACGCAAAAAGGCGTGGCTAACGGAATGTACCCATGAGTGCAAGCCAGATGTAATGGCATATGTTAGTAACACCCAGGAGCAATCCTTGAGGGGTATTTGGATTAAACATTGTTGGATGAAGCAATATAATTGAAACACAAGGGTTGAAATTAGCACCCAGTTTAGACATAAGTTGTCAGGAGACGGACTGGCAATCCTAAGGGACATCCCATGAAAGGAAATATGATGCAACAACCTTGTCATGGATGCCAATACAACCTCTAACCAGGTAACATGGTATAGAGAAGTACATGTGTGTGGACAGCCTACAATGAGCGGAGCTCAAGGCAGCAAGGCTTATAAGCCACAAACAAGATATGTTATGTAAATTTGAGTTAATTGTAGAAGTTATATGTGGTACAAGGAAATAGAGCGGAGAACGAACCACTGCATTAAGAGTGGGGATACCTCTCGATATTGTGAAACCGCAAGAGCGGTAGTTAGGTGAACCAAGTTCAAGAGATATGCCAGGGATTAACCATATTATTGTTACCCAGGAGTGATTTGAATGAGACTAATACGAAAGGAAATGTTTGTACCAGTTGTGTAGACAGGAAAAGTGATAAGTTGATAGCAATCACCATAGGAGTGTGAAGCTAAATGTGTAGCGAACAACGCTCAAGGGGGAAAAATAGTAGTATATTCAAAAATCAGCCAAATAAGTGGCCAGATAAACCTAGTGTAATGGCGGAAGCTAATATAATAGCGGATGCAGTATAAGTTGATATTGTATAATGAGTAAGGATACGGTGCGCAATGAGCGACCGTTGTATGAGTATTGTTAGATGATAAAATGGTGAGTGAGCAGAGCTATGAGCTAACCCCAGTGGAGGTACAACGGTAAGTAATAGCAAAGGAACCGAGCAGTAAGCCGGAAGCAAGTGATATGTGATAAGAATTCCAGTAAACACAGAGTAAACTCCTATTGCAATCGCATAAGAGATTTACTGTCAAGAGTTTACGCCTCTGCACTCTGTATGACTGAGTGTTTTGGTATTGCATTTGCGCAGTAATGATCGAGTGGGATAGCTAGGATTTGGGAAATGTTAATTGTGGTGGATGTAGAAAGAAACCTATGATACTATAATGATCAATGCATAAGAAATGCAAGGTCATACCAATGGAAGAGTACTTGTACGAAACCAGATATGGAGGTATGATTAAGAATAAGTGATAACAGGCACTGAATACCAAATGTCGGTATGAAATATACCTCAGGTGTGGGAAATAACCGAGAGAGCACTACACATTAGGTAGTAGCTCAATCTCAACCGACAATAAGTCGGTAGAAGCAAGTCAAACATTGTGCAGTTTACGTAGTAAGCTATTAGAGAAGTGGATGGAAAATTATGAAACTCACCGAATTCGCTCAGGGTAAGAGATACCATGCGTCGGTTGAGAAACCATTGTTACCTAGATAAGGGTAATACATTGGAGATGTATAATACAGTAACAGTAACGAATGGGGCAAACTAGATCTATGATTACCAGAGTTGCGCAACAGAGGCCAGAGAGCCCATGCACTAGATACTGAATATACATGGTGAATATGAATAAATGGCTAGTTAACAATGCCTAAAAGCCCACAGGCCAGGACCGAAACCGGTTATGAGTTAGAACTCCAATGCGAATTCTTGGTTTAGGGACTAAACCGCCAATATGGTTAAGATCCTCTAATCAGAATCCATTGTGTAATAGACCGCGTGGAAGTCAAAACACTTCACGACGGCAGAACATTTAAGCCAAGGTTTAGTGATTGATTACGTGGGCGTAATCCCTTTTAAGGGGGGGTAGAGCGCAAAACCAACCGTACAAGTGTACGTGAACTGGGTTGTGCATAGCACAAAATGATTTGTTATGATGGTTGGCGCGTGTGTTATATAAACATACGCATTTATTTGTGGTTAAATTGTGGTAATTGCGCACAGAAGATGCGAATACCATTGTGGGAAGTGTGTATTTTGTTAACAGTGGTGTGTGAGAGTACAGGTGGAAGGGAGTAAAGAAACTCCGGGGAACTAAAACCCCGACGGTGCATAAATGTAAACCATGTATTGTATTTTGATAAAAAATATATGTATATATATACAATGTTGTGATTTATGAAGGAGTATGAGACCGACATAGAACCTAGTGAGAATTAAATTCCCTAGGTAACTTGAATTAAGTTGGATTTGGAAGATGATTGATAGACGGAGTTCTATCCCTTGAAGATGTAATGATTATGACTAGAAGGATTTAAAGATAGAAAATGGGATACGCTTGAATTAGTTGTTGGTTGAAAAAGAAGTGGGAGGTGAAACTTGATTATCATGAGATCAAGGGAAGCCGAACACAATTGGGGTGGAAAGATAGTT
The DNA here is from genome assembly GCA_023374045.1 of Limonium bicolor. NCBI lineage: Eukaryota > Viridiplantae > Streptophyta > Magnoliopsida > Caryophyllales > Plumbaginaceae > Limonium > Limonium bicolor. The sequence continues at coordinate 163,466,150 of CM041776.1, read as the reverse complement.
CAACACTGATGCTGATCACATCAGGGTTGGATGACTCTTGAAGCTCCCTGTAAGTGGTCACAAATAACCATGTTAAGAAAGATGCAAAGAGCATAAGCTGGACTTGGAGTTGTGTTGTGTTTTCAAAAGGATTTTCAATTGGTGCCTTCAAAACAATCGATTAATATTTTGAATAAAAGACCTTCTTATACTTAACCTAGTAAAGAATATTTTTGTAGTACTTGCTCACGAGCTGAGGACGTATGAGCCTTTGTCTTCGGACCGGTGACATGAGAAGTACATATGTTGAAAATTGAGTGAATGTTTTGATCTCCCAAAGGAACGGGGACCAGAAGGTGTCCCATCGCGACCGGGTTCTGCGGGATCACAGTGTATTGTACTCACGTGGGATTCGAACCCATGGAGATGGAAAAGGTATTCCTTTTTGATATACATGCTATGAACATGTTGTTTGGTATGTGTGATAAAGGTTATTTTGACTTCGATCTCCTAAAGTGTATGCTATCAAGGCCTATGAGTCTAAATGTGTGTGTTACATAGACCTATGTGTCTAAATGTGGTTATGTCACCCAGACCTAAGAGTCTGAGGGATATTGTATAGGTGCAAGTGTGGTGAAGGTACCCGGACCATTAAGTCCGAGGTTACCATGTGAGTATGATATTTTATGTATAATGTGGATATGTTGCCCGGACCATTAAGTCTGAGGTTGGATGTAAAGGGTGGTTGGTAATGGAAGTTTTATGGCTATAAGTAATTCCCGTATTCTAATCCAATGATGCGAGGAAATGTGAACTTCGAGGACGAAGTTCTTTTAAGGGGGGTAGATTGAAATACCCCAAACCTTGGTATGTTGTGTAATGTTAAACTATGGTATTTAAAGGCTAAAAAGTGCCTTAGAAATAAATGAACCATTTAAACCATGGTAAACACAATAAAACACTAAGACACGGTTTGAGCAAAACCATGCTCTAAGGTTGGAGTGAACTTGGCTAGGACCCAAAGAGCCTACCAAGACGTTATAATATTTAATTATGACTTTATATGGCTAATTAAGTCCTTAGGAAACTTTGGTAGACAATGAAACCAAACAAAACACAAATAAATACCTTAAGGTCAATATGGGCTAAAATGTGCTCTAAGCTTGGGATAAATGTGTATAAGACCTAATGGTCATACCTATGCCTTATGTATATGTTAATGAACATATTAAATCAATTACCAAAGAAAACCAAGCTTGAAAACAATTTAAAACACAAAAGTGCTTTAAGGAGTCTTAAAGCACGTTTTTGAAAAATTGTCTTGTAAATGAGTTTCGAATGGCTAAATGTCCATCATTACTCTTTAATTAACATGTGTACATATAGTATCACATTTGGGTGGCTATATCAATGGGAAATCAAAAATTTCACTTCTATATGCCTTGTTTTTTGTGAATAGTAACCTTAATAAGCTAGTTTGTAACATATAATGTTATAAGTAATTAAATTGGCAAATAAAGTCTAAAATACCCCTTGCTACTATTTGGGGCCGGTTTTCTCATAAGGGAATGAGTCACCCCTTTGTTAAATTGATAAGATAGAAATTGATAAAGTAAACACTATTTGCTTTACTTAAATATCTAAACTAACAAAGCAAACTCATCTCCTCTTTCACTTCTTTCCTTTCATTTCCCACGGTGGCCTCTTCTTCCTCCTCTCTCCATCGGTTTCCAACAGGACCTATCATTCTTCATCCTTCTTCACTTGTAACTTATGACTACATGCTCCGAATTAAATTCCGAGACTACCGTTCTCTTAGTTGGAGCAAGCTCTACAACCTTGTCTTTTCAAATCATCAAAACCACCATTTCGGTGCTAAGGAGAATTTCCATGGAAGGAGCTTGAGCTAATATTTTTATGCCTTGTTGATCACCTTTGCTTCAAGGTAAGGAAAAACCAAAGAAAACTCCATTTCCTTCATTTTTGGTGTTGACCGAAAATCACCTTGTAATGGTGTCTTCTCTTGTCTTGTTTTAGCTTCATTTAAATCTTCCAAGGCTAGGAGGAGTCCTCTCTTGATACTTGTTCAAGCTCTCTTTCCATTCAAAGGTAAAACAATTACCTTGATGTGTTAAAACAATATATGTAACTAGGGTTTACAATGAGATGAAGCTTAAAGCTTATATACTCATTACAATGTTGGTATATTGTTTAGTTGTTGACAAGTAATGAAATGCCTTACCGGTTTTATGAAGAAACAAGAAAGAAGTTGTGAGGAAAAGAGGTAAATGTGTTATCTCAATGTGGTTTAATGCCTTAGGAGAAATGAGCTTTTAATGCTTGCTAAAACTACCTAAAGAGCAAATGGTGAATGACATAGTAAAGTGTTCTCAAGGAGACTAGTAAAAGAACATATGTCTTGGTGTATGTAATTGCAGGTCAAAGCTTATATATGTGGAAATTCAGTGTTTAAGGTTTATGCAATTTAAGGGCCTAAGAGCCATGTTATTTAAGGGCCTAAGAGCCAAGCAATTTAAGTTTATGCACTATATTGTGATGTAGTGTAGTTAAAGGCTTGGTTGTGTGTAAAGGGCATTTCTTGTAAAGATGAATGTCTTGAATGGTTAAAGGATGAAAATAATATGTTTGGTTGTAAGGAATGTGTATTAAGTGATTAAGTGTTCTTGGTTGTCTAAAGGTGAAAACCTAAGTGTTTGGGTGTGAGAGTTTACAAGAGAAGCTATGGCAAAATTTAGTTGATAAACACAGGAGTTTATGTGATGAAATGAGATTTTAAGACCTAGAAGGTACTAGGAACTTGTTAAGTGTAAAGATGGTGGAAGAAGGTGAATCATGGTGTTCTTAGGTGTTAAAGTGCCATGGGCATTGTCTTGGAGGATTTAGAACTCAAATGGGTGTTTTGAACACACCAAGGAATTGTTATGTGAAGTGTTAAGTCTTGTTCAAGATTTGGTAAACAAAGGAAAAGAAATGCCTAGTGAAGGTCTAAGTGAAAACTTGTGGAAATTAGAAGCAATTGTGCAAAGGAGGTGTGTGTGAGAAATAATGCTTTTGGAGTGGTGGTAAAGTTTGTGAGACAACACTTTGGTTAGTTAAGGTAGTAGGCATGATATACCACTTAGAAATCTAAGAAAAATGTTATAAGTGCTAGGAATTGTTGTAAGGGATTGAGTAACCAGTTAGTGATGACTTAGGAAAGTTTAGTGCTTGTTTTAAGGTGTTTAAACATGTAGGAAACATGTGGAAAGTTTATGGAATGATTAGGTAAGGTTGAAGGTTGGTTTAGGGGTTGAAAAATGATGTTTTGACAAGTTAATAACATGGTCCGGGACCTAGCCCTTGTATAGGTACCCGGACCACCCCTTAAAAGAGCCGAGAGTGAAGTCTAGAAGTGGTCCGGGTCCTTAGTCCAGGACCAAGACCCGGACCAAGGGTAAAATAAGGCCGAGAGTACATTCTACAAGTGGTCCGGGACCTTGGGTCCGGACCAAGTCCCGGACCAGGTCAAAAGTGTTGCAAAATCTGTTTTAAAGGCTTCTAATCATGGGGAATTGAATGGTAATGGTTTTAGGTGATGTTTAGGCCTTGTTTGGTGGCATATAAAGGCCTTAAAATGTGTAAACAAGTGTTGGGTTTGATGTGAGAGTTGTAAAGTTATTATCACAAGAGTAAGTTAAGTGTAACGGGAATGACGGGGTAAACTATGGGCGCTTTAAACGTTAAGCAAACATGTTACCCCAATATTAATAAAAGTAATTGTGATGTTATCAGTTGTTCGAGAATTGCTCGAGGAACATAAGTGGACGTGGTAAAGTGGACTCCGGTGACAGGTATGGTTTTCTTGCAACCTGTGTCCTACCGGATTACACCGGCTTGTATGCCAATGTGGTTTATGAGTGTTGCCACCTTGTAAGATTAAAACATGTAATGAGTTTATAGTAATTCATTTATGTGGCGCATCTGGTCTCCGATACCGTTTAACCTCAAATATGTGTTAAACCTTAGCTAACCAAATCTAGATACACATGAGTGATCGGTATTCGGAGTTGACGGCCCAAACCTTGGGAACGTGCTAACCACGGCTATGTGTGAGTTAGTTGGACATTGTTGTTATATGAAAGTGTGAACCTCCCTTGTGTGCTTAACTCGGTTATGATACCGTATGGTGTGTGGATGTGGTAGGCTCCATAATGGATCTCTAACTACTTATTTATAAGTGTATATGTACTAATGGGGGGTGAGGAGTCCGGTTGTTCCGGCCACGCGTGTGATGGACGGGAGTCGATGTCATATCCGGTTCGGCTCTCTTGGTGTATGTATAGGTGGTATTCCAATTTGGTTCTACCTTCCCTTAGCTTATCCGAAGCTAGTTACTGACTCACGTCGGGCCACAGGGGCATACGAATGTTATTTCGGTGTGCTTGGGATTACTATATCCGACACACCTTGGGTATAAGTTAACCGTTCTATATAACCGGACGGTAACGAGGTTGGTAACGAGCTTAACATGGGATTGGTAATAATCTCTAGGCTCACTATGTATAATAACTATGGTGGAAGGTTCCTTGTGAGAACCGATTTACGGTGTTATGTATTGGTGTTGTGCTATGCAAATTCCCTTGCCATGCTACGATAAGTATACGTTAGGTGTTTAGAATGATTGTGATGTTATCATGTGTACATCGAAACAAGAAAGGTTTTGTTATGTTTTGTTATGAGAGGAATGAGTTATGTTGTAGGATATGGAGTGTGTGGATCATGGAAATGAATCCCAGTTTGTGACAAGAGGCGTTTAAGGATAACCCGATTAATGGGTACATGTCGTTCGTTAAGGAAGTAGCTCCGTTTTAGAGGAGAGCCACTCTAGGGTTAAAGGATCATTGGATGGTTGGTTAAGTGTGGATGTGTTGGTTATAGGTTGAGTCCATTGAGGCGAAATGTTATGTGTTGTATGTTTATGGCTTGTATGCATGATTTAAATATAATCAACTGCATGCTAAGACGACAATTAGTTGTGCGTGGCCCGGTAGCATGTGGGCTGCGGGATTACCATACCAGCAAAGGTGCTGAGCCCCTTGGGCCACCCTTTTTCTCCTTTTCTATTTCAGGTACAAGGAGCTGGAAGCCGTTCGAGAGTAGGACGGGTAGATGTTTATACATGGGTAGCCATTTAAATGGCGTAAGCATTGTAAGCGTAGTAAGACCGAAATTGTTATCGGCACTAGTTTGTAAATAGTCGGTACAGTGGCAATGTATGTATACAATGAATGTTGGAAATGGAATAAGGGTTGTTTGTGTAGTTGCTCGGGAATCTAGTCCATCAGACCGATACAAATGTATATGTATTAGCCTTGTTAGCCACGTGGGTGGTTAACGGCGTGTAACATCATTGAATTGAGTAATGTGATGTGTTGAGATTTCCGCTGCAGTTTGATGTTAAGTGTATGGTGGTGGTTGGGGTGTTACAGACCCAAGTCCTCTGGGTCGGACCGTTCCAGAACGATTGACTGACGTCTAACAGAGGCTGTCCGACCCAAACTTGGGTCGGACGCCATAAAAACTTGCCCAAACTTTGTCAAATCTTCACCAAACTTCTCCTAAAGCCTCCTAATGTTTCCTAACTTCATTTAGTACCCTCAAACCCTCATACAACATCCATAAAATTCATTATCTATCTCCTTAACACTTACTCATTCCATACCGAAATTTTTAACACTTATGTTATTTTCTCCTTGGTTCTCTAAGTGGTGTTTCATACCAATGATAACCACTATGCCAATAATGTTTCCTCACTACTACTACATCATCTCCCAAACATCTTTTCTTCCTAAACAATTTCTTAAACATCATTATAAGTCTATAGCTTCTCATGTAACAATCCACCTCATCCCTTTTTCACCAACAATACATAAGTCCTAAATACAACCTCATCAAGAATCTTGAAATGTCCCAAAGCATTCTTTTGCCTTCTAAATCCTCTAGAACATTACCTAAGCCCTTTTACATCATCAAAACACCTTAATGCATGTTTCTTTCACAAGGAAATCACCTAACCATTCTAAACATTTCTTAACTTATCAAACTCATTTTAAACCCTTAGAACTTCTTGTTTGTTACCTAAATTTTGACATAGGTTCTCCTAGAACATTACTTAACCAAAACACATTGTTTTCACCATCAAACAACCGAGAACACTAAAAATCCATCAAACACTTTCCTATACACAAACTTCACACATATAGCACTACATCACAATATAGTGCATAATTTAAATTGCATGGCACTTAGGCCCTTAAATAACATGGCTCTTAGGCCCTTAAGATGCATAAATCATAAACACTGAATTTCCACAATATATTTGCCTTTAACCTGCAAATACACTCAACAACACATATGTCTTTTACTAAGCCCTTAAGAGCATTTTACTAAGTCATTCACCATTGGCTCCTTAGATCATTTCAATAAGCAATATAAGCTCATTTCTCCTAAGACATTAAACCACATTAGGTTAGCACATTTACCTCTTTTTCCTCACAAACTTCTTTCTTGTTTCCTTGTTTAAAATCGGTAATGATGTTTGGTTTGCTTGTCAACTTCTAAACAATATACAAATGATATAATGAGTATACAAGCTTTAAGCTTCATCTCATTGCAAACCCTAGTTTCACATTATTTCAAAAGCATTAAGGTAGTTGTTTTACCTTGGTATTTGAAGACAGTTTGAATATCTATCAAGAGAGGACTCCACCAAGTCCTTGAAAGGTTGGAATGAAGCTACAACAAAGCCATATAAAGAGCACCTTCAATGGACATTTTCGGTCACAACAAAACATGGAGGAAATGAAGTTTTTATTTGAGATTCCTTAGCTAGAAGCAAAGGAGATCAATAATATGTAGAAATAATAGCTCAAGCTCCTTCAATGGTGGAACCCCATGGCACCGAAATGGTGCTCTTGAAGTTTTGAGAAGATAGGAATGAAGAGCTTGATGAGATGAAGAGAATGGTGGTGTTTGTTTTTGATTTGGTTAAGTAAGCTAGGAAATACAAGAGGTCAAAGATGGAGTTTGTGTATTACTATTGCAAATCATGAATGAAGGAAAGAAGAGAGGTTGAAGAAGACTTGGAACCGTGGGAATGAAGAAAGGAAATGAGAGAATGAGATAAGTGAGTTTGTTTTGCTTTTAGAAGATATTTATACCTTAAAGTAAATAGTAACTTATCTAGTCTTCTTTATTTACTTAACATGTTAACAAGAGTGGCGAGTCACCACACTTACAAAAACTGGCCCCCAATAGTTACTTAGGGTGTTTTAGTCTTTTTGATCAATTTATTACTTATAACAACATATGTTACAAACTAGCTTATTTAGTACTATTCACTAAAACAAGGCACATAGAAGTGAAATTTTTTATTCCCATTGATATAGACTTCCAAATGTGATACCATATAGTACACATGTTAAATAAAGAGTAATGATGGACATTTAGCCATTCAAAACTCATCTACAAGACAATTTTTCAAAAATGTGCTTTAAGACTCCTTAAAGCACATTTTGCGTTTTTAACCTGTTTTCAAGGTGGTTGTCGCTTTGGTAAGTGGTTTAATATGTTCCATTAGTACATAAATAAAGTCTTGGGTAAGTTCATTAGGTCTTACCCAAGCTTATTCCAAGCTTAGAGCACATTTTGGCCTTTGTTGACCTTAAAGCACATTTTGTGCTTTCTCTCGTTTAAATCGTTTACTAAAGTTTCTAAGACTCTTTTTAGTCTTAATATACCATATTTAAATGTTTAAACAACATACTAAGGTTTGGGGTATTTCAGTTGGACTTGGGTATAGATGGTACAATGGCTGGGGAATGAATGGGCATGGTAAGGTAATGTACTTGGAATGCAAGGAATGGCATTGGTTGAGAAGTATTGGATGGTAATGTTGAGTTTAAAAATCTGTAGCATGAGTAAAACACAAACTGTTGCAAGTGTGGAAAAGAAGTTAGGTAATTGTGTAAGTTGATTGATGGATTTAGTAATGGATTTGGTGGATGAATTAAGGTGATTTAGAATGTTTAAATAGTACTAAAACATGTTAGGATGTATGTAGGAAGATTGAGGAAGCAATGGGTGAAATTGGGAAAAGAAAATAAGGGCTGTAGCAAGGTTCTGCTACCGTCCGACCTAGAGTCTGGATCGGACGGTGGGTCGGACGGGGCTTAAGGAACGACAGTAAACCTTTCTGGAATGGTCCGACCCAGAGCCATGGATCGGACGTGGGTCGGACAGGCAAAAAAAATCGAGGTGGGTCGGACAGTGGGTCGGACGGAGTCTGGACCACAGAACCGAAACTTACTGGAACGGTCCGACCCATAGGTTGGGTCGGACGGTGGGTCGGACGGCCCCAACTTATATAAATAATAATAATAATAATAATAATAATAATAATAGTAGTAACATAGTAATCATATGTATGTATATATATAGATATGTACATATATATGGGACTTAGTAATACACCATTAATGTAACACTAATGGTAAAGAAATAAGTATGTAAATGGGAAACAAGTAAGAGGACTAGTTAGAAGTGGGAAGTATAAGAACGTTGAGTTAAACCAAAGCAATGGGATAACGGGGTAAGCACGGGAGTAGCAGCTATGAATGTATTGTAATGCTTAGAATTGATTGAACCATTTGGCATGTAGTCATTGGTTCGAGACTAAGGCTCGAGGAACAAATAAGGAACTATAGAGCAAGGGAACACCCGATAAAGTAACCCAACGGTGAAAGGTATGATTTCTTCATGCCCTGTATCCTAATCTGGTTACCCCGATTTGTGTGCTTATTTGATCACCTAAATAAGATAAATGCATGAATCGGACTATATTGCACTCACCTGTGCTCGACTTATGTTGTTCTTGATATTTATTGTCTTGAACACTAGTTTGTATAATTCATGAAATATATGAATGATGATGAATGGTATTCGAATCTTGTATTGTACTTAAGTATTGTATTGTATTTCGTATGAATGGGTATTGAGCAATGTATTTGTGTATGTGGCTTGTATGAATGACTTCTGCTAATTTCTAACTACCTAACTCCTAACTAAAGTGAGTAAATTGGAATGAGTAGAAGTCCGATATAGTTTCGGCCACGCGTGAGGATGAGGAGACACAAGAGGTTGGATCCGATTCCTGACTCTTAAACTGGTCCGCGGCCCAAATCCCTTAAATGGGTAGCATCCCGGATTGGTGAGTCAAGTAAATCCCGGTGGTGGGACGGAGTAGTCCCCGGGCCGGAGGTCCCGATGACTTAACATGAGTAAGAGTAAGAGTAAGTATATGGATCCGTAAGTATGTATGAGTATGAGTATGTATGTGTATGTATGAAGTGACGAGTAAAAGAGTAATCTCCACCCGATTAACCCGGGTGGACCAATGAAGCTAACAAGTATTGTATACCGTGTATGTAATGAGTATGTGCATTCGGAAGAAGGTATGTATGTATTGGATGGTTATATTGTATTCCTTATATGTAATGAAGTGTATGTATGTATGCCTTGCGTAAGTATTATTATATTGTGTGTAAGAGCATGTATGCATGTATGTTTGTATGAAAATGAACTGCATGTATTCGACCAAGTGGTCGGCGTACCCTCACTAGTACGCGGGGTATGCGGTTATCATGCGCAGCGAAAGCTGACCCCCTAGGGGGAACATTTTAGTGTGCAGGTACCCGAAGCGAATATGGTCAAGGTAAGAGACCGGAGGCACACCCTTGTATTTAGAAGCAAGTAGTTTGTGAGGACGGGTAGTAAGTAGTCTCTTAGTGAGTACGTATGAACTTGGAAGAGGTGTTATACTTGTATAAGGATCTTCGTAAACTCGGTATGTGGATTATATTGTATTGTACTTGAACTATTGTATCGAATGGAAGATTGTAGCATTTATTGGTGTACGGAGTATGTATGGTAGATATGTAACACTCGGGATTCCGGTCCATCAGACCGATGCTGTATGTAGTAACAGTAGCTTTGTTAGTCACGGGGGTGACTAACGGCATTGTATCACCCACATGATGTAAGTATGTATCTGCTGCGTGTATCTGATGTGTAAGGAGATTGGACGGTAAGCACTGTATTCAAGGTTGGGGTGTTACATAAAGTCACGTTTTCGGGTTTTCTCGAAAAATGTGCTTTAAAACTCCGTTAGCGTTTTAATCCATTACTTGGATCTGTTTTCTTCGGGAATCATTCCTGTACACTAATTAGGCCTAACTAAGCCCTAGAAATCCATCTCGGACCCTAATGAGATCATATATCTCTTGTACTCATTTAACGCGCATTTTTAGCGTTTTTCGCTTTTCAAGCGTTTTCTCCTTTTCTTTTGGTTTTATTCTCTTACCAATACTCTTTAGGCACCATTAGGCCTTTACTAATCATATTAGAGTAATTAAATCACCATTTTTAGATCCGGGGTATTAAAATCTACCCCCCTTAGGAACTTTGTCCTCAAAGTTGGTGAATCTTATATCATTACTCTCATGGGCACACTATGCCAAGGTTATAATACATGTATAACCTTACAGACTCCACAAGTCATTACATGTATTACACATACCACACACATATCACAGCATGTATAACAATCAAAAATACTCTTGTACTCTCTCCATGGAATCGGTCCGAAGACAAGAAGGCACTACAGTCCTCAAATCCATAATGAGTAATATACTACTGATCCCTCAGGTACCGGTCACGTTGGACATATACGCTCTCTGGTCCACGGCCGTTTCATGACAAATGGGCACTTACTCTCTCAGGCCCACGGTCCCTTCGGTTCTGATCAAAACGTTACACATATACATATCCTCAGGCACTCTGGTTGACTCACTCAACACAGGAACGTCTCAGGGTACTCTCCCCGTCCCGCTGCCTTTGGAAAATCACACACTGTCACCGCCCCAACCGGTCACTTAGGACCGCCGCACGTACGGTGAAATGGTTTCAAAACTAATACACGCCCACCGTTCTACCGTCATCAAGACTTAAGGCCATAGCCATCGGCGGGTGATAGTGGTTTCAAAACCAATTTTCATTTCCATATTTATACTTGAAGAAAATTCTTTTTTTTTCAAATTCTGTTTGAAAATTCTTTTTAAAACATCACATAACTCCAAATCCATTTATGATAGTTGCCTCTTTTCTTAGCGTGATTACTTGTGACCACTTATAGGGAGCTTCAAGAATCATCCAACCCTGATGTTGAAATACCCAAACCTAAGTATGTTAAGTAAACATCAATATATGATGTAGTAAGGCTAAAATATGCCTTAAAACGATTGGTAGACAATTTAAACCAAGGAAAACACAAGAAAACGCCTTAAGGGCAATTTGGGCAAAAACATGCTCTAAGCTTGGAGTGACTTTGATTAGCACCCAAATACCATTATAAGACCTTAGTGATATGTCAATGGACATTTTAAATCAATTTCCAAAGAAAACCAAGCTCAAAAACAAGCTTAAACACAAAATGTGCTTTAAGACTCCTCAAAGCACCTTTTTGAGAAATTGTCTTAGAATTGAGTTTTGAGTGGCTAAATGCCCATGATTACATCTTAATCAACATGTGTACTAATTAGTATCACATTAGGAAGTCTAAATCAATGGGAAACCAAAATTTTCACAAATTTGTGCTCTAATTTGTGAATAGTGCCAAAAGTGCCTAGTTTAGTCTTTAATCAACTTAGTTTAGTTAATTGGTCAACAAAGGCCAAAATGCCCTTATTTAACAAGGGGGCCGATTTTTGAGAGTGGTGAGTCACCACATGAGTCATCCAACTTAAGAAAAGAAGAGGGAAATAAGTAAAGTTACTATTTACTTTATAAAACAAATATCTCCTTATAAGCTACTTTTCCTCTTCTCTCTCTTATTCTCTTCTTTCCACCGGTTTCTTCTTCTCTCTCTTCTCTTCCAAGGAAAATGTGAAGCTCCATCCATGGCTCCTCACCTTCATTCACTTGCCAAATGCAACTCCAAGCTCCAAATCCAAAACAAATTGCATATTTTTCTTAGTTAAGTCAAGGCCCTACTTTCTATCTTTTCAAATCATTCAAAGATCCATTTCGGTTCCAAGAGAAAACTCCATTGATGGAGGAAAATCAAGTTTGAAGAGCCCATTTGGTTCTCCATTCATCCAAGGTAATGAAAATGTAAGAAAAACCATGTTTCCACCACTTCTTCTTCAGGACCGAAAATTACCTTCTCATGGAGCCTTGTTTTATCCATTGTTCTAGCTTGATTCTATTCTCCAAGGGCTAGAGGAGGTCCTACGTGATTCATCCGAGCTTGTTTTGAGAATCCAAGGTAAAGCATTCAATTTAATACCTTAAAACACATTTTCAACCTAGGGTTTACTCCTTAAGGTTAGTGTATTATTTAGCACTCATGAGAGTCATTGTGTATTGATTAGAACATTGGCAAGGGAATTTAAGATGGTGGCCGAGATTCCCAAGGGAAAAAGGTCTAAGGAGGAAGTTAAGATAAGCTTGAGAAAACAAGGTAAATTGCTTACCTAACGGTGGTATAAGGTTTAAGGAATGAGTTTTAGATGAGTACCAATGTAGCCTAGGGCTTACATTAGGTAATGGGTTATATGACCTAAGAAAAAGAATTTAAACTAGCTTTTGAACTTGTGACTAAGGAGCCAATGGGAATGAGTTAGTAATATAAGTTTAAGATAGATTTTAAGAGCATTATAACTACTATGAGATTGATGGGTGTATTTTCAGGCTGAAAGCTTTATATGTGGGAAATTCAGTGTTTAAGTTTAAGTTATTTAAGGGCCTAAGAGCCATGTCATTTAAGAGCCTTAGTGCTATGCAATTTAAGATTATTGCAATATATTGAGTTTGTTGTGAATGAGTTGGTTTGGGTGATAAAATATGATGAGAAAGAACTTGATGTGTGTGAGATGGTTGAATGAGGAAACCAATGCTTTTGGGCATGATATATACTAGAGAAGCTATGGCGAAATTTGAGTAGAAAACAAAGTGTTTAAGTGGTAGTGGTGAGTTAAGATGCCCTAGGATTCACTTGGGATCATTAAAAGGAATTTGAGTGGAAATGAGTTAACTAAGGAGTTCTTGAGGATGAGAATGACCTAGAGTTGTCTAGGAAGAATTAGAGGATTGGTGGGTGTATTGAACACACCAAAGTCATGGTAAGAGGAATGGTAAGACTTGTGCGAAATTTGGAGGAGAAGGTGTATATGCTTTAAGGTGATTTAGGTTTGAACTAGGGAATATATCAATGAAAGTTTTGGGAAGCTTGTGTAAGTAGTGACGATGCTAGTAGTGGAACAATAAGGTTTTAGATTAGATGGTAATGAGTGGACTTAGGTGATGGGAGTGAAGATTGAAGGAGAATTGTCGATTGTCGAGGAAATCAACTAGGAATGTATAAGAGAGTAAGATCACGAGAATGGTGAGTAAATTGAGTAAAGGGATGTAGGTGTCTAAGGAGGGTTAGGAAGGTCAAGGTAAAGAAGAACAAGGTTAAGGTGCTAAGAGGAGGTGAAGAAATGATTAGGTATGTCCAAGAGTTTAGGAATGATGAGTAATAAATGGAAAAGAGAGGAACTGGTGCATGGATATGCAAGGTGACTTGAGGAAGTTTTGGTAAATGAGCTGAAGATGGAAAAATGATGTTTATGAAGTTCTCAAACTGTTAAGGAGGGAACACTTGGGTTGGTTGAAGTTTTGGTAAGGTTACAAGTTCGAAATGTAAGGAATTATATATAAGTATTAGGAGTGTTTGTAAGAATTTAGTAAATGTTAATAAGATCTTTGGAAATTTTTTTTAGAGAGTTTGGTGGAAGTTCTAAGGAGCGTTTAAGTGCCTAATTGGTATTAGGACACATGGGGGAACTTGTGGCGAAGTTTGGAGTCAAATGGGAATTTAGAAACAAGGTTCAAGAGCCGACCGACCTTAGGGACCGAACCTCCAAGGTCGGTCGAGCTCAGTTTACACTACCGAAAGAGTTTCTAGAATCAACCGAACTTAGGGACCGGACTTACAAGTTCGGTCGGGCTTGTATTTTGTGTACGAATTGAGTCTCTGGAATGGACCGAACTTGGGACCGACCTTGACAAGGTCGGTCGGGCCTAAATATCCCACGGGGAAACTCTCGGGAATGGACCGACCTTGGGGACCGGACTTGCAAGGTCGGTCGGGGTAAAATTTTCAAACGGTAATAAGTCTGGTGGACCGACCTGGGTAAGGTCGGTCGACGCGACCCGCCATTGGGTGTAAGGTCGGTGAAATTAAGGAAAGTCTCAAGTCGGAACCCCGGTCATTTTGATATGGATGTTATATCTGAGTGGATAACTGTGGAGTGAATAAAATAATAAAAGGAAAGAAATTAAAATCTCAAAATGAATCGGTCTCTGAAAAAAATCCCGGTCGTTAGTATAGTGATAGTAATATGGATATTACCAGTCACGTGCAAATAATAGTGAATTGTCTTACAAAAAAAAAAGATAGATAATTGACTAGTGACTATAATAAAAAAAAAGAAAGATTATAAACAAATAAAGATAAAATATAAACAGATAACTAAAACGGGACTCTAGTTCAGGTTAATATAATATCTGCTTAATTATGCTAGGTCTACTGGTTTAATTATAATTGTTTGGCAAAATTCCTCTTATTATCTTAAGGTCTAAGTCATAGACTCAAAAGAACTCGTTTACCAGAAAATGCAAGGTTCTAATCCAGGTTCAAGCATAACACATGTAAACGGACGGTTTAGATATGAGAAATTATATTTGCATCTGAAAATACTAACTTATTAAATAATAATAAGCTTTCTTCAGATTTACGGCTTAATTAACCTATCTATTTATCACCGGTCTGATCAAAATAGACTTAGCAAGCAATTTAATAAACTCATGACATTTATTAAAAAGGCGAGAGATAAGCTTTAATCGTAACAGACTGTATTTAAATAAAACCAATAAAAATATTGCATAATTAATACAAACACATAATAACCATTCCCAGAGTATAAATATTCTAGCCTAACATATTAAATTGATAAACAGAAACAAGAGTAGTAGAAATCATCTGTAGTCACTCCTGCATTCGTTCTGCTATTTTGTATACGTAGGACTAGAGGTGGATATTGTGGAATGTAAAATAAATAAAATGGAGAAGACGGGAGAAGAGAAATGGGATGGACGTGTGATGTGTGGTGAAGTGGATCGATGATGGATTGTTTGGGTGGTGGATGTGTCAATGAGAGCAGAAGGTACGTGTGTTTATATAGAGGAAAGGAAGAGGCAGATCTGGAGTGGAAGAGCATTGATTGCTCATTAATTGTAGGGACAGAGCTGAAGATGCGTGAGAAAATTAAGGTAGGCGGTGCGGAGTAGATGAATATGGCAGAAGCAAGTCGACGGGCGAAGAAGAAAACTGGCACGCGTTGATTTTTAGTCATGTCCGCTTGTTGTCCTCGTTGGCGTCCGCCTCTGAAGCCATGCAGACGTCTCTGTCTGTTTCTGTCCGCTCCTCTGTCCGCCCAGGGCTCACGCGGACATCTCTGTGTGTCCGCCTATCTCCATCACCTATGTCCGCCCGGTCACACTTGTGTGTGGTCCGCCTAGCTGTCCGCCCAGCCCCATGCGGACGCATTGTGGTCTCCGCGTGACTTATTTTCTTCTACAAACTTTGACCGGCTCTAGATTCTTCATTTGGACTCCGTTTTCTGAGCCGTTTGCGTCCATGCGTTCGTCTCTTCGTCTACTTTACTCCCAGCTTGGTTTTCCTCATGTTTAAACAATAAATTTGTGAGATAACAATAAAACATAAACTAGAGGAAAACTAACCGAAGTGGAGAAATGAGCAAGAAAAGTGCTAATATAATATATGAAATACACCTATAAATCATGCTCATTTGGACACTTATCACACCCCCACACTTATCTTTTTGCTTGTCCTCAAGCAAAACCACGTACCCAAGTAAGTAGGGAATGCTCAATATTAACAAATATTATTATGAAGGGTAGGATAAAGAGGTGAACAGTTCATGATCTTTTTAACTTATTGAGGAGTGTGATCCATCAACTACTGGTGGCATAGGTGTGCGCAGGGTAAAAAAAAAAATAGAGTTTCGGGGTATGATCTAAGGTACTTCAATGTTTCTTTTGGGTGACTCTAAGAACTTTTACCATGGCCAACTTCTCTCAAGAATGGGCATTGAGGAGAAAACAAAAGGAAAAATAGATTCATGCATTTGTTTCACTTTTGCATAAGGGATGAGAAAATGTAGGCATCACGCCTTTGTATTTAAGAACACTCAACTCTCTTTTGTTGGTTACCAATGGTGTCTCGCAAGTCCCTTATTATTTATATTCTTCTTTCTTTTTTTTTAAGAAGCACCCCTTAGCAATCCCTAAGAGAGAAGACAGAAAGAAACCCTGAGCAATAAAATCCAACCATTTGCAGATCATTTGGTCACACCGCATATAAAATGCTCCTCAAAAGTAATCACAATTTTAAAATTTGTACCATTTATCCCATAATTCATAACATTATTTATTTTTAAAGAGAACAACCCACATATAAAGGGTCACAATATTGAATTGGACAAACGCAAGATAAGGAGAGAGATTAAACATTTAAGCACAAAATTCCACCGAAAAGGGCACACTCCCCCACACTTAATTTGAACAATGTCCTCATTGTTCACTAGAAAAACAAGGGAAGGTTTCAGAAGACCTTTTCGGTAAGTAGATAAAATAGAGATAACACAAAGGTCACAAATAAACATTTAAGCACATAAGCGCTCCTCTGCAGTTTTTATTTAAATAAAAGCATAATTAAAGAAACCGGTACTCCCCTGATATTATTTTTGCTAGTTGGTAAAGGAGTTCCCCCACACTTGAGCTTCAGCCTCAAGTAGCGTAGCTTGGTTGCAGTGTAGACATGAATTGCACCAGTATAAGACACTAGAAGCAATTATACTACAAACGGGGTTAAAAGTTAGCAAAAATAAAATTTAAGAGAACCTAAAAATTAAAAGAGCATAAAAGCAAATAAAAGTTCATCCGGGTTGCCTCCCGGGAAGCTGCCCTTCTTTAACGTCTTTGGCTTGACGCCCGCTTCGTTATCCTGGATCAAAAATAAAAGTAGATAACAGTTTTGCCAGGATAACAAAGTTAGCAGTATTAAAAATCAAACCACCTGGATCAAAACAAAACGTTACTTCGGCAAATATAATAGGAAAATGAATACTCCACAAAATCTGGTGTTTGAGGAGGTACTGCCGGTAACGTAGTTCTAACAGAAGACCCGGTGGTGATGACTTTTCTTCGTCAAATTGGAGGATGTAAACATCCTCCTCTTGTAGGTGAGGCTCGTAGAAAGAACGTTGATCGATATCATCTTCAGAGAAAGTTAATTCTTCGAAGGTGATAGTGGTGTTTTGTTTGGATAACTTGGCGGGAGGTGATGGCAATTCCTTC
The DNA here is from genome assembly GCA_023374045.1 of Limonium bicolor. Taxonomy (NCBI): domain Eukaryota; kingdom Viridiplantae; phylum Streptophyta; class Magnoliopsida; order Caryophyllales; family Plumbaginaceae; genus Limonium; species Limonium bicolor. The sequence goes on along the minus strand of CM041776.1, from coordinate 163,448,630 downwards.
TCTTTATTGTCGAGGATGTAAGTATCCTCATCTTCTGGATAGAGCATAAAGAAGGATGGAAACTGGCGGTAGGTGACTATAAGGGAAGAGAGTAACTTACATCCGTAGTGGGGTGTTGTTCTACCTCATGAACTGTTTTGCTCTTTGGTTGCTGTTCTTGTTGAGCGATTCTCTCCAGGTAGTCTGTTGATCTTCTAACCAGAGTTGTTCTTGGAATATGAGACAATCCTCATAATCATGAGCTCCCCCAGATACGGAGCAGTATAAAATACTGAGAATAACAAAACTCTTGTTCGAACACCTCCATCTGCCGCGTACTGATTTTTTTTTGTGTTTCTGTATATAAAACGTAACTACTGAAACAGATTAGAAAATAAAATGATTAGAAACAAAACCATAATAATATAAGTGGTTCGGTGGAGAAATGAAGAAGCTGGAGCAATTTGGAGATGGACTGGAGTCGCGAGCTTCTTCTTCTCTTCGGGTCGAGCTGGAGTGTTTGGAATCGGGGAAGAACTAAAATGGAAACGCGGAGCTAGCTGAATTGGTGACGTCCGCTTGGACGTCCGCGTGGAGGGGTGCGGACAGGTGGGCGGACAAGTGCGCCCGCGCGGAGTAGCGGTCCTCATTGACGTCCGCTTGGACGTCCGCATGGGACAAGGCGGACACGGCTTACCTGCCGTGGGGAGTCCGCATGGAATGGGGCGGACACAGCTTCCGTCTGCTTGCGGACTTAGCCTGCGATTCTTTCTTTTTTTTTTTGATTTTTATTAAATTATTAAACACAACAAAATAAATATGTCATAAAATTATAAGTTAGTAGTAAGATGACAATGGAAAGAAATGACAGAAAATTGAAATGACAATGGAAAGAAATGATAGAAAATTAAAGTTAGTAGTTAGTATACTGGAAATTTGAAGTTAGTAGTTAGTATACTGGAAATTGAAGGACAATGGAAATTAAATGTTAATAATATAAAGAGTTAGTATTAGATGTCCAAAGTCAGAAGTCAGGTATCCAATTAATATAACAGATTATTATAATATAACAGGTGATTTATCCGGGGCTTAGGGACTAGAATAAATCAAGTCCCCGGCAACGGCGCCATTTTGCAGACGTGTTATCGTGAGTGGTTGTAACACCCCTACAACGCCCCTACCAACTACTGAAATCGCAGCGGAAATACCATCCAACAATAATTTAATGCTTTAGTGTTACAACGCCGTTAACCACCCACGTGGTTAACTAGGCAGAATAAATACAAGTGTATCGGTCTGATGATCAGACTCCCGAGCATAGATCCTAACATCCACATATATATATATAGCCAACAATACCGGGTATTTAATTTACATCACCACTACCAACTGTAAACATCCACCACTGTTTAACGAACGGTACCAAATGTAATGCCTCGGGAGCACAGGCGCATCCCGGGTTCAACAACCAAGATAACCAAAGTACATCAACGACCTAGATCTAGAGCCACTCCGCTTCTTCGATCCTCATCCTGCAGTAAAATATGGAGCCCCGAGGGGGTCAGCAACCTTTGCTGGTATGGTTAACGCGCAGCCCATCGGCTACCGGGATACGCGCAACCAATTGTCATGATAAATGGCAATCATTTTAAACATTCAACATATATACACCATAGCATAGCAAGGAAATTGCATAGCACCATAACAATACATAACACCATAAAACCGGTTCACACAAGGAACCTTCCACCATAGTTAGTATACATTGTGAGCCTAGAGATTAATGCCAATCTCATGCTAAGCTCGTTACCAACCTCGTTACCGTCCAGTTATATCGAACGGTTAACTTATACCCAAGGTGTGTCGGATATAGTAATCCCAAGCACACCGAAACAACATTTGTATACCCCTGTGGCCCGACGTGAGTCAGTAAACTAGCTTTGGATAAGCTAAGGGAAGGTAGAAACCAAATTGGAATACAACCTATACATACACCAAGAGAGCCGAACCGGATATGACATCGACTCCCGTCCTCACACGCGTGGCCGGAACATGACCGGACTTCTCACTCCCCCGGTTAGCACTTGTTAGTGATCACACAAAAATATTGTTAAGTCACACACAAGCAAGTGTTTAGGTCTTGTTAGACACGCCAAGGGAAGGGAGTCACATAATGCAACATTATAATATATAACAACCGTAAACTCTTTTCATGCCTTAATCTTATAAGGTCGTAACACACAGAAAGCAAACAACACCCAAGCCGGTGTAAACCGGTAGACAACAGACTGCAAGAAAAACCATACCTTGGTCCTTGCCTCGATTGGTTTCCTCCGTAGGTCACTCCTATACATAGTTAATAACGTCGGTATATTATTTATTTAACTTCAAACTTACTAAGTATTTAACATGATTGTATGACATGTTTTAATGTCTATCTTACCCTAGGTTACCTTCATTATACACCCTAGGGTTAACTACATAAGTCACATTCTTTTCTGTTTTTTTTTTTTACAAGTTTAGGTCCGACCGACCTTACCGACCGAACTTGTCCAAGTTCGGTCCATTCCAGAACACATTTCCGTCAAAATTTTCTACTCCGACCGACCTTGTAAGTTCGGTCACATGTTCGGTCTATTCCCGAGAGTTTCTTCCTTTTGAAATTTAGCCCGACCGAACTTGCCAAGTCCGGTCCCATGTTCAGTCTATTCCAGTAACTCAATCCGTACACAAAATACAAGCCCGACCGACCTTGCAAGTCCGGTCCCCAAGGTCGGTCCATTCCAGAAGCCAATTCTCGCAGGGTAAACTGGGCTCGACCGAACTTGCATGTTCGGTCGCAAGTTCGGTCTGCCCCAGACTTTGTTTTCCTTTTTTCATTCAACTCCAAACTTCACCCCATATATCCTAGTACACCCTAACCTCATTTGGGCACTTCAAACACACCTTAAGACATCCTTAAACACTCATAAAACTCATTTTCTAATTCCTTAAGCCTTTACTTATATCTTCACAAAATTCCTAACACTTACAATGTTTTCTCCTAGTCTCCAAGTGGTGTTTCATGCCTATGATAACTCTATCTCAAAAATACTTTCTCTTCATTTTAACATCATCTTTCAAGCATCATTTCTTACCATCAACTCCTTATGTCATTTCTTGAAATCCTTTTTCAAGTTCACACTTTCTCCTTATTTTACCAAAGTTTGCCTAAGTCTTTACCTAAGTCCAAAATGACTTTGGTACATACTAAAACCTCAAGATCATGCCTAAGTCCTTATTACACTCTAGAACACTTCCTAGTTCATCAAAAATTCCTTTAAACATCTTGAACCCCTTATGCATTTCCTAAATTTCGACATGGGTTTTCCTAGCATTTTGTTACACCAAAGCACATTTTTCACCTTTAAACACCCAAAAACACTAAGAACACCAAGAACACTCTCATACACAAAACTTCACTCAAATCTCACTACATTAAAATATAATGCATAACTTTAAATTGCATGGCACTTAGGCCCTTAAAATGCATGGCTCCTAGGCCCTTAAAGTGCTTAAATCATAAACACTGAATTTCCACAATATATATGCCTTTGACCTGCAAATACATCAACAAGACATATGTTCTTTTACTAGTCTCCTTGAGACATTTACTAGGTCATTCACCATTTGCTCTTTAGGTAATTTTAACAAGCATTATAAGCTCATTTCTCCTAAGGCATTAAACAACATTAGGTTAGTATATTTACCTCTTTTCCAAACAACTTCTTTCTTGTTTCATATATAAACACCTGTAAGGTATTTGATTCCTTGTCAAGTTCTAAACAATATACAAACATCATAATGAGTATTCAAGCTTTAAGCTTCATCTCATTGTAAACCCTAATTTTACATTGTTTCAAAAACATCAATGTATTGTTTTACCTTGATCTTTGAAGAGACTTTGAATATCTATGAAGAGAGGACTCCACCTAGTCCATGAAAGGTTGGAATGAAGCTAGAACAAAGTCACACAAAGAGCTCCATCAATGCACATTTTCGATCAAGGCAAAAACATGAAGGAAATGTAGTTTTTATTTGAGATTCCTTACCTAGAAGCAAAGGAGATCAATAATATGTGGAAAGACGAGCTCAAGCTCCTTCAATGGTGGAACTCCATGGCACCAAAATTGGGCTCTTGAAGTTTTGAGAAGATAGAAATGAAGAGCTTGATGAGAGGAAGAGATTGGTGGTGTTTGTTTTTGATTTAGTTAAGTGAGCTAGGTTTTACAAGAGGTCAAAGCTTGAGTTTTAATGGTGGTGGTGGTATTACCGTGAGAGAACAGCAAGAAGGGAGGAAGGAGAAGGTTGGACCCGTGTGAAATGAGAAAGAATGAGAGAATGAAGATAGAATTTGCTTTAAGAAGATATTTATACTTAAAAGCAAATAGTAACTTAATTAGTCATTTTATTTATTTAACATGTTAACAAGTGAGTGGTGAGTCACCACACTTGAGAAAACCGGCCACCTTTATTACATAAGGGTACTTTAGTCTTTATTTGTCAATTTAATTACTTAAGATAACATATGTACAAAATAGCTTATTAAAATCACTATTCATAAAAACAAGGCACATAGAAGTGAAATTTTTGATTTCCCATTGATATGGCCACCCAAATGTGATATTATATAGTACACATATATATTTAAGAGTATGATGGACATTTAGCACTCAAAACTCACATTTAAAACATTTACAAGTTTTTCAAAATGTGCTTTAAGACTTCTTAAAGCACATTTTGTGTTTTAACTTGTTTTCAAGCTTGGTTTTCTTTGGTAATTAATTTAATATGTTCATTAATATATAAATGAGGTCTTGGTAAGTTCATTAGGTCTTACCCAAGCTTATTCCAGCTTAGAGCACATTTTAGCCCATATTGACCATAAGGTATTTAATTGTTTCTTTATGGTTTAAATTGTTTGCTAATGTTTCTAAGACTCTTTTTAGTCTTAATAAATCATGTTTTAATGTTTAACCAACATACCAAGGTTTGGGGTATTTCAATCTACCCCCCTTAAAAGAACTTTGTCCTCAAAGTTCACACTTCCCACATATCTTAATATTAGAACACAGGGAAAATCTTATAACACAATACTTCCAAAACTCATTACCAACACTACCACTCTACATCATACTTACACCACAATGGACTCAAGGTCCAAACCACATAATACCATTCAGACTCAACGGTCTGTAACATAACATAGACAATGTATACATATACATGTCGTACACAACCATAACCGAAACGGCTCTACCCCCCTTAAAGGGGTACGCCCCGTACTCTATACATATAAACACTAAGAAGCAAACAATGACGGTGCTTCGCCTTCATCTTATCTTCCAGCTCCCAAGTGGCCTCCTCAACGTCCTGGTTAGACCAGAGGACCTTCACCAGTCTCACGGACTTATGGCGAGTGTCTCGAGTCTTAGTATCCAGAATCTGTACGGGAGTCTCCACTGATCGCATGGTCGGCTCTAAGGTTAGCCTTTCAGGCTGAAGCACATGAGACGGATGAGGCATATACTTCTTCAACTGGGACACATGAAACATCATGTACCTTGCCCAGCTCGGCGGGTAAATCAAGTCTATAGCTACCGGGCCGATCCGCTCCGTCACAACATAAGGCCCCACATATTTTGGGCTCAACTTGCCTTTCTGGCCAAAACGAAATACTCCCTTCATGGGGGATACTCTCAAAAATACCTGATCGCCTACGGCGAACTCCAGGTCACGTCTGCGCACATCAACGTACGACTTCTGTCTATCCCGAGCTGCTGTCATGTTAGCCCGGATCTGGCGAACTTCTGCCTGAACCTGTTCCAGATACTCTGGTCCTATAATGATCGTCTCACTCGACTCATCCCAGCATAAAAGCGTGCGGCATGGTCTACCATACAATGCCTGGAAGGGAGACATCTTGATCGAACATGGTAACTGTTGTTGTAAACTAAACTCGATCAGATGTACTTATCAATCCAGCTGGTCTGAAAGTCAAGTGCACATGCACGTAATAGATAAACTAAATGGACTCTGGTTCAGGTTAATATAATATCTGCTTAATTATGCTAGGTCTACTGGTTTAATTATAATTGTTTGGCAAAATTCCTCTTATATCTTAAGGTCTAAGTCATAGACTCAAAAGAACTCGTTTACCAGAAAATGCAAGGTTCTAATCCAGGTTCAAGCATAACACATGTAAACGGACGGTTTAGATATGAGAAATTATATTTGCATCTGAAAATACTAACTTATTAAATCATAATAAGCTTTCTCCAGATTTACGGCTTAATTAACCTATCTATTTATCACCGGGCTGATCAAAATAGACTTAGCAAGCAATTTAATAAACTCATGCATTTATTAAAAAGGCGAGAGATAAGCTTTAATCGTAACAGACTGTATTTAAATAAACCAGTAAAAATATGCATAATTAATACAACACATAATAACCATTCCTAGAGTATAAATATTCTAGCCTAACATATTAAATAGATACAGAAACAAGAGTAGGAAATCATCTGTAGTCACTACTGCATTCGTTCTGCTATTTTGTAAACGTAGGACTAGAGGTGGATATTGTGGAATGTAAAATAAATATGAGAAGACGGGAGAAGAGAAATGGGATGGACGTGTGATGTTGGTGAAGTGGATCGATGATGGATTGTTTGGGTGGTGGATGTGTCAATGAGAGCAGATGGTACGTGTGTTTATATAGGAAAGGAAGAGGCAGATCTGGAGTGGAAGAGCATTGATTGCTCATTAATTGCAGGGGACAGAGCTGAAGACGCATGAGGAAATTAAGGTAGGCGGTGCGGAGTAGATGGATATGGCAGAAGCAAGTCGACGGGCGAAGAAGAAACTGGCACGCGTTGATTTTTAGTCACGTTCGCTTGTTGTCCTCGTTGGCGTCCGCCTCTGAAGCCATGCAGACATCTCTGTCTGTTTCTGTCCGCTCCTCTGTCCGCCCAGGGCTCACGCGGACATCTCTGTGTGTCCGCCTATCTCCATCACCTGTGTCCGCCCGGTCACACTTGTGTGTGGTCCGCTAGCTGTCCGCCCAGCCCCATGCGGACGCATGTGTGGTCTCCGCGTGACTTATTTTCTTCTACAAACTTTGACTGGCTCTAGATTCTTCGTTTGGACTCCGTTTTCTGAGCCGTCTGCGTCCATGCATCGTCTCTTCGTCTACTTTACTCCCAGCTTGGTTTTCCTCATGTTAAACAATAAATTTATGAGATAACAATAAAACATAAACACGGAGGAAAACTAACCGAAGTGGAGAAATGAGCAAGAAAAAGTGCTAATATAATATATGAAATACACCTATAAATCATGCTCATTTGGACACTTATCAATGAAAAAAAGAAGAAAGAAACTAACCCTAAGAGGTTTAGAGGTATTAATGGTACCCCATTAAGAAGGCATTGAATGATTAGAGGTATAAGACCTAAGGATTACGTGTAAGTTATTGAACTTAAAAAGTTTTAAGTTTTAGGTTGTAAGAATACGTTGTAAAACTTAAGAGGTGTTAGTGGGGGGGAATCATTATGGGTTAAGTAAGTTTAATAAGTTTAATTAAGTTAAGTGATTAACAGCCTAAAACTGAATGAATGTTTTAGGGTTTGAGAATTTGGACTCCAGAGGAGAGTAAGCAACCGAACGACCAACAGTGAACGGTACAGTTCTTCTTGTGACCTGCTTGCTAACGAGGTGTCCCTCAGCTTGTGTGCTATTTGTTTTTGTGTGCTCACTAAACAAGATAAAGCATGCAACCGGAACATTATGTTTATTGTATTGTTGTGTGATGTTTGAAAACTAACACAACTTACCGTGAGAACCTACTAACTAACGTTTAGTAAGGAATTGTGTGAGACTAAGAACACTCCCTAATATGAGTTTGTTAATAACCAAAATAGGTTAAACAAACAAACGTCGCATTGAGACTACTATTAACTTTAACTTTGGGGGGAGTGAGGAATTGGAATGGTACCGGCACATGTGTATTGGGGGAGGTCGGTATCCTTATCAGATACCGACTTCCAAATATGATTGTCTTCGGGCTCGTCGCCTAGAGTTGACATATAGACTCGGCCTCCTCGGGCCACTTGTTCTCGGAGGGAGGCATACTAAGATGGCGTGGGGGGATCTAGCCTACATCCCCAACAATTTAAGAATGTTGTTTATTGCCGGTAAGTGACCTGCTGCTGGCTAGGGTTAACCAAGCCCTACGAAAATAAACAACGAACTAAGGGCTATCCAGTTCTAATGAGAGAACGGTTGGCAATATAAGATAAGGTTGAGATAAGTTGCAACCATTCCTATTTAAAGGATGGTTTGTATTATAAGACTGAGATGAGCTACATCCATCCTTTTTAAAGGATGGTTGTTTTCTAAGACTAAGATAAGACTAAGATTGAGGTAAGATAAGGATGGACTAGGATTAAGAGGAAACGTAACTTAAAGAGTGAAGTAATTGACTCACTAAATAAGGGAATGCATTTAAGTCGTTCATTGTGTTTGAACTTTGATTGTTCATAATTGGTTTGTTGTTTATTGCACTTTCTATTATGTTGTGAATCTAATCAACCTCCATGCTATCGACAATTAGTCGTCGTAGCCACGTTAGCTGGGGGCCAGGAGAGGATCGTACCAGCATTCGTGCTGACCCCTTTGGGGCTGTGTTTTACTACACAGGTGAACGTCAGAAGGCGGCCGTCATGAGAGTAGATGGGGTACAAGCATTACGGGTTAGGTGTGGCCTACGAGTGTGCATGTACACTCGTATGGCAATTTGAGTTAGTAAGATGTATAGGATGTGAGGGGATTGTAAGAAGGATATGTATTTGGTTAAGACTTGTAAGTACTAATGTTCGGTATATTCTGTAGTCAGACCGTGGCAAGGTCCTGGAATGTATTTGAATCCGCTGCAGAGTTTGTATATATGGCGATAAGTTTGTGATAACCACGATTGGATCGAGATGGGGTGTTACAAAAAGTGGTATCAGAGCGTAGTTACGCACTGAAGACAAGAAATACCGAACTTAGGAGAATACAAAGGTTGAGCTTGAGTTATGGGTTAAGGGTTGAGTGTTAGAGTGAGAGGTGCGTTAGCTAGGACTTCCCGGTGTTTACCGGATATCCATAGTACCTAGACCCGCCCTCCACATCCCTAACCCTGAATATGTGGAACAAACGCCAAAGAGAAGAAAGCCTTCTCTTACTCGGGGAAACCCGATCTGGTAGTTAGTTAACATTAAGCAATACGAGAAACATCTTGTGCACAACAGTTATGGAGAACTTGGAGGTTTTTAATGGAGCGCAAGAGAGAAAACAGGCGCTACCTATGGAATTCTATCAATAAGGGAGCGGTAATTACCGGCAACATGGGTCGACATGCTACGCAGTCGAAATAACCCGCCATACCAATGATAAGAAAAGCACTAAAGGTGCAATGGGTAAGAAAAGATAAGTGACATGAGTACCGGACACTGTTCCGAATAAGCATAGCAGTGGGATAATATAAAGCTTAAGGGATAAGATTACTGGAAAGTCCAGTTAAGAACGGGAACTCCAAACCCCATACAATGAAGAGGTTGCAAACCTGGCCGACATAGCGCAGGCGACAATAAAGACGCATACAACAGTATACCAGAATAGGACTACGACGTAGTGCCTAAAGGGGAATCATACTTAGTAACCACAACAAAATGTGTGGAAACGGGAGCGAGGACTAAGACAGGAGTAAATAACAAAGGGTTCCCTCAGAAAGAGGAGCTCCCTGATGAGTGACGGTACTGTCAAACAACAAGCAAACTGCGGATGGCTAGTTATCCAAAACGGAAGAACATCGAAGGATTCCCGAGGACTATCATAGATATAAAAGATCAGGTGGATGTACCACTACCAACGCACACAGTACCGGTGACCCTTCTTGCATGGCGCACTTGCCATAGTAAGTGCTACCACGGTTAAATAGTACGGAAAGCCATCACGGCGAGGTAATAGAACGCTACAGTTGTAGTACACACTAATACTGGATTGTAAATCTATAAGAACGGGAGAATGAGACCTTGGAAGGGCCTGACGGCTGACCATGATGAGATGAGCGGATACACCAGTCAGCAGGGAGCTGAACTTAGATAGAATACTAAACGAAATATAAATATTAGCAACGGTACAACCTACTACAACAACAACCGACAGTGCGGTAAGGACATCAAACCCAAACCCCGAGAGGAAAACATAAGAGATCGCTCAGTAATGCGAGCAAAATACTACGTAAGTGATAACGTACAAGGAATGCATTACGGGAGTACAATAGAGACCGCCGACATAAAAACTTTCAACAAGAAGGGGATAAGACTCCCAAATTGATCACTAAGAATGCCAGTAAAAGGAATAAACGTCAGCTATAGCCTACTAAGGATTAAAGGCGCACAACTCTGGAAAAGAAAAGCTCAGAGGACTACCCCCATAGAGTGGGCATGGTCGAGCCTGACAAATTGATGAATGACAGTTAATACTGTTTGTCTAACTCATTAACACCCAAGTATGATTGATCATCAACGGGTGGTGTAGTCAACGGATGTTGAACGAAGCGTTGAGATGGGAGTATAAGATGACAGGATGATATCCAACTTGGACACCGTAAGGCAAACACCTAATACGAACCTAACCTTGATTGCAAAAAGACATAAGTCTAGTAAAATGACAGCATTTTCGAGGACACTAAGTAACCTCAGATCACCTGAATAAACTTCCATAGCAGGAAGCAGGATGCAGCAACTTACCATGAAATCCAATACTACATTTAAAATGTAACCTAACGGTGGATAGCGTCTAAGAACCAGAAACCTATAAGGATAACCTACAGATGAATAATTGTACAAGTAATGGACTGAGGCATTAAGCACTAAGAGCCTACGAGCCAAGGATGTTAACCACATCAGAGCCCGAGGCGCAGTAAGTTGTAAGAGAGCTTATTAAGCCACAAAGGAACTACAATTCGTAGATATGAATTGTAACACCCCATCCAACAACAACACATAATAACAATCTGCAGCGGAAACTCAACTCATCACATTACTTATTCAATGGTGTTACACGCCGTTAACCACCCACGTGGCTAACAAGGCTAATACATGTACATTTGTATCGGTCTGATGGACTAGATTCCCGAGCAACTACACAATACAATACTCATTCCATCTTCAACATTTATTATATACATACACTCCCCCTGTACCGAGTATTTACAACTACTGCCGATAACAACTTCGGTCTTACTACGCCTATCATACTCATGCCATTTAAATGGCTACCCATGTATAAACATCTGCCCCGTCCTACTCTCGAACGGTTCCAGCTCCTTGTACCTGAAATAGAAAAGGAGAGAAAGGGTGGCCCCCAAGGGGCTCAGCACCTTTGCTGGTATGGTAATCCCGCAGCCCACATGCTACCGGGCCACGCACAACTAATTGTCGTCTTAGCATGCAGTTGTTGATATATTTAAATCATGCATACAACCATTAACATACCTCACATAATATTTCGCCTCAATGGGCTCAACCAATAACCAACACATCCACACTTAACCAACCATCCAATGATTCCTTTAACCCTAGAGTGGCTCTCCTCCAAAACGGAGCTACTTCCTTAACAGACGACATGTACCCATTAATCGGGTTATCCTTAAACGCCTCTTGTCACAACTGGGATTCATTTCCATGATCCACACATTCCATATCATACAACATATCTCATTCCTCACATAATAAAACATAACAACACCTTTTTGTTTCAACGTACATAGGATGACATCGCATTCATTTAAAACATCGAACAATATATATACCATAGCATAGCAAGGGAATGGGAATTTGCATAGCACCATAACATTACATAACACCATATAATCGGTTCTCACAAGGAACCTTCCACCATAGTTAGTATACCAGTGAGCCTAGAGAGATTATTACCAATCCCATGTTAAGCTCGTTACCATCCTCGTTACCGTCCGGTTATATAGAACGGTTAACTTATACCCAAGGTGTGTTGGATATAGTAATCCCAAGCACACCGAAATAACATACGTATGCCCCTGTGGCCCGACGTGAGTCAGTAACTAGCTTTGGATAAGCTAAGGGAAGGTAGAAACCAAATTGGAATACCACCTATACATACACCAAGAGAGCCGAACCGGATAAGATAACGACTCCCGTCCTCACACGCGTGGCCGGAACAGACCGGACTCCTCACCCCCCATCAGTACATATACACTTAATATTAGGTAGTTAGAGATCCATTATGGAGCCCTACCACATCCACGCACCATACGGTATCATAACCGAGTTAAGCACACAAGGGAGGTTCACACACTTGCATACAACAACATATCCAACTAACTCACACATAGCCGTGGTTAGCACGTTCCCAAAGGTTTGGGCCGTCAACTCCGAATACCGGTCACTCATGTGTTCCTAGTATTGGTTAGCTAAGGTTTACACAATACTTGAGGTTAAATGGTATCGGAGACCAAATTCGCCACATAAATGAATTACTATAAACTCATTACATGTTTTAATCTTACAAGGTGGCAAACAACTCAAGAAAACATATTGGCATACAAGCCGGTGTAATCCGGTAGGACACAGGTTGCAAGAAAACCATACCTGTCACCGGAGTCCACTTTACCACGTCCACTTATGTTCCTCGAGCAACTCTCGAACAACTGTAACATCACATGTGTTTTTATTACATTGGGGTAACATGTTTGTTTTAAAGTCTAATGCTTATAACTTTCCCCGTTAACTTGGTTTATAACTTTACATTTTTAACACGTTTTACTCTCGCATCTTAATACAACCTTTAGCCCACTTTATTGTCATTAAAACTCACCTAGCATGTCCTTAACATCCTCATAACATCATTACCTACCAATCCCCATCATCACATACGATTTCATAACCTTAAACCATGTTTTGGTCACCGACCGACCACCGTCCGCCACAACTGGGTCGGACCCTCCCAGTGGTCTTCGGGTCTGAAGAATCCTACCTTGACCGACCCATGTCCGACCCAACCTTCTGGGTCGGACCATGTGGCGAACATTTTCTTCCTTTGAAACTTGACCGACCGACCCATGTCCGACCCACCCTTTTGGGTCGGACCATTACCGAACACTTCCTAACATCTAACAGAGGCTCGACCGACCCAAAACTGGGTCGGACCCCTGGGTCGGTCGCCTTCTATACTTACCCAAACTTTGCCAATCTTCACCAAACTTCTCCTAAGGCCTCTTAATGCTTTCTAACCACATTTGGTAACCTTATATCCACATACAACATCCATGAAACTCATTTTCTAACTCCTTAAGCCTTTACTTATTTCTTGTAAAATTTCCTTAACACTTTCAACATTTGTACTAGGTTCCTAAATGGTGTTTCTCACCTATTATAACTACTATCCCAAAACACTTTTCCTCATCTTAACATCATCTCTTAAGCATCATTTTCTCCTTATTCATCAACATGACCTAAACCTTAAACAAACTTCTCCAAGACTTTAATATATCCTAAAAACTCTCATTTGGTTTCTAGCACTTCCAAGATAATGCCTAAACCCTTGTAGCACCTTAGAACACCTCAATACATGTTTCTTCCTTTGTAAAACATTTATCCATTCCTTACATTACCTAGTTCACTAAACTCACTTACCACACTTAGAACTTCTTACACATTCCCCAAATTTGGCCATAGCTTCTCTAGTATATACCCACATCCAAACACTTAGGTTTTTACCTTAATTCATTCAAGAACACCTAAAATCCATCAAACACATTTTATACACAAACTTCACACATTTTGCACTACATCACAATATAGAGCATAACTTAAATTGCTTGGCACTTGGCCCTTAAATAACATAAACCTTAAACACTGAATTTCCCACATAAATAATGCCTTTGACCTGCAAATACATACACCAATACATATGTTCTTTTACTAGTCTCCTTGAGAGCATTTTACTAGCTCATTTGCCATTGGCTCCTTAGGTATTTTATTAAGCAAATCAAGCTCATTTCCTAAGGCATTTAAACTACATGAGATAGTTTGTTTACCTCTTTCCTCTCAAACTTCCTTCTGTTTCCTTTCAAAACCGGTAATGTATTGATACACCTTGTCAACTAATAAACAATATACAATCATTAAAATGAGTATACAAGCTTTATGCTTCATCTCATTGTAAACCCTAGGTTTACATTATTTCAAAAACATTAATGTAGTTGTTTTACCTTGATCTTTGAAGGGAGTTGAATGTCTATGAAGAGAGGACTCCACCTAGTCCATAAGAGATTGGAATGAAGCTAGGAAAAAGGTAATATAATGACTCCATTAAGAGTGATTTTCGGACATGACAAAACATGAAGGAAATGTCATTTTTCTTTGAGTTTCCTTACCTTGAAGCAAAGGAGAACAAGAATATGTGAAAAGGTGAGCTCAAGCTCCTCCCATGGTGATTCCTCTTGGCACCGAAATGGAGCTCTTGGGATTTGAAAGGATAGAATTGAAGAGCTGATGAGAGGAAGAGATTGGTGTGTTTGTTTTGATTTGAACAAGTGAGCTTGGATTATTGCCAATGGAAGGTGGAGCTTTGGTGAGCACTATTCCAAATCGTAAATGGAGAAGAAGAGAGGTTGAAGAAACCTTGCAACCGTGGAAATGAAGAAGGAAGGGAGAATGAGATTGGTTTTGCTTTTAAGGATATTTATAACTTAAAGCAAATAGTAACCTATGAGTCACCTTTATTTACTTAACAAGTTAACATGTTTGGTGACTCATTACTACCAAAAACCGGCCCCCTTATTAGTAGAAGGGTATAATAGTCTTTGTTGACCAATTTAATTACTTATAACATTATATGTTACAAACTAGCTTATAAAAATCACTATTCACCTAAACAAGGCACTTAGAGTGTGAAATTTTTGATTTCCCACTAATATGGCCACCCAAATGTGATACTATATAGTACACATGTTAATTAAAGAGTAATGAGGGACATTTAGCCATTCAAAACTCATTACAAGACAATTTTTCAAAAACGTGCTTTAAGACTTCTTAAAGCACATTTTGTGTTTTAATTGTTTTCAAGCTTGGTTTTCTTTAGTAATTGATTTAATATGTTCATTAACATATAAATGAGGCATAGGTATGACCATTAGGTCTTATACACATTATCCCAGTTAGAGAGCACATTTTGCTCTTATTGACCTTAAGGTATTTATTTGTGTTTTGTTTGGTTTCATTGTCTACCAAAGTTTCCTAAGGACTTAATTAGCCTTATGAAGTATAAAAGCATTATCAAGTCTTGGTAGGCTCTTTGGGTCCTAGCCAAGCTCACTTCAAGCTTAGAGCATGTTTTTGCTCAAACCGTGTCTTAGTGTTTTATTGTGTTTTACCATGGTTTTAAATGGTTCATCTATGTTTCTAAGGCACTTTTAGCCTTTAAATACCATAGTTAACATTTACACAACATACCAAGGTTTGGGGTATTTCAATCTACCCCCTTAAAAGAACTTCGTCCTCGAAGTTCACATTTCCTCGCATCATTGGATTAGAATACGGGAATTACTTATAGCCATAACACTTCCATTACCAACCATCTTTCACATCCAACCTCGGACTTAATGGTCGGGCAACATATCCACCTCATACATAAAATATCATATTCACATGGTAACCTCGGACTCAATGGTCCGGGTACCTTCACCACACTAGCACCCATACAATCCCTCAGACTCTTAGGTCTGGGTGACATAACCACATTTAGACTCATAGGTCTATGTAACAAAACACATTTAGACTCATAGGTCTTGATAGAACACACTTTAGGAGATCAAAGTCAAATAACCCTTATCACACATACCAAACAACATGTCATAGCATGTATATCAGACAGAAATACCTTTTCCATCTCTCCATGGGTTCGAATCCCACGTTGAGTACATATACATTGTGATCCCGCAGAACCGGTCGCGATGGACATCTTCTGGTCCCCGTTCCTTTGGGAGGTCAAAACATTCACTCAACTTTCGACATATGTACTTCTCATGTCACCGGTCCGAAGACAAAGGCTCATACGTCCTCAGCTCGTGAGCAAGTACTACAAAAATATTCTTTACTAGGTTAAGATAGGAAGATCTTTTATTCAAAATATTAATCGATTGTTTGAAAACACCAATGAAAATTCTTTTGAAAACACCATACAACTCCAAGTCCAATTTAGCTCCTTGTATTTTCTTAACATGGGTGTTTGTGACCACTTACAGGGAGCTTCAAGAGTCACCCAACCCTGATGTGATCAGCATCAGTGTTGAACTATCTTTCCACCCCAATTTGTGTTCGGCTTCCCTTGATCTCATGATAATCAAGTTTCACCTCCCACTTCTTTTCAACCAACAATTAATTCAAGCATATTCCATTTTCTATCTTTGAATCCTTCTAGTCATAATCATAACATCTCCAAGGGATAGAACTCCATCTATCAATCATCATCCAAATCCAATTAATTCAAGTTACCTAGAGAATTTAATTCTCACTAGGTTCTATGTCGGTCTCATACCCCTCATAAATCACAACACTGTATATATACATATATTTTTATCAAAATACCATACATGGTTTACATTTATGCACTGTCGGGGTTTTAGTTCCCCGGGAGTTTCTTTACTCCCTTCCACTTATACTCTCACACACCACCGTTAAACAAATGACACACTTCCCACAATGGTATTCGCATCTTTTGTGCGCAATTACCACAATTTAACCACAGATAAATGCGTATGTTTATATAACACACGCGCCAACCTCATCATAACAAATCATTTTGTGCTATGCACACCTAGTTCGCGTACACTTGTACGGTAAAACACACTAAGTGGTTTTGCGCTCTACCCCCCTTAAAGGGATTACGCCCACGTAATCAATCACTGAGCATTAGCTTAAAATGTTCTGCCGTCGTGAAGTGTTTTGACTTTCAACGCGGTCTATTACACAATGGATTCTGATTAGAGGATCTTAACCATATTGGCGGTTTAGTCCCTAAACCAAGAATTCGCATGGAGTTGTAACTTTAACCGGTTTCGGTCCTGGCCTGTGAGGCTTTAGGCACTGATAACTAGCCATCCATTCATATTCACAATGTATACCCGGTACCTGACGCATGGCTCATGGCCTTTGTTGCGCAACCCTGATAATATAGAGCTAGTTTGCCACATTCGTTACTGTTACTGTATTGTACATCTCCAATGTATTACCGTTATCGAGGTAACAATGGTTATCAACCGACGCATGGTATCTTTTACCCTGAGCGAATTCGGGGAGTTTCACGATTTCCATCCACTTTCCAATAGTTACCGCGTAAACTACTAGTAATTCACAATGATTGACTTACTTCTACCGACTTTACTGTCGGTTGAGATTGAGCTACTACCTAATGTGTAGTGCCCTCTCAGTTATTCCCACACCTGGGGTATATCTCATACTGTAGTTATTTACTGTTAATCATGTCTCCACCTTTGGTTTTGTACTTGTATTCTTTATTGGTGCGGTCTTGCATTTCCTATGCATCGGCCATTATAACATTATTCTTCCACCATCAACATGTTTCAATTCCTAGCTATCCCACTCGATCATTACTGCGCAAGTGCAATACCAAAACACTCAGTCATACAGAGTGCAGAGGCGTAAACTCTTGACAGTAAATCTCTCATGCGATTGCGATAGGAATTTACACTGTGTTTTCCCGAAATTCTCACCACATAATGCTTGTCACCGGCTTACTGCTCGGTTCGTTTGCTATCACTTACTGTTGTATCTCCACTGGGGTTAACTCACAACTCTGCTTACTCACCATTTTATCATCTAACCATCCTCATACAACGGTCGCTCATTGCGCACCGTGTCCTTACTCATTATATAACATCAACTTACACTGCATCCGCTATTATATTAGCTTCCCATTTTACTGGGTTTATCTGGCCACTTATTTGGCTGATTTTGAATATACTACTATTTTTTCCCTTGAGCGTTGTTCGCTACTCATTTAGTTTCACACACCTATGGTGATTGCTATCAACTTATCACACTTCCTGCGTACACAACTGGTGCGAGCACTTCCTTTCGTGTTATTTTATTTAAATCACCCTGGGGGTAATAACAACGTGGTCCATCCTTCACATATTCCTTGAACTTGATTCACACAACTACCGCTTCTGCGGTCTCACAATATCGAGTGGTATCCCCACTCTTAATGCAGTGGTTCGCTTACCACTTTATCCACTTATACAACATAAACTTCTACAATCAATCAATTTATATAACATATCTTGCTTATGGCTTATAAGCCTTATTTGCCTTGAGCTGGGCTCATTGTAGGCTGTCCACACATATGTACTTCTCTGTACAACATTACATATTTAGAGGTTGTAGTGGGCTCCATGACAAGGTCGTTGCATTCCGTTTCCTTTCATGGGATGCCCCTTAGGTTTGTCAGTCCGTCTCCTGACAACTTATGTCTAATCTGGGTGTTAATTTCAACCCTTGTGTTTCTGTCATGTCATGTTGTGCAACAATTATTGATGCGCACACCCCTTTAGGACTTCTCCTGGGTGTCGTTAAGTTATGCCTTTACATCTGATTCACAGTTATTGGTACATTCAGTTAGCCACGCCTTTTGCGTTCTTCACTGGTTACTATCTTCTTCTGCGAAGGTCATCATTTCCTAATAAGGTAGGTACTCATTCTGGGAATTTCATCCCATCCATTGCACTTTACTGTGCCCACACTAGGCTGGGTCACCATTCCAGCTTCCACGTTTATCCCTGGGGATCCTTAAGTCACATAAGCTGTCTTTACATTCGGTTAGTGCACTTCGCACCTCCTGACTCTTAAACGTTTCCTTGAAAGGAATTCACTAATCCTTTTAATCTCGTTAACTTAACTGAGTTCCTTAACTTCAACCATTCTTGTAATCTTTAGTCTTGTTTAGTTTCTACTGCTGACCGTAGACGGAGTCGACTACTTCCCGTGTTTCGGACTCTACTCGTATACATATATGGGGTATCATACTGATACATTGCTACTTACCCAACTAACCTATAAGTAGGTCTGTCAGGCCCACATGCTCCTATCGGAGTGCGGTCGTCCACAACACAGTTGGTACACTCGTAGTGTCCGTCACACGCCTAGGTGAAAGTATTCTGTTGTCAACTCCCTTATATTGTCCCGTGACAATATTCATTCCTTGCTTCTCGAACTTAATCGAGGGAAAGTTTGTCCACTGTTGTATCTTTATCAACTGGCTTTGGTTTACTGGTTTGGTGTAAAGGAAGGTTAGAAAGAAGTGTTGGTTTGAAAGAAAATCTGGTTTTGAAAAGAAAAAGGGTTTGAGTAAATCTGAGTTGAAAGAAAATTTCCATGGTTTCACAACACCTTCTTACCTTAGCCAAGTCTAGCTTCTTGCTGACTGGTGTACGTCCAATTACAGAGGTTAGGCTAACAGGCCCTTCCATGCTATGATGATTACATTTAACTTCATGGTACTTTTCAAGTACTTTGTATGGTTAGTTTTCCAATATAGTTATAATGTTTCCCGAACAGTCCTGTTATAGCAGCACTTGCTATGGCAAGTGCGCCATGCTAACTGGCTATCGGTTTAACACATACCAATTGTGGTATTGTTTTTACCCATACTGTCATCAGTGGCCTTGTTGGCCCTCACTGATCTTACTGTCTTGATAATAATTCTCTAGGTGACTTCTCACTGTCTTCACATAATAATCATTAACTAGGGTGTTTCCCATTCTGGGAGACCCCCTTTTCTTAGTATTGTATTCTCTTGTATCCCGTTCCACGTATTTGGGCACTACGTTGTAGTTCCCTTGTCGGTTGGTATACCGTTGGTGTTTATTTATCAACTGTGGTCCGTAGACACTGTCTCGGGTGTCATTAATCCATTTCTTGCTGTTGCACGGTAGGTGCGTTGCAAGCTGGTTATTCTCGACTGCTCTGCATGTCGACCCAGGTTGCCGGAAATTCTATTCTCCAATACACAAGATCCTTCATTCATTGCTATGAAATGCGGTTAACATTGTTTAGATGGGAACCGTCTCCGGGATTCCCAGCTTTCGGGATCTACCGTATGACAGGTTCTCCGTACCCTTAGAGGTATTCAATAACAGCCAGATCGGGTATTCCCGAGTATGAGAGGACTTCATCTCTCTGGCGTTGTTTCCCAAGTTATAAAACAGGGATTGTGGAGGGTGGGATGGATATTGTAGGTTTCCAGTAGTCACTGGTAGTCCTATCTAGCGTATCTCTCACGCTATCACTCACCCTTAACCCAAAGTACTTAAATCCTAACTCGGTATTTCCTAAGCTCGGTAATTCAGTCATCAGAGCGATACTTCGCTCTGATACCACTTTTGTACCACCCCATCCAACAACAACACATAATAACAATCTGCAGCGGAAACTCAACTCATCACATTACTTATTCCAATGGTGTTACACGCCGTTAACCACCCACGTGGCTAACAAGGCTAATACATGTACATTTGTATCGGTCTGATGGACTAGATTCCCGAGCAACTACACAATACAATACTCATTCCATCTTCAACATTTATTATATACATACACTCCCCCTGTACCGAGTATTTACAACTACTGCCGATAACAACTTCGGTCTTTACTACGCCTATCATACTCATGCCATTTAAATGGCTACCCATGTATAAACATCTGCCCCGTCCTACTCTCGAACGGTTTCCAGCTCCTTGTACCTGAAATAGAAAGAGAGAGAAAGGGTGGCCCCCAAGGGGCTCAGCACCTTTGCTGGTATGGTAATCCCGCAGCCCACATGCTACCGGGCCACGCACAACTAATTGTCGTCTTAGCATGCAGTTGATTATATTTAAATCATGCATACAACCATTAACATACCTCACATAATATTTCGCCTCAATGGGCTCAACCAATAACCAACACATCACACTTAACCAACCATCAATGATTCCTTAACCCTAGAGTGGCTCTCCTCCAAAACGGAGCTACTTCCTTAACAGACGACATGTACCCATTAATCGGGTTATCCTTAAACGCCTCTGTCACAACTGGGATTCATTTCCATGATCCACACATTCCATATCATACAACATATTCATTCCTCACATAATAAAACATAACAACACCTTTCTTGTTTCAACGTACATAGGATGACATCGCATTCATTTAAAACATCGAAAATATATATATACCATAGCATAGCAAGGGAATTTGCATAGCACCATAACATTACATAACACCATATAATCGGTTCTCACAAGGAACCTTCCACCATAGTTAGTATACCAGTGAGCTAGAGATTATTACCAATCCCATGTTAAGCTCGTTACCATCCTCGTTACCGTCCGGTTATATAGAACGGTTAACTTATACCCAAGGTGTGTCGGATATAGTAATCCCAAGCACACGAATAACATACGTATGCCCCTGTGGCCCGACGTGAGTCAGTAACTAGCTTTGGATAAGCTAAGGGAAGGTAGAAACCAAATTGGAATACCACCTATACATACACCAAGAGAGCCGAACCGGATAAGATAACGACTCCCGTCCTCACACGCGTGGCCGGAACAGACCGGACTCCTCACCCCCCATCAGTACATATACAACTTAATATTAGGTAGTTAGAGATCCATTATGGAGCCCTACCACCACATCCACGCACCATACGGTATCATAACCGAGTTAAGCACACAAGGGAGGTTCACACACTTGCATACAACAACAATATCCAACTAACTCACACATAGCCGTGGTTAGCACGTTCCCAAGGTTTGGCCGTCAACTCCGAATACCGGTCACTCATGTGTTCCTAGTATTGGTTAGCTAAGGTTTAACACATACTTGAGGTTAAATGGTATCGGAGACCAAATTCGCCACATAAATGAATTTACTATAAACTCATTACATGTTTTAATCTTACAAGGTGGCAAACACTCAAGAAAACATATTGGCATACAAGCCGGTGTAATCCGGTAGGACACAGGTTGCAAGAAAACCATACCTGTCACCGGAGTCCACTTTACCACGTCCACTTATGTTCCTCGAGCAAACTCTCGAACAACTGTTAACATCACATGTGTTTTTATTACATTGGGGGAACATGTTTGTTTGTTTTAAAGTCTAATGCTTATACTTTCCCCGTTAACTTGGTTATATAACTTTACATTTTTAACACGTTTACTCTCGCATCTTAATACAACCTTTAGCCCACTTTATTGTCATTAAAATCACCTAGCATGTCCTTAAACATCCTCATAACATCATTACCTACCAATCCCCATCATCACATACGATTTCATAACCTTAAACCATGTTTTTGGTCCGACCGACCCACCGTCCGACCCCACAACTGGGTCGGACCCTCCCAGGGTCTTCGGGTCTGAAGAATCCTACCTTGACCGACCCATGTCCGACCCAACCTTCTGGGTCGGACCATGTGCGAACATTTTCTTCCTTTGAAACTTGACCGACCGACCCATGTCCGACCCACCCTTTTGGGTCGGACCATTACCGAACACTTCCCTAACATCTAACAGAGGCTCGACCGACCCAAAACTGGGTCGGACCCCTGGGTCGGTCGCCTTCTATACTTACCCAAACTTTGCCAATCTTCACCAAACTTCTCCTAAGGCCTCTTAATGCTTTCTAACCACATTTGGTACCTTATATCCACATACAACACCATGAAACTCATTTTCTAACTCCTTAAGCCTTTACTTATTTCCTTGTAAAATTTCCTTAACACTTTCAACATTTGTACTAGGTTCCTAAATGGTGTTTCTCACCTATTATAACTACTATCCCAAAACACTTTCTCCTCATCTTAAATCATCTCTTAAGCATCATTTTCTCCTTATTCATCAACATGACCTAAACCTTAACACAACTTCTCCAAGACTTAATATATCCTAAAAACTCTCATTTGGTTTCTAGCACTTCCAAGATAATGCCTAAACCCTTGTAGCACCTTAGAACACCTCAATACATGTTTTCTTCCTTTGTAAAACATTTATCCATTCCTTACATTACCTAGTTCACTAAACTCACTTACCACACTTAGAACTTCTTACACATTCCCCAAATTTGGCATAGCTTCTCTAGTATATACCCACATCCAAACACTTAGGTTTTACCTTAATTCATTCAAGAACACCTAAAATCCATCAAACACATTTTATACACAAACTTCACACATTTTGCACTACATCACAATATAGAGCATAACTTAAATTGCCTTGGCACTTAGGCCCTTAAATAACATAAACCTTAAACACTGAATTTCCCACATAAATAATGCCTTTGACCTGCAATACATACACCAATACATGTTCTTTTACTAGTCTCCTTGAGAGAATTTTACTAGCTCATTTGCCATTGGCTCCTTGGTATTTTATTAAGCAAATCAAGCTCATTTTCCTAAGGCATTTAAACTACATTGAGATAGTTTGTTTACCTCTTTTCCTCTCAAACTTCCTTCTTGTTCCTTTCAAAACCGGTAATGTATTTGATACCTTGTCAACTAATAAACAATATACAATCATTAAATGAGTATACAAGCTTTATGCTTCATCTCATTGTAAACCCTAGGTTTACATTATTTCAAAAACATTAATGTAGTTGTTTTACCTTGATCTTTGAAGGGAGTTGAAGTCTATGAAGAGAGGACTCCACCTAGTCCATAAGAGATTGGAATGAGCTAGGAAAAAGGTATATAATGACTCCATTAAGAGTGATTTTCGGACATGACAAAACATGAAGGAAATGTCATTTTTCTTTGAGTTTCCTTACCTTGAAGCAAAGGAGAACAAGAATATGTGAAAAGGTGAGCTCAGCTCCTCCCATGGTGATTCCTCTTGGCACCGAAATGGAGCTGGAGCTTGGGATTTTGAAAGGATAGAATTGAAGAGCTTGATGAGAGGAGAGATTGGTGGTGTTTGTTTTTGATTTGAACAAGTGAGCTTGGAATTATTGCCAATGGAAGGTGGAGCTTTGGTGAGCACTATTCCAAATCGTAAATGGAGAAGAAGAGAGGTTGAAGAAACCTTGCAACCGTGGGAAATGAAGAAGGAAGGGAGAATGAGATGGTTTTGCTTTTAAGGATATTTATAACTTAAAGCAAATAGTAACCTATGAGTCACCTTTATTTACTTAACAAGTTAACATGTTTGGTGACTCATTACTAACAAAAACCGGCCCCCTTATTAGTAGAAGGGTATAATAGTCTTTGTTGACCAATTTAATTACTTTATAACATTATATTTACAAACTAGCTTATAAAAATCACTATTCACCTAAACAAGGCACTTAGAAGTGAAATTTTTGATTTCCCACTAATATGGCCACCCAAATGTGATACTATATAGTACACATGTTAATTAAGAGTAATGAGGGACATTTAGCCATTCAAACTCATTTACAAGACAATTTTCAAAAACGTGCTTTAAGAACTTCTTAAAGCACATTTTGTGTTTAACTTGTTTTCAAGCTTGGTTTTCTTTAGTATTGATTTAATATGTCATTAACATATAAATGAGGCATAGGTATGACCATTAGGTCTTATACAACATTTATCCCAAGCTTAGAGCACATTTTTGCTTTATTGACCTTAAGGTAGTTATTGTTGTTTTTTGTTTGGTTTCATTGTCTACCAAAGTTTCCTAAGGACTTAATTAGCCTTATGAAGTCATAAATAATCATTATCAAGTCTTGGTAGGCTCTTTGGGTCTAGCCAACGCTCACTTAAGCTTAGAGCATGTTTTTGCTCAAACCCGTTGTGTTTTAGTGTTTTATGGTGTTTTACCATGGTTTTCTTTAAATGGTTCATCATAGGTTTTCTAAGGCACTTTTTCGCCTTTAAATACCATAGTAATTAACATTTACACAACATACCAAGGTTTGGGGTATTTGCATGAATGGTTACCAAACTATAACTTAGGTTGTGGAAAATATTGCCAGGAGAAAGCAGCAATGAGAATAATGAGATAGTACATTGGCAGGGGGGAGAACGAACCATGCCTTTTAGGGTGGGGATCCCTCTCGTTGTTGTGAGGCCAAGAGTGGGAATGAACCCCTCAAAAAGGGCTTTCACTTATTAGAGAAATAATACGTTTGTTAGAGAATGAAAACTGTACACCTTGAGATTACCTTGGAACATACCAGATACACTTGAATAATAAGGAAGGCTGCAGAGACAGACCTCATATCCAACACCCAGGATTTAAGAATCAATAATCATCAGAGATAAACATGGTGAGTGCACAGAATGGCACGTCAAGTGACCAACGCTCAGAAGAGCTTGTGAGTAAACGGATGACTTCTTTAGTAACCGGTAAAATTACATGGTAGATAACATCATAAAGGATGAAAGAATGTGAAAAAAAAAATTAGCCAACTTATGAACCTGAGATTGAAGCAGAACATCTTTGTATTAAGAGATAACCATTTTACAGCACGATATGACAACAGCCAAACACCGAAATTAGAGAACTCCCAGTGTGTTTACACCATAAGGGATTGAATATAAGATAAGATGTTAGAGTAAATGAGTAAGTAGTTGCGCCATCAATGGGCAACATGGTAAAGGCCAGCTACCACGGTAGTAGTGGTCGTGAGAACAATATTTATATAAGGGGATTAAGTCATGGTGCGCGGTAAAGCGACCGTTATGTATAAGCCGTCAAATATTGACACTGAGGCAATTAAATTTATAAGCTAAGACCGATATAAGTAAGGAAATAAGATGGTATATGAACTGTGCATTGATGCCAGTAGTCTGGACCTGGTTAGATAAGATTTCATAGGAAGCACACTACCCATTCCTTAGGAACTGGAAGTGCATTCCTACTAGAACAAAAATGAGAAAGAAGATAAGAGGCTCTATGGGAAGAGACCTCAGTCGCTATGAGACCGAATCAGTACGGGATACAGAAACAACTAGAGCATACAATACCCAAGAACACAGTAAATAATTCCCTTGATAAGTTCAAGAAGAACAATATATGTTATCATGGAACGATGAAGAGGAGATCGGCAACAGAATACTTCATAATTAGCAATAGCTAAACGTGTGACGAACACTATAAGTTTACTAAAACGAGACGTGGGACGACTGCACCCCACAGGGCTTGCAGGCCTAACACACTCATTTATGAGTTAGTTGGGTAAGTAGTAATGTACCAGTAAGGTACCCCATGCATGTAGACGAGTGGTGTAAGGAACACGGGAAGTAGTCGACTCCGTACCACGGCGACGACGCAAGATCAGACAAGAGCAGCTACTACCACAAACAGTCGAAGAGAAGAATTCAGTTGAACCAACAACACAAATGAATCAGAGAACAAATAATTAAGGACTATGAAGTGCGAAGAGCACGGATTGTTAACCATAGACATTGGACATGTCTTAAAGTGTTAAGGATAAGACTGTAAAGCGCAATAAGCACTAAACAGTAGTTTCAGATTAAGGGTCATCCTCTGACCAAGGCGAGTTGGAGAGAACAATTTAGACATTCAAGGAAACGCTAAGAGTATGAACATTGATCTTCCAAGGAATGGATAGACGAGTTATAACTCATTAAGGCCTGTATATAAAATAACACGTGTCCACTGAGAGACTAATATTCCTAAACTGTAAGGAGGCAGAAGGATATACTACTATGAACAATTAGAAAGGTAGTTAAACCTAAGATTATCAGAGTCGCGCAGCTGAAGCTAGCAGACCACTACCTTTGAGATTAGAGCAAACTAAGTTAAGAATAGGGTATAAGTACCGTTAAGAATCCTCGATACAGAGACTAAGCCATTACCATAGTTATGACCCTCTGATCGAATTATAAGTGAGATAGATGACATGGAAGCTAGAATGCTTGGTGAGAATTAGACATCTTGAACTTATGTTCAAGGATGATATAATGTCGATTACGTGGGCATAATCCATTTTAAGGGGGTAGAGTGAAAACCGCTTAGCGTATGTTTATGTACTGAGTACATAAACTACGGTGTGCATAGCACAAAAGAATTTGAGAATATGTTTTACATAAACATTTTGAGATAAATCATGGTTATTGCACACAGAAGATGTGAATACCATACATATTAAGTACCTATCTTGTTAACTCCGGTGTGAGTACAAGTTAAGAGAATTAAGGAAGAGGATTAAGGAGACTTAAGAAATAAGGAATATATGAGGTATGAGTCGATATGAGACTATGTGTGAGATAAGAATAAGATAACACTTCGGGATACTGTTCGATATGAATATGAGGAAGAAGATAGTAATGCTATGAGATATAAGATGGTGAGAATTGGTATGAGACGGTTATAGAACTTAGTAGGAATTTAAGTCTTGAGGTAATTATAAAAGATGAATTGGGAATATTGATGGAATGAGTCCACACCTTGGAGATGTATGAAATACGATTAGAGAAACTAAAAAGATAGAAAATTGGAAGTGAGTGAATTATTTGATGTTTGAAATGGCGTGGGAGGTGGAACTTGATTTTCTAGGGATCAAGGAAACCGAACACAAATTGGGGTGGAAGGATAGTTCAACACTGATGCTGATCACATCAGGGTTGGATGATTCCTGAAACTCCCTACCAGTGGTCACAATTAAATCACCCTAAGGATAGAGGCATTAGGATAAAATGAAATTGGAGTTGATTGTATTTTAATTAGAGGAATTATTCCTCACATGACCTCGTAAAAAGGATTACCTTTTTACTGAGTCTCGCCCATGAAGTCGAGGACGTACGAGCCTTTGTCTTCGGACCGGTGACATGGGGAGAGCAGAGTGTTTTTTATTCTGGCCCATTGTGAAGAGGACAAATGAGCCATTGTCTACGGACCGGTGACATGGGAGAATACGTTGGAAAATTATGTGATTGTTTTAATCATCAAAAGAAACAAAAGAGAATTTTGAGTGCAATACATGCTTAAGCATGTTGTGTGATATTTAAGTATAAGAATATGGCGGACCTAATGATCCAATGAGTTTAAGTATACATATGTATGATCTATATGATCTATGGAATGAGGTAAGACATGTATTCTAATAAGATAAGGTGCATGGGAACTTTGGAGACAAAGTTCTTTTAAGGGGGGTAGATTGAAATACCCCAAACCTAAGTATGTTAAGTAAACATCAATATGTGATGTAGTAAGGCTAAATATGCCTTAGAGAGATTGGTAGACAATTTAAACCAAGGAAACACAAGAAAATGCCTTAAGGGCAATTTGGGCAAAAACGTGCTGTAAGCTTGGAGTGACTTTGATTAGCACCCAAATACCATTATAAGACCTTAGTGATATGTCAATGGAAATTTTAAATCAATTACCAAGAAAAACCAAGCTCAAAAACAAGCTTAAACACAAAATGTGCTTTAAGACTCCTTAAAGCACCTTTTTGAGAAATTGTCTTAGAATGGAGTTTTGAGTCTAAATGCCCATGATTACATCTTAATCAACATGTGTACTAATTAGTATCACATTAGGAATTCTAAATCAATGGGGAAACCAAAATTTTCAAAAATTTGTGCTCTAATTTGTGAATAGTGCCACTAGTGCCTAGTTTAGTCTTTAAAATCAACTTAGTTTAGTTAATTGGTCAACAAAGACCAAAAGAAATGCCCTTATTTAACAAGGGGGCAAATTTTTGAGAGTGGTGAGTCACCACATGAGTCATCCAACTTAAGAAAAGAAGAGGGAAATAAGTAAAGTTACTATTTGCTTTATAAAACAAATATCTCCTTATAAGCTACTTTTCCTCTTCTCTCTCTTTATTCTCTTCTTTACACCGGTTTCTTCTTCCTCTTCTCTTCCAAGGAAAACGTGAAGCTCCATCCATGGCTCCTCACCTTTATTCACTTGCCAAATGCAACTCCAAGCTCCATATCCAAAACAAATTGCATATTTTTCTTAGTTAAGTCAAGGCCCTCCTTTCTATCTTTTCAAATCATTCAAAGCTCCATTTCGGTGCCAAGATAAAACTCCATTGATGGAGGAAAATCAAGTTTGAAGAGCCCATTTGGTTCTCCATTCATCTAAGGTAATGAAAATGTAAGAAAAACCATGTTTCCACCACTTCTTCTTCATGACCGAAAATACCTTCCCATGGAGCCTTGTTTTATCCATTGTTCTAGCTTGATTCTATTCTCCAAGGGCTAGAGGAGGTCCTACTTGATTCATATCCAAGCTTGTTTTGAGAATCCAAGGTAAAGCATTCATTTAATACCTTAAAACACATTTTCAACCTAGGGTTTACTCCTTAAGGTTAGTGTATTATTTAGCACTCATGAGAGTCATTGTGTATTGATTAGAACATTGGCAAGGGAAGTTAAGATGGTGGCCGAGATTCCAAGGGAAAAAGGTCTAAGGAGGAAGTTAAGATAAGCTTGAGAAAACAAGGTAAATTGCTTACCTAATGGTGGTTTAAGGTTTAAGGAATGAGTTTTAGATGAGTACCAATGTAGCCTAGGGCTTAAATTAGGTAATGGGTTATATGACCTAGGAAAAAGAATTTAAACTAGCTTTTGTAACACCCCTACCATTAGTACGGTGCTTACCGTCCAATCTCCATACATATCAGATACACGCAGCGGAAATATACTTACATACAATGGGTGATACAATGCCGTTAGTCACCCACGTGACTAACAAGGCTACTACCTCTACATACAGCATCGGTCTGATGGACCGGAATCCCGAGTACTACGCATCTAGAATACATACTCCATTCATCAATCAATTACAACAATAGTCCATTCAGTACTTACTCCTCTTCAATCCATACAATACAATATACTTAACCGAGTCTACTAGGATCCTTATACAATTATCATATCCCTTCCAAGTTCATACATACACCCTAAGAGACTACTACTACCCATTCCTCACTACTACATTACTTTCTAAATACAAAGGGTGTGCTAGTTGATACACCTCTACATTCTACTACTACTATCCAATGTAGTCGCCGGTCTCGTGCCTTGACCACATTCGCTTCGGTACCTGCACACTAAAAAATGTCCCCGAAGGGGTCAGCTTTCGCCGAGCATGATAACCGCATACCCCGCGTACTAGTGAGGGTACGCCGACCACTTGGTCGAATACATGCGGTTCATTTATTCACACAACATGCATACATGCTTTCATACTCAATACTACATTACTTTCTCAAGGCATACATACACACATACATTTCATTACATTCAAGGAACACAATACAATCATCCAATACATACTTACCTTCTTCCGAATACACATACGCATTATATACACAATATACAATACTTGTTAGCTTCATTGGTCCACCCGGGTAATCGGGTGGAGATTACTCTTTTACTCGTTACTTCATACATACGCATACATACTCATACTCATACTTACTTACGGATCCATACTTACTTACTCTTACTCTTACTCAAGTTAAGTCGTCGGGACCTCCGGCCCTGGGGACTACACCGTCCCACCTCCGGGATTTACTTGACTCACTAATCCGGGATGCTACCCATTTAAGGGATTTGGGCCACGGACCAGTTTAAGAGTCAGGAATTGCAGCCAACCTCTTGTGACTCCGCATCCTCACGCGTGGCCGAAGCTATATCGGACTTGTACTCATTCCAATTTACTCACTTAAGTTAGGAGTTAGATAGTTAGGAATTAGCACAAGTCAACATCCGAGCCACAATAATACAATACACGTATACACATACATATCCATACAAATACAACACAATATACAATACACTACAAGGTACAATTACACATCATCATCATTCATATATTTCATGAATTATACAAACTATTGTTCAAGACGGATATCGAGAACAATGTAAACAAGCACAAGTAGGTGCAGCAGTTATAGTCCGATTCGTGCATTTATCTTATTAGGTGATCAAATAGGCATACAAATCGGGGTAACCAGATTAGGATACAGGGCATGAAGAAATCATACCTTTTCTACAATTTACGTTACCGGGTGCCTTCTTGTCTCTTTGGTTCACTCTTGTTCCTTAGTCCTTACTTGTTCCTCGAGTCTTATTCTTGAACCAATGACTACATGCCAAATGGTTCAATTAATACTAAGCATCACAATACATACATAATTACTACTCCCGTACTTACCCCGTTATCCCGTTATTTCGGTTTAACTTAATGTTCTTAAACTTACAACTTTCTTAATTACTTCTCAAACTTGTTTACACTTCTTAGGGCTTTAAAGGTCACCAAACAAGGCCTTAACAACTTCTAAAACCATTACCCATCAATGCCCCATGGTTAGACCCCTAAAAATCACATTTTACAAGCTTTTATAGGTGGTCCGGGACTTGGTCCGGACCCAAGGTCCCGGACCATGCACTGAAAACACTCTCGACTGAATTTTGTTATTGGTCCGGGACTTGGTCCTGGACTAAGGTCCCGGACCACCTGCTGGTGTGACTCTCGAATTAATTTTAGGTGCGGTCCGGGACTTGGTACATAACCTAGGTCCCGGACCCTGCTAAAAACTGCTACTAGGATGATTTTTCAACCCCTAATCAACACTTAATCCACCTCCAATCATTCCATAATCTTTCCACATGTTTTGTACATAATTAAACACACTTAAACACTCACTAAAACTCCTTAAATCCATGGTCCAATACCTACTCATCTTCTTGCTCAAATTCCACAAATTTCCATTCACATTTTCATACTTTGCACACTTGTGCATTCCTACACCTCTCTTTGCATTTAGCACTTTGCTCTAACTTCATTTTACCATTCTAATTCATCTCCAAGCATCTACAATATCTATACCCAAGTCCAACACTCTCTTTTACCATTCTTGCGCATTAATTTTCCTAACTTCTCCAATGCATGTTAATACACTTTTGCTACAGATTTTGCACTTCTTATTTCTCATACTACTACTATCTCTTCATCACTACTAAACATACCTACTAGCTCCAATACTCACCTTGGTTCTCCCACTCACCAAGTCATTCTTGAATACATAATTCCTACTAAAATTTTGCCATAGTTTACCTACAATTCTAACTTATCCATACAACATTTTCTCACCAAGTTCATACCTATCTAGCCACACCCCCTTACAAGGGTCCTACCAGCAATCAATACAATATACATTCACCAATACTTCTTCAAATACCAATACTAATACTCATACACAACCATTTGGCTCCAAGGCCTACAATTCACATACTAATTTCACAAATACTCAAACTTCCTCACAAATACTTAAACTTCCAATACTACAATACCAATACAATAGTTTAGGTTCTTTTATTTGCTTACCCATTCCCATTGCACTAATGCATTAAATTGAGCATTAAGAAGGAGCTCTTACCTTGAGCTCTTATTTCCTCTTTTCTTTCCCACTTCTTCTCTTCTCTTTTCTTGCCCAAATCGGCCATATGGGGGAATGGAGTTGCCAAACTCCATTCCCATCATCCGAGCACACAAAACAATTACAATTAATATATTAACCCTTTTCAACCATTAAAGCTTAATGTAAGTTTTAGGGTTTAGAAATTTCATTACCTTGCAAGGGTGTAGGTAATGCTTGGAATATCTCAAGAACAATATTTCTCACCCTCCAAGAGTGCCCAAAATCGGCTAGAGTACAAAGGAACCAAACAAGAGTTTAGTCTAAATTTCGTTTTGCCCACAAGGGCTAGAAAAAGGTAAGCTTTCAAGAACATTTTTACCTCAAAATAACAAGGAGAAGAAGGTGGTTCTAATGGTGGTCTTGAAACTCCAAATGCTCCATACCCATGAAAACGAAAATGCTCCTTTTCGGATTTTGAAAAGAGGGAAATGTTCCTCTTGATGAGAGGATTTCAATGGTATAATTTTTGTAATTTTTGGTGAAGGTTTGATGGGTTACAAGAGGAGAGAAGTGGGTGTTGGTGTGGGTTCATGTAAATCGCCATTAGAGGCTCAAGGGGAAGGAGAAGAAAATAGAGAGGAAGAGGGGGCTGCTGTACGTGAGTGTAGATAGGAAATGAGAGAGTAGGAGAGAGAATGTGAGGTAGTAAAGTAAGTTAAGTTACTTTTTGCTTTTTAATTCTCTTTGGTCTTTTGTAAATAAAAGAGAATGGAGAGTGTGTGTGAGAGAGCATAAATCGTGACACACACTCAGCCCATGTGGGTTTTAAAATTCTATTTACAAATTGGACACATAAGTTTGGTTATTTATGTTTCTACCCCACAACTTCCCGTTTTGACAGTTTTTACTATTTTCTCGTTTTATTGATTTTATCAGTTCTAAAGCTTCACTAATATTTAGTAACGACTATTTAGTTGACCGGAATTGTTACGAGCCTATTTGACCCGCTTAAAGACGCGTTTTTCCGGTTACCTCGAAAAACGCGCTTTAATGTTCATTAGTGTTTTAATCCATTTTAAGGATCCGTTTTCTTCGGGATTTGTTCCCTAATATTTATTTAGACTTAATTAAGCCTTTAGAATCCTTATAATACGCCCACCGAGGTCTCATACCTCCTACGGTTATTTAACGCTTATTTAGCGTTTTCCGCTTTTTAAGCGTTTCTTTATTTTTATTTTTTTTTTGGATTTATTTTTCCTCATCAATATTACTTAACCATTATTAGGCTCTTAAATACCTATTAGGATAATTTAATCGCCATATTTAAGGTCGGGGTATTTCAATCTACCCCCCTTAAGAACTTTGTCCTCAAAGTTGTTCGAGGTTATAAGTTTACAATGCTTACTCGTTCTTACATGTCTAATACTACGGTCATACATTCTTCCTCCTTACTAATTCCCAATCCGTTACTCAGGGTTTCTACATACCATACCATCCAAATGTACTATAATTACTCCAATCCACATTGCTACCAACCATCCGGTTCCTCATTACCAATTTATACATACATACAATGCAAAGCTATTCCCGAAGCAATGCAATACACATTCCAATCCCGCAGGCACTCAGGTCATCTAGACACGGGACTCCTCTATGTCCCGCCGCCCTTGGAATAATACAACATACTACCTTACTATCTTCTTCGATACACACTTCTAGCAGATCCTCATTCTCCATACCAAGGAAATTCTTTCACCACTACCAATAAAAAAAAATTTCTAAAACATACAACTCCAAATTCCAATTTATATTCATACTTCTATCCTATGTGATTCTTGTGACCACTTAAGGGGGGCTTCAAGAATCATTCGACCCTGATGTGATCAGCATCAGTGTTGAACTATCTTTCCACCCCAATTGTGTTCGGTTTCCCTTGATCTGATCAGGATCAAGTTCGACTTCCCACATCAGTTTCAAACAAGCAATTAATTCAATATTTTCATGTTTTATCTTTTTACTCTTCCTGGTCATTCATACATCTCCAACGGATGGAGTCAATCCATCAATCATCCTCACTCTACTTCCCAAATGCTTTCCTCCATGGTTCAATCCTAATGCTTATTTCATCACCCTTCACTACTTTCATCCATTACTCACCATCATCGCCAATATTCTAACTAAGGAATACTACACTTATAAGATTTAGTTGGCTTCGATTGTTTCAAATATTTTACTTACGATTCCACTACTCATAAACTTCATTCATCTACTATCCACATTCATTTCGTACTACTTCTTCAAAGGTTACAATACTTGTGGAGCTCCGTCCACTACTCATTACTTTTCTTTTACTAATACTCTTACATCGGTGTTACAAGATGGGTATACTCCTCCTATGGTATTTGCATGTCAAATGCCTAATTACCATAATTACCATGTGAATGAGTACTTATGTTTATTTAACATAGTACCAATCATCAATTTGATTCTCATTTGTGCTATGCACATTACGGTTTATGTGTTTTATTCACAAAACTTACATTCAGCGGTTTTCGCTCTACCCCCCTTAAAGGGATTACGCCCACGTAATCTAGCATATGTTATTATTATTAAACATTGGTTTAATCAATTTGGGCAATCTGAAGCGTTTAGCTTCACTATGGTATACTATACAATATGTTCTGGTCAAAGGGGTCTTAACCATACAAATGGTTTAGTCTTTGCACCAAGAATTCCTATATGAGTTTATTTAACTCATAATTAATTCGGTTCTAGCCTATTAGGCCTCAAGGCATTAATAGCCCTTCTGTTATGCTTACTAGGTATATCATCTCCTAGCTAGGGCCCACTAGCTTCTGCTGCGCGACCCTGATAATTAGTACTTTACTGCTCCTAGGTTATTTCAAATATGTTACTCATCGCCCCTTTATCCCTTCGTTATGGGAATACGGTGTACTAACAGTGTGGTATTCTCTTACCGCTGTTTGAACTCAATGAGTTTAAGATTTATAACCAGCTCTCTGGCGATCCATTATGTATACTACTCGTACTCCCGTGATTATTCACTAAGCTCCTCCGACTTATTATCGGGCGAGGTCAAGTCACCACTTAACTGTAGTGCTTCCTCTGGTCTCAATAGTTTCTGAATCATACCAGTTCTTCTGGTTCAGTACAAGTGTTCTTTACTTGTATGACCTTGCATTTCTATGCGTCGGTCCTAGTGACTTGTTACGTCTCCTTTCACCCTTTTTTTTTCCAATGGAATTCACATTTGTGATTGTTAGTGTGTTTCACACTCTTTGTGCTTCTTTGGCCTTAGGCCGCACGGTTTGTTGCTAAGCTTGCTTAACTGACTAGTGCCATGTTTGTTGGTGAAAAGAAAGGTTTACTATGGTTTACATTCTCCATATCCCTAGCCATCCCATTAGATCATTAGCTGCACAAGTGCAATACCAAAACACTCAGTCATACAGAGTGCAGAGGCGTAAACGCTTGACAGTAAGTCACTTATGTGATAGGAAGGAATATTTCCGTGTATCATCTCGTACTTATACTCCGTGTCATTATCTGCTACTTCCTCCTATCGGTCGCTTGTTGCGCACCGCATTCTTACTCATTATACAACATCGTTTTTACTGTTTCTGTTACTGTGGTAGTTCCTTTTTACTTATTGCCATTGTCGTTGGCACCATTTCTTATGGGTTGGTAAATACACTAGGAGGTTCCTAGTGTTCGTGTGTATGATGGTTGTCGTAGAATACTGTACGTTATCATCTTCCCATTGTGGAGATGTTTGTTCCCAATTAGGTTTCATGTGTAGGTTAGCTTACCTCACATCCTAACATCATTTGTGATACAATTTACCAAGTGTCTTGGTTGACAATGGATGAAGTAATTTATCGGGTTACTAGCTCTCTTGAGTGTTGGTCATTCATGGTTTTCAATGTGTATTCACATTGATTGTTTTGACAATTACTGTCTTTCCAGTGCTGAGCACTAATGATAGGCTCTAGCTGTGTAGTTTACTCTGTCATTGATAATGAAAGTTCTTGTTGAGGGGTTTGTCTCCACTCATAGGTCTAATGACAAGGTTGCTATGTTGGTGTTTACACAATGGTCCACTATATGTTTGGGTGTATATGGAGTATGCTTACTCCCTTAAGTCGTAATGGTTTGGAAATCTCATTTCCTTATCCCATCATCCCTTGGCAATATCTATTGCGTGGTTTTATTGTTATAGTAGATGGAAGCCCTTTCTAAGGGTTCACATCATCACCGCATTAGTGGTCTTTGGTTAACGAGGGGTACCTTCCCTTGGGTTTCTCGTAGTGTCCAAGTGTGGACTAGGCCAATGTTGGCATTATCATGATTCTTATGCCTCTGTGCTACCATTGCTACAGAAGGCATGAAGGTAATTAAGAACTCCGTCAACTGTATACTAGGCTGATGCTCTAGTGACAGTGACATTGAGTTGGCCATTACTCCAAGCCACTCAGAGTGTTGGGTTTGAATTTATGGTCCAGTTGTTGATTTCTTGTCGTATGAGGCAATCCCTCTGCAAGTCTTGTTAGTATTGGTGTGGGTTTTGCAACCGTTTAAGGTTACACACGTAGTTGGTTGGTGGCTTTTAAGCCGTATTGCTGCGAGCTATGCTCTTTGCAAGCTGCTTATGCATGTTTCCACTCCTTGTATACCGTCATAGGTTGGAGGTATTATTGGGCTCCATGGTAAGTCGTGACATCACGCTTCCGTTCATAGGAGACCCTTTAGGTAATCTGATGTTAATAGGTGTCTCAATATCTTTGGGCATTTCCTCTTAAGTGAAATCCCTTCGGGTCCCAACCGAGTGTTCGTTCTAACTTTCGTGCTTTTATCACGTCGCTATTGTTCGACTGTTGTCCATCTAGTCACCCTCAAGGATTGCTCCTGGGGTTGTTAAATTATGTCGTTACTTCCGGCTGATGGTTATGATATGTTGTCCACTGTACCATCTTGTGGTATCGTTCTTGAGTTGTCCCTTTTTGGGTCATGACGTCTCCCGTCCTTGGGTAGGCTGTTTATGCTTGTTCCTAGTACTTGAGACTAGGTTTTGAATATCCTCTCCGATTATGGATTGTGCTTCATAGTAATTTTGTGATTACCCTTGGGAATTCCGCCCCGTTTGCTGAGTATTGTTAGGTTCATGTTAGGCCTTCACCTTAATGTGTTTAGGCTGGGCATTCCATCCAGCTGTCAGGTAATTGCTTGGATTATTTGAGACATATCCAACGTCTATACTTACTAGTCTGTGCTTTTTGCACTCTCCAATCTTTACTCCTTATCTTCAGATGGATTCTCTGAGTTCCTTATACTTGTGCCTTAACTGAGTTTCCTTCTCCTTGATTGTCTGTGGTGTCCAGTTGTTCTGGTTAAAAATTTACTCATGGTCCATAGAACGGAGTTGACTACTTCCCGTGTTTCGTACACTACATGTATACATACGTGGGTACCATGTTGATACGTTACCACTTACCCAACTATATGTCGGGCCCGCAAGCTCCTTCGGAGTGCGGTTGTCCACACATCACCGTATAACGGTACTCGTAGTGTTCGTCACACGCCTAGGTGAAGTATTCTGTTGCCAACTCCTCTTGTATCATCCCATGATACTCACCATAATGTGGTTGGTCTGGTTTTAAAATCCAAGGTTTTTAAAAGAGGGTTGTGGTTTTGAAAAGAAAATTTTGGGTTTTAAAACAATGGTCCAGTGTTAAAAGAAATCTCTCATGGCATAGCCATGTTTGAGGTCTTGACCAAGTCTAGCCTCCCGCTGACTGGTATGCTCTAAGTATAGTGGTCGGGCCGTTAGGCTTTCCAAGGCTCCATTCCTTCAGTTTTAGGATGTTTGATCATGTGGTTGTTTCGTTACTGTCACCGTACATTACTATGTACTTGTGACGTATTAGTGTTCCTTTACATATTCGTGTTGTTACTGCACTTGCCGTGGCAAGTGCGTGGTACCGGTGGTTTTTGAGTAACCCTATACCGATCGCCGTATGGTTCCATTAGTGTTCAATAGTCTTGTTGATTCTTCCCTTGATCATATTGATCTATGTTTGGGGTACTCGATCCTTTAAGCAGCTTCTCCTTGATCTTGACATGGTTGTCTTGGTCGGGGTACTCCTCCAATCCTTAGAGATCCCCATTTATTTAGTGTTATGTTTTCCCTGTTGCTCGTTCCCACTGGTTTATAGTGGTTATTGAGCCTCAGCTTGCTTAGGCACTACCCTTGTAGTCCTGTCGGTTCATATCCCGTGGATTTCCTTGCAGCTGTGTAGGCTATGTCGGCCAGGTATCATAACCTTTTGGCGTTATAGTTTTGGAGTTAACCACTCCTAACTATGACCTTAGTCAGCTAGCATACCGTTGGTAGTATTACTTAGCTATTACTGTCCCGTGGACTGTGTCTCGGGTTTTGTTACAGTTCCTTTTTCCGCTCCGTTGCTCGCTTAGTGCTTCTTTTACTGCTGCTGGTCGGTTAGCCAGGTTCTGCGACTGCTATGCATGTCGCCCCATGTTGTTGTAAGTTGTAGCCTCCTTGTGGTTGGAGTGCTTATTCCCCCGCTGTTAAGTGCGGGCATTATTGTTCAACCGGGATTCATCTCCGGGTCTTCTATTCCTTGGAATCTACTACGTGTCAGTTCTTGTTTACTCTGTGATTGCTTCACCACTGCCAGATCGGGTTTCTCCGAGTATGAGAAGGCTTTTCTTCTCTCTGGCGTCCTTTCCCAAGTTATACAGTGGGGGTTTGCGGCGGGCGGACTGGTATTGTAGGTATCCGGTACTCACCGGTAGTTCCTAACTAGCATATCTCTAATGCTAACACTCAGCCCTTAGCCCTAAGCTTCTACTTCCTAACTCGGTACTCCTAACTCGGTATTTCCAGTCATCAGAGCGATACTTCGCTCTGATACCACTTTTTGTAACACCCCTACCATTAGTACGGTGCTTACCGTCCAATCTCCATACATATCAGATACACGCAGCGGAAATATACTTACATACAATGGGTGATACAATGCCGTTAGTCACCCACGTGACTAACAAGGCTACTACCTCTACATACAGCATCGGTCTGATGGACCGGAATCCCGAGTACTACGCATCTAGAAACATACTCCATTCATCAATCAATTACAACAATAGTCCATTCAGTACTTACTCCTCTTCAATCCATACAATACAATATACTTAACCGAGTCTACTAGGATCCTTATACAATTATCATATCCCTTCCAAGTTCATACATACACCCTAAGAGACTACTTACTACCCATTCCTCACTACTACATTACTTTCTAAATACAAAGGGTGTGCTAGTTGATACACCTCTACATTCTACTACTACTATCCAATGTAGTCGCCGGTCTCGTGCCTTGACCACATTCGCTTCGGTACCTGCACACTAAAAAATGTCCCCGAAGGGGTCAGCTTTCGCCGAGCATGATAACCGCATACCCCGCGTACTAGTGAGGGTACGCCGACCACTTGGTCGAATACATGCGGTTCATTTATTCACACAACATGCATACATGCTTTCATACTCAATACTACATTACTTTCTCAAGGCATACATACACACATACATTTCATTACATTCAAGGAACACAATACAATCATCCAATACATACTTACCTTCTTCGAATACACATACGCATTATATACACAATATACAATACTTGTTAGCTTCATTGGTCCACCCGGGTTAATCGGGTGGAGATTACTCTTTTACTCGTTACTTCATACATACGCATACATACTCATACTCATACTTACTTACGGATCCATACTTACTTACTCTTACTCTTACTCAAGTTAAGTCGTCGGGACCTCCGGCCCTGGGGACTACACCGTCCCACCTCCGGGATTACTTGACTCACTAATCCGGATGCTACCCATTAAGGGATTTGGGCCACGGACCAGTTTAAGAGTCAGGAATTGCAGCCAAACTCTTGTGACTCCGCATCCTCACGCGTGGCCGAAGCTATATCGGACTTGTACTCATTCCAATTTACTCACTTAAGTTAGGAGTTAGATAGTTAGGAATTAGCACAAGTCAACATCCGAGCCACAATAATACAATACACGTATACACATACATATCCATACAAATACAACACAATATACAATACACTACAAGGTACATTACACATCATCATCATTCATATATTCATGAATTATACAAACTATTGTTCAAGACGGATATCGAGAACAATGTAAACAAGCACAGTAGGTGCAGTTATAGTCCGAT
Source organism: Limonium bicolor (assembly GCA_023374045.1). Classification (NCBI taxonomy): domain Eukaryota; kingdom Viridiplantae; phylum Streptophyta; class Magnoliopsida; order Caryophyllales; family Plumbaginaceae; genus Limonium; species Limonium bicolor. Next base: position 163,407,863 of record CM041776.1, on the reverse strand, counting down.
TCGTGCATTTATCTTATTAGGTGATCAAATAGGCATACAAATCGGGGTAACCAGATTAGGATACAGGGCATGAAGAAATCATACCTTTTCTACAATTTACGTTACCGGGTGCCTTCTTGTCTCTTTGGTTCACTCTTGTTCCTTAGTCCTTACTTGTTCCTCGAGTCTTATTCTTGAACCAATGACTACATGCCAAATGGTTCAATTAATACTAAGCATCACAATACATACATAATTACTACTCCCGTACTTACCCCGTTATCCCGTATTTCGGTTTAACTTAATGTTCTTAAACTTACAACTTTCTAAATTACTCTCAAACTTGTTACACTTCTTAGGGCCTTTAAAGGTCACCAAACAAGGCCTTAACAACTTCTAAAACCATTACCCATCAATGCCCCATGGTTAGACCCCTAAAAATCACATTTTACAAGCTTTTATAGGTGGTCCGGGACTTGGTCCGGACCCAAGGTCCCGGACCATGCACTGAAAACACTCTCGACTGAATTTTGTTATTGGTCCGGGACTTGGTCCTGGACTAAGGTCCCGGACCACCTGCTGGTGTGACTCTCGAATTAATTTTAGGTGCGGTCCGGGACTTGGTACATAACCTAGGTCCCGGACCCTGCTAAAAAATGCTACTAGGATGATTTTTCAACCCCTAATCAACACTTAATCCACCTCCAATCATTCCATAATCTTTCCACATGTTTTGTACATAATTAAACACACTTAAACACTCACTAAAACTCCTTAAATCCATGGTCCAATACCTACTATCTTTGCTCAAATTCCACAAATTTCCATTCACATTTTCATACTTTGCACACTTGTGCATTTCCTACACCTCTCTTTGCATTAGCACTTTGCTCTAACTTCATTTTACCATTCTAATTCATCTCCAAGCATCTACAATATCTATACCCAAGTCCAACACTCTCTTTTACCATTCTTGCGCATTAATTTTTCCTAACTTCTCCAATGCATGTTAATACACTTTGCTACAGATTTTGCACTTCTTATTCTCTCATACTACTACTATCTCTTCATCACTACTAAACATACCTACTAGCTCCAATACTCACCTTGGTTCTCCCACTCACCAAGTCATTCTTGAATACATAATTCCTACTAAAATTTTGCCATAGTTTACCTACAATTCTAACTTATCCATACACACATTTTCTCACCAAGTTCATACCTATTCTAGCCACACCTTACAAGGGTCCTACCAGCAATCAATACAATATACATTCACCAATACTTCTTCAAATACCAATACTAATACTCATACACAACCATTTGGCTCCAAGGCCTACAATTCACATACTAATTTCACAAATACTCAAACTTCCTCACAAATACTTAAACTTCCAATACTACAATACCAATACAATAGTTTAGGTTCTTTTTTTGCTTACCCATTCCCATTGCACTAATGCATTAAATTGAGCATTAAGAAGGAGCTCTTACCTTGAGCTCTTATTTCCTCTTTTCTTCCCACTTCTTCTCTTCTCTCTTCTTGCCCAAATCGGCCATATGGGGGAATGGAGTTGCCAAACTCCATTCCCATCATCCGAGCACACAAAACAATTACAATTAATATATTAACCCTTTTCAACCATTAAAGCTTAATGTAAGTTTTAGGGTTTAGAAATTTCATTACCTTGCAAGGTGTAGGTAATGCTTGGAATATCTCAAGAACAATATTTCTCACCCTCCAAGAGTGCCAAAATCGGCTAGAGTACAAAGGAACCAAACAAGAGTTTAGTCTAAATTTCGTTTTGCCCACAAGGGCTAGAAAAAGGTAAGCTTTCAAGAACATTTTTACCTCAAAATAACAAGGAGAAGAAGGTGTGGTCTAATGGTGGTCTTGAAACTCCAAATGCTCCATACCCATGAAAACGAAAATGCTCCTTTTCGGATTTTGAAAAGAGGGAAATGTTCCTCTTGATGAGAGGATTCCAATGGTATAATTTTTGTAATTTTTGGTGAAGGTTTGATGGGTTAACAAGAGGAGAGAAGTGGGTGTTGGTGTGGGTTCATGTAAATCGCCATTAGAGGCTCAAGGGGAAGGAGAAGAAAATAGAGAGGAAGAGGGGGCTGCTGTACGTGAGTGTAGATAGGAAATGAGAGAGTAGGGAGAGAGAATGTGAGGTAGTAAAGTAAGTTAAGTTACTTTTTGCTTTTTAATTCTCTTTGGTCTTTTGTAAATAAAAGAGAATGGAGAGTGTGTGTGAGAGAGCATAAATCGTGACACACACTCAGCCCATGTGGGTTTTAAAATTCTATTTACAATATTGGACACATAAGTTTTGGTTATTTATGTTTCTACCCCACAACTTCCCGTTTTGACAGTTTTTACTATTTTCTCGTTTTATTGATTTTATCGGTTCTAAAGCTTCACTAATATTTAGTAACGACTATTTAGTTGACCGGAATTGTTACGAGCCTATTTGACCCGCTTAAAGACGCGTTTTTCGGTTACCTCGAAAAACGCGCTTTAATGTTCATTAGTGTTTTTAATCCATTTAAGGATCCGTTTTCTTCGGGATTTGTTCCCTAATATTTATTTAGACTTAATTAAGCCTTTAGAATCCTTATAATACGCCCACCGAGGTCTCATACCTCCTACGGTTATTTAACGCTTATTTAGCGTTTTCCGCTTTTTAAGCGTTTCTTTATTTTTATTTTTTTTTTGGATTTATTTTTCCTCATCAATATTACTTAACCATTATTAGGCTCTTAAATACCTATTAGGATAATTTAATCGCCATATTTAAGGTCGGGGTATTTCACTTTTGATCTTGTGACTAAGGAGCCAATGGGAATGAGTTAGTAATATAAGTTTAAGATGGATTTTAAGAGCATTATAACTACTATGAGATTGATGGGTGTATTTTCAGGTTGAAAGCTTTTATATGTGGGAAATTCAGTGTTTATGTTTAAGTTATTTAAGGGCCTAAGAGCCATGTCATTTAAGAGCCTTAGTGCTATGCAATTTAAGATTATTGCAATATATTGAGTTTGTTGTGAATGAGTTGGTTTGGGTGATAAAATATGATGAGAAAGAACTTGATGTGTGTGAGATGGTTGAATGAGGAAACCAATGCTTTTGGGCATGATAATATACTAGAGAAGCTATGGCGAAATTTGAGTAGAAAACAAAGTGTTTAAGTGGTAGTGGGTGAGTTAAGATGCCTAGGATTCACTTGGGATCATTAAAAGGAATTGAGTGGAAATGAGTTAAATAAGGAGTTCTTGAGATGAGAGAATGCTAGAGTTGTCTAGAAAGAATTAGAGGATTGGTGGGTGTATTGAACACACCAAAGTCATGGTAAGACTTGTGCGAAAATTGGAGGAGAAGGTGTATAATGCTTTAAGGTGATTTAGGTATGAACTAGGGAATATATCAATGAAAGTTTTGGGAAGCTTGTGTAAGTAGTGATGATGCTAGTAGTGGAACAATAAGGTTTTAGATTAGATGGTAATGAGTGGACTTAGGTGATGGGAGTGAAGATTGAAGGAGAATGTTGTCGATTGTCGAGGAAATCGACTAGGAATGTATAAAAGAGTAAGATCACGAGAATGGTGAGTAAATTGAGTAAAAGGGATGTAGGTGTCTAAGGAGGGTGAAGGAAGGTCAAGGTAAAGAAGAACAAGGTTAAGGTGCTAAGAGGAGGGGAATAAATGTTTAGGTATGTCCAAGAGTTTAGGAATGATGAGTAATAATGGAAAAGAGAGGAACTGGTGCATGGATATGCAAGGTGACTTGAGGAATTTTTGGTAAATGAGCTGAAGATGGAAAAAAAAAATGATGTTTATGAAGTTCTTAAACTGTTAAGGAGGGAACACTTGGGTTGGTTGAAGTTTTGGTAAGGTTACAAGTTGGAAATGTAAGGAATTATATGATAAGTGTTAGGAGTGTTTGTAAGAATTTAGTAAATGTTTAAGAAGATCTTTGGAAATTGTTTTGGAGAGTTTGGTGGAAGTTCTAAGGAGAGTTAAGTGCTTAAATGGTATTAGGACACATGGGGGAACTTGTGGAGAAGTTTGGAGTCAAATGGGAATTTAGAAACAAGGTTCTAGAGCCGACCGACCTTAGGGACCGGGCCTGCAAGGTCGGTCGAGCTCAGTTTACACTACCGGAAAGAGTTTCTGGAATCGACTGAACTTGGGGACCGGACTTACGAGTTCGGTCGGGCTTGTATTTTGTGTACGAATTGAGTCTCTGGAATGGACCGAACTTGGGACCAACCTTGACAAGGTCGGTCGGGCCTAAATATCCCACAGGGAAACTCTCGGGAATGGACCGACCTTGGGGACCGGACTTGCAAGGTCGGTGGGGGTAAAATTTTCAAACGGTAATAAGTTCTGGAATGGACCGACCTTGGGTAAGGTCGGTCGGTAAGGTCGGTCGACCCTAAAGATGAAAAAAAGAAGAAAGAAACCTAAAGAGGTATTAATGGTACCCATTAAGAGGGCATTGATGATTAGAGGTATAAAGACCTAAGGGATTAAGTTAAGTATGAACTTAAAAGTTTAAGTTTAGGTTGTAAGAATAAGTTGTAAAACTTAAGAGGTGTTAGGTGGGGAATCATTATGGGTTAAGTAAGTTAAATAAGTTAATTAAGTTAAGTGATTAACAACGACCAACGGAGAGTAAGCAACCGAATGACCAACGGTGAACGGTACAGTTCTTCTTGTGACCTGCTTGCTAACGAGGTGTCCCTCGGCTTGTGTGCTATTTGTTTTTGTGTGCTCACTAAACAAGATAAAGCATGCAACCGGAACATTATGTTTATTGTATTGTTGTGAGATGTTTGAAAACTTACACAACTTACCGTGAGAACCTACTAACTATCGTTTAGTAAGGAATTGTGTGAGACTAAGGAACACTCCCAAATATAAGTTTGTTAATAACCGAAAGAGGTTAAACAAACAAAACGTCGCATTGAGACTACTACTAACTTTAACTTTGGGGGGTGTGAGGAATCAAGAATGGTACCGGCACATGTGTATTTGGGGAGGTCGGTATCCTTATCAGATACCGACTTCCAAATATGACTTGTCTCCGGGCACGTCGCCTAGAGTCGACATATAGACTCGGCCTCCTCGGACTACTTGTTCTAGGAGGGAGGCATACTAAGATGGCGTGGGGGGATCTAGCCTACATCCCCAACAATTTAAGAATGTTGTTTATTGCCGGTAAGTGACCTGCTGCTGGCTAGGATTAACCATGCCCTACGAAAATAAACAACGAACTAAGGGCTATCCAGTTCCAATGAGAGAACGGTTGGCAAATATAAGATAAGGTTGAGATAAGTTGCAACCATTCCTATTTAAAGGATGGTTTGTATTATAAGACTGAGATGAGCTACATCCATTCCTTTTTAAAGGATGGTTGTTTTCTAAGACTAAGATAAGACTAAGATTGAGGTAAGATAAGGATGGACTAGGATTAAGAGGAAACATAACTTAAAGAGTGAAGTAATTGACTCACTAAATAAGGGAACGCATTTAAGTCGTTCATTGTGTTTGAACTTTGATTGTTCATAATTGGTTTGTTGTTTATTGCACTTTCTATTATGTTGTGCATCAAATCAACCTCCGTGCTATCGACAATTAGTCGTCGTAACCACGTTAGCTTGGGGGCCATGAGAGGATCGTACCAGCATTCGTGTTGACCCCCTTTAGGGGCTGTTTTTACTACACAGGTGAACGTCAAAAGGCGGCCGTCACGAGAGTGAGATGGGGTACATGCGTTACGGGTTAGGTGTGGCCTACGAGTTGTGCATGTACACTCGTATGGCAATTTGAGTTAGTAAGATGTACAGGATGTGAGGGGATTGTAAGAAGGATATGTATTTGGTTAAGACTTGTAAGTACTAATGTTCGGTATATTCTGTAGTCAGACCGTGGCAAGGTCCTGGAATGTATTTGAATCCGCTGCAGAGTTTGTATATATGGCGATAAGTTTGTGATAACCACGATTGGATCGAGATGGGGTGTTACAGATGTGATCAGCATCAGTGTTGAACTATCCTTCCACCCCAATTTGTGTTCGGTTTCCCTTGATCGCTAGCAGATCAAGTTCCACCTTCCACATCAGTTTCAAACAAAAGATAGTCAAAATTTTCCGTTTTCTATCTTTTACTCTTCCTAGTCATATTCATAAAACAATTAATTTTAACTTTTTTTTTCATAGAACTTAAGTCATCCATTATTCTCTATTTGATTCACTTTCCTTGCCTAGGCATTACATACTTATGGCCTCATTAGTCAAATTGTTACTCAATTTAAAACATACCACATACAACTCCAAAGGATGGAACTCACTCCATCAATCATTCTCAAATAAAATCACCTAGGGAACTCACTCCCTACAAGGTTACACATCGGTTTTCATACTGATTCATACTCATTATGTCTCATGTCTAATCTCACTAGACATATACTATAGGGATTCTCATTCCCCAGGAGTCTCTCTACTCCTCGTTTCATACATATTATATACTCATTACTCGCATCTCTCATGCAAAATGCTCATACTTACACAATGAATGGGTATACATGTTTATGTAACATAAGTTCCTATCATGAAATTAATTTCTTTTGTGCCACGCACATAGTAGTTTACGCACCTATGAAAAGGTAAGAATATACCCACCCTCCTGTTCCTCGGTTAATCTAGCTGCGTACCTGATCCTAAGCCAATTACACAGGGGGGAGCTTTATGAAGAGAGAAGACGTATGTATTGTGCAAAAGTGTTGAACCTGTCCCACTTACGGGGGGTGTTCTCTTATTTATAGCGTTTACATTGTTATATCGGGGGTTGCCAGCCTGTCCTTCTTTTGGGTTGCTAGGCTGGCATTTGTACATAGATGAGATATTTTACTGCCTATTTGGCCGGAACGCGTTCCGGCCTGACGATATCTAAGGCATTCCTTCTAGTCCCAGGGGACCGGACGTTTCTTACTTTACTCTTATACTTTTCCCTCTTCATCAGTCCCACAAGTTCTACTTTTGATTCCCTGAATGTAAAAGTAGAACTTTTCCTTCTTTGATATGTTTTTGAGAAAAATCCTTGCCTGTCTCTGTGACTTTCCGGATTGACTTTCTTCTTTCCTCAGTACTCCCACAAGTTTTACTTGCTTTTTCCCCTACCTTTTAAAAAGATAGAAAACTTGTCCGTGCCTCGCGCCTTTTCAATGTAGAATTTTGGAAGCGCTTTATGTCAGCGTCCCTTTTCCAGGAAGATGCAGAGTCTTTATTTTATCGATCTTTATTGGCCGAGCGGGAACCGTTTTCTTCAAAACTCCAGGTTTATCTTTGACACCTTCTCTCTCCTTTACCCACTTCAGACTTCGTCGTTACCTCCTTACGCTTCGTTTCCGAACTTCTCCTCCATCTCCCCTGTCTCACTGTTTTCCTCCGCTCATCTTCCCCAATGGCCTCCTCTAGCTCGGAGAAAAATAAGGCAGCGGCAAATTTTGTTCCTGCAAAAGAGGCGATTCAAGGTACCTTTTCACCCCAGGGGTTTCGCCCTTCCTATTTGAAATCTACCATCCCCTTTTCCGCCGATCGGGAGCCTTCTTCATCCTCCTTGGACACTTCCTCCCTTCTCTCCTGCTTAAAGAATGTCGAAGTCCCACAGGGTACCCGCATCTATCTTCCTTCTTCCGATTCACATCCCTACGACGATTTTGGGCTTGGATACGCCGTTTATGCAGATTTTTTCTCTCGTGGCCTGACTGTGCCCCCTCACCCATTCGTTCTGGGTTTCCTAATTCGGCGTTGCTGCGTGCTTGCTCATCTACACCCAAAGGCAATTTCTTACCTCCACGCCTATGTTCTGCTTTGTGAGGAGAACAAAATTCGGGTGGAAGCAACCGAGTTCGCCCAATTCTACTCCACAAAAGACGATCCTGATAGCTTGACGATCAAGGCGAAGGCCGGCTTTTCTCTTTTCGATTTACAAGAAAGCGTCTTCCGGGTGGAACTCCCAATGGTTTGTCATTGTCCCACCACCAGGCCGATTTTTGGGAGTTCCTTACTGCTCCTCGATCCTGAAAGGCCAATTCAGCTGCCCACCTTCCCTGGCGCAAGAAATGCCCATCTCGAAATTCTGAAGATGGTAAGCAACAAGCAGCCTACGGTCTCCCAATTTTTTACTCCGGCGCGCCTGGTCTCATTGAAGAAATATCATAGTAAGTCTTGTTTAATCAATTTTACCTAAATCTTTTACCTTTTACCGTATTCTTACTTTTTGCGTTGCTCTGGTAGATTTCTTTTCTAGAAGAGATAAAGTGGGGCCCTTCAATAGTTGGAATTTCGTTAACTTTAAAATGGGTGACGAGCAAGTTGATTATTATGCGTCTGTTGATGCGGCTATAGATGTGGCCACAAGACTCCTTGGGGATGCTTCTTCCTCTAAGAAGAGACAAAGAGGTGACAACGACAAGAATCGATCCGGCCAGAAGAAAAAGAGAATTACTGAGTCCCCAGCCCGATCGTGCGGTGATTTGCCAGGTACTTGGCACGTGAGTCCAGGGTCTGGACGTCGTGTCTTTTCTCTCTTACTCCCGATTCAGGCTTGAGGTCTGTCTCTCACCCAGGGCAGGGGTCTAGTCATCCAACTCCTATTTGTGAATTGTTTCCTGACTTGGCAGGATATTTTTCTTCCGATCCGGCTCACGGTGCTGTCTTGGAAGAGGCTGACCTACGTATTGCTCTTTCTTTATTGAAGGAAACTCTTGCCTTCCCCCTTTGTACATTCTTTACTGACCCTTCTTTTCTTGGCTCTCAAGGCGCACCCATAACCGTTACTGACAACGAGGTTGCTTGCGGCCCGGCCCCTCCCACTGCTGCTGTTCCGGCTTCTGGTACTCAAAGATTCCGGAAGAAAACTATATCCAAGCCAAAGGCTGTCTTAACGGAGGTCTCCGAAGCCGAGGGGGACAGCGAGGTTCCATGTGATGCTCCTGGAGCCAAGGAATCAGTAAACGAGAAAGTGAAAGAATACCGACCAGTGCCCGAGAACCCATAGCTCCGAAGCAAGCAAAGGGAGGACATTACTGCCTCTTCCTCCTCTCCACCCCCTCCTGTTCAGGGGAGTTTCACCGGCCCTTCCCAGAAGGAGGGACGGTTCTACTATCTTGGGCAACCCCTGCGCAAGATTTCTTTGGACACTGCCCAATACACCGACGCTTGGAAGGAAGCAATAAAGCTGTCTGATTATCCGGACGGGATCTTTGCTCCTCCATCGATTGTTACTGCTACCAAGGAGAAACTGAGGGCGGGAGCGGAGGAGCTGATGCTATCATGCGTCACTCCCTTCCCATGGGGGAGGTCTTCAACCTAATGTGGCAAGGCATTTTTCGGGTTAGTGCAATCTTCCTCCCATCCTCCTATACCCTTTCGGTGCTCCCTGAACTTTTTATGTTTTGTTTCTCTTTAGGTTATGTCAATGGCCCAAAGTGCTGAAGTTCAATCACGGGACCTCCAATACGATCTGCAACACGAGAAAAATCGGGCCGACAATATTGAAGCTGAGCTGAAGTAGACCCGCTCATCCCATGATAGTTACATTGATCTTGTAAATTACGAGATTGACCGCAAGGTGAAAGAAAGGACGGACACTCTAAACAAAGAGTTACGGTCATCTCGCCAGGATTGTGTCCGCCTTCGAGATGAGTATGAATTAAAGTTGAAGAATTTGCGGGAAGAGATGTTTGCTTTGAGAAACCAGAATCTCCGAACCGAGAGTATCCTGAAACAGGTACATCGTCAGCCTTCCGGCAAAAGGGATGTCATAATACCCCCGCATGCTTTGTCTGACTTGGAAGTTTTGTTGCAGCAGGTACAAGCTGCTCACAAGAGGGAGGTGGATTCCCTTACTTCAGATAAGGCTTATTTTGCGGACCTGAAGACTGCCCTTGAGAAAGTGACCGAGTCCCTTTAGATGGACAAAAAGGCTTTGACCAAACAGAATGAGGCTTTAGTGGAAGACAAAGCCAAACTCATTCATGAGCTTATCAGATTGGCCGAGGAAAGGGACGCCTGGACGAGCAGACTCGGACCGCCTTTGATCAAGAGAAGCAGTCCCTGATGGAAGAAAACACGGCTCTTTCCGCTGGTAAAGCTTCTCTTGTGGCCGAGAAGGCTTCTCTGGAGGAAAAGGTGAAGGGTTTAGACGAAGCCATGGCCCTCCTTCAATCCGAGAGTGCTAAGGTCCCGGCCAAGGGTGAGTTTCATCGGTCTCTTTCCGGCCGCTTTCTATCCTCATGTTTTATTCTTACCGATCCTGCTCTTTTTCCTTTTTCAACCAGATTCTGAAAATCTTCTAAGACATATTGAGAAACTCAGCAATCGTATTGACAAGCTGAATGAGGAACTTTCTGCTGCGGGTTCTGACCGTGATCTTTATCGAGCTCAGGTCTTACAGCTCGAGGAAGATGTTGCTAAGCATACAGCCTACGCCCGTCGGACCCAAGAGGAGCTGAAGAAGCAAGGAAACATCATTGCCCACTTGAAGAAGGCTTTCGACTCTCAGAGCCGGAAGATTGATAATGTTTGTCGCCAGACCATCTCCAAGTACTTTCTGAAGAGGGGGGAAGTTTTGGATGACGATTTGTATAGTGAGCTGGAGTTTGACAATGTTGCTTAGAAGAGCAACTTCCTTGAAGATTTTGAGAAGTTCGGTCGTCTCCCTGGTGAGACGACGGTCTCCTGGTCGGGGCTTCCTTCCTTCCTCCCCGATAGTGGTATGCGCCAGGGGGTTGCCGGCTCTCATCAGGCCTTTGGAAAATCTAATTCTAAGGAGAGCGTGTTCTCACCCGGTCGAAGGGTACGCTGCAAAGAAGCCTGCTAAAGAATATGCTTCTTAGAAAGAGTAATTTCATAGTGTAGGGATCTTGTATAGTTGTATTTTGGGTTACTACTTTGGTAATGTTTTAGCGTTTTGCCCCTACCACTACTTTTGTATCTTTTAATGTTTCAAGTTACTCTCCATGAGTTGGCTTTATATATCTCTCATTTGGCTTTATCCGGAGCGACCAGACTTCTAAATGCTTTATAAGCCCCTTTTATTTACACCAAAGGTCCTTATACTCTCGCTCAATTTTATCCTTAAGTAAATTCTATACACTATAGGCACGCTGGCCAGATGGTATATTTCAAGGCTTGATAGCCTGTAGGCACGCTGGCCAGATGGTACATTTCAAGGCATGATAGTCTGTAGGCACGCTGGCCGGATGGTACATTTCGAGGCATGATAGCCTGTAGGCACGCTGGCCGGATGGTACATTTCAAGGCATGATAGCCTGTAGGCACGCTGGCCGGATGGTACATTTCGAGGCATGATAGCCTGTAGGCAAGCTGGCCGGATGGTACATTTCAAGGCATGATAGCCTGTAGGCACGCTGGCGGATGGTACATTTCAAGGCATGATAGCCTGTAGGCACGCTGGCGGGATGGTACATTTCAAGGCATGATAGACTGTAGGCACGCTAGCCGGATGGTACATTTCAAGGCATGATAGCCTGTAGGCACGCTGGCCGGATGGTATATTTCAAAAAACTTTGTTTCAACAGAATACCTCATTTTATTGCTCTTGTGAAAAATGTTTTTATACATAAAACTTTTTAAGGCATTCAGCGTGCCAAGAGTGAGGCAATTCGTATCCTTCACTGTTTTTCAGGCGATATGAGGCTTGACCTATTCGCCGTTGTATTATAAATGGGTCCTCCCATTGGGGCTCTAACTTCTTTGGCTGCTTTACCTCCCGAAGGACCAGTTCTCCCGGAACGAAACTTCTTTCCCTTGTTCTTTGGTTAAAGTATCTCTCCACCTTTGCCTTATCCCTTTCCATCCTGACTTGAGCCATGACGCTAGTTTCTTCAAGTAAATCCAGGCTGTCTTTACCCCTTCACCGTTATGTTCCTCGTCATAGAATTCCCATCTAACTGATGGGACTATAATTTCAGCCGGAACAATTGCTTCCAGACCATAGGTTAACCTATATGGTGTTTCTCCAGTTGGCCCTTTTTCGGTCGTTCTGTAGGACCAAAGGATCTGAGGCAGCAATTCCGCCCACCCTCCTTTCTTGCTGTCCAACCTCTTTTTTATAGCTTTGACGATTTGTCCATTCACGTTTTCCACCTGACCGTTTGCTTTGTGGATGAGCGACCGATGCGAACCTCAAATCGATCTTCCACTCCTCACAGAATGTCCGAAAGCTACCGCAATTGAACTGGGCTCCATTATCTGTCACTATTATCTTGGGATTCCAAATCTGCAGACCACGTATTTCGAATAAAGTCCTGCGACTTTCTCGCTGTAATAGATATTGTTGGCATGGCTTCTACCCATTTGGTGAAGTAATCGATGGCCACATAGATGAACCTGTACCTTTGGAAGATGCTTCCGGAAGGGCCAACAATATCTAACCCCCACAAGGCGAATGGGACCGGGGATAATAGATTAGCTTTTTGTGTGGCTGGGGGATTATGTATCTTGTGCCCGTGTTCCTGGGAATTTTATGCATTCTTGTATGTACCCTTTAGAATGCTCTTTCATTTCCGGCCAATAGTATCCCAACCTTAGGATTTTGTGAACTATTGCCCTTTTCCCTGGTGGTTTCGCAGGTTCCTTGGTAGTTCCTTCATGAGCCTTGCTCCCTCCTCTATGGTGACACACTTAAGCACTGGTCTTGCGAATGATCTCTTGTAGAGTTGCCCGTGCTCTATGAAGAAAGATGCAGCTCTTCGCTTTATCTTTGTTGCTTCTTTCTCGTCCTGTGGCAAACTTCCGCCTTGTATGTATTCAATGATGGGTGTCATCCAAGAGTTGGCTAATGTGTCCGATTCAATGGTGCATACCCGAACCTCTTCCAAACTTGATTTTGCCTTTATCTCCATCTAGACTTTACTAGGCATTCTTTCGCCCATACTGGCCAATTTGGCCAACGCATCGGCCTCTATATTTTCCCTCGGGGAAGATGCCTTAATTCGCACTTCTGAAAGTTCGCCTTTGTCTCTGGACTTTGGCCAAGTACTTCCCGAGTTTCTCCTCTTTAACCTCGTAAAATATTGTCATTTTGTCATGCCACAAACATTGAATCTGAGTATATTTCCAATTCTGCACAAGGAATTAAAAGAGGTAGCTCCATCTCCCCCCTTTGGAGGTACGTGGACAAGTTTATAAGGACCGAATGGAAGCTACTGTCATTATAAGTAAGAAAAAACCTGTTGCCCTAAGGCAGTGGCGATTTCCAAACCCTGTATGAGAGCCTCATACTCGCTTCATTATTTGTTACCTCAAATTCCAACCGGAATGCAAAGTTAAGAGTTCTTCCATCTGGTGTTTGGACCACTATTCCGGCTCCCGCTCCAGTCTTACATCGAGCTCCATCAACTAAGATGACATGTGGGTTTGCGGGCTCTCTTTGCCGTTGGGCAAAGGTCATCTCGGTTATAAAGTCTGCCAAAGCCTGTGCTTTTATAGATGTTCGAGGGAGAAAATGAATTTCGTACTGGGTGAGTTGACAGTCCAACTAACCATTCGTCCAGATGCGTTCGGGTTGTTTGCTATCTGCTTTAGAGGCCAGTTTGTGCTAATAAATATCCGGTGTGACTGAAAATAAGTTCGAAGCTTTCGGGACGCAACGACTAATGCAAACAATATTTTTCGATGTTGGTGTACCGACTTTCCGCTGGGGTTAGGATTTTGCAGGTGTAATATACTGGTATCTCTCTCTTTTCTTCCTCCATTATTAGCACGGCCGCCACTGCCCAATCTGTGGCAGACAGATAGAGGTATAAGTCTTGTCCGGGCGCCGGAACACCCAATTTTGGCAATTCTCTGAGCATCTCCTTTATCCTTTCAAAGGCTTCTACACATTCTTGACTCCATTGAAATCTCTTGTTTTTTCTTAGAATGCTGAAGAATGGGATTGACTTCTCTTGGAGTTTTGAACAGAATCTCCCTAAGGCCGTGAGCCTTCCATTTAATGCTTGCACATCTTTAATGTTCATTGGTGGCGATAGATCGAGAATTGCCTGGGTTTTTTCGGGATCCACCTTAATCCCTCTTTGCCCGACGATAAAGCCTAAGAACTTTCCCTTTGTAACCCAAATACACATTTTCCAGATTTAGCTTGATTTGGAATCTGTCCAGAGTGTCAAAAGTTTCCTTCAGGTCTTCCATGTGCTGCGCCCAAGAATTGCTTCTCACCACAATATCATCAACGTATGCCTCCACGTTTCGGGCTAATTGTTGTTTGAAAACTTTGTCTATCATTCTTTGGAAGGTTGCTCCCACATTTTTATTCCAAAAGGCATTACCTTGTAGCAAAAGGTTCCGGCCGAGGTAATAAAGGATGTTTTTTCCGAATCTTCTCATTCATCCTTATTTGATTGTATCCCGAGAATGCGTCCAAGAAACTTAAGACAGAACTTTGAGCCGTTGAGACGACTAATCTATCTATTGATGGCAATGGGTAGAAGTCTTTGGGACATGCTTTATTTAGGTCCGTGAAATCTACACACATTCTCCATTTGCCATTTGACTTTTTAACCATTACAACGTTGGCCAGCCACTTGGGATAAGACACTTCTCTGATGAATCCGGCTTTAAGCAGTTTTTGCACCTCAGCGCGTGCCGCAAGGTCCCTTTTTCTCCTATTATTCTTCTTCTTGCCGGATGGCTGGGTGCTTCGGGTCTACTCGTAGGTCATGCCGGATAACGCTTGGGTCTATTCCGGGCATGTCGTCCGTACTCCAGGCGAAAGTTGTCCTTCTTTTTTCTAGGAATCTCATCAGGTGAGTTTGCTCTCTATAGCCGAATGCATTCCCTATTTTAAAAAATTTAGAAGGGTCAGTTTTTAAGTGTACCTCTCTTGGTGAGTCTTTAGAAGTTCCACAGCCTTCTGTACTTTGATCCGGCTCCGGTGGGAGGGGTAGTTTTCCCTTGAATTCCTTGTCCGACCCCACCGTTTTAACCATTCCTTCTTCCGGCATACCCTCCATGATACAGACTTCACAGATTCGAGCCATCCTTTAACTTCCTTTTATGGTTACCACCTTCCAGTCTTGGTTAAATACTTCATTTTTAGGTGGTGAGTGCTGCATATTGCTTTGAAGGCATTAATCCCTGGTCGACCGAGATACATATTGTATCCGGAAAGCCCCAGCACGATGAAAGCTGTAAGTCTTTCAGTTCTCTGCTCGTCTCCTAGTCCCAATGTTATGGTGAAGTCTATGCTTCCTGAGGATCTGGTGGAAACGCCCCCAACAAAGCCTCCGAGGACCGCTGAGTGTGGCTTGACTTTATTCTCCGGGATTTCCAGCTTTTTAACCGCCTCGGCTGATATGACATTCACTCCAGCTCCGCTATCTATCAAGATTCCTTCCATCATCCTGTCATTACTTGCGCCCATGACGAAGACAAGTGGATCGTTGTGGGGATATAACACCCCTTCTTCGTCCTCATCTGTAAAGAAAATCTGTGGAAGACTTTCTCGCTTGGCGATTTTTCTTTCCGGGAGCTCCTGATGTACTCCATGAATATGTCTTTTCCTTTGTTTGGGGTCAGCGGTCCTACTTCTGAAAAGAGACCTGAGAATTTGCTTAAAGAAAAAGTTTATTAGACTTCTGTTTTTCGGAAGTAATTCGCCGGAAGGTTTGTTTTTACAATGTATGTCTTTCCTGAGAAAAAGAAACCAATTACACCATTTTCGCCTGACTACCGGTATGACCGGACCTATCTAATGTTTTAAAGAAACAAAAAACTTTTTCACCTTCTTACAGACCTGAGATCATACCGACCGACTTGCCGTGATTCAGCTCTGGATGGACCTCTTCCTCCTGTGATTTCGAGAGGGGAACTGGTTTTGCCTGCCATACTGTTTCTGCTGGCCCGCCATCTGTTTTCCTTTGCTCTTCTTTCTTCTTCGATGATTCGCAACTCCTTGGCCAGAGTGGCACAATTTGCGGTTCTGTGACTCTTGCAGCCATGATATTCACAGAAGGCTACTGGAATCTCTCCTGGATAAGGCTTCTTTGGTGGGGGCAAATATCCTTCTTTGACTGCCGCCGCATACCTTCCTGGATCGATTTGGACAGCAACCCTGGCGTTCTGATACTGCGGTCCTTGGGATGGGGCTTTGTAGTAAGGTTTGTATCTTGAACCTCCCCGGATGAACTTCCTGACGCGTTGCCGGATGAGCCATTCCCACTATGTCCTCCCTTTTATCACCAATCGCCTTGAAGCTATTTGCCAAGTTTCTGGCCTTATTCTCCGCCGCCTCAGACTTTAGAAAATCGTGAATCATCTCAGCCAGTTCCCCATGGGTTTTTGGAGCCTTTGTCGCGATCTTCCCAGCTAGCCTCGGTTGTGCTAACCCGTTTCCAAAAGCCTTGATCAGAATTTTTTCATCAATGTCATCAATTTCCGCTACCTGTTATGAAATCTTTCACTGAATTCTTCACCGTCTCTCATTTTCGCTGCTTGAGATCCATTAGCTCTATCGTTTCTTTTTTGATCTTTTTGCTTGCGGCGAAATACTGCTGGAACTCCTCGGTCAATTGTTTGAAGCTTGAGATCGACTGTGAGGGTCTTGTTGAGATCCAACTGAGTGCTCTTTTAGACAATGTTCCTGGAAACAAATTACAAAGAGCAAGAGAACTTATCCCTTGTGTGTTCATTGCGAACATAAATCTTTTGATGTGAAGAGCAGGGTCCCCCGTTCCATCGTATTTCTCCACTGCTGGTGCAACAAAGTGGGGAGGAAGTTTTTCTTTCCTGATTTTTCGGAGAAGGGATAAAGAGTCATATCAATTGAATCGTCCTCCTCAGTCTCCTCGTTGATGATTAGAGTTTTCCCTGGCGGCTCTTTTCTTCGGCTGTTGCTTGCTTCAGAGCCGCTGTTTTTGAGTGATTCGAGCGCTTCAGTCATGTCTTCCCATTTCTTTTGGTACTCCTTATCTCGCTGCATCAGTTCCTGCTGCAAGATCTCATTTCCCTCCACTATCCTTTCATCGATGGTTCTGACTAGACTTTTTAGCATCTCCTCTAGCGCTTGTTTGGAGATCGCACCTTCAGCCTCCGCTGTGTTATTTTCGGTCATTCCTACATTGTTAACCTCGCCATCAGGTCGGGATGTTTTTCTTGTTCTTGGAGCCATTCCTGCGTGCGCACCTTCTTCGCTTGTACCTGCAAAAGACACAATCCCAAAGTTTCAGAGCTTCACTGTTTTATCCGTAATCAGACTACTTCTGGTGGACTCGTGGTTGCTAAGAAAGATCTTGAGCTGTTCGTTTCCCACAGCGGCGCCAAAATGAAAAGGTAAGAATATACCCTCCCTCTTGTTCCTCGGTTAATCTAGCTGTGTACCTGATCCTAAGCCAATTACACAGGGGGAGCTTTATGAAGAGAGAAGACGTATGTATTGTGCAAAAGTGTTGAACCTGTCCCACTTACGGGGGGGATTCTCTTATTTATAGCGTTTACATTGTATATCGGGTGTTGCCAGCCTGTCCTTCTTTTGGTTGTAAGCTGGCATTTGTACATAGATGAGATATTTTACTGCCTATTGGCCGGAACGCGTTCCGGCCTGACGATATCTAAGGCATTTCTTCTAGTCCAGGGGACCGGACGTCTTTCTTACTTTACTCTTATACTTTTCCCTCTTCAACCTATACGTAAACATACTAAGCGGTTTCTCGCCCTACCCCCCTTAAAAGGGGTTACGCCCGCGTACAGACCGTATGTTATCACTGAACATTGGTTCACTAATTTGGGTATTATGAATTGTTTTAACTTCAACACGATTAATTAACTCATAACCGGGTTCGGTTCTAGCCTCTAAGGCTTCAAAGTTTAGGATTAGCCAATTACTCACATTTGGTAGGTATACTTAACCTTTGAATACGGTCCACTAGCTTCTGCTGCGTGACCTGATAACTAGAGCTTCATTCGCTCTTTTAGTATTCTCAATGTAATACACATCGTCGCGTAGTATTTCTCACCGTATGCGAATTCGATGGGTTATAGATTTTCTCTCCAGTTTTCTGGAAATCTATTTCATATGACACTGTATACCTTCGTGATTATTCACTTATTTTCCCGACTTATTGTTGGTTGAGGTCAAGCTACTACTTAGTATGTAGTGCTTCTCGTTAATAATGACTTCTGAATCATGTTTGTTTATTGTTTCTATACAAGAATTCCTCATTCGTACTACTCTGCCTTTACCATTCATCGGTCCTGGGACCTGTGGGTTGCGGCCCACATTCTTCGTGCATCTTTGGCCAACGGCCGCACAGTTACTTCTCTAGATTCTCGCTCAACAGATTCCGTTAACAATTCTCAAGTTCCTAGCCATCCCATAAGATCATTACCGCACAAATGTAATACCAAAACACTCAGTCATACAGAGTGCAGAAGCGTAAACGCTAGGCAGTAAATCACCCATGAGATAGGAATGAACATGTCCTTTACTATCTTTTCTCATCAGCTTCATATCATCATCTGACCATACTCTTACAATGGTCGCTTACTGCGTACCATGTCCTTACTCATTACAGCATTCGCTTACACAATGGCATCCACTACTAGTTTACCTTCCGCTCATGCACTCGCGCCATTTATGCTATGGCTTGCCATTCACTTGGCTCAATGTAATTCGCTACTCTTTTAAATCTTCTGCGCCTCTTCCGCATTGTTTACTCTGCAATTCACATTGCACACGTACTGTTTTACTTCTCAACCGATTACTCTCTCGGTTTCCTTCCATTGCTATCAAAGCCTTTCTACATAGTATTTGTGTTTATAAACTCCTTGGCAATATACACATGCTCAAGTATCACTACACCGCTCTAGCGGTTTCACATTACATACTCAGGTGGTAGCCTTTCTCTGGAGGGTTCACGCATTTGCCACTCCCTAGGCCCCACAATATCAAGTGGTATCCCCACTCTAAGGTAGTGGTTCGTTCTCCACAATTCCCTTTTATGCCTTTATGCACAAGTTTTGCATGTTTAAATCTACGAATGGTAGTTGGTTTACCGGCTTACAAGCCACCTTGCCTCGAGCCATGCTCTGTTCAGCTGTTTATATAGGTTTCTTCTTTTCCGTATTCCATTAAAGTTTAGAGGTATTGCCGGGCTCTTGATATGGTTGCCTCATCACACTCCCTACATGGAAGGCCCTTTTTGATAACTTGATATTAATTCATGCCTTCTGGCAATATAGGGTATCCTGTGTTACGTGGGATCCCTTCGTTCTACCCGAGTGTTTGCTTTAACACTTGTGTTCTCAACACGATATCTCGTTCAACTACTGTTGATTCTGGCACCCTTCACGGATTGGTCATAGGTGTTACTGAGTTGTGCCATTACATCTGGCTTGTACTCATGGGTATATTCAGTCTTTCCCCGTCTTGCGGTTACATAATTCTCGAACTATCCCATTTAGGGTTGTAATGTCTCCCGTTATTGGGTAGATCATTTGTTCTTTCTTTACCTTCTTGGTCAGGTCGTTATTCTCCTCAGTGAGGTATGTTGTGGAATCCTATCCCGTTTATCAAAATTGATATGATCATTTAAGGCATTCATTTTATTGCTTACACTGGGATTCATTTCGGTTATTAGGTATTTCCTCCTTGATTCCTAAGACATATCCAATGTCTATACTTAATACTCTGTGCTTCCCGCACTCTTAACGCTACACATTTAGACCCGTCATCTTCCTGGGTTCTTCTCCTTGATCATTCATGGTAGTCAATTGTTCTGGTCTGATTGGCTCTTTCGTCCGTAGTATGGAGTGGGCTACTTCCCGTGTTCCGTACTCTACTTGTATACATACATGGAGTATCTTATTGATATGTTGCCACATACCCGACTAACTCATAATTGGTCTGTCAGGCCCGCAAGCTCCTTCGGAGTGCGGTCGTTCCATGTCCGGTGTGTACACTTGTAGTGTCGGTCACACGCCTAGGTGAAGTATTCTGCCGCCAACACCTCTTGTATCCTTATATGATAAACTTACCGTGGTTTCTTGGTTTGGCTTGAAATTTGGGGGGTTTTGGAAAATTTTGCGTTTTGAAAGAAAAAATTGAGTCTTGAAAGTAGAATCTTCATGGCACTTCGATGCCGGTACTTCTTACCAGGTCTAGCTTCTCGCTGACCGGTATGTTCTTAATACGATGGCTAGGCCGTTCGGCTTTTCTAAGGTCTCGTTACAGAATTCTTAGGTGTTGTGGTGCTATATTGGCTCCTCTCGCCATCTTTGTACTTTGCTAAGTACTGGTAGCTAGTTAAGCTCTTCTTAATAGTCCCGTTTTTACTGCACTTGCCTTGGCAAGTGCACGGTACAGGCGGGTTTTTAGGTTAACTCATACCGGTCACGGTATCGTTTACATTGTATTTGGTAGCTTGTCGGCTCTTCCCTTAATCCTTTAGTTGGATAACTGCTCCTTAGAGCTGCTTCTCATTCATCTTGACATGACTGTCATTCATTTAGGTGCTTCTCCACTCTCGGAGTTCCTTGGTACTCGCTCCATGTATTTACCGTGCTTACCACAAAAACTATTTATCTAGGCACTACTTCTATAGTCCTATTCGGGTTTATCCATAGTTGCTCGTAGCTGTACAAGCTATACCAGTTAAGTATTGCAACTCTTCGGGGTGTGGCAGGGTGGGTGTATCTACTCCTGACTAGATTCTTAGTCGGTAATATATACCGTTAGTGGTCTTACATAACTATGCCGGTCCGTGGACTTATGTCCCGGTTCTTGATACTTTTAATGAATCCGCCTGGTGCACGGTTGGTGATTTACTTCCTGTTGCTGCTTGGTCAGCCGGGTTCTCGCGACTGCTAAGCATGTCGCCCCAAGCTGCCACAGATTCCGGTCTCCTTGGATTAGGATGTCTCGATCTCCCGTCATTGAGTGCGGTTATTGTTGTTCCAGCGGAACCGTCTCCAAGATTTTCGGCTCTCGGGGATCTACCACTCTTAGGTTCTAGTTCCTATTGAAATTGTATTAACTACCAGATTGGGTTTCCCCGTCTCTCTAGCGTTCTTTCCCAAGCTTTTAATGCGGGGGTTATGGAGGGCGGGTTTGGTATTGTAGGTATCCAGATCTTACGGGAAGTTCCTAACAAGCGCATCCTCACGCTACCACTCAACCCTTAGCCTAAGTCTCTAATTCCTAACTCGGTATTTCCTAAGCTCGGTATTTCCAGAAATCAGAGCGATACTCCGCTCTGATACCATTTTTGTAACACCCCAACCGTTAAACACGTCCTTACCTCTTAATCTGTCACCAATTACCTTACTCACGCAGCGGATCTCTATTACAACGAAGGGTGGTACAACGCCGTTAGCCACCCATATGGCTAACCAGGCCTATCTCACATACAGTAACAGTCTGATGGACTGAACCAACCGATTACACAATACAACACAATGCTCAATTCATTCCTTTACCATTCCGGTCTACAATATATGGGTGCCGACAACATATTCGGTCTTACACCTCTTTAATACATAAGTAATTAAATCTAACTACCCATGCAACCCCCGACCCCGTCCTACTCTCGAACGGTGACATCTTCGGTGTACCTGAAAATAAAAACGTTGCCCTAGGGCTCAGCTTAACGCTGCATATGAAATTCGCATACCCCGAGCGCTAACCGCGGTACGCGACTACTTTTTGTCGGATATACATGGAGTTCATTTAGTCAAACAACATGCATCATAGCAATACAATATATGTGTGTATTACTCAAGGAATCTACATCCAATCACGGAACACAATTCCTAACTAACATAACAAGGTTGTTAGTTGTATCAGTTTACTCTTAGGCCTTGAGGGTATACCTCACTATGCTTGTTTATTCATTCATATCTCACCGCTCTGTCGGGTTACTTATTCATATACACACCCATTCTCTTGGGCTACTCATTACCTCACCCACACTCTTGGGTTTTCATGCTCATTATCTCACCCACACTCTTGGGTTATTTATACTCAAGCTATTGTAGATTCTCGAGACACTACAGGTCTTCTACGTCACGCTTGTTACTCTTAATACATTCTCAGGCCAAAACTCATGGCTCTCGAGCATAGTCTTACTTCCCCAGTTTCGACCCTACTCTGGGTCTAGCTTGGTGGGAAGGTTTAACTAGCTCACGGAACTCTCTCTTAGTTCCTAACTCTTTTACATAGGTTCGACTACTCTGGGACTACTCTCATTCCCATACACTCCTCTCTGGGAGTTATAATAACATTATGTGTTTAGTTTAGAAGCATCACTCTCGATGTTTCTAATGACTTGGGAACAATACACAAGTTCGGTTAATCTTAGGGTTTAAGAGTACCCCATAGTTTCATTTACTCATACTTTCGGTTATTTTCTCATGGGGTAAAATCCTCATATAGGAGGTCGACCATGTCTCAAGGGAGCTACTAATCCCTTAGGTCTCTTTTACCTTCTTTACTAGTTCACATCTTCGAACTATCTTTAATCCTCTTAAAGGAGGTTCTCTTATCTTTCCACTCTCATTTGTTTCGTGGATTGTGTCATTATAGTTTTACTAACCGTTATCGGGTAATTACTCAACCCGCACATCTCCTCACTTCTAGGGAGTTCATATGTTTGTCGTTATCATATACTTTAACGGATAGTTTGTGTGTTTGCACGTTTTCGTTATCATAAGCATCGACCCGATCTAGGTCTCTAGCCAAACGTTACTCACTATGTGTCGGTGTTTACACAATGTTAGACCACACCGGCATACAAGTATGTTAGCTCATTCAACAGCAACTAGACATACATAATCAAACAAGGGATTATTTTCATGCTTTAGTCTTGATTAAGCCGGCACACAAACACACAAAATCAACGTAACTCGGTTAGCAGCGGAGTATGAGAAAATCATACCTTCACCAGGGTTTTTACTTTTACCGTGTCATCTCACCATGCTCGGGTCACGCACGATTCTCTAATAACGTTTCAAACATTATTATTAAATAGGCTCATACGGTACATAATAAAGGCTACTCCCGGTACTTACCCCGTTATCCCGTTACTTTGGTTTAACTTAACGTTCTTATACTTTCAACCTCCTTAATTAATCCTCAAACTTGTTTCCCATTTATATACTTACTTCTTTACCATTGCTACTTCATAATGGTGTATTACTACATACATATGCATATAGTGTTTTGGCCTACATATGATTACTATAACCATATGATAAAACACAATTTTTTTTATAAGTTTTGGGTCGACCGACCCACAGACGACCGACCAAACCCCTGGGTTGGTCCGTTTCCAGTAAGTTTCCGTCCTCTGAAATTTCTCCCGACCAACCCAGAACTATTCCGACCACCCATACACTGGGTCGGTCCATCCCAACACGTTTCAGTCCCGTTGTCCAAGCTCAGACCGACCCACCGACCGACACAACCTCGGGTCGATCGATCGTCAGAAACTTACGACAACCGGGAATTCAAGCCCCGACCGACCCACGACCGACTCACGGCTCCTGGGTCGGTCCGTTCCAGCATGTTTACTTCTCGTTACTTAAGCACGACCGACCCACCGACCGATCCAGCCTCTGGGGTCGGTCGGTAGCAGAATGTTGCTGGAGACCTTGTTTTCTTTTCTTTTCTTACCCATTTCTTCCTCAATCTTCCTACATGTTATTCCACATGTTTCAGTGCCTTTAGGCCTCCTAAAATACCATAATTCATCCACCAACTCCATTACTAAATCCATTAATCAACTTACACAATTCCTCACTTCTTTTCCAACAAATGTACAGTTTTGTGTTACTCATGCTACATATTTTTAACCCAACTTCTACCCTTCAATACTTCCTTTACCAGCTCACTCCTAGCATCCCATGACATTATTTCACTACTAACATACTCTTCCTCTAGTTTGGTTTTCAAACCATTAATCACTCACTTATCACCTCTTAAACACACCTTAGTTTCTTCCATTAAATGAAACACTCAAGTTCATAATCTCCAAAGAAATTTTGACAGCACTTGCCTACTTCTTTAGCATATTCACCACAATGAATCTACTCTATACACATCCTTCATCCCATTTAATGAAACACCAATAACTACAATACATTACATTCCCACTTGTTCACACATTGCACTAGCTTAGCTTCTAGGTTTCTTGCATACTCAAACCCCACTTAAAAACAATTCTCATTCTCACTCAATATTTGTAGTACCATGACATGCACTACAACCCATTCAAGACATTAAATCAACATCTAAAAATCTACTGTTTTACAAATAATAAATAAAACCAACTCAAGGTAAGCTCTTTACCTTGTTTGTTTTCGCGTTTCTTCCTTTCTCCTCTCTTCTATCTTGCTCTCTCCAGTCTTTTCTTGTTTCACAAACAACACAGGGGGTCTAGATTGCCATCTACAATCATATCCCCATACACACATATTAGCTTATTAATTCAAGTTTTCCTCACAAAAACTTGTATTACAAGAGCTAGTTTTTAGGGTTTAGCTTAGAGATTACCTTCAAGTGTCCAAATGGGAGTTAGGCAATCAAAATGATAAAGTTCCAGCACTCCTCCATCAAAGGGAATGAAGAACCGGAAGACATGGGGGAAAATTCAACGTGGAGGAATTTACCAAAATGGAAGAACTAGCTAGAAATGAAGAGCTTTTGACTTCTTTTCCTTGGAGTATCAAGAAGCTGATGGGAGACTCAAAAACACTTCTTTAAGCTCCAAAATGGCCTACTTCCATGGAGATAAAGATGAAGGTTTCAAGCTTTTGAAGGGTGGAAAACAAGAGCCCTCGCCGATACGAATCCAACGGTAGTATTTTTGTGTGATTTGGTGAAGAGATGAGTAAGTTAATGGAGGAAGAAGGTGAGGATTGTTTGCTCATTCTCAAATCACCATTGAACAGGTAAGGAAGAAGGAGCTCAATTTGGAAGAGGGAAATCGTGAGTGAGGGGAAAAAGAAGGTGAGAGAGAGTATTAATACCACTTTAACTATTCCCTCTACTTTATTTATTTGTCATCTAGTGACTTAATAAACTAGTCTAGTGTTTAAGTAAGTGTGTGTGTGTATATTAAAAACCGGTCCCACATTATTAGTGAGCTGGAGCATTTTTTCCGTTTTTACAGATTACGCTCGTTATTTTACCCGGTATGGTACTATTCACTAACCGGGCCCGTTTTCACATTTTTCTCGTTTCTTTATTTTAATGGGTATTAAACTCCCATTAATACTTATTTATAGTTATTTAATCAACTATAATTTTTACGGGGTCCGTTTGACCACTTAAAGTCACGTTTTCTCGAAAAACGTGCTTTAAAACTCCGTTAGCGTTTTAATCCATTACTTGGATCCGTTTTCTTCGGGAATCATTCCCGTACACTAATTAAGCCTAACTAATCCCTAAAAAATCCATCTCGGACCCTAACAAGATCATATATCTCTTGTACTCATTTAACGCGATTTAGCGCGTTTTTCGCTTTTCAAGCGTTTTCTCCTTTTTTTTGGTTTTATTCTCTTACAAATACTCTTTAGGCACCATTAGGCCTTTAATAATCATATTAGAGTAATTAAATCACCAATTTAAGATCCGGGGTATTAAATACCTACTGGTGAAACATGAGAATAATCCGGGAAGACAACATCTCGGGCCGCGCGGTATGGGTGTCGGGAGTTGGTATCTGCATCAGATCCTTCGACCGACTATTGTGGAGCACATCCTGAGGTCTAGAGGTGACCTCACTTTTGACCTTGGCGTCGGGAATGGAGGATTGGCATTTGGTGGAGCATTATCCTGGAGTCTAGAGGTGACTCTGCTTTCTCGACGTATGATGCACGGAATGGAGGAAATAGCTACGGAGGAGACGTCCTCCAACGTGCGGTGATAAAAGAATTCCCAAATAATCCTAAAGAAACAAGGAAAGATTGGCACCTACATGATATGGTTACGGGATCTAACGCCCCTTTAACGCCCCTATTTAACATATTATAGCGGAATTAAAATACTAAAGGTGAAACAGACCATCGGGTTCCAAACACCTGGTACCAAACCTCACCAATTACAACTTAAAAGACTACAATAGCCACGGTCTGAACCTCGAGGAAAACATAACATTAAAATAACAGTAATAAATACATTAACTCTCCACAAACCTAGTCCCATCCCCATCACTCGTTCTCTTCGTGGCCACCGTATATAATAATTCGTACCTACAAGATAAAACCAAGCAGCCCACCCCGGGAGTGGGTGAGTCAGTTCCTTGAATGGAACTGGTACGATTCTCCAAAACAAAACCTTTAAACATATCTCTTAAATAAGCAATAACTTGAAGTCAAATAGCTTAAAACAAACCGAATAAGGCAATTAAAATCACCAAGTCAAAGATACCAGGATAAGGTTAGAGGTAAATAACAGAAAGGTAAAGTTAGTCAACCAAAAGTCACACCATGAGTTAGCGAACATCCATTGCTTATGTTAGATCCAGTTCCAGTTAGGAGTAGAAAATCTCGAATAGTCACAAGGACTAGGAATGAAAGAAGAGATCCAAGAACGAATAACTCAAGAGTGGAATAACACCAATTGGGAGAGATGGCCCCCACCGCCAGATAATAATGTCCATATGGATGAGGGTTATACAACCCCCTGCTGTTAGATTTAAATGTCCTGGCGGACGAGGGATATACAGCCCCCTGCTGTCAAATATAAATGTCCTTGTGGACGAGGGATATACAGCCCCTGTTGTTACCAATGAAGACGCCGCGCGTCACAACAAAAAACTCAGCTCATGGATGAAACAATATCCAGAGTTAAAGGAAGAATTACCAAGATTGTCCTTTTCCATATTTCCACTAGATCACTAACTGCACCAGAGCAATACCAAAACACTCAGTCCTACAGAGTGCAGAAGCGTAAACCCTTGGCAGTTAATGTCTAATGAAACAACCAAACAGAAAACAAATAACCACAAAAGTTTCACATTCAAGGCTCAGTTAGTCACATCAAGCTGAGTTAGCCACACAACAGTTTCCTTTTGAAATTCCTTTAAACTTAGTGTTTTTCGAAAACGTCTCATAAGTTGGTCAGTAAAAGTATCGGAGTACGAGAAATCGTACCTGGTATGTGAAGAAGCAGTAACTAACTCGAATGAGTGATCCCCCAATAATAACCTATAATTAAGGTGTTCCAAGTGTTGATTAGTTAAGGGACTTATAAACTAATCATCCTCTATTCTTACTGATTATAGTTCCAGGTTTGCCATTATTCTCTCACAAAGATTCGGGCTAGATTTTGTTAATTAAATCTTTTGTTAGGCCCATTTCGTTTAATCTGGAATGATTTAGGATTTATCCCTGAGAGTGCCCAAACTCTCTTTGAATTGTTTAAGTGGCTTTTGGAGTTCATAAACTTGGGCTCTGTAGGTTAGCCCAAGACCGTGTTACGTTTGCGTTGTTTAATTAAACCCTTAAGTTATCGTTGACTATTTTATTACACAATGATCAAAATCCTAAAGTTTAATATCCATATTCTTCTTATTATATCTCCCATAAGGAATGTTATTTCCTTCATCTATTTTAATGTATTTATATACATATATATATATATATATCTTTATGTATTAAGATTTATCCATAACATTTTAAGAATTTTTATTGTATTTAATTATGTTTAATAACTTTTAGGCATATCCCCAACCGATATATGGTTTATTAAAAAGTATTTTCCCTTATTTATACAATATTTATATGCATGTACATGTATTAGAATTTATTTAAGTCATCCTTTATGTAGCTTATTGAATTTAAATTATCTTTATTAACCTCAACATTTATCTGCATTCCATGTATGCTTTATAAAGTATTTATTTGTACATTTTTGAATATTAGCTTCTATAGTATTTAGTTAATATAAGTGTTGATTTATTTAGCCCCTTGTTTAAACATAAGTTACTATTTTCCTTTTATTAATGTGTTGTATATATATATATATATGTATATTATATATATATATTTCCTTATTTTATTAGAATGTTAACTTCCATATTATATAATAATAAAATGTAGATTAGTTTAATTCCTTGTTTAACATCAGTTTCTATTTTATTTCTCTCATATCAGTATATATATATAAAAACAATTTTTTTACCTCACTTAAAAGTTAATACCTAAAATACTTATAAACATATTGTTACTAAATGTTAGTATAATCTTTTCATTATTTCCCAACCTAAAAAGTTTATTAATAAACTATACTTTAATTTTTGTTACATTAAAAACCATATATTATAAGTTATTCTTATGAAAAATTCATAAACAAATTTTTAAACCCATTTACCATTGTCCAAAAATTACCAAATTAAATATATAGGAGCTATAACATTTTAGACATATTATAAAATTTTTATTTATTAAAAATATTTTTTATTTAACCAAATAATTCCATAATACCCGTAACTTGCAAAAATCATAACTTACGTTTAAAACCTCCAAAACCATATTAATTTACATCAACATAAACTAGATTTTACAAGGAATCTATGGTTAAAAGTTCAAGTCAAAATACATTCGGGAAGGTATTTAAATAAATTAACAAGTTAGGGTTTAATTATGTAATTATTATAAAACTTAAACATTTAAATCTTATACGTTTTAATCTCGGCCGTCCGTTTCTATAACCTACGGTCGGACGGCCCGAGATCTCCGAGTTCTTCAGCGAACAACAGCTCGATACTGAGTACTAATTCGATATTTTCTCTCAACTCACATAACCAAATTCGCTGATTCTTATTCCATTGGATTTGAAATTGAAAAACGCATCCATTGACACCAATTTCTCCACATATAATGCAGTATTTTGCAAGATCGCTTATGGGTTCGAAGGTTAGGGTTCATAGTAAGTTTGAATCTTGATTTGCCAATTACTCTTAGTATATCACATAATAGGAGAAATTGATAAGTGGGTTAGGTCGACAATGCAAAGTCGATTAGCAACATCGGAAGAATTTGAAGAAAAACTCACCGGAATTGCGTGAACGAGATGAATCGGGTTCAGTTTCAGGGAAAAAGTTCGAACTTTGAGCTGTTCAAGTAGCTAACTTCGTGGATCTATAGAATAAGTTCTAGATCGAATTAGAATACGTGTGTGGGCTTAATCGAAAGAGGAATTATAGATCTACAAATTGATAGCAAGAACTTAATCTAACTTGCATTATACAGAAAGAAATTCAACCTGAAAGTTACGAGTTTATTACCTGCGGTTTTTGTATGATTTATGTGCCAAACAAGGCAGTAACTTTAGACGCCTCGTTCTTCTAAATGGTTGGGATTAGCCTTAGTTGTAAACATAAGAGTTGTAGACGGGTTAGAGATCTACACAACGAGCTAAAGAAATCAAATTTTGGATGAGAGATGAAGAAGTTATGATCGAACGAAAGTGCCTTACCGATCACGTTTTTCTTAGAATTTGGGTTACAGCTTTGCGAGGAGGCAACTTTGGATCAATTTTCGGTGGATGTAGGAAGGGTTAGGTTATGTGCGAGCTATGGTTGTAAAGAGGAGATTAAGGCGAAGAGAATGAGAAGACGACACTGGAAAATTCGAAAGGATGAGTAAGATATCAGTGTTTAAAGTTAGGGCAAAAACACTGATGGAGGTTAGAATACTCAGCGAATTTTATGCTAAGTGCCGGCGAGCTGTGTGAGCTTGACACGTGGCAGTTTTCAAATTTTTGACTCTAAACTTCATTCTATCATAACTTTGGCTAGGATGATCCGTTTTTGACGTTTTTTTATCAATCTTCTTGGTTTCCATAACCTTTTATTGGTATTGGTTTCATGGGCTGGTTTGACCATTCTCAAAAAGTCAACCCTAGCAAGGCTTAATAAGCTTTATGGTTTCCATGATTTTATATTGACTTTTATGATTCAAATTAATGTTCCAAGTCTTTCTAAAATATTTATAATATACTTGGAGTGTTTAGAAATTTTTCCAATATTTATTGACTTATAAATCTTATTATTAATTCATAATACTATATAATAATATAGTAATCTAATATTTATTAGTATTCTTAGGGTGAAATAGAAGAAATCCCCTAATTTAATTTCCATAAGTCCATATAGTAATATAATAATTTATTATTCATAATTCCATACCATAATTTAATAATTAATAGTATTATTTATGGTTTAATAAAAGAAATCCCCTAAATTAATTAAATTAATTTAGGGGTATTTCAGTATATCCCCCTTAAAAGAAACTTCGCCTCGAAGTTTAAAAATCAACTTGAGACGATAATAATTCCGACGAATTTCTATACCAATCCAATCCTTAATTTCCATCCATTCTATTTCAATATCCCACTCGAGATTACTCAGAATCAAACTGAATCAAAATATACCAAGATATATTAAATCAAAAGTCACATACTACTGTGCCATAACGTAAAACTACGTACATACATACACCTCTCACTCTACTAATAATGTTCTCCCTCTACTAATAATGCAATAGGACATAATACGGATGAGGTAACGAAGGAGGAGTATGCCAGTATCCCCCCTTAAAGAGCTAAGGTATGCCCTCGTACCGCTACTAACGTGAGCTACAGAGGGATAGGAAAACATCATGCGAATAGATGTGGTACTTCACTGTCATAGAGTCCTCAGTCTCCCTAATAGCTTCCTCAACCCCATGATGCTCCCAAAGAACTTTCACCATTTGACTGATCTGCCTCTTGTTTCTCTGACCTTCGTGTCCCAGATCCGAATAGGAGTCTCCTCATACCTCAGTGTAGGCTCAATCTCCAATCTATCTGGCCGTAGTACGTGAGAAGGGTCAGACATATACTTCTTCAGCTGAGATACATGAAACACGTCGTGTACCTTCCCCAACTCCGCAGGTAGATCTAGTCTATAAGCAGCTTGGCCCACTCGCTCCGTAATCCTGTACGAGCCGACATACTTAGGGCTTAGTTTCCCCCTTATCCCAAATCTGAAGATACCTCCATCGGAGATACTCGTAAGAAAACCATGCCACCCAACTGAAACTCGAGCTCCCTGGTGCGCTGATCCCCATAAGATTTCTGTCTAGACTACGCTGCCCTCATGTGCTGCTGAATAACTCTGACGTCATCCTGCAGTGTCTAAATGTACTCAGGCCCAATCAAGACTGCCTCGGTAGGGTCACTCCATGATAAGGCAGTCCGACACGGCCTGCCATACAGAGCCTGGAATGGTGCCATGCAG
The DNA here is from genome assembly GCA_023374045.1 of Limonium bicolor. Lineage (NCBI taxonomy): Eukaryota > Viridiplantae > Streptophyta > Magnoliopsida > Caryophyllales > Plumbaginaceae > Limonium > Limonium bicolor. The sequence continues at coordinate 163,376,567 of CM041776.1, read as the reverse complement.
ATAGACGAGTGGTAAGAGTTATTGTAGGAGAACTCCACCAGGTGTAGACGCTCTACCCAACTCCCCTGATAGTCTAGAGCGATTGCTCACAGCATATCCTCCAGCGTCTGAATCGTCCTCTCTCCGTCTGCCCATCAGTCTGAGGGTGAAAGGCTGTGCTAAGGCGTAGCTGAGTACCAAACGCCTCATGCACCAGACGCAAAAATCTGCTGAGGAAACGTGTGTCACGATCGGAGACGATCGTCTTCGGTACCCCATGGTACCGGATGTGCTCCGTGGTGAACACCTCAGCCAGCTTGGGCACCTTTCAAGTGTCCTTGATAGGTATAAACCTGGCTGTCTTGGCCAACCTATCGACTATCATCCAAATAGATTTCAGTCCACCTCTAGCTGGAGGGGAGACCGACCACAAAGTCCATGCTGATGTCGTCAAACTTCCAGCACGGTACTGGTAATGACCGAATATGGCCTCCTGGTCGACGATGCTCAAACTTCACCTTCTGACAGGTGAGGCATCAGGAGACGAAATCTGCTACATCCCTCTTCATCCTGCTCCACCAGAATAACTGCTTCAAATCCTTGTACATCCTGGTGGCTCCAGGGTGTACTGATAATGTAGAGGAATGAGCCTCAGAGAGAATCCTGGTTTGAAGTTCTGTCGCATCCTGAGGAACGCAGAGTCTGCCTCTGACTCTAAGGTGTCCCTCGTTGTCTAGCTCGTACTCATACTTCAGACCATCAGTCAAACCATCTGCTAACTTCTGCCTAACGCCCTGTAGGTATACATCACTGTCCTAGGCTGCGTATATCTCCTCAGCTATCGTGGACGTCTCTATCAAGGCTAGGAGTGAGTATGCTCTCCTGCTCAGAGCGTCTGCCACGGCATTCCCTTTACCTTCAGTGTACTGAAGGTTGATGTCATAATCAGCCAGTAGCTCGACCCATCGTCGTTGTCTCAGGTTCAGCTCCTTTTGGGTCCAGATGTACTTCAGACTGTTATGGTCTGTCGTAATCCGGATTGTGGCTCCATACAAGTAATGTCGCCAGATCTTCAAGGCGAAGACTATGGCGAGGAGCTCAAGGTCGTGTGTGGGATAATTTTCTTAGTGCTTCTTCATCTGTCGAGAAGCATACGCTACCACTCTGCCATTCTGCATCAGTACCCCACCAATCCCTCTGCCTGAAGCGTCGCAATACACCTCGTATCCCTCGTTCCCTTCAGGGATTACTAACACTAGAGTTGTGGTTAAGGCGTCCTTTAGCGCCTGAAAGGAGACCTCAAGCCAATGTCCATACAAACGGGTTGTCCTTCTTCATCAGAGAGGTCAAGGGCTTGGCTAGCCTAGAGAAGTCCTTCACAAAGCGTCTATAGTAGCCAGCCAACCCAAGGAAACTCCTAATCTCTGTCACAGTGCCAGGTCTATGCCAGATCTTCACCGCCTCAATCTTAGCTAGGTCTACTGAAACTCCCTCAGCTGAGATCACATGTCCAAGAAATGACACCTTGTCCAGCCAGAATTCACACTTGCTGCACTTGGCATATAGTTTCTTCTCTCTCAGCGTCTCCAAGGCTGTCCTCAAATGCTGCTTGTGTTCCTCCCGACTCTTGGAGAAGATCAAGATGTCGCCTATGAATACGACCACTGACTTATCCAGCTGGGCTTGGAAGGATCTCTGCATCAGGTCCATGAATCTTGCTGGTGCATTGGTCAGTCCAAACGGCATCACTGTGAACTTGTAGTGTCCGTATCTAGTCCGGGGCTGTCTTCTCTATATCTGGCTCAGCTACAGCTATCTGATGATATCCGGAACACAGGTCAATCTTGGAGAACACCTTAGCTCCCCTCAGCTGGTCGAACAAGTCATCGATCCTGGCAGTGGGTACTTGTTCTTGATCGTGACATTGTTCAGCTCCGTGTAGTCGATACAGAGTCTCATGCTCCCGTCCTTCTTCTTGACAAAAAGCACTGGAGCACCCCAAGGGAGACACTGGGTCTGATGAAACCCTTATCTAGTAGCTCCTGCAGCTGTTTCTTTAACTCGACCATCTCTACAGGGCCCATCCAGTAGGGAGCCTTAGCAATCGGTCCCGTGCCAGATATGAGGTCGATGTTGAATTCAACCTCTCTCAGCGGTGGTAGTCTAGGTAGCTCCTCTGGAAAGACGTCAGGGTACTCCGACACAATGGGAACATTGCTCTGGAACTTTGGATCCGTCCTCAGATCCTGGGCATAATAGTAGTAGGCGGTAGCGCCCTTGGACACCTCCTTCATCAGGGATAAAGCTGATACAACCTTCACAGTCGGCTGCTTAGGCTGCATTCGGTATGAAACTATGATCCTTGTAGCTGACTTTAGGAGGAGACGATGCTCTACACAGTGTAGTCTGCCTCGGTATTGCTGTAGCGTGTCCATGCCCACAATTATGTCGAATCCCATGTCAGGGAAGACTATGGTATCAAGAAGGAAGTCTGCTCCCTTGATGTGTATGCTCAAATTCTTGCACTGCTTACTGCACTTGATCAGCTCTCTGGATGGCAGCAAGACTGAGCAGTCATGGATATCCTCTATGAGAGCATTGATCTTAGCATGAAACGCTTGTGATCTGAAGGAATGGGAGGCTCCAGAATTGAACAGGACGGTGGCCTCCACTCCATTAATTAGGAATGTGCTTGAAATTATAGGATAGATTTTTAAGATTCTGGGCAAATGTTCCAAGGCAATTACTCAGGGTTAATGTTTATACTTGTGATGACCATTCCATTGCTCTTTGCTTTAGCCTGGTTCAATTCATTCAATATGATCCCTGAGTTTCCAACCCCTACAATGAAGCAATAAAATTCTTAGAATTTCCATTCTTATTGAAAGCTTCATGAGCAACTTAAATTTACAACGCTGAAATTGTAAAGTACAAGGCTAGGTCTGTCTAAAGGTTAGGTTTAGACGGCCCGGTTTCATGTGGATCTGGTTAATGATGGGTGGGGGGCTGTGTTGGGCTTGATTCTCTTCACCCCATGGTAGATGAGTCTAGCTGCCCCACCAAAAATTAGTACATCACCCGACTTCAGGAGGATCTTGGTAGTAAGGTACATCCTCCTTTGATCTCCAAATAGGAACTCCGCGTCGTCTCCAAGTGATATGAACACCATTGGAACTCCTCTGGTGACGGACTCTGGCGATTCGTCCTTGTCTTGGTGCATCCCTAGCTTACCCTCTTTTCCATAGAAGTTGATGATGCACACGTCGGAGGTTAGGTCTGGGACGGGCTTATCCTCCATTCTTGTGCTGCCTTAACTGCAGGTCTAATGATCTCTGCAGTTCCTCCGGGATTGGTGGCACCTCCACCTCTTCATAGCTCTTGGTGGTGTGGTTCCACTTCTTACCTAGGCACATGATCTTACCTTCATGGTTGTAAAAATTTCCAGCACCTTCTTGAAGGTAGGGGTGTAAAAATTTCCAGCACCTTCTTGAAGGGCAGCTGGTAGATGGTCCAGCACCTTCTTGAAGGTAGGGGTGTAAAAATTTCCATCCTTCACACCTAACTCCTTGATCTTGAGGATCAATGCATACTGGATCACTGGGGTCAAGTACTCTCGTAGTAAGATCATTCCGGGTCTCAAGACCTCACACTTCTCTGGTGGGTGTGGTTTGGCGTCAAAGGGGATGTTGGGTGTGGAAAATAGCAAAAGGAAAGCAAATATCGAAAGCTGAACAACAATTGCCATAAATAAATAAGTCAAGGTTCACAACTGGTAATGAAAGGTTCGAAACAACACAAAATAACGGGCTTTATAGTTCATCTCTTTTACATTGACAAAGAAAAACTAGCCAATGGAATGTAAAGAAAGTAAAAGTCAAAGCCTCTTCGTGAGGGAAGTAGTCCTCACCAGTGTGAACTCGGGTCATCACTTGCTGCCTCGACACGGTCCACCAGGTTAAGGATCGGTGCCTTGCCCGGCCTCTGGGGGTAGTTCTGTCCGGCTTCTGTGGATGGCTCTGGGCAGGGCAGCTGGTAGATGGTCCAGCACCTCCTGTGCCATCTCGACCTCCTCCAGTATAGTTGCTGCTGGGGCTCTAGCACTGGTCCCGGTGGCGGGCTTGTAGTTCCAAGAATCCGGGTTCTTGTGGCATTCGAATCCCCAATGCCCCTTCTTACCACAGTAGTTGCATTCCACCAGATTTCCTTTACAATCCTTGCCCGGGTGGTCCTTCTTGCACCACTTGCAGAAGTATCTTCTTACGGTCCATTTCCCCTAAGTGGCTGGGAGCAGAGTGGCTCAGCATCAGTATATGAGGGGACCATGGCCTTTTTGTTCCTCCCCTTGAAGAACTTTCCCTTCCTCTCGTAGTTCTGGGAAAAGTTTCCTCCATTTCCCTTCCTCCATCCCCCTTCCTTTTGCCTAGCATAGAGTCCTGGTAGGCAATGGTGGTCTCTCAGTCATTCGCGTCATCCGCTAGCTCCTGTAAGGTCATCCCTCTGGTGGAACCGATCGTAGCCATGATCCTGAAGTTCAAGCTGATGGGGAATTTGTCCACCAGGTACCTCGGAGCGTAAGCTCCCTCTCCAATAACAACGAGCAGGTCCACAAATTATTATAATATTCAGCAACAGAGGAACTCCCTTGCTTCAGCTGCTCAAACTCACTCCTCATCCTCTTCTGTAGATAGGATGGATAGAACTTGGCTCCCAGGGCCACCAAAAAGGCTGGGAAGCCGAAGTCCGCCTGGGCAGTCAGCTCAGCTCTGGCGTCTGCCACCATCGATGCGCGGGTCCCTAGAGGAAGTAGGCCGTTATGTCCACCTGGCGATTCGCTGGAACATGCAGAGAGGTGAAGGCCTTCTGCATCTCGTCGATGTATCTCTCTAAGGTCTTTGGTTCAGGTTGGCCTTCGTAGTTTAGAGGACGTAGATCGTTGACCGCCTTCAGCCGTTGAACTCCCGGGGACCGTTAGGTGGTGGCGGTGGTGGTTGTGGATCTGAGCCTGCTGCTGAGCTAATGCAGCTGTCACAATCTGCGCTATGACCTCTGGGGTGACAGCGTCGGGTCCATAGCCTCCTAAGGGACCAGCTCCTCTTCCTCCTCTTCGAGACATTTAGCTGATATTGACGGTTGTATTACTCATAAGGTGTTTGTTAGGTCTAAATATCTATGTAGTAAAGTATGTAATATTTATAAGTCCTAAGGACGGTTCGTAGATACTTGAAGTTAAACGTAAGTAGTAAAGTAGGTATGGGGTAAGGGTCATGCGCCTTTCTGGAATCTCACTTCCCAATTCTACCTCAGTTCCCCAGTTTTAAGTGCACCTATAATCTAAGTATTTCACTCGGCTTGTTTTCTCGGGTTCAGAGCATAACTACGCTCTGATACCAATTTCTGTAACGCCCCTATTTAACATATTTATAGCGGAATTAAAATACTAAAGGCGAAACAGACCATCGGGTTCCAAACACCCGGTACCAAACCTCACCAATTACAACTTAAAAGACTACAATAGCCACGGTCTGAACCTCAAGAAAAATTAACATAAACATAACAGTAAATAAATACATAAACTCTCCACATAACCTTGTCCCATCCCCATCACTCGTTCTCTTCGTGGCCACCTGTATAATAATTCGTACCTGCACGATAAAACCAAGCAGCCCACCCCGGGAGGTGAGTCAGTTCCCTGGAATGGAACTGGTACGATTCTCCAAAACAAAACATTTAAACATATCTCTTAAATAAGCAATAACTTGAAGTCAAACAGCTTAAACCAAAACCGAGGAATAAGGCAATTAAAAATCACCAAGTCAAAGATACCAGGATAAGGTTAGACGTAAATAACAGAAAGGTAAGTTAGTCAACCAAAAGTCACACCATGAGTTAGCGAACATCCATTACTTATGTTAGAACCAGTTCCAGTCAGGAGTAGAAAATCTCGAATAGTCACAAGGACTTGGAATGAAGAAGAGATCCAAGAACCAACAACTCAAGAGTGGAATAACACCAATTGGGAGAGATGGCCCCCACCACCAGATAATAATGTCCATATGGACGAGGGATATACAGCCCCCTACTATCAGATTTTAATGTCCTGGTGAACGAGGGATATACAGCCCCTTGCTGTCAAATATAAATGTCCTTGTGGACGAGGGATATACAGCCCCCTGCTATTACCAATGAAGACGCGCGCACGTCACAACAAAAACTCAGCTCATGGATGAAACAATATCCAGAGTCAAAGGGAGAATTACCAAGATTGTCCTTTTCCATATTTCCACTAGATCATTAACTACACCAGAGCAATACCAAAACACTCAGTCCTACAGAGTGCAGAAGCGTAAACCCTAGGCAGTTAATGAAATACCCCAAACTCCAATCACCTTGATTAAAGGGAATTAAATTAAAGGATAACTTACGCAAGGATTAGTTGTTAAATTATAAACACTAATCATGTTATACACTAAGGCATTTATGCACACATTATATAGTCCATGGAAATCATTAAACTTCACACTAAACAATGGACTAAAGGAGGAACAACTTTAAGGAGAAAACAACCATTAAAGGTAATGTAACATGTTATACCATAATACATATGTACTAAGATCATTAAGTATACTCTACAATCACAATAAATATGAGTATACATTCACATAAAATATACACAAGGAATAAACTTTAAGGCAAGACAATAACAGGTGTTAAAAAAAAACCAACACATGAAACAAGTCCAATGTGACAACACCTAAACACATAATACTACAATATATATTGTGCAACATTGCAAAAAAAAACAAAAAGGTGCTGGCCGTAAGCACATATGTTCTTGAAGAACAAATAAAAGATGGGAAATAAGGAACAAGGAACAAAAGCAAGTCATAAAACAAATTACTACTACCTACTACACAATTATATACAATGCTAGTACATGACTAACCATGAATTAAGGAAGAAGAAATTAAAAACAGCCTTATTGTTGTTCAGTTTCGTAAAACACCAAAAATGAAGCAAGAAGAGAGAATAAGAGAGAAGAGTAAATTAAGGAGAGCAATTCAAGGAGGAAAATAAGGAAGACTTGTACTTGTTTTGGAATAAATTAATACATGAACACAATATGACAAGAAGAGAAAAAAAGGTGCTGCCGATTGACTACCAACCTTGAACAATGAAAATAGAGGGCAAGAGGAGAGTATAATGTGGAGGAAAGTAAGGAGCTTTAGTACTTGCTTGTCATGATTTATGAGAGTATAATGATATAAGGAATACACAAGAAGAAAAGAAGAAGTGAGCTTCCAAATTGGAGCACACTCCACGGTTTTGAAATGAAAAAAAGAGAGGGAATTAAGGAGCTTGTGTTGAAATATCCCAAGTATTAATGATCATAATTAGTAATAAATTAATTAATTAGAAGTGTTTAATGAAAGATTAAAATTCCTTTAATAAGTAAAAAAAAGAACAATAGGATATAAATGATCATAATGTGGTTAAAAAGAGTTAATTTAACAATTATTGTACATTATATAAATGTATGTACATGTTAAAAAGGAATGGTTAACACCTTGAAAAGAGAAATTTTATTAACCTTAACAAAGAGAATGAGTATTTAACTTAAGCATATAATTATATATATGCATAACTTAGGTAGGGAAATACCATCCTTAATTACATGCTGTAATAAACATCAAAAAGGTTTAAAAATGTACACAATATAATGTACAAGGAGTTACATAAAACCAATAAACAAAATAAGAGCTAATCAACATAATACACGTATTTAAATATAATATTACTTGAATTAATATTTGATATTAATGAGTTAGTCATTTCTTTTTTTTAGTTAGTCATTTCTAGACTAATTAACCTTTCCAAAATATCTTCCCTTTTTTTCTCTCTCAACCTATATACTCTACGCGTCTTCTTTCTTTTTTTTCAAAACTCCACTGTCACAACCCTTCATCGTCTACCATCCTTCCTTCCCAAACCCTCACCGGCGAAGCAAGGAACACATCTGCCCTCTTTCTTCACTCCCTGCCCACAGTAATTTTGTAGATCAACTAGTGACAAGGAACAACAGCTCCAGCCACTCCTCACGGTAATTTTCCACCCTTGTTGAACAATGGATATACATGTTTCTTCATTCTCTATTTTGTGGGCTGTCCATCCTTCTTTCCTTTCTGTTTCTACCGTAATATGCTATTGTTCTTCTTCTTTTGATTCACAACAGTTTAGCAAAACAAACCAACACCTCCTTGTTTGTCTTCTGTTTAACTCACGGTAATCTGGGCACAAAATAAACAGAAGTGGTTGTTCTGTTTTATTCTCACTGTACTTGCAAACTAAAGAACCTGCTGGCTTCTTTTGTTTCTATTGGCTACTTTTGTTTCTGTCTCTGCATATGTTGCTAGTCCGTTCATCCAGGGTAACATTGCGGAAAATAAAATTGAAAACCTAATCTGTTCTTCACTCTTCTTGTTCCTCAGAGTAGGTTGCTGTAGAAAAGGATACCTCTCTGTTGTCTGTTTAGAACTTCCGTATACCTTACTTCTTGTCCTGCATAGAATTATACGGTAATATACTCCAAACTTGTGCCTTCCTTCCACTAATTAAAACATACAACTATCTGATTTCTCCAGCTGCATTCTGCTGAGACAAACCATGAGTATGATAGGTAGCAACATTGCTGTTGCGGTTACAGAATCTGCTGCCTAATGTTGAAACAAACAATGTTAATAGCTGTGAGTTTTACAGCGAAACAATCGATAACCAGAGTAGGTGAGAAAGAACAAGAGAGGTAATCTTCATTACAGAACATGAGAAAAGTGGATACAGAGTGTAAGTGCATATCTGTCTATGTATCTATGCGAGAGTAAGTTGTATGTATATATATATATCTTGTATATACTATTCTACCATATTTATATCTATCCTCTAATGTAGTTATGTCGCTGATTTTAGCAATATAAATTTGATTATAATGCATCTGAAACAATCGACAAGCACTATAATAATATGCAGTTCCTACTTTTGCTGAATCTGGGAAGGTAAATCAGAAACTCATCTAGGTTTGGGAAAATATAAAATAAATCAAATATTAAGAATTTGTTTAAGGTGTGTGCTAACTTGGACAGAAGGCAGTTAAGATAATAATCTTTACGTTGTTGCTAGGTTGGTATTTGTTCTAGTAGTCCGATTACTGCACATCAGTTTTGATTTATTTAATGCTTAAGCGTAATTTAAGTTGGGTAAAAGTGCTGATTTAGTGGATTTTTTTGGCAGTTGAGAAACATTGGGAAATTGGTGTTGATTTGATATGAGTGGAATCAAACGATTAAGTAGTTAATTGGTAAGCTTCAAATGGGATTAATAAATTTTAGTAAAATGATTAAGTGATGGATTAAAATAATTAAGGAATATGTTATAGAAATCGGTATTAATTATAAAGGAAAAAGAATTATATTGTAAACTTGAATAATAAATGGGGTAAAATGTGATAAACAAACATTACAATTTATGGAAATATATATATAGACGTGTATAAATATGTATATATATATATATATAGTAAGGATTAACGAGGAGGAACTTTAAAGTGCATACAGACTTAGAAATTATGAGGATATGAATATATATACTTAAGTGTAACATTAACTGGTGGAGCACACTAGAAAGATGGGAGAAAATGGTAATTGGAATTGAATTATAGGTTGGAAGGTACTTGTCTAAATATATAATGCCATTAGAATACTAACAATTATAAAAACCTGTATTATAATACAATATGATCAAGAAGCGAATATAATCTTGATAAGCATTATAACTAAAGGAGGTATATATATAATTGACAATTTAGGTAAATATGTATCTACATATACATATTATATATATAGTTGGCATTTTAATTGATAGGAACATGTGCATAAATAAATGTTATACTAGTATATATATATATATATGTATATAAAAGCTCGGCAACACATGCAAGGGAGCATATATATATACATATAAGATATATGCAAAGAAAATTAATATGTTAAATATATATAGCATTGGAAATTGCAAGGACATAAGTTAGATAAACGGTAATTAAATACAAGGATACGTAGTTAAACGTTAAACTTAGAGAGATATGCAAAGAGAATTATGTTATAGATATGAAAAATTTAACTCAATGATTAAATGAATTATAGGTTGGGATAGCCAGCGCGTGAGCCAAGACTAGGAGAGCGTCTTCTTCAGTGTAAGGTATGGTTTCTTGTAGCTTTCTTGCTACCGAGTTATACTCAGCTTGTGTGCTAGTGTTTGTGTGAAAAACGACCCCCAAGATTGAAGCATGTAAACTAGACTATTATTGTTGCTCGTAATTGCTTGGTGATTTATCCGTCTTGATGTTTGTCGTGCTGCTAACTACTCAGTAGAGTAGCCTATTATGAGGAATGGAAATTGGATCATGAATGGGGGAACTCAAGGAGATTGAGAGGATGGATGTATATGAGTGTGATAAATTTAACCTACCTTATTATTTGTTAATGACATTAAAGTGATGTCGCGAAGTAACAAAGGAGAGATTATGAGAACTTGACTAATGCAACTATTGGGGGGACGAGAGGATCGGGTAGACCGGGCACGCGTGTTTATTGGATTGAGAGGGTGGTACCTATAATAGAACCAACCTCGTTGGAGTGCGTCTACGGATGCGCTGCCCCGGAGTCAAGCGATTGGCTCCCCGTCTTTGGCATATGATCATTGAAAGGGTGAGTTATGTATATGTATTTATGTATATATGCCACTATCGGCACAGATTATTGTTTGTGATGCGTAGCGATCACTTGGTACGGGCCACCTGCCCTAAGATAAAACTGTAAGTAGTCAAAAAGAATGCAGACTATCTTGAGAATATTAAATGTATATGTGCAATTCCGTTGTGTGGATTGTAAGGAAATTATTTGAACATAAACAATACCAATGAGAGCATTGCACTAATCGAGGAGAGAAAGCGTGGAGGACTGAAGGATTAAAACTTAATTAAGGTTACGAGATGAAAGAAGGCTAACCCTGTTATGACGATTCGATCCGTTGAGCAGGATCACTTGTTGATTTTATAAGTTGATTATTGATTGGCATGCTGAGTGTTCACAGTATTTCATTATATATGCATGTCTGTTATAAATGAAACCACATGTTCATCCGACCAATTTGTTGAGTATGGCCCGATCGCACGTGGGCTACACGATTCCATACCAGCAATTTGTTTTGCTCAGCCATTTCATGGCCAACCATTCACAGGTACGCGAAGGAGATCAGACCCGACAGAGAGTAGGCGGGGTACACTTAGGACTTGGGATTCATCTTGATTTTGTTTGTAGATGTATTTAGAAGTGTAATGTATTAATTAAGACTTAGCGACTCGGTATGTATTTGTCAGGAGATTGTAATGTATTCCAGGTCTTCGGACCGTAACATGTTGGGAGGAAAGGCCTTGTCAATCACGTGTTGGCTGGCGGCGGTAACACCGAATCTGTTTAAGTTATTTCCGCTGTGGTTTATTGATTGCATTGGAGGTTATTAGATGTTAATTACGGGATTTAGAGTTGGGTTGTTCAAAAAGTGGTATCAGAGCGTAGTTACGCTCTGATAACTGGAAATACCGAGTCTAGGAATTCTAACTGTGGGTTAAGGATTGTGAGTAGTGTGAGAGGCCGTTAGCTAGATTGTTCCCCAGTGATTACTGGATATATATACAGACCCTACACCCGCCCTCCACATCCTAGTTCAAATTATTCAGGGAAGAGCGCCAGAAGGTAGAAAGTCTCCTCTTACTTGGGGAAACCCGGTCTGGCATTTACTTAAAAATATATATAATTAATTCAGAAAGAAAAACCTTGTTTACCATAGTTTCCAATATTTGAAGTTTCTGACCGGAGCATAAAATTAAGGACGCTGCCCATGAAATCCTACCTATGAAAGACCCATTTTATCGGCAACTTGGGTCACATGCGTAGCAGTCGATAGACCCTGTCAAACAAGCAAAGGAGAAAGCTCTACCAAGCGCGATGGGAAGGAAAGAAAGCTATAGAAACCCATGGACAGATGTCCAATGGAGCATAGCAGTGGAACTATAACAGACATGATAAAGACCACGTAAGAGTCTATACTAAAGTGAGTAACTCCAAACCTCCATAACTCAAAAAGGTTACAAAGACTGACATAGATAACCCAGACGAATAAGAAACAATTGTGAACCATGCTCCGAGATAGAGCTGCAACACAGTGCCTAAGGAAAAGGCAATAACTTATAACTGTGATAAACATGCGCAAATAGGGCTGAAGATAAAGGCGAAAACGCTACATAAGGGTTACCTCAGAAGGAGGAACACCCTAATAAGGACCATCTTCACAGAAGAAAAACAACGAGCGACTTAGACAGTCAGCCACCTAATACTTAAAGCGCAGGGAAGAGCCAACAGAATGCCAAGTATGGTAAGATCAGAAGAATGCACAGTAACGCCATATAGCGTACCGATAAACCATCTTGCATGGCGCACTTGCTATGGCAAGTGATGCCACAATGAACTATACGGGAAGCCGTGGTAACGGCCAGGACCAGCATGCTACAGTTAGGAAAATATGAATACCAGATTAAGAACCCAAAAGATCAGGAAGACTAGACCTCGAAGAAGCCTAACAGCTTGACTATTGTAACCTTGAAGGGACATACCAGAAGCAGGGAGCCAATCTCGATTATCCTTACTTAACACTACAATTACCAGTAACAATTTCCAACCGTAGATGTGTACACCTAGAACCCAAAGGACTTACACCGACGACATCAACTTCAGACACTACCGGTAAGGAGTGTCAAATCCACATTACAACACTTTAGAGATGACCCACCAACATCAAAGACAAGAAACTGAAGGGAAAATCAAACGAATCCTACCTCATAGGGCATCGAGAAACCATAAAGGTGAAACTTACCAGCTAGAGAACGACCAACAAATTGGATAGAGGAACTGAGGACCAGTGCCTAATATATATGCATACATGAAATACCCCAAACCTAGATATGGTATTTAAAGGATAAACTAAGGTATAAGAAGGCTAAATAATGCCTTAGAAACATTAAGAAACTATTTTAATCAAAGAAAATATAAGGAAACACCGAAAGAGCAGTTTAAGCAAAAACGTGCTTTAAGCTTGGAGAGACTTGGGTGCACCCAAATATTGTTCTAAGACCTTAGTAACATCTTATGGTCATTTTAAACCAATTACCAAAGAAAACCAAGCTTGAAAACAAGTTAAAACATAAAATGTGCTTTAAGGACTCTTAAAGCACATTTTTTAAAAATTGTCTTGTAAATGGGTTTTGAATGGCTAAATGTCCATCATTACTCTTAATTAACATGTGTACTACTTAGTATCACATTAGGAGGTCTAAATCAATGGGAAATCAAAAATTTCACAACTATGTGCCTTGTTTTGTGAATAGTAATTAAATTAAGCTAGTTATAACATAAGTCAATATAAGTGAGCTAATTGGTCAACAAAGACTAAATTACCCCTCTCTACTTAATGGGGGCCGGTTTATAAGGGGATGACTCACCATGTGAGTAAGCTAGATTATTAGTAAATAAAAGAGAAATGTACTAGTCACTATTTGCTTTTGTAAAGCAACATAAATATCCCACCTTTATTCACCTCTCTCCTCACCTCTTCATTCTCTCTTGTTCCCACCGGTTTTGAGCTGCTCCTCTCTTCTTCTCCAACGTGAAGAACAGCCCCCATGTGAGCTTCATCTTCCCTTGATCACAACTTGCTCATTTTAGCTCCAAAATCAAAACAAATTACACACTCTTCTTAGTTAGCTCAACCTCTTTCTTTCTATCTTTTCAAAACTTCAAGAGCTCCATTTTGGTTGCCAAGCCAAACCACCATTAGAGGAGGAAACTCTAGCTTGGAGACTCCATTGGCTTCTCCATTCTCTTAAGGTAAAGAATGTGTAAGAAAATCTAGGTTTCCATCATATTCTTCCCTTGTCCGAAAATTTGTACTCATGGGACTCCATGTTTATGCTTTGTTCTAGCTTGTTTTCTACTCTTCAAAGGATAAAGGAGGTCCTTCTTTCTTCATATCCAAGCTTGTCTTGAGAACCAAGGTAAACAATCACCTTAATACCTTAAAGCACATTTTTTACCTAGGGTTTGTTCCTTAGGGTTAATGTATTATCTAGCACTAATTGGAGTCATTGGATATTGGTTAGAACATTGGCAAGGAGAGTTTAAGTGGTGACCGAGATTGAACAAGGAAAACCTAAGGAAGAAAGTTTGTAAGCTTGAAAAAGAACAAGGTAAATTACTTACCTTAAGGTGTTTTATTGTTTAAGGGAATGGGATTTAGATATGTGACGAGTTTAGTGTAGGTTTTACATTGGAAAAGGGCTATATATATAACCTAGGGGAAACAATGACTATGTTTGAGAACTTGTGACTAAGGAGCCAATGAGAAAGAGATAGTCAAACAATGTTGAGGTGAATTACAAGAAGCATTTTATTTCAATGGGAACCTTGTTGTTTGTATTCGCAGGTTAAAGGCAAATATATGTGGCAATTCAGTGGTTAAGATTATTGTCATTTAAGGGCCTAAGTGCCAAGCATTTTAAGTTTATACACTATATGATGATGTGGTGTAGTTTGGTGTGTAAATTGTGTGTTAAGGTGTTGTGATGAGAATTTGAGTGATCTTAGTTGTTTGATGGTGAAAAACCAAGTGTTTGGATGTAACTATATACTAGAGAACCATGGCAAATTTAGAGGAGAACCTAAGTGTTTAAGGTGTTCTAAAGAGATTTCATGACTAAGGAGGTCCTAGGAAGTTTTAGAGGTTGTCTTGATGAAAAAGGGTGAGTTTAAGGTGTATAGTGAGTTAGAATGACCTAGGCATGATCATGGAGGATTTAGGAATCAAATGAATGTACTAGTGTATTTAGGACTTAGGCAAACATTGGTAAACTAGTAGAAAAGAAATAATGTGTTGGATGATGGTGTCATAAATTTGTGTAGGAACTTTAAGCAGTTGCATAAAGGAATTTTAGGTGGAGAAAGATGCTTGGGAGATGATGTTATAGTGGTGAGGAAGCATTTTGGCATAATGGTTATAATAGGTGTGAACCACCACTGAAATACCCCAAACCTTAATAAGTTGTATAAACATTAAATAATAAATCATTAAGACTAAAAAGAGTCTCCGAAACATTAGTAAACAATTTAATAAATAGTAAATACAATTAATTGCCTAAAAGGCAATAAGGACAAAGTATGCTCTAAGCTTGGGATAATTTTGATTAAGGCTTGATGAACTTACCAAGACCTTACTTATATATTAATGAGCCTATTAAATCAATTATCAAAGGAAACCGAGCTTGGAAACAAGTTAAAACACAAAATGTGCTTTAAGGAGCCTTAAAGCACATTTTTGAAAAATTGTCTTGTAAATGAGTTTGAATGGCTAAATGTCCATCAATACTCTTTAATTAATATGTGTACTATTTTGTATCACATTTGGAAGTTTAAATCAATGGGAAATCAAAAATTTCACTTCTAAGTGCCTTGTTATTATGAATAGTGACTTTTATAAGCTAGTTTGTAACATATGTCATATTAAGTAATTAAATGAGTTAACAAGACCAAAATACCCTAAGTAGTATATGGGGGCCGGTTTTTGTAAGGTGAGTCACCACCACCTGTAATCAAATAAGTGAAGGAAGACATAAAGTAAATAAGTAATATAGCTAGTTACTATTTGCTTTAGTAAACAACTAATATCTACTAAAGGCAAAAACAATCACTCGTACAATCATTCCTCTCTTGTTCCCACTTACCTTCACCGATTTCTTCATCTTCTCCCTTGCTCTCCATCGGTTTTGCTACAGCAGGACACAACTCTCCAACTTCAAATCCATGTAACTTCTAGCTCACTTGTCCAAATTAAAAAACTAAGACCACCGATCTCTTAGTCTCGTCAAGCTCTTCGACCTAGTCCTTTAAATCTTCAAGATCTCCATTTTGGTGCCAAGAGGAATCTCCATGGAAGGAGCTTGAGTTCATCTTTCCATATATTATTGTGCTCCTTTGCTTCAAGGTAAGGAAACTCAAAGAAAAACGATGTTTCCTCCATTTTTATGTTGTTCGAAAATTTGCCTTAAATGGTGTTCTTACGTTGCTTTGTTCTAGCTTCATTCCAACCTTTCAAGGACTGGGTGGAGTCCTCTCTTGACATGTTTCCAACTCTCTTCAAGTTCTAAGTTGACAAGCAAGCAAATATCCTTACAGATTTCTGAAACAAGAAAGAAGTTGTGAGGAAAGGAGGTAATAATTGCTAACCAAAAGTAGCTTGAAATTCCTTTGGAAAATGAACGTATATTGTCTACTGAAACTACCTAAAGAGCCAATGGTCAATGACTTAGAAAATGTTCCCAAAGAGACTAGTAAAAGACATATGTACTGCTGTGTGTATTTGCAGGTGAAAGGCAAATATATTGTGGGAATTCAGTGTTTAGGATTTAAGCATGTTAAGAGCCTAAGTGCTATGCAATTTAATTGTGCACTATGTTGTTATGTGTGTGTATATTTGGTGAAGTTTTGAGTATAAGAGTGTACTGGGAAGTTTATACTTATGATGGGGTGTAAAGAACTTACGCAGCAAGACCTGAAAAAAATGCAGTACGTCAATTCTGTAGCTTCGGTCCGGGACTTAGGATTTGGATAACATCCCGGACCATATATCAAAAAGGGGCCGAGAATTTTAACATAGTCTTGGTCCGGGACTTAAGCCTTGTATGAAGTCCCGGACCACCCCCTTGTATATCCCCGTGAGTTTTTTGCTTGAATTGGTCCGGGACCTAGGACTGGTATGAAGTCCCGGACCACCCCATTGAAACAGCCCGAGAGTTTTGTTAAGTATAGGTCCGGGACCTTAGTTGGGGACCAAGTCCCGGACCATTTCTAAGGTTAGTTTAAGGTTAGATAATAATGTCTAATGAAGGGGAATAGTTAGTGGTGATGTTATGAAGTTATGTAGGACATGTTAGGTGTGTTATAAAGACAACCAAGTGGCTGAAAAGTTGTGTAGAAATGTGAAAGTGAAACAAGTTAAAAATGTCAAGTTATTTAACTAGTTAACGAGGGTAAGTTTTGAACATTAGACTTTAAACAAACATGTTACCCCGATGTTAATAAAAGTACAGTGTGATGTTGTCAGTTGTTCGAGAATTGCTCGAGGAACATAAATGGACATGATAAAGTGGACCCCGGTGACAGGTATGGTTTTCTTGCAACCTGTGTCCTACTGGATTACACCGGCTTGTATGCCAATGTGTTTTTCTGTATGTTTGCCACGTTGTAAGATATAACATGTAATGATTACAGTAATTCATATATGTGGCGTGTCTAGTTCCCGATACCATTTAACCTCAGAAGTGTTAAACTTTACTAACTGAGTCTAGGATCACATGAGAGTTTGGTATTCGGATTAAACGACCCGAACCATGGGGCGTTCTAACCACGGCTATGCGTGAGTTAAATGTGTGGTATGTGTATGTGAGTGTAGGGATCTCCCTTGTATGTTTAACCCAAAAGTAATACTGTATGTTGTGTGGGTACGATAGACTCCGTAGTGGGGTTCTAACTAATAACTAAAGTAAGTATGTACTAACAGTAGTGAGGAATCCGGTTAGGCCGGTCGCGCGTTGTTTGGGAGTGGGTATCCTTTTTAGCTTTACCCTTCTCTCTGTTATGGCTGTTTCCCTCGGGTTATGATCTCCCATTAGCTTATCCCAAAGCTTAGCTATTCTGACTTACGATCGGTTTAGGGGGAACATGTGTTTGTGTGTGGTGAGTTCGGGTCACTAAATCCGATCCATCTTTAGGAAGTTACTCGTCCGACTATTAGGGCGGTAATGAGTTTTGTGTGTAGGGGGTAATGAGTGTTATAACGAGCAACAGGGGGGTGATATCTTTCCTAGGCTCACCAGTGTGTTAACTATGTGGGCCGGTTCCTAAGAGATCCGTACCCGTTATGTGTGTGTTGTTGATATGTTGCAAAGTTGTTGCGATGTGATGTTATATGTGATTAGAAGTGAAATTAGGATCATGGATATGATTCCTAGTATGTAAAAGAGACGTTTGTGGAAACCCGATAGTGGGTAAATGTCGTCTATTAAGGTAATAGCTCCGTTAGAGGAGAGATACTATAGGGTTGAAGAACTCAAAGGATGATTGGTTACGTATAAAGAGTTGTATTTGTTAAGCCCATTGGGGTGAAATGTATCGTGTTGTGAGTTTATGTTTCACATGCTTGATTTAAATGTAATCAACTGCATGCTAAGATGACAAAATAGTTGTGCGTGGCCCGGTAGCATGTGGGCTGCGGGATTACCATACCAGCAAAGGTGCTGATCCCCTGGGGGGCCACCCTTTCTTTCCTTTTCTATTTCAGGTACAAGGAGCTGGAGCCGTTCGAGAGTAGGACGGGTAGTCGATGCGTACGGGTAAATGATGTAATCACTTGTAACCTGTAGGTGTAGTAAGACCGAATTTGTTCTCGGCATTAGTTGTAAATACTCGGTACAGTTGGAAGGTATTTGTATAATGAATGTTGGTGTTGACAAGGGGACAATAATGTGTAGTTGCTCGGGGATCTAGTCCATCAGACCGATACGTTGTGTAAATGTTAGCCTTGTTAGCCACGTAGGTGGTTAACGGCGTGTAACACCGATGAGTTAAGTTATGTGATGATGTGTATTTTCCGCTGCAGTTTAATGTTAAGTATGTGGTTGTATGTTGGGGTGTTACAACCACTTAGAAACCTAAAGAGAAACATTACAAGTGTTGACATTATGCAAGGAAATAAATAATGACTAAGATGGATATTGATGGGTGATTAAGGAGTTTAGTGGAGGGCTTAAGGTGTGTTTTAGATGCCAAACAAGGTTAGACCATGCTAGGAAATGAGATAAGTGTTTAAGGATTTAGAAGATGGGTATTTTGGCCTGTCGAAACTCCGTCCGAATTTGGAAGCTCGGACATGCCCTGTTGCAATTTAACCTTCTGAGTCTCGGCCAGTGTCCGGACTTCCGTCCGACCTTGGAAGTTCAGACACTTGAATTTTTCTGTTGGAATTTCCCTCGATTAGGTCCGAAATAGGGAACTCGGACATATGTTCGGACACCTGAAACTTTTCTTTGGATTTTCCTCGACCTATGTCCGAACTTAGGGAAGCTCGGACACATGTTCGGACACACGTCTGGTTGCACCCTTTAGAGTCTCGACCTATGTCCGAACTTGGGAAGCTCGGACACAAGTTCGGACACGGTGCTGTTTTGGCCAAAAAACTTTTTTTAAGGTTAGGAAATGGTGGGGATGATTAGGTATTGATGTTATAAGGCTATAAGGACATGTTTGGTGGGTGTAAGGATATTAAGTGGGTGAGTATTGAGTAAGTAAGTGTAAGAGATAATGAGGAAATGATGCACCTAAGAGTTAAGTTAAAAACCATAAGGCTTAGTGAAAAACAATGAGTAAAAGTTGATGTCTAGGGAGGCTAAGTAATTGTATTGTGTTGAATTGAATAATAACCTAAAACTGAATGAATGTTTTAGGATTGGTAAATTGGGACTTGGACGGAGATAAACCAAACAATCGTCGACGGTGAACGGTAAAATCTTTCATGTGACCTGCTTGCTAACGAGGTGTCCCTCGGCTTGTGTGCTATCTGTTACTTGCTATGACTAGACAACAAGATAAAAGCATGCAACCGGTATGTTTGTTTCGTTGTGTATGTGTTTTCTTTACACTAACCCACGAGACTTGAGATTGTTACTAACCAAGTTTAGTGCTTACTGAGTTAAGGATAAGAATTAAGTATTGATGACTGTTGGTGAATACCCGTTAAGGTTTAACTAACCCATGGTGTATAAGCTTTCTACTAACTGGAACTTGAGTGAGGAAACCCGGGACTGACTCCGGTCATGCATGCTAAGGAAAGGGGGACGGTATCTGAATCAGATCCGCCCTCCGCTTAAGGACTTGTCTTCGGACTTGTTGCCTAGAGCCGGTTGCCGGCTCAGCTACGCTGGACTCCCGTCCAAGGTAGGTGGCATTAAGATGGTGCTGTGGATCACCTAAATCCTAGGTTTGAGATTAAGCTACAACCATTCCCTTCTAGGAACGGTTTGGTATACTGAGATTAAGTAAAGCTAAAGATTGAGGTAAGATAAGGAACTGAGGTTAAGGAAATCAGGACTAAGGAGGGGGTTACTAACCCGTTTGATAAGGGAACGCTTGTGTCGTTCAGTGAGTGTGAACTATGTATGTCATTGTGGATTGTTGTTTATTGCACTTCATATCATGCTTGTGTACTTAATCAATTTCCATGCTATCGACAATTAGTCGTCGTAGCCCCGTTAGCTTGGGGGCCATGAGAGGGAGTACCAGCATTCGTGCTGACCCCCTTGGGGGCTTTGTGTTATTTTTTACACTTGCAGGTAAAAGGCCCATGAAGTTTCACCACGAGAGTAGGAGCGGTTAGGAAGATTAGGATGGGTTGTTTATTTTGAGTACGGGTTGCGCTTGTGCCCCGTCTGTTTATATTGAAACTAATGTAAGTTTGTGGCTATGACTTAGATACTTAAACTCGGTGGTTGGTGGTATTATTTTGGATGGTGATGTTTGGTCGGTTGTTTACTTTGGTTAAGCGTTGTAAATTGATAAGGCCGGTATGTTCTAACGATCAGACCGTGGCAAGGTCCAAGTGTAAGTTTTGTGATAACCACGATTGACTTTGGACGGGGGGTGTTACAAAAAGTGGTATCAGAGCGTAGTTACGCTCTGATTAAGAAATACCGGACATGAGAAACCACCGAGTTAGGATATAAGTTAAGAAATAAGTGATGGGTTATGGGTGTGAGAAGTAGAGTGAGTTAGAGTAGAGTCAGATGACCACTAATAAGTGTGGATCATCTTTCACCGTCTACAGACGTGATAATTCATTAACCGAAACAGTGGTGGATGCGAATCTAATGTGAGTTATGCTTGTTCAGATGTCAGGAAGGAGAGGCCGAGGCCGTCCCAGAGGCGACGAGACTGAGATACCGGAGGCAGACGATCGCAGAGATCGTAGCTGCCGCATTAGGCATATGGGCTATCAGCCTGGTGAGGGGTGCACCACCTCCACCGCCACAACCCCGGGAACCGAACGGGTGAAGAGTCTTGCAGACCTTCGATCCGCACACTTAAGGGTAGACCGACCCGCCAAGCTAGAGGCGTATATCTCCGAGCTGGAGACCGCCTTCGAGACCCTTGACGTCCTGCTGGGATCAAGGTGCGTCTGGCTGCGTTCTACCTGAAGGGGGCAACAGGCGATTGGTGGAAGCTGGTGGGGGCTGAGCATGTGGGCCAATCCAGAGTTCGGCTGGGATGGGATCACACCGCCTTGCTACGAGCAAAGTACTACCCCGCCCCATGTCCAGACGAAGAAGCGCTTGCAGTGGATTGCGCTTAGCAGACAGACAAGATGACGGTGGACGAGTATTACTCAGAGTTCACCGCCTTGCTCCGTCTTCTGCCAGGTCTTGGATATTCAGACCAGATCCTGGTGGGACCTTTTCTATGACGGGCATAGCCATCGACTCCGCTACGGCATGGGGCTGACGAGTTACACTACCCTAGCAGGTAAGAGATGATTGAGATTTGAGTATGTAAATGAGTAAGATTAGATTATGAGAAATAAGGGTGACTAATACTGTGGAAGCAGGAGTGCTATCATGCCGCTGCTAAGGTTGAGATAACTGTCCACTGAGGGACAAGGAGAATGCTAAGAGAAGAGTGCAGAAGAGCACGGAGAACCAAGGGCAAGGAGGGTACAAGAAACAAAGTACCAGCCTCAGGCCCAGAAAAATCAGAACCAAAAAGGGAAGGAGGAAAAGGAGAAGGCTCTGGAAGAGCCATTGAAGTTGACGTACGCTTACGCAGCTACACCCCTGCGCTCTAGGGCGCCAAAGGGTAAGGGATTCATATTGAGGAGAAAGAGACAAGTAGTAACCGTTTGAGATGTGAATACTAATATTATGAATGATCAGGATCTGAGACTGAGAAGGGAGCCGGTGGTGGCTACCAGCGACGCTACATCTGTAGGTGGTGTCACATGGACCACCCTGGGCTGGATTGCAAGGGGAATAAGGTGGAGTGCAACTATTGTGGGTATACGGACACCGAGCATATGAGTGTTTCTGGAACCCCGCTAGTAGAGCCTATAGGCCCGATACTAGGGGCAAGGGCAAGACCGATCAGGGAGCTGGATCTGGCGGTCAGAGGAAGGTGCAGCAAGGCTGCAGACAAGAACCCACGGGTGACCCAGAAGTTGGGACCCACACTACACTTGGTGGACTGGGACGATGAGCCTGAACCCTCATCGAGGCCAGGTACCGCTCTAACCACTTAGTAATGAAATTGCCTGCTTACCGCATTATCATGCATGTTTGGTGAATAATTGACTTAATGAGAATGAGATAAGATTAGAACTTAAGTAAGATAAACCTACTACCACTTAAGGAAGCTTCAACATCTGCTATCCAATACCATCTACACCTTAACCCGGAGTACACTGACCGGAAACCATAGACTTTTCAACCGAACAATGTCAGGTTATCCGCCCAGTATGATTTTTTAAGGGGATACCTGACACCCGAAGCACAAATAGTCGTCATCAGAAGATGGCAATCAACTAGGAATAGGAAGGGGGGAGGTTTTATACACCGGAAGTACCCAGGAGAGCAAGGGAGAAGAATGAATGAAATTAAAAATGATGAGCTTAGGCAAGGATTGGAATTCGTATGCCAAGAACTACCAAACCACGAGGATGGAAGATGGAGTCTCACTACCGGGAATACCCGAAGAGTTCCACAGTTATTATACAAGTCGTGGAGATCGCTCAGCAGTTGGAAGCTGAACCGATTCCAGACATACAAGCATACATTTGCATTGTGAACTCTACGAGAAAAGGGGCGACTTGGACAACACCAGGATAAGGACGAGACAACGGAGTCTCTCGAAAGAGGGATACCCGTAGTGTCTTGGTCCATTGGGGATGATGTAGAGTTTTTATACGGCGAGCAGAAGCGTGTGGACCGTGCGAATAAGTTGGTACTTAAGTCTGGAGATGTATTAGTTATGGGAGGAGAATTAAGGATGTTATACCATGTAATTAAGAGAATCAAGCTGAATACAGCACCGTCAGTAGTAATTAATGCGACGCATATGAGACCTGAGAGATTAAACCCAACCTTTAGACAATATTAGCCATGTATGTTAGAATGAGATGAGGAATGAGATGTTGATTAAAGTTAAGATTTTAAACATGTTGTAAACCGGATGGTTATGAATAAAAATATAACAGTGTTGTTCATTTAAATTGTTACGACTCTTGTTATACCATCAATACTCATGAAGCTTGTGAACACAATTAGGTCATGGACTCGGTACGGAAGGTGCGTTAAGCATACTTACAGAGGCACAGGCCGACGCCAGCGGTACCATCCTCACCGGCACCTTTCCGATTAATGGGATTGAGGCATCAGTTCTCTTTGACTCAGGGGCCTCGCATACCTTTGTCTTAGCATCTTTCGCGAGCAGGTTGGGGCTAGACGCTGATGAGCTACCCGACTTCACGGTTACGCTCCCGTCTAAGGAGAAGGTTCGTTGCACTCGTTACTACCGAGGATCCATTATCAGAATTAAGGGAGAAGACTTTCCAGTCAGTTTATTGAGTTCAGTGAGCTAGGATTTGATGTTATCTTCGGGATGAACTGGTTGGAGCGGCACAAGTGTCGTATCCTCTGCGCCGAGCATAGACTGCTGCTCAAGAGTCTGTCTGGGGTAACAATATCATACCGCCAGAGGCCCAGAGAGCCTTCGACTAAGATCATCACCGCCATGACAATGTATAAGGAATTGAGGAGAAAGGAAGAAGTGTACCTCTGCTATGTACAGGACATAGAGAGAGACCCTGAGTTCGACCCCGACTTACCGGTAGTGTCGGAGTTCCCCGACCTATTTCACGGGAACTGCCCGGCATGCCACCCACTCGGGAGGTAGAGTTCACCATCGAGCTGCTACCTGGTACCGGACCGATAGCCAAGGCACCATACCGCATGGCTCCGGCGGAAATGACTGAGTTAAAGGAACAACTGAAGGACTTGTTAGATAAAGGATTTATTAGACCCAGTGTATCACCATGGGGAGCGCCAGTCCTCTTCGTGAAGAAGAAGGATGGTAGTCTCCGCCTCTGCATCGACTACAGGGAGTTGAATGCAGTGACAGTGAAGAATAAGTATCCACTACCCCGCATTGACGATCTGTTCGATCAGTTGAATGGAGCATCTGTGTTTTCCAAGATTGATCTCAGATCGGGGTATCATCAGATAGCCATTAAGGAGGGAGACATTGAAAGACGGCATTCCGGACACGATACGGCCACTATGAGTTTACAGTGATGTCGTTCAGTTTGTCGAACGCATCGACGAAGTTTATGGATCTGATGAACCGCTTGTTCCGGGAGCAACTGGACAAGATGGTTGCGGTGTTTATTGATGATATTTTGATATACTCGAAATCTAAGGCTGAACATGAGGAACATTTGAGGAGGGTATTGGAGATATTGAGGGAGAACCAGCTATATGCTAAGTTCTCCAAGTGTGAGTTTTGGCTTGACTAGGTCTCTTTCCTAGGTCATGTCATCTCAGATGCTGGGATCTCAGTGGATCCAGCAAAGATTGATGTCGTACGTACTTGGCCAACGCCGAAGACTGTTACCGACATCCGGAGCTTTCTCGGTCTGGCAGGCTTCTACAAGAGGTTTGTTAGGGATTTCAGCAAAGTCACGAAACCGATGACCAGTCTGATGAAGAAACATGCACCGTTCTTATGGACGGCTGACTGTGAGAGATCATTTCAGAGTTTGAAGGACTCACTGACCACTGCACCGGTTCTGACCATTCCAGACGGTACAAAGGGCTTTGAGGTTTATTGTGATGCATCCGGCAAAGGGCTGGGTTGCGTGCTCATGCAACATGGCAAGGTGGTGGCATATGCCTCACGCTAGTTGAAGAAACATGAGGAGAACTACCCCACACATGATTTGGAGCTGGGAGCTGTAGTCTTCGCCTTGAAGATATGGCGCCATTACTTATACGGGGCTAGTGTGACGATCTACACCGATCATAAGAGCTTAAGATACATATTTACTCAGAAGGAGTTGAATCTCAGACAGAGGAGATGGTTAGAGTTCTTGAAAGACTATGACATTGACCTCCAATACAAGGAGGGAAAGGCCAATGTTGTAGCAGACGCCCTGAGCCGCCGAGCACACTCACTCCATTCGCTAGTCTCTTTCTCCAGCTTGGTTGATGAGGTGCGAGAGGCTAGAGGACAGATGAGTGCATGAGAGAGGTCAGACAGAAGCTGACAGATGGTACCTTTGAGAGTCAGAAGTATGACTTCACGACGATGATCTGATCAGACTTAAGGGCCGGTTATGCATACCACGGGGCAACACGGATTTGAAATGCCGTATACTTAGAGAGTCACACAGTTCTCCAGTTTCCATCCATCTGGAGCCTCTAAGATGTATAAAGACATGAAGAGGTACTTCTGGTGGTCGGGGATGAAGACAGATGTTACCGAGTTCGTCTTGAGGTGTCTCACATGCCAAAAGGTAAAATTCGAGCACCGACGACCGGGTGGAATGGTACAGTCGATGCCAGTTCCGGAGTGGAAGTTCCATGATATCTCCATGGACTTTGTAGTTGGACTCCCACCTGCTAGGGGAGGTCTCAACATGATATGGGTGGTGGTGGATCGCCTTACCAAAGTAGCGCGATTCATACCGATGAAGGATACTTGGAAGGTGACCAAATTAGCTGAGTTATTTGAGAAAGAAATAATGAGACATCACGGGATACCAAAGACCATAGTGTCAGATGGAGATACCAGATTCCTTTCGAGGTACTGGAGAGCTACCAGAGAAGCGTTGGGTACAGTACTCAAGCTGAATACCGCGTTCCAGCCTCATACAGATGGTCAGACTGAGCGTACTATTCAGACACTCGAGGACATGCTGAGGGCATGTGCCTTAGACTTCCAGGGCAGTTGGATTAACAAATTGCATCTGATCGAGTTTTCATACAACAACAGCTATCACGCTTCGATCAAGATGGCACCTTTTCAAGTGTTGTACGGTAGACCATGTCGTACACCGCTCTGCTGGGATGAATCGAGTGAGACGGTCATTATAGGACTAGAATATTTAGAGAAAGTTAAGGCTGAAGTTCAGGAAATCAGGGAGAACATGAAAGCTGCTCAAGATAGGCAGAAGTCGTATGCTGATGTTCGACGATGAGACCTGGAGTTCGCAGTGGGCGACCGGGTATTTCTGCGAGTTTCACCGATGAAGGTGTATTCAGATTTGGGCAGAAGGGCAAATTAAGCCCGAAGTTTGTTGGTCCTTATGAGATTACGGAGCGGGTGGGCCCGGTTGCTTACAGGTTGAATTTACCTACTGAACTGGGTAAAGTGCATGATGTTTTTCATGTTTCACAGCTAAAGAAATACATGCACCACCCTCCCATGTGTTAGAACCTAAGAGGTTGACATTAGAACTAAATATGAGATCCGTGGAGACTCCTCAGAAAATCTTGGACAGTAAGACTAGGGACACTCGCCATAAGTCAGTGCGACTGGTGAAGGTTCTCTGGTCTAACTAGGATGTCGAAGTACCCTTCTTGTTTACTGACTAGATCGTCTGTATAGGGTATGGGGCGTACCCCTTTTTAAGGGGGTAGAGCTTCCTCGCTTTTGAGTTAGGAAACAAACTTGTTGTCGTTTGTTTGGTTGTTTAAGATGTGATTTTGTGTAAGTTGCTACACTTTGGTGTTAAGTTTGAGTTATGTATAATACTTATGTATTGTATTTGAGATGGACCTTTGAGTCTTGAGATGTGCGAATGTGAATATAAGATGTGGTGTTAAGATTAAGGAATTGAGTACCGTGAATGGTTAAGCATATATGTGAACTTTGGGACAAAGTTATTTTAAGGGGGGTAGATTGAAATACCCCAAACTAGATATGGTATTTAAAGGATAACCTAAGGTATAAGAAGGCTAAATAATGCCTTAGAAACATTAAGAAACTATTTTAATCAAAGAAAATATAAGGAAACACCGAAAGAGCAGTTTAAGCAAAAACGTGCTTTAAGCTTGGAGAGACTTGGGTGAGCACCCAAATATTGTTCTAAGACCTTAGTAACATCCTAATGGTCATTTTAAACCAATTACCAAAGAAAACCAAGCTTGAAAACAAGTTAAAACACAAAATGTGCTTTAAGGACTCTTAAAGCACATTTTTGAAAAATTGTCTTGTAAATGGTTTTGAATGGCTAAATGTCCATAATTACTCTTTAATTAACATGTGTACTACTTAGTATCACATTAGGAGGTCTAAATCAATGTGAAATCAAAAATTTCACAACTATGTGCCTTGTTTTGTGAATAGTAATTAAATTAAGCTAGTTTATAACATAAGTCAATATAAGTGAGCTAATTGGTCAACAAAGACTAAATTACCCCTTGCTACTAATGGGGGCCGGTTTCTAAGGGGATGACTCACCATGTGAGTAAGCTAGATTATTAGTAAATAAGAGAGAAATGTACTAGTCATTATTTGCTTTTGTAAAGCAACATAATATCCCACCTTTATTCACCTCTCTCCTCACCTCTTCATTCTCTCTTGTTCCCACCGGTTTTGAGCTGCTCCTCTCTTCTTCTCAAACGTGAAGAACAGCCCCCATGTGAGCTTCATCTTCCCTTGATCTCTACTTGCTCATTTTAGCTCAAAAATCAAAACAAAGTACATACTCTTCTTAGTTAGCTCAAGCTCTTTCTTTCTATCTTTTAAAACTTCAAGAGCTCCATTTTGGTGCCAAGCCAAACCACCATTAGGAAACTCAAGCTTGGAGACTCCATTGGCTTCTCCATTCTCTTAAGGTAAAGAATATGTAAGAAAATCTAGTTTCCATCATATTCTTCCCTTGTCCAAAAATTTGTACTCATGGGACTCCATGTTTATGCTTTGTTCTAGCTTGTTTTCTACTCTTCAAAGGACAAGGAGGTCCTTCTTGCTTCATATCCAAGCTTGTCTTGAGAAACCAAGGTAAAACAATCACCTTAATACCTGAAATCACATTTTTTAACCTAGGGTTTGTTCCTTAGGGTTAATGTATTATCTAGCACTCATTGGAGACATTGGATATTGGTTAGAACATTGGCAAGGAGAGTTTAAGTGGTGACCGAGTTTGAGCAAGGAAAACCTAAGGAAGAAAGTTTGTAAGCTTGAAAAAGAACAAGGAAATTACTTACCTTAAGGTGTTTTATTGTTTAAGGGAATGGGATTTTGATATGTGATGAGTTTAGTGTAGGGTTTACATTGGAAAAGGGCTATATATATAACCTAGGAGAAACAATGACTATGTTTGAGAACTTGTGACTAAGGAGCCAATGAGAAAAGAGATAGTCAAACAATGTTGAGGTGAATTACAAGAAGCATTTTATTTCAATGGGAACCTTGTTGTTTGTATTCGCAGGTTAAAGGCAAATATATGTGGAAATTAAGTGGTTAAGATTATTGTCATTTAAGGGCCTAAGTGCCAAGCATTTTAAGTTTATACACTATATGATGATGTGGTGTAGTTTTGGTGTAAATTGTGTGTTAAGGTGTTATGATGGGAATTTGAGTGATCTTAGTTGTTTGATGGTGAAAAACCAAAGTGTTTGGATGTAACTATATACTAGAGAACCCATGGCAAAATTTAGAGGAGAACCTAAGTGTTTAAGGTGTTCTAAGGAGATTTCATGACTAAGGAGGTCCTAGGAAGTTTAGAGTTGTCTTGATGAAAAGGGTGAGTTTAAGGTGTATAGTGAGTTAGAATGACCTAGGCATGATCATGGAGGATTTAGGAATCAAATGAATGTACTAGTGTATTTAGGACTTAGGCAAACATTGGTAAACTAGTAGAAAAGAAATAATGTGTTGGATGATGGTGTCATAAATTTGTGTAGGATCTTTAAGCAGTTGCATAAAGGATTTTTAGGTGGAGAAAGATGCTTAGGAGATGATGTTATAGTGGTGAGGAAGCATTTTGGCATAATGGTTATAATAGGTGTGAACCACCACTTAGAAACTAAAGAGAAACATTACAAGTGTCGACATTATTGCAAGGAAATAAATAATGACTAAGAGGGATATTGATGGGTGAATTAAGGAGTTTAGTGGAGGGCTTAAGGTGTGTTTTAGATGCCCAAACAAGGTTAGACCGTGCTGGGAAATGAGATAAGTGTTTAAGGATTTAGAAGATGGGTATTTTGGCCTGTCCGAACTTCCGTCCGAATTTGGAAGCTCGGACATGCCCTGTTGCAATTAACCTCCTGAGTTCGGCCAGTGTCCGGACTTCCGTCCGACCTTGGAAGTTCGGACACTGAAATTTGTTCTGTTGGAATTTCCCTCGACTTATGTCCGAACTTAGGGAAACTCGGACATATGTTCGGACACCTGAAACTTTCTTTGGGTTTTCCTTGACCTATGTCCGAACTTAGGGAAGCTCGGACACATGTTCAGACACACGTCTGGTTGCACCCTTTTTGAGTCTCGACCTATGTCCCAACTTGGGAAGCTCGGACACAAGTTCGGACGCGGTGCTATTTTGGCCAAAAACTTTGTTTAAGGTTAGGAAATGGTGGGGATGATTAGGTATTGATGTTATAAGGCTATTAAGGACATGTTTGGTGGGTGTAATGGTCATTAAGTGTTTGAGTAAGTGTAATAGATAATGAGGAAATGATGCACCTAGGAGTTAAGTTAAAAACCATAAGGCTTAGTGAAAAACATGACTAAAAGTTGATGTCTAGGGAGACTAAGTAATTGTATTGCGTTGAATTGAATAATAACCTAAAACTGAATGAATGTTTTAGGATTGGTGAATTGGGACTTGGAAGGAGATAAACCAAACAATCGTAGACGGTGAACGGTACAATCTTTCTTGTGACCTGCTTGCTAACGAGGTGTCCCTCGGCTTGTGTGCTATCTGTTTACTTGCTATGAATAAGACAAGATAAAGCATGCAACCGGTTATGTTTGTTTCGTTGTGTATGTGTTTTCTTTACACTAACCCACAAGACTTGAGATTGTTACTAACCAAGTTTAGTACTTACTGAGTTAAGGATAAGAATTAAGTATTGGTGACTGTTGGTTAATACCCGTTAAGGTTTAACTAACCCATGGTGTATAAGATTTCTACTAACTGGAACTTGAGTGAGGAAACCCGGGACTGACTCCGGTCATGCATGCTAAGGAAAGGGGGACGGTATCTGAATCAGATCCGCCCTCCGCTTAAGGACTTGTCTTCGGTCTTGTTGCCTAGGGCCAGTTGCCGGCTCAGCTACGCTGGACTCCCGTCCAAGGTAGGTGGCATTAAGATGGTGCGGCAGCATCACCTAAATCCTAGGTTTGAGATTAAGCTACAACCATTCCCTTCTAGGAACAGTTTGTATACTAAGATTAAGTTAAGGTTAAGATTGAGGTAAGAGAAGGAACTGAGGTTAAGGAAATCAGGACTAAGGAGGGGGTTACTAACCCGCTTGATAAGGGAACGCTTGTGTCGTTCAGTGAGTGTGAACTATGTATGTTCATCTGTGGATTGTTGTTTATTGCACTTCATATCATGCTTGTGTACTTAATCAATTTCCATGCTATGGACAATTAGTCGTCGTAGCCCCGTTAGCTTGGGGGCCATGAGAGGGAGTACCAGTATTCGTGCTGACCCCCTTTGGGGTTTGTTTTTTTTTTACACTTGCAGGTAAGAGGCCCATGAAGTCGCACCACGAGAGTATGAGCGGTTAGACTTAGGATGGGTTGTTTATTTTGAGTACGGGTTGCGCTTGTGCCCCCGTCTGTTTATATTGAAACTAATGTAAGTTTGTGGCTATGACTTAGATACTTAAACTCGGTGGGTTGGTGGTATTTTGGATGGTGATGTTTGGTCGGTTGTTTACTTTGGTTAAGCGTTGTAATTGATAAGGCCGGTATGTTCTAACTCAACGTCAGACCGTGGCAAGGTACAGGTGTTTGTTATTTCCGTTGCGACGAATTCGATTAAGTGTTAAGTTTTGCGATAACCACGATTGACTTTGGACGGGGTGTTACAAAAAGTGGTATCAGAGCGTAGTTACGCTCTGATCAAGAAATACCGGACATGAGAAACCACCGAGTTAGGATATAAGTTAAGAAATAAGTGATGGGTTAAGGGTGTGAGAAGTTAGAGTGAATAGAGTTAGATGACCACTAATAAGTGTGGATCGTCTTCACCGTCTACGGACGTTATAAATTCGTTAACCGAAACAGTGGTGGATGCGAATCTAATGTGAGTTATGCTTGTTCAGATGTCAGGAAGGAGAGGCCGAGGCCGTCCCAGAGGTGACGAGACTGAGATACCGGAGGGGTAGATGATCCCAGAGATCATAGTTGCCGCATTAGGGCATATGGGCTATCAGCCTGGTGTGGGTGCACCACCTCCACCGCCACAACCCCGGGATCCGAATTGGGTGAAGAGTCTTGCAGACCTTCGACCCGAACACTTTAAGGGGGAGACCGATCCTGCCAAGCTTGAGGCGTATATCTCCGAGCTGGAGACCGCCTTCAAGACCCTTGACGTCCCTGCTGGGATCAAGGCGTGTCTGGCTGTGTTCTACCTGAAGGGGGCAGCAGGCGATTGGTGGAAGCAGGTGAGGGCCGAGCATGTGGCCAATCCAGAGTTCGGCTGGGAGCAGTATACCGCCTTGCTACGAGCAAAGTACTACCCCGCCTTGTCCAGACGAAGAAGCGCTTGCAGTTGGATGCGCTTAAGCAGACCGACAAGATGACGGTGGACGAGTATTACTTAGAGTTCACCGCCTTGCTCCGTCTTCCGCCAGCTCTTGGATATTCAGACCAGATCCTGGTGGACGCTTCTATGGCGGGCTTAGCCATCGACTCCGCTACGGAATGGGGCCGACGAGTTACACTACCTTGCAGGTAATGAGAATGATTGAGATTTGAGAAAGTAAATGAGTAAGATTTAGATTATGAGAAATAAGGGTGACTAATACTGTGGAAAGCAGGAGTGCTATCATGCATGCCGCTGCTAAGGTTGAGATAACCGTCCAGCTGAGGGACGAGGAGAATGCTAAGAGGAAGAGTGCCGGTAAGAGCACGAAGAACCAAGGGCAAGGAGGGTACAAGAAACAGAAGTACCAGCCTCAGGCCCAGAAAAATCAGAACCAAAAAGGGAAGGAGGAAAAGGAGAAGGCTCTGGAAGGGCCATTGAAGTTGACATACGCTTACGCAGCTACACCCACCCCTGCGCTCTAGGGCGCCAAAGGGTAAGGGATTGATATTGAGAGGGTTAAGTGACAAGTAGTAACCGTTTGAGATGTGAATACTAATATTATGAATGTACAGGATCTGAGACTGAGAAGGGAGCCGGTGGTGGCTACCACCGATGCTACATCTGTAGGTGGTGTCACAAGAACCACCCTGGGCTAGATTGCAAGGGGAATAAGGTGGAGTGCAACTATTGTGGGGTATATGGACACCGAGCATATGAGTGTTTCCGGAACCCCGCTAGCAGAGCCTATAGGCCCGATACTAGGGCAAGGGCAAGACCGATCAGGGAGCTGGATCTGACGGTCAGAGGAAGGTGCAGCAAGCTGCAGACAAGAACCCACGGGTGACCCAGAAGTCAGGATCCACACTACACATGGTGGACCGGGACGATGAGCCTGAACCCTCATCGAGGCCAGGTACCGCTATAACCACTTAGTAATAAAATTGCCTGCTTACCACATTATCATGCATGTTTGGTGAATAATTGAGTTAAGTGAGAATGAGATAAGATTAGAACTTAAGTAAGATATAACCTACTACCACTTTAGGAAGCTTCAACATCTGTTATCCAATACCATCTACACCTAACCCGGAGTACACCGACATCGAAACCATAGACCTTCCAACCGAACAATGTCAGGTTATCCGCCCAGGTATGATTTTATTAAGGGGATACCTGACACCTGAAGCACAAATAGCCGTCATCAGAACATGCAATCAACTAGGAATGGGACCAGGAGGTTTTTACACACCTGAGTACCTAGGAGGAGTAAGAATGAAATTAAAAATGATGAGCTTAGGCAAGGATTGGAATCTGTATGCCAAGAACTACCAAACCACGAGGATGCAAGATGGAGTCTCACCACCGGGAATACCCGAAGAGTTCCATCCAGTTATTATACAAGTCGTGGAGATCGCTCAGCAGTTGGAAGCTGAACCGATTCCAGACATACAAGCAAACATTTGCATTGTGAACTTCTACGAGAAAGAGGGGCGACTTGGACAACCCAGGATAAGGACGAGACAACGGAGTCTCTCGAAAGAGGGATACCCGTAGTGTCTTGGTCCATTGGGGATGATGCAGAGTTTTTATACGGCGAGCAGAAGCGTGCGGACCGTGCGAATAAGTTGGTACTTAAGTCTGGAGATGTATTAGTTATGGGAGGAGAATCAAGGATGTTATACCATGGGATTAAGAGAATCAAGCTGAATACAGCACCATCAGCAGTATTAATGCGACGCATATGAGACCTGGGAGATTAAACCTAACCTTTAGACAATATTAGCCATGTAATGTTAGAATGAGATGAGGAATGAGATGTAAGATTAAAGCACATGTTGTAAACAGGACGGTTATGAATAAAATAAAAGTGTTGTTCATATAAATTGTTACGACTCTTGTTATACCATCAATACTCATGAATCTTGTGAACACAATTAGGTCATGGACTCGGTACGGAAGGTGCGTTAAGCATACTTACAGAGGCACAGGCCGACGTCAGCGGCACCATCCTCACCAACACCTTTCCGATTAATGGGATTGAGGCATCAGTTCTCTTCGACTCAGGGGCCTCGCATACCTTTGTCTCGGCATCTTTCGCGAGCAAGTTGGGGCTAGACGCTGATGAGCTACCCGACTTCATGGTTACGCTCCCGTCTAAGGAGAAGGTTCGTTGCACTCGTTACTACCCGAGGAGCCATTGTCAGAATTAAGGGAGAAGACTTTCCAGTCAGTTTTATTGAGTTCAGTGAGCTAGGATTTGATGTTATCTTCGGGATGAACTGGTTGGAGCGGCACAAGGGTCGTATCCTCTGCGCCGAGCATAGACTGCTGCTCAGGAGTCCGTCTGGGGTAACAATATCATACCGCCAGAGGCCCAAAGAGCCATCGACTAAGATCATCACCGCCATGACAATGTATAAGGATTGAGGAGAAAGGAAGAAGTGTACCTCTGCTATGTACAGGACATAGAGAGAGACCCCGAGTTCGACCCCGACTTACCGGTAGTGTCGGAGTTCCCCGACCTATTTCCACGGGAACTGCTCGGCATGCCACCCACTCGGGAGGTACAGTTCACCATCGAGCTGCTACCTGACCTACCCGATCACACCACCCATGCACTACGGATGGCTCCGAAATGACTAAGTTAAAGGAAAAACTGAAGGACTTGTTAGATAAAGGATTTATTAGACCCAGTGTATCACCATGGGGAGCGCCAGTCCTCTTCGTGAAGAAGAAGGATGGTAGTCTCCGCCTCTGCATCGACAACAGGGAGTTGAATGCAGTGACAGTGAAGAATAAGTATCCACTACCCCCCGCATTGACGATCTGTTCGATCAGTTGAAGGGAGCATCTGTGTTTTCCAAGATTGATCTCAGATCGGGGTATCATCAGATTGCCATTAAGGAGGGAGACATTGAAAGACGGTATTCTGGACACGATACGACCACTATGACTTTACAGTGATGCCGTTCGGTTTGTCGAACGCACCGGCGAAGTTTATGGATCTGATGAACCGCTTGTTCCGGGAGCAACTGGACAAGACGGTTGTGGTGTTTATTGATGATATTTTGATATACTCGAAATCTAAGGCTGAACATGAGGAACATATGAGGAGGGTATTGGAGATATTGAGGGAGAACCAGCTATATGCTAAGTTCTCCAAGTGTGAGTTTTGGCTTCACCGGGTCTCTTTTCCTAGGTCATGTCATCTCAGATGCTAGGATCTCAGTGGATCCAGCAAAGATTGATGCCGTACGTACTTGGCCAAGGCCGAAGACTGTTACCGATATCCGGAGCTTTCTCGGGTCTGGCAGGCTACTACAGGAGGTTTGTTAGGGATTTCATCAAAGTCGCGAAACCGATGACCAGTCTGATGAAGAAAGATGCACCGTTCTTATGGACGGCTGACTTTGAGAGATCATTTCAGAGTTTGAAGGACTCACTGACCACTGCACCGGTTCTGACCATTCCAGACGGTACATAAGGCTTTGAGGTTTATTGTGATGAATCCGGCAGAGGGCTGGGTTGCGTGCTCATGCAACATGGCAAGGTGGTGGCATATGCCTCACACCAGTTGAAGAACACATG
The DNA here is from genome assembly GCA_023374045.1 of Limonium bicolor. Classification (NCBI taxonomy): domain Eukaryota; kingdom Viridiplantae; phylum Streptophyta; class Magnoliopsida; order Caryophyllales; family Plumbaginaceae; genus Limonium; species Limonium bicolor. The sequence continues at coordinate 163,340,975 of CM041776.1, read as the reverse complement.
AGGAGAACTACCCCACACATGATTTGGAGCTGGGAGTTGTAGTCTTCGCCTTGAATATATGGCGCCATTACTTATACGGGTTAGTGTGACGATCTACACCGATCATAAGGGCTTAAGATACATATTTACTCAGAAGGAGTTGAATCTCAGACAGAGGAGATGGTTAGAGTTCTTGAAAGACTATGACATTGACCTCCAATACAAGGAGGGAAAGGCCAATGTTGTAGTAGACGCCCTGAGCCGTCGAGCACACTCACTCCATTCGCTAGTCTCTTTCTCCAGCTTGGTTGATGAGGTGCGAGAGGCTCAGAGGACAGATGAGTACATGAGAGAGGTCAGACAGAAGCTGACAGATGGTACCTTTGAGAGTCAAAAGTATGACTTCAGACTTCACGACGATGATCTGATCCGACTTAAGGGCCGGTTATGCATACCACGGGCAACACGGATTTGATATACCGTATACTTAGAGAGTCACACTGTTCTTCAGTTTCCATCCATCCAGGAGCCTCTAAGATGTATAATGACATAAAGAGGTACTTCTGGTGGTCGGGGATGAAGACAGATGTTACCAAGTTCGTCTTGAGGTGTCTCACATGCCAGAAGGTAAAATTCGAGCACCGATGACAGGGTGGAATGGTACAGTCGATGCCAGTTCCGGAGTGGAAGTTCCATGATATCTCCATGGACTTTGTAGTTGGACTCCCACTTGCTAGGGGAGGTCTCAACATGATATGGGTGGTGGTGGATCGCCTTACCAAAGTAGCCCGATTCATACCGATGAAGGATACTTGGAAGGTGACCAAATTAGCTGAGTTATTTGAGAAAGAAATAATGAGACATCACGGGATACCAAAGACCATAGTGTCAGATAGAGATACCAGATTCCTTTCGAGGTACTGGAGAGCTACCAGAGAAGCGTTGGGTACAGAACTCAAGCTGAGTACCGCGTTCCATCCTCAGACAGTTGGTCAGACTGAGCGTACTATTCAGACACTCGAGGACATGCTGAGGGCATGTGCCTTAGACTTCTAGGGCAGTTGGATTGACAAATTGCATCTGATCGAGTTTTCATACAACAACAGCTATCACGCTTCGATCAAGATGGCACCTTTTCAAGCGTTGTACGGTAGACCATGTCGTACACCGCTCTGCTGGGATGAATCGAGTAAGATGGTCATTATAGGACCAGAATATTTAGAGCAAGTTAAGGCTGAAGTTCAGCAAATCAGGGAGAACATGAAAGCTGCTCAAGATAGGCAGAAGTCGTATGGAAGCTAAAATACTTCATGAACCGACTACAACTGTAGACATAAAGAATGTAGAGCCTATAACTTATTAAGATTAATTACCAGTAAAGGCACCACTAAGGAAAGAGAAACATCATATTTCAGTGGAGCGGGAAATGAACCAACTGAGCTTACAAACCTGATTGAAGGGAAGAAATAAATCATTTGACTATTGAGAATGGGAACTATAAACCCCATAATTCCTTAGGGGTTCCCCAAAGACCATGTAACAAAAAAGAACTGTACTCTAGAACCTATAACCAGTTACCAGGAAGGAAGAAAGCAATGGCTATTAGACAGACACTATGAGTGTCAAACAAAGAAGGAGGGAGCGACCAGGGCCAACAGAGTTTGTGGATTCAACGAATTACCCATTTTAAAAAGGCAGCCAAATCATGGTGAGACGCACCCATAAATGATGAAAGCACGTGAGGAAAACTAACCTACACATGAATTTGGACTGAAGCAATCAACGTTGTGTTGAAAGACAGCGACTGGATAGTACGACGCTGCAATAGCCGCATATTTGAACCCTAAAAACTCCTAGAGTGTTTTCACCAATAAGAGATTGAACCAAGGAGGATGTTGGCTTAGATCGTTGAAGAATTAAAACACCAATGTACAATACACAAATGATAAACTAACAATAGTGGATGGCATGGCAACAACACCTATCTAAAGAAAGTACATGGTGCGCAAGGAAGCGACCATCATAAGTGACCGTCAGACGTTGACATGGAAGACCAATTTATGAGTTAAACACGACGTGAATGAAAAAAAAAAGTTTGAAGTCTGACTGCAAATTAATGGCAATGATTTAGACCTTACGAAAAGAGATGTCACAAGTAGCGCAATGCTTATTCCTAGTATATTTACATAAGAGACTGGAAGCGCATTCCTAGTAGATCAAACATAAGAAATGAGATAATAGGCTCTATGGAAAGAGGCCTCAATGGCTAGAGAATCGAGTTCGTATGAAATGCAAGAAGACCGTAGAACATATCTTAGAACCAAGTAGATGGATTTCCCTTGATTAAGTTCAGGAAGAACCACATGTGTGTTATCATAGAACGATGAAAGAGGAGATCAACAGCAGAATGCTTCACAAGATACCAACAACTAACTGTGTGACAGACACTACGAGTATACAAAAATGAGATGTGGGACGACCGCACTCCAAAAGAGCTTGCGGGCCTGATAGACTTATTTATAAGTTAGTCAGGTAAATAGTAATGTATCAGTAGGGTACCCCATATATGTAAACGAGTAGTGTAAGGAACACGAGAAGTAGCCGACTCCGTGCCACGGTCAGCAATGCAAATTAAAACCGGTGCAGATAATTACCTCGAACATTTGAAGAGAAAGGTCTCAGTTAAGCTAACGAGTCCAAAGGAGACAGAGAATTCATTCCAAGATGAAATGATTAAGAGTTATGAGTACGGGGGGCACTGAGTACCAAATACAGACATCTGATGTGACTCAAGATATTCGAGAAAACCGTGAAGAGCAATAAGCACTAAACAGTAACCCCAGAATATACATAAACCTCAGACCAAAGGTCAGTCAGAAGGAAAAGCTCAAATAACCATGAGTACGCTAAAAGCATGTACATTAAATCTCCAGAGCAATGGATAGACTATCTATAACTCATCGAGTCTGTATATAACATGATATATCAAGCGTCGATTGGAAGACCTTATTCCCAGATTATCGGGGGCACAAAGGATGAACAATACCTTAAAAATAAGGGAAAAAGAGCAACAAAACTCCAAGTTATCAGGGACGCGTAGCAGAAGCTTGTGGGCCCATATCTCATAGGTTCAATATAACCTAAGAAGGTTAGAGAATAAATAAACTATGTTACCAAGTGACCTGGAGCCTTAGAGGCTAGAGCCAAACCCTATTGTGAGAATTGGTACAAAACCGATAAAACCCTTTATACACAAACCTTTTGATTTAATCATAATATGGGATAAGCCGCATGGAAGCTAAAATACTTCATGACGGCTAGACATCTTGAACTAATGTTCAATGATGATATATTGTTGATTACGTGTGCGTAATCCTTTTTAAGGGGGTAAAGCGCAAAATCTCTTAGAGTACATTTTAAGTATTGGTCGCGTAAATTACTGTGTGTATAGCACGAAAGGATTTGTTGTAATGTTTGATATGTATAATACATAAATATATATGTATATTCCTACCTTGAGTTGTAGTTACTTAGCACAAAGATGCGAGTATCTTGTTAGCTCCAGTGTGAGAATACATGTAAGGGGAGTAGAAACTCCTGTAGAATTGAATTTCTTATGGGACATGGTATATGAAGCCATATGTGGTGACATTGAGATAGGTGAATCGGTATGAAACCGATATGGAACATAACGGGAATTGACTTCCCTAAGGAACGGATGGTTGCTAGGAAATGGATTGATGTGAATAGTTTTGAAGATGAGTGATATACTTGAGATGTGTTAATTTTATGATTATGACTAGAATTATTAAAAGATAGAAAATTGGAATTTGTTAAACTATTTGATTGTTTGAAACTGACGTGGGAGGTTGAACTTGATTCCGCGCAAATCAAGGGAGGCCGAACACAAAATGGAGTAGAAGGATAGTTCAACACAGATGCTGATCACATCAGGGTCGGATGATTCCTGAAAATCCCTACAAGTGGACATAGATATGAGTAGGTTATGAGCTTAGATGATTAGATAGTGTGTTCAATTACCTAAGGGGCCGTGGACCTTAGAGTCCTTCGTCAGTAGACCGGTGTGCCCAAGGGTGTGTTTGTATTTGTACCTAAGGGGTCGTGGACCTTAGAGTCCTTCGTCAGTAGACCGGTGTGCCCGAGGGTGTTTTGTATTTGTTCCTAAGGGGCCGTGGACCTTGTAACACCCCTACTATGCACATAACATTACTTGGAATCGCATCGGAAAGCGGAAAATAACGACTAAACAGTAACTAAACGATTGGTGCTACAACGCCGTCAACCACCCACGTGGTTAACAAGGCTGAATAAATACAAGTGTACCGGTCTGATGATCAGACTCCCGAGCATAGAACTAATAACCATATATATACATCAACAAAATACCGAGTGTTTAAATAAATCCTTCACTGTATACCGTCACTGTAAACCATCATAATCAAGTATATAACACGCCACGGGAGCACAGGCGCATCCCGGGCAAACATCCAAAAGTACTCCAAAAGTAAACTACACCCTAGGATCTAGAGCCACTCCGCTTCTTCGATCCTCATCCTGCAGTAAAAGAATATGGATCCCCGAGGGGGTCAGCAACCCTTGGCTGGCATGGTTAACGCGCAGCCCATCGACTACTGGAATGCGCGCAAACTATTTGTCATGATGACATGGTATTTATTTTAAAACACACAACTCATACATATATAACATAACATGGGTATTGTACACATCATAACACACATCACACACATACAATTCCTTTTAGGAAGAGAACCAACACAGTTAGTCCCCATTGAGAGCCTAGAGAATGTTGCCATGCTCATACTTAGCTCGTTACATAACTCGTTACCGTCCGGTTAGATTGAACGGTTAACTTAACACAAGGTGCCTCGGATATAGTGATCCAAGCACAACGAAATAACACATAGTATGCCCCTGTGGCCCGACATGAGTCAGTAAAATAGCCTTGGTTAAGCTAAAGGGAAGGTTGGAAACCAAATTGGAAACTCAACCATAACATACAGAGAGAATCGAACCGGTTATGACATCGACTCCCATACTCACACGCGTGGCCGGAACAGACCGGACTCCTCACTTCCCCCGTTAGCCCTTGTTAGTAGTTCATCATTGAACTCAACAAACAATTCACAATAATAGGTCAAGTCTTGTTAGACACACCCAAGGGAAGAGAGAGTCATACTTAACAACATAATAATATTCAACAACTGTAAACTCTTTACATGGTTTAATCTTACAAAGTCATAAACACACAGAAAAACAAACAACACACAAGCCGGTGTAAACCGGTAGGCAACAGACTGCAAGAAAACCATACCTTGGTCCTTGCCTCGACTGATTTCCACCTTGCGAGAATCCTAAACACATTAGTAACGTCGGTTAATTATTTATTTAACTTCAAACTCACTAAGTATTTAACATGATTGTATGACATGTTTTAGTGTCTATTCTACCCTAGGTTATCTTCATTATACACCCTAGGGTTAACTACATAAGTCACATTCTTTTCTTTTTTTTTTTTTTTACAAATTTAGGTCCGACCGACCTTGCCGACCGGACTTACCCAAGTCCGGTCGATTCCAGAACACATTTCCGTTAAAATTTTCTACTCCGACCGACCTTGTAAGTCCGGTCGCATGTTCGGTCTTTTCCCGAGAGTTTCTTCCCTTTGAAAATTTAGCCCGACCGGACTTGCCAAGTCCGGTCCTATGTCCGGTCGATTCCAGTAACTCAATCCGTACACAAAATACAAGCCCGACCGACCTTGCAAGTCCGGACCCCAAGGTCGGTCCATTCCAGAAGCCAATTCTCGCAGGGTAAACTGGGCTCGACCGAACTTGCAAGTCCGGTCGCAAGTCCGGTCTGCCCCAGACCTTTGTTTTCCTTTTTACATTCAACTCCAAACTTCACTCCATATAACCTAGTACTCCCTAACCTCATTTGGGCACTTTAAACACACTTTAAGACATCCTTAAACACTCATAAAACTCATTATCTAATTCCTTAAGCCTTTACCCATTTCCTCACAAAATTCCTAACACTTACAATGTTTTCTCCAAGTTTTTCAAGTGGTGTTTCATACCTATGATAACTATCATCCCAAATGCTTTCTCCTTATTTTAACATCATCTCCCAAGCATCATCGCTCACAACTAACTCCTTATATCCATCTTGAAAATTCTTTTCCAAGTTTACACTTTCTCCTTATTACCAAAGTTTGCCTAAGTATTTACCTAAGTCCCAAAGTGGCTTTGGTACTTGCTAAAACCTCAAGATCATGCCTAAGTCCTTGTTACACTCTAGAGCACTTCCTAGTTCCTCACAATTCCTTTAAAACATCATGCACAACTTATACATTTCCTAAATTTCGACATAAGTTCTCCTAGTATTTTGTTACACCATAGCACACTATTTTCATCATTAACATCCAAGAACACTAAGAACACCAAGAACACTTTCTTACACAACTTCACCAAATTCACACTACATCACAATATAGTGCATAATTTAAATTGCATGGCACTTAGGCCCTTAAAGTGCTTAAATCGTAAACACTGAATTTCCACAATATATATGCCTTTAACCTGCGATTACATACAACAAGACATATGTTATTTTACTAGTCTCCTTGAGAACATTTACTAGGTCATTCACCATTTGCTCTTTAGGTAGTTTTAATAAGCATTCATAAGCTCATTTCTCCTAAGGCATTAAACAACATTAGGTTAGTAGATTTACCTCTTTTCCAAACAACTTCTTTCTTGTTTCCTTATCAAACCGGTAAGGTATTTATTTCCTTGTCAAGTTCTAAACAATATACAAACATTATAATGAGTATTCAAGCTATAAGCTTCATCTCATTGTAAACCCTAATTTTACATTGTTTGAAAAACATTAATGTAGTTGTTTTACCTTGATCTTTGAAGAGAGTTTGAATATATAACAAGAGAGGACTCCACCTAGTCCATGAAGAGTTGAAATGAAGCTAGAACAAGGTCACACAAAGAGCTATATCAATGTGTATTTTCGGTCAAGGTAAAAACATGGAGGAAACATGATTTTTCTTTGAGATCCCTTACCTAGAAGCAAAGGAGAGTAATGATATGTCAAAATACAAGCTCAAGCTCCTTCAATGGTGGAACTCCATGGCACCAAAATGGGGCTCTTGAAGCTTTGAGAAGATAGGAATGAAGAGCTTGATGAAAGGAAGAGATTGGTGGTGTTTGTTTTTGATTTGGACAAGTGAGCTAGATTTTACAAGTGGTCAAAGATGGAGTTTAATGGTGGGGTGTGATATTACCGTGGAAGAGAAGGAAGAAGAGAGGTTGAAGAGAGTGTGGAGCCGTGTGAAATGAAGGAAAAATGAGAGAATGAAGATAGAACTTACTTTTAGATATTTGATAGTTAAAGCTAGTAAGTTTATTTAGTTTTATTACTTACTTATTATATTAACTAGAGAGTGGTGAGTCACCACACTTAAGAAAACCGGCCCCTTTATTAATATGAGGGTACTTTAGTCTTTGTTTGTCAATTTAATTACTTAATACAACATATGTTACAAACTAGCTTAAAAAAGCACTATTCACCAAAACAAGGCACTTAGAAGTGAAATTTTTGATTTCCCATTAATATGGCCACCCAAATGTGATACTATATAGTACACATATATATTTAAGAGTAATGATGGACATTTAGCCATTCAAAACTCATTTACAAGACATTTTTTCAAAAATGTGCTTTAAGACTTCTTAAAGCACATTTTATGTTTTAACTTGTTTTCGAGCTTGGTTTTCTTTGGTAATTGGTTTAATAAGTTCATTAGTATATAGATGAGGTCTTGGTAAGTTCATTAGGTCTTAACCAAGTTTATCCCAAGCTTAGAGCACATTTTAGCTCTTATTGACTTTAAAGCACATTTTGTTTTCCTTTTGTTTAAATTTGTTTACTAATGTTTCTAAGACTCTTTTTAGTCTTATTACACCATATTTAGGTGTTTAAACAACATAACTAGGTTTGGGGTATTTCAATCTACCCCCCTTAAAAGGACTTTGTCCCCAAAGTTCATACTTCCACATAATCTAAATATTAGAACATGGGAACACATATCAACACACTTCTATATCACATTAACAACATCTTTACATCATATCGGACACATGGTCCAAACAATAAAACATCACAACATCGTTCAGACTCAGCGGTCTGTAACATAACATAGACAATGTATACATATACATGTCGCACACAACCATAACCGAAACGGCTCTACCCCCCTTAAATAGGGGTACGCCCCGTACCCTATACATACAAACACTAAGAAGCAAACAATGACGGGTGCTTCGCCTTCATTTTATCTTCCAGCTCCCAAGTGGCCTCCTCAACGTCCTGGTTAGACCAGAGGACCTTCACCAGTCTTACGGACTTATGGCGAGTGTCTCGAGTCTTAGTATCCAGAATCTGTACGGGAGTCTCCACTGATCGCATGGTCGGCTCTAAAGTTAGCCTTTCAGGCTGAAGCACATGAGACGGATGAGACATATACTTCTTCAACTGGGACACATGAAATACATCATGTACCTTGCCCAGCTCGGCGGGTAAATCAAGTCTATAAGCTACCGGGCCGATCCGCTCCATCACAACATAAGGCCCCACATATTTCGGGCTCAACTTGCCCTTCTGGCCAAAACGAAATACTCCCTTCATGGGGGATACTCTCAAAAATACCTGATCGCCCACGGCGAACTCCAGGTCGCGTCTGCGCACATCTGCGTACGACTTCTGTCTATCCTGAGCTGCTTTCATATTAGCCCGATCTGGCGAACTTCTGCCTGAACTTGCTCAAGATACTCTGGTCCTATAATGACCGTCTCACTCGACTCATCCCAGCATAATGGCGTGCGGCAAGGTCTACCGTACAATGCCTGGAAGGGAGACATCTTGATCGATGCATGATAGCTGTTGTTGTAACTAAACTCGATCAGATGTAACTTATCAATCCAGCTGGTCTGAAAGTCAAGTGCACATGCACGTACATATCCTCAAGTGTCTGAATGGTGCGCTCACTCTGACCATCGGTCTGTGGGTGAAACGCTGTACACAATTTCAGTTCAGTACCCAACGCTTCTCGCGTAGACTTCCAATATCTGGATAGGAATCTGGTATCTCTGTCAGATACAATCGTCTTTGGTGCACCATGATGTCTTACAATTTCTTTGTCGAAGAGCTCTGCAAGCTTAGCCACTTTCCAGGTGTCCTTCATCAGTATGAATCGAGCCACCTTGGTCAGTCGGTCTACCACAACCCAAATCATATTCAGACCTCCCCTTGCAGGTGGAAGCCCTACTACGAAGTCCATAGATATGTCATGGAACTTCCACTCCGGCACTGGCATTGGCTGCACCATACCACCAGGCCGTCGGTGCTCAAACTTGACCTTCTGACAAGTGAGACACCTCAACACATAGTCATTCACATCCTTTTTCATTCCAGTCCACCAAAAATCTTTTCATACCTTTATACATCTTTGAAGCTCCGGGGTGAATCGAAGTCGTAGAACCATGGGATTCACTCAATATGCGCTCCTTCAGCTCAGCGCTACTCCTGGGTATACACAACCGGCCATTAAGCCTAATCAGGTCATCATCGTGGAGTCTGAAGTCGTACTTCTGACCCTCGAATGTGCCATCAATAAGCTTCTGCCTAATCTCCACCATATACTGATCCGTCATCTGAGCACTTCGCACCTCTTCACCAAGCCAGTATGAGAGACTAGCGAATGGAGAGAGTGTGCTCGGCGACTCAATGTGTCAGCTACCACATTTGCCTTACCCTCCTTGTACTGTAAATTGATGTCATAATCATTCAGAAATTCAACCCACCTTCTTTGCCTCATGTTCAACTCCTTCTGAGTGAACAAGTACTTTAAACTCTTGTGGTCAGAATAAATCGTCACACTTACCCCATACAAATGATGTCGCCATATCTTCAATGCGAAGACGATGGCACCCAATTCTAAGTCGTGGGTAGGGTAGTTCTCCTCATGTTTCTTCAGCTGTCGGGAGGCGTAAGCTACGACCTTCCCGTGTTGCATCAACACACAACCCATACCCCTGCCTGATGCGTCGCAATAGACCTCAAAACCATCTGGACCGTCTGGTAATGTCAGAACCGGTGCAGATGTCAGAGCATCCTTGAGACTCGCGAAAGAACTCTCACAGTCGACTGTCCACTCGAATGGTGCATCCTTTTTCATCAAGGAAGTCATCGGCTTCGAGACACTGGAGAAGTTCTTCACAAACCTCCTATAATAACCTGCCAGACCGAGGAAGCTCCTGATGTCAGTAACTGTCTTCGGCCTAGGCCAGGTGCGCACTGCATCTATCTTTGCCGGATCAACAGCGATCCCGGCCTCAGAAATCACATGTCCAAGGAAGGATACTTGGTTCAACCAAATTCACACTTAGAAAATTTTTGCATACAGCTGATTCTTCCTCAACGTTTGCAATACATCTCTCAGGTGGCTTTCATGCTCACCTCTCGATTTCGAATACACAAGTATGTCATCGATGAAGACTACTACTGATTTGTCCAACTGATCTTGGAACAAACGGTTCATTAAGTCCATGAACTTTGCTGGTGCATTTGACAAGCCAAACGGCATAACTGTGAACTCATAATGCCCATACCTAGTTCTGAAAGCTGTCTTTTCGATATCACTGTCACGGATGGCAATCTGGTGGTATCCGGAACGTAGGTCTATCTTGGAGAATACTGATGCTCCCCTCAGCTGATCAAATAGATCGTCGATGCGTGGTAAAGGGTAACGGTTCTTCACCGTAACAGCATTCAGCTCCCGATAATCAATACACAGGCGAGGCTACCGTCCTTCTTCTTCACGAAGAGGACCGGCGCTCCCCATGTTGAAACACAGGGCGGACAAAGCCCTTGTCGAGTAGGTCTCTCAGCTGCTCCTTGAGCTCTGTCATCTCTGCTGGAGCCATACGATAAGGCGCTTTTGCAATGGGTCCGGTGCCCGGAACTAGATCAATTTCAAACTCACCTCTCGTGCTTGCGGCATGCCCGGCAGTTCCTTAGGAAATACATCAGGAAACTCCGACACTACCGGCACATCTGGGCTAAACTCAAGTCTCTCTCTATGTCCTGGACATAGCAGAGGTATACATCACTCCCTCGTCGTAACTCGTGATACATAGCCATGGCGGTGATGATCTGAGTCGAAGGCTCCCTGGGCCTCTGGCGGTAAGATATGGTAACCCCAGATGGACTCCGAAGAAGCAGTCGATGCTCGGCACACAGGATTCTGCCCTTGTACCGCTCCAACCAGTTCATCCCGACAATCACATCAAAGCCTAGCCCGTCGAATTCTATCAAGTCGATCGGAAACTCTTCACCCCTGATTAGAACGATAGCATCTCGAGTAGCGGGTACATCTGATCCGCTCTTTCGACGGAGAGTGACCACGAAGTCTGGCATCTCTTCACACGTCTAACCCCAGCCTCTTCGCAAATGATAGCGAAATGAATGTGTGTGAGGCTCCAGAGTCGAACAAGATCAATGCATCCACGCCATTCAGTGGAAAGGTACCGGTGAGGATTGTGCCGCTCTTGCCGGCTTCTGCCTTACTGCAGACACTCAGTAACCTCCCGTTCCGAGTGCACAGCCTAATTCATTGGCAAACTAATAAGTATTGGGTAACAAGAACACTAGTTTACCAATAATTATACACAGGCTTAAAACTGTCTGAAGGTTAAATTCAAACGTCCGGGTTCATGTGTGTGGCATTGATCACTGCCGACGGTGCGGTATTCAGTTTGATTTCTGATGCCTTGGTATAGCATCCTTGATTGCCCACCCATGATTAAACATCTCCCGATTTCAAAAATAGATTCTTTGCGAGGTCAGCACGCTTCTGCTCGCCATATACAAACACTGCGGTATCACCATGGACCAAGACACCACGGGTACTCCCTTACTCAGAGACTCGGGTGACTCGTCCTTGTCTTGGTGTATACCTAACCGTCCACCTTTCTGGTAGAAGTTCACAATGCATAGATCTGCTTTCACACTTGGAATTGATTCCGTTTCAACTTGTTGAGCAATTCCCACGGCGTGGTTAACGACCGCAAGGAACTCCTCAGGTATACTTGGTACTATTATTCCGTCTTCGACTCGCATTTCTTGATATGTCTTGGTGTAAGGGTTCCAGTCCTTACCCATGCACATGATCTTCAATTGCATCCTGCTCCGTTCAGGTATTCGGGTGTGTAGAAACTCCTGGTTTTGCTCCAAGTTCGTCGCATCGTCTGATGATATGGATTTGTGCTTCCGGCGTCAGGTATCCATTTAAAAGTATCATACCTGGCTGGATAACCTGACATTGCTCCAATGGGAAGTCGGTGATGTTGATGGTGGTTTCTTCAGGGTTTGGGTGGGTGGGATTGGATAACATATATTGAAGGTTCCTTTAAGTTTAGAGTACTCTAATTAGGTAAATCTCACACTATACTTTATTTATTTACTCACATGGTTGTTTATTTAAACTCACTCACACACATGCATGAAATGCGGTATGCAGACACTTATTACATTCAACAGTTTAGGCGGTACCTGGTCTAGAAGAAGGCCCTGGCGCCTCAGACGGTCCACCACATTCAGGGTGGCCTTGTTGGACCCCGACCCCTTCCCCTTCTGGGACTCTGTGTACCTCTGATCTGGGGGTGGCTGGTTGCCGTCTTCTGGCCATCGGTGGTCGCAGTGGCCTTACCCTTCCATTGCCCCTTGGGCCTGTAGTTCCTACTGTTCGGGTTCTGCCAGCATTCATGATCGCGGTGACCCATCTTCTTACAGTATCGGCACTGAACATCGTTACCCTTGCAGTCCTTGCCGGGGTGGTCTCCGTTGCACCACTTGCAGTAATAGTGGCGCTCCGGTCCAGAGCCCGTGCTAGCTGCTATCACAATACACAATCAATACTTTTCTCATAACTTATCAACATATACTCTAACTTATCACACAGGATTAGACAATTACCCTTAGGTGGGTAAGAACGTAGGGGCTTGGCCGCATACGCATAGGTGAGCTGCAGAGGCTCCTCAGCAGTGGTGGTCTGGGTCTGGCCCTTGCCACCCTGTTGCTGTCCTTTCTGGGACTGGGGGTATGATTTCTTCTTCTTCCCTCCCCACTGCCCTTGCGTGCCTTGGCCCTCGTTCTGAGCCTTGCGCTTGAGCGCACTCTCCTCGTCCCTCAGACGGACGGTGATCTCCACAATAGCAGCGGCATGATAGCACTCCTATATTAGGGTGTCAGTTATGCCCCGCCAAATAAACTCACAACACATTAACACATCGTACACACTTATTCACATTACACTGTAGTTCCTTTACCTGCAAAGTGGTATATCCAGTAGGCCCCATGCCGTAGCGTAGGCGATAGTTCAGTCCGTTGTAGAAACGGTTCACAAGAATCCGGTCTGAGTAACCCAGATCCGGTAGCAGGTGGATAAGTCCGATGAAGGCTGAGTAGTACTCATCTACCGTCATCTTATCCCTTGCCTCAGATTATCCAACTCCAGGCGCTTGGCCTCTTGCACGTGTATAGGGTAGTATTTGGCTCGCAGCAGAGCCGTGTACTCCCTCCACTGAAAAGTCGGGTCAGCAACTCTGCCCTCTCGCACAATCTTCCACCAGTTCTGTGTCGAGCCCTTCAAGTAATAAGCAGCAAGTCGTACCTTGACCTGCTCAGGTGGTGCTAGGGTTCGAAGGGGGTCTCCATTTCGGAGATGTACGCCTCGAGTTTACGGGGATCGGTCTCCCCACTGAATGAGGGCGGCCTCAGATCAGCCAACGCCTTGACCCAATCGGTCTCTCGTGGCGGTGGTGGTGGTGGCTGAACTCCGGCTGTTGCCCTTGCTGTATAGCAGCAACCAATCGGGTACCAACTGGGCTACGACGGCTGCAACTGCCTCAGCCATGGTCTGTGCCGTAGTATCATCGCCCTGGTCACCCATACCTCCAGTACCGCGCCCGCGGCCTCTACCTCGTGGTCTACCTGCCATTGAATTCATATGAACATTTCATTAGCATTATGCTTGCACACTTATCGGTCCAATGGTTATAGCATCTTCCCGACAACCAGGTAATTCCACACTTAATTAGTGGTTAACCTTTCCAAATCTGTTCACTTAGGTATCTGTAGTTGGGTTTCTAACTCGGTATATCCCTAAGCTCGGTATTCTAGTCATCAGAGCGATACTTCGCTCTGATACCACTTTTTGTAACACCCCTACTACGCACATAACATTACTTGGAATCGCAGCGGAAATAACAACGATCTAAACAGTAACTAAACGATGGTGCTACAACGCCGTCAACCACCCACGTGGTTAACAAGGCTGAATAAATACAAGTGTACCGGTCTGATGATCAGACTCCCGAGCATAGAACTAATAACCATATATACATCAACAAAATACCGAGTGTTTAAATAAACCTTCACTGTATACCGTCACTGTAAACCGTCATAATCAAGTATATAACACGCCACGGGAGCACAGGCGCATCCCGGGCAAACATCCAAAAGTACTCCAAAAGTAAACTACACCCTAGGATCTAGAGCCACTCCGCTTCTTCGATCCTCATCCTGCAGTTAAAGAAATATGGATCCCCCGAGGGGGTCAGCAACCCTTGGCTGGCATGGTTAACGCGCAGCCCATCGACTACCGGAATGCGCGCAAACTATTTGTCATGATGACATGGTATTTATTTTAAAACACACAACTCATACATATATAACATAACATGGGTATTGTACACATCATAACACACATCACACACATACAATTTTTAGGAAGAGAACCAACACAGTTAGTCCCCATTGAGAGCCTAGAGAATGTTGCCATGCTCATACTTAGCTCGTACATAACTCGTTACCGTCCGGTTAGATTGAAACGGTTAACTTAACACAAGGTGCCTCGGATATAGTGATCCAAGCACACCGAAATAACACATAGTATGCCCCTGTGGCCCGACGTGAGTCAGTAAAATAGCCTTGGTTAAGCTAAAGGGAAGGTTGGAAACCAAATTGGAAACTCAACCATAACATACAGAGAGAATCGAACGGTTATGACATCGACTCCCATACTCACACGCGTGGCGGGAACAGACCGGACTCCTCACTTCCCCCGTTAGCCCTTGTTAGTAGTTCATCATTGAAACTCAACAAACAATTCACAATAATAGGTCAAGTCTTGTTAGACACACCCAGGGAAGAGAGAGTCATACTTAACAACAAATAATATTCAACAACTGTAAACTCTTTACATGGTTAATCTTACAAAGTCATAAACACACAGAAAAACAAACAACACACAGCCGGTGTAACCGGTAGGCAACAGACTGCAAGAAAACCATACCTTGGTCCTTGCCTCGACTGATTTCCACCTGCGAGAATCCTAAACACATTAGTAACGTCGGTTATTATTTATTTAACTTCAAACTCACTAAGTATTTAATGATGATATGACATATTTTAGTGTCTATTCTACCTAGGTTATTTCATTAGACACCCTAGGTTAAATACATAAGTCACATTCTTTTTTTTTTTTTTTTTTGTTTACAAGTTTAGGTCCGACCTGACCTTGCCGACCGGACTTACCCAAGTCCGGTCGATTCCAGAACACATTTTCGTTAAAATTTTCTACTCCGACTGACCTTGTAAGTCCGGTCGCATGTTCGGTCTTTTCCCGAGAGTTTCTTCCCTTTGAAAATTTAGCCCGACCGGACTTGCCAAGTCCGGTCCTATGTCCGGTCGATTCCAGTAACTCAATCCGTACACAAAATACAAGCCCGACCGACCTTGCAAGTCCGGTCCCCAAGGTCGGTCCATTCTAGAAGCCAATTCTCGCAGGGTAAACTGGGCTCGACCGAACTTGCAAGTCCGGTCTGCCCCAGACCTTTGTTTTCCTTTTTACATTCAACTCCAAACTTCACCCCATATAACCTAGTACTCCCTAACCTCATTTGGGCACTTTAAACACACTTTAAGACATCCTTAAACACTCATAAAACTCATTATCTAATTCCTTAAGCCTTTACCCATTGCTCACAAAATTCCTAACACTTACAATGTTTTCTCCAAGTTTTTCAAGTGGTGTTTCATACCTTTGATAACTATCATCCCAAAATGCTTTCTCCTTATTTTAACATCATCTCCCAAGCATCATCGCTCACAACTAACTCCTTATATCCATCTTGAAAATTCTTTTCCAAGTTTACACTTTCTCCTTATTACAAAGTTTGCCTAAGTATTTACCTAAGTCCCAAAGTGGCTTTGGTACTTGCTAAAACCTCAAGATCATGCCTAAGTCCTTGTTACACTCTAGAGCACTTCCTAGTTCTCACAATTCCTTTAAAACATCATGCACTCCTTATACATTTCCAAATTTCGACATAAGTTCTCCTAGTATTTTTTACACCATAGCACACTATTTTCATCATTAAACATCCAAGAACACTAAGAACACCAAGAACACTTTCTTACACAACTTCACCAAATTCACACTACATCACAATATAGTGCATAATTTAAATTGCATGGCACTTAGGCCCTTAAAGTGCTTAAATCGTAAACACTGAATTTCCACAATATATATGCCTTTAACCTGCGATTACATACAACAAGACATATGTTATTTTACTAGTCTCCTTGAGAACATTTACTAGGTCATTCACCATTTGCTCTTTAGGTAGTTTTAATAAGCATTCATAAGCTCATTTCTCCTAAGGCATTAAACAACATTAGGTTAGTAGATTTACCTCTTTTCCAAACAACTTCTTTCTTGTTTCCTTATCAAACCGGTAAGGTATTTATTTCCTTGTCAAGTTCTAAACAATATACAAACATTATAAAGAGTATTCAAGCTATAAGCTTCATCTCATTGTAAACCCTAATTTTACATTGTTTGAAAAACATTAATGTAGTTGTTTTACCTTGATCTTTGAAGAGAGTTTGATATATATAACAAGAGAGGACTCCACCTAGTCCATGAAGAGTTGAAATGAAGCTAGAACAAGGTCACACAAAGAGCTATATCAATGTGTATTTTCGGTCAAGGTAAAAAAACATGGAGGAAACATGATTTTTCTTTGAGATTCCTTACCTAGAAGCAAAGGAGAGTAATGATATGTCAAAATACAAGCTCAAGCTCCTTCAATGGTGGAACTCCATGGCACCGAAATGGGGCTCTTGAAGCTTTGAGAAGATAGGAATGAAGAGCTTGATGAAAGGAAGAGATTGGTGGTGTTTGTTTTTGATTTGGACAAGTGAGCTAGATTTTACAAGTGGTCAAAGATGGAGTTTAATGGTGGTGGGTGATATTACCGTGGAAGAGAAGGAAGAAGAGAGAGGTTGAAGAGAGTGTGGAGCCGTGTGAAATGAAGGAGAAATGAGAGAATGAAGATAGAACTTACTTTTAGGAGATATTTGTAGTTAAAGGTAAAAAGTAGTTTATTTAGTTTTATTTACTTACTTATTATATTAACTAGAGAGTGGTGAGTCACCACACTTAAGAAAACCGGCCCCCTTTATTAATATGAGGGTACTTTAGTCTTTGTTTGTCAATTTAATTACTTAATACAACATATGTTACAAACTAGCTTATAAAAAGCACTATTCACCAAAACAAGGCACTTAGAAGTGAAATTTTGATTTCCCATTAATATGGCCACCCAAATGTGATACTATATAGTACACATATATATTTAAGAGTAATGATGGACATTTAGCCATTCAAAACTCATTTACAAGACAATTTTTCAAAAATGTGCTTTAAGACTTCTTAAAGCACATTTTATGTTTTAACTTGTTTTCGAGCTTGGTTTCTCTTGGTAATTGGTTTAATAAGTTCATTAGTATATAGATGAGGTCTTGGTAAGTTCATTAGGTCTTAACCAAGTTTATCCCAAGCTTAGAGCACATTTTAGCTCTTATTGACTTTAAAGCACATTTTGTGTTTCCTTTTGTTTTAAATTGTTTACTAATGTTTCTAAGACTCTTTTTAGTCTTATTACACCATATTTAGGTGTTTAAAAAACATAACTAGGTTTAGGGTATTTCAGAGTCCTTCGTCATAAGACCAGTGTGCCTGCAGGTATTTGTGAATGTTGTAGACTCAGAGAAGAAAAGATTCATTTTCTATGGTTTTTCACCATTGTGTCGTGGATGTTCCATACAATAAAATGGATTGTCTCCTATGATATAAAACATATAAAGAGTATAGAAGGTACGAGACTGGAACAAAATATCCCAAGAGTATACTCACACACAAGAATTTGAAATTCATATTAATGGTGCAAATGGATCACTTACACCCATAACGAAATCGTATGCGTACGCATGTTGCACTTTGTTGATTGTATGATGGGTTGTGTATGTATATTGCACTATTGAAGGTTGATTATAGGTGCACTTTTGTTGCATTGGTTGCATTTGAATAATATGTGAGCCTTGTTGCACTATGATGGACTATGCATACTCTTACTACACTATGACGAGATTGTATGTGCACGTTTATTGTGTTTGCCTGATTGTGGTTTACATTGTGCTGGATATATATAGGGCTTAAGTTATTTGGACATGGGACTTGATCCCTAGGGTTGACACTAGTCGTTGAACTAGATCTTTAGGACCAATTGATTTAGGAATAAAACTTCGGGACGAAGTT
Organism: Limonium bicolor; assembly: GCA_023374045.1. NCBI lineage: Eukaryota > Viridiplantae > Streptophyta > Magnoliopsida > Caryophyllales > Plumbaginaceae > Limonium > Limonium bicolor. The sequence continues at coordinate 163,322,221 of CM041776.1, read as the reverse complement.
CTTTTTAGGGGGGTAGATTGAAATACCCCAAACTCCAATCACCTTGATTAAATGGAATTAAATTAAAGGATAACTTACGCAAGGATTAGTTGTTAAATTATAAACACTAATCATGTTATACACTAAGGCATTTATATGCACACAATTATATACTCCATGGAAATCATTAAACTTCAAACTAAACAATGGACTAAAGGAGGAACAACTTTAAGGAGAAATCAACCATTAAAGGTAATGTAACATGTTATACCATAATACATATGTACTAAGATCATTAAGTATACTCTACAATCACAATAAATAATGAGTATACATTCACATAAAATATACACAAGGAATAAACCTTAAGGCAAGACAATAACAGGTGTTAAAAAAAACCAACACATGAAACAAGTCCAATGTGACAACACCTAAACACATAATACTACAAATATATTTGTAACATTGCAAAAAAAAACAAAAAGGTGCTGGCCGTAAGCACATATGTTCAGCCTTGAAGAACAAATAAAAGATGGGAAATAAGGAACAAGGAACAAAAAAAAGTCATAAAACAAATAACTACCTACTACACAATATTATATACAATGCTAGTACATGACTGACCATGAATTAAGGAAGAATAAATTAAAAACAGCCTTATTGTTGTTCAATTTCGTAAAAACACCAAAAATGAAGCAAGAAGAGAATAAGAGAGAAGAGTAAATTAAGAAGAGCAATTCAAGGAGGAAAATAAGGAAGACTTGTACTTGTTTTGGAATAAATTAATACATGAACACAATATGACAAGAAAGAGAAAAAAAAAGGTGCTGCCGACTCAACACACTACCAACCTTGAACAATGAAAAAAAGAGGGCAAGAGGAGAGTATAATGTGGAGGAAATTAAGGAGCTTTAGTACTTGCTTGTCATGATTTATGAGAGTATAATGATATAAGGAATAAACAAGAATAAAAGAAGAAGTGAGCTTCCGAATTGGAGCACACTCCACCGGTTTTGAAATGAAAAAAAAGAGAGGGAATTAAGGAGCTTGTGTTGAAATATCCCAAGTATAATGATCATAATTAGTAATAAATTAATTAATGGAAGTGTTTAATGAAAGATTAAAATTCCTTAAATAAGTAAAAGAAAAGAACAATAGGATATAAATGATCATAATGTGGTTAAAAAGAGTTAATTTAACAATTATTGTACATTATATAAATGTATGTACTTGTTAAAAAAAAAGGAATGGTTAAACACCTTGAAAAGAGAAATTTTATTAACCTTAACAAAGAGAATGATGTATTTAACTTAAGCATATAATATATATATGCATAAGTTAGGTAGGGAAATACCATCCTTAAATTACATGCAGTAATAAACATCAATAAAGGTTTAAAAATGTACACAATATAATGGACAAGGAGTTACATAAAACCAATAACAAAAATAAGAGCTAACCAACATAATTATACACCTATTTAAATATAATATTACTTGAATTAATATTTGATATTAATGAGTTAGTCATTTCTTTTTTTACTTAGTCATTTCTAGACTAATTAACTTTCCAAAATATCTTCCCTTTTTTTCTCTCTGAACTTATATACTCTACGCGTCTTCTTTCTTTTTTTCAAAACTCCACCGTCACAACCCTTCATCGTCTACCATCCTTCTTCCCAAACCTCACCGGTGAAGCAAGGAACACAACTGCCCTCTCTTCTTCACTCCCTGCCCACAGTAATTTTGTAGATCAACTGGTGACCAGGAACAACAGCTCCAGCCAGTCCTCACGGTAATTTTCCACCCTTGTTGAACAATGGATATACATGTTTCTTCATTCTCTATTTTGTGGCTGTCCATCCTTCTTTCCTTTCGGTTTCTACCGTAATATGCTACTGTTCTTCTTCTTTTGATTCACAACAGTTTAGCAAAACAAACCAGAAACTTGTGTGGTCTGTCTCCTTCTTATTCCACACTAGAGTTCAGAAAAAATAAAACCAACACCTCCTTGTTTGTCTTTTGTTTAACTCACAGTAATCTGGGCACAAAATAAACAGAAGTTGTTCTGTTTTATTCTCACTGTAACTTGCAAACTGAAGAACCTGCTGGCTTCTTTTGTTTCTGCTGGCTTCTTTTGTTTCTGTCTCTGCATATGTTGCTAGTCTGTTCAACCAAGGTAACATTGCGGAAAACAAAAATTGAAAAACCTGTTCTGTTCTTCACTCATCTTGTTCGTCAGAGTAGGTTGCTGTTGAAACGGATATACCTTGCTTCTTGTTCTGTTTAGAACTTCCGTATACCTTACTTCTTGTCCTGTTTAGAATTATACGGTAATATACTCCAAACTTGTGCCTTTCTTCCACTAATTAAAAACATACAAGTATCTGATTTCTCCAGCTGCATTCTGCTGAGACAAACAATGACTATGATAGGCAACAACATTACTGTGCGGTTACAGAATCTGCTGCCTAATGTTGAAACAAACAATGATAATAGCTGTGAGTTTTACAGCGAAACAATCGATAACCAGAGTAGGTGAGAAAGAACAAGAGAGGTAATCTTCATTACAGAACAGGAGAAAAGTAGATACAGAGTGAAGTGCATATCTGTCTATGTATATATGCGAGAGTAAGTATGTCAGTATATATATATCTTGTATATACTATTCTACCATATTTATATCTATCCTCTAATGTAGTTATGTCGCTGATTTTAGCAATATAAATTTGATTATAATGTATCTGAAACAATCGACAAGCACTATAATAATATGTAGTTTCTACTTTTGTTGAATCTGGGAAGGTAAATCGGAAACTCATCTAGGTTTGGGAAAATAAAATATAAAAAATAAATAATTAAGTGTTAATGCAAAAGTTTTGATTGACCAAACTCAGTAACAGGCACAGAGATCTGAGTCTTGACCTGACAAGGGAGGTGCCGTCAAGAGAAGATCTCGTAGTGACTAACCGTCTCTAAATATATTCTGCACAGATTTTATCTTTAGTAGATAATCTAGAGAATATCTAGAGAATATCTTTTCTGTTTAATATCTAAGTCGGTTACTAGGATTTTATCTTTAAAGATATTGTTTTATGTAAATCGATAACTATATATAGGAGACGTTAAGAGAAGGGAGAGTGGTAAGTTTTGTTGAGAGAAAATCTGGAAAGGAGGTGTTTTTAATAAAACGTTGGTAGAATCACTAGAGAGCTAGAGATATAGTGTTACGTGTTTGTGCTTGGAGAGCCTGTTCTTCAAGTACGTGAGGGTGTATCCTGTTTGATATGAGCTAATATAGTGAGGATTCACGTGTATCTAATATCCTTCCCTCTGTTGTTGTTTTCTGAAATCGAGTTCGTCGTCAGACTGTTACTCAGCACCTAGTTCCCCGTGAGTAACAACCTCACTAAGAACAACCGTTGTAAGATCCTACATTAAGAATTTGTTTAAGGTGTGTGCTAACTTGGACAGAAGAAGGCAGTTAAGATAATAATCTTAAGTTGTTGCTAGGTTGGTATTTTGTTCTAGTAGTCCGATTACTGCACATTATTTTTGGTTTATTTAATGCTTAAGCGTAATTTAAGTTGGGGTAAAAGTGCTGATTTAGTGGATTTTTTTGGCAGTTGAGAAACATTGGGAAATTGGTGTTGATTTGATAGGAGTGGAATCAAACGATTAAGTAGTTAATTGGTAAGCTTTAAATGGGATTAATAAATTTTAGTAAAATGATTAAGTGATGGATTAAAATAATTAAGGAATCTGTTATAGAAATCGGTATTAATTATAAAGGAAAAACAATTATATTGTAAACTTGAATAATAAATGGGGTAAAATGTGATAAACAAACATCATATAATATATATATATATATATATATATATATATATATATATATATATATATATATATATTATATAGTTAGGGATGAGGAGGAACTTTAAAGTGCATACGAACTTAGAAAATTATGAGGATATGAATATATATATTAAGTGTAACATTAAACTGGTGGGAGCACACCTAGATGTAATGGGATATAATTGGAATTGAATTATAAGGTTGGAAGGTACTTGTCTAAATAATATAATGCCATTAAGAATACTAACAATTATAAAAACCGGTATTAGAAGTACAATATGATCAAGAAGGAGAATTATAATCTTGATAAGCATTATAACTAAAGGAGGTATATATATATATAATTGGAAATTTTGGTAAATATGTTATACATCTATATACATATGTATATATAGTTGGCATTTTAATTGATAGGAACATGTGCATATATAATGTATATGTATATATATATATATATATGTATGTATATAAAGCTCGGCAACAGATGCAAGGGAGCATATATATACATATAAGATAAATAAGCAAAGAAAATTAATATGTTAAATATATATAGCATTGGAAATTGCAAGGACATAAGTTAGATAAACGGTAATTAAATACTAAGATACGTAGTTAAACGTTAAACTTAGAGAGATGTGCAAAGAGAATTATGTTATAGATATAAAAAATTTAACTCAATGAATTAAATGAATTATAGGATTGGGATAGCCAGGGCGTGAGCCAAGACTAGGAGAGGTCTTCTTCTTCCGTGTAAGGTATGGTTTCTTGTAGCTTTCTTGCTATCGAGTTATACTCGGCTTGTGTGCTAGTTGTTTGTGTGAAAAACTGTAACACCCCAACTGCTAATCACGCCATTACCTCTTAAACTGTCACAATTACCAATAAACTCACAGCGGAACTCTAAATACAACAGAGGGTGATACAACGCCATTAGCCACCATATGGCTAACCAGGCTTATTTCACAAACTGTAACGATTTGATGAACTGGAACAACCGAGTACACAATACATATACAATACTCAACTCACTTCTTTACTATACCGAGTCTACATATATGGATGCCGACAACCTATTCGGTCTTACACCTCTTCAATACATAAGTAATTAAATCTAACTACCCATGAAACCCACCGACCCCGTCCTACTCTCGAATGGTAACATCTTCGGTGTACCTGAAAAATAAAAACGTTGCCCCTAGGGGCTCAGCTTAACGCTGCATATGAAATTCGCATACCCCGAGCGCTAAACGGGGTACGCCAACTACTTTTTTCGGATATACATGGAGTTCATTTTAGTCAAACAACATGCATCTTTGCAATACAATATATATTGTCGGATATACTCAAGGAATCTACATCCAATCACGGAACACAATTCCTAACTAACATAACAAGGTTGTTAGTTGTATCAGTTTACTCTTAGACCTTGAGGGTTATACCTCACTATACCTTGTTTACTCATTCAATATCTCATCTGCTCTCTCGGGTTACTATTCATATAACACCCATTCTCTGGGCTACTCATTTTATACTACCCATTCTCTCGGGTTACTTATACTCATTATCTCACCCACACTCTTGGGTTATTTATACTCAAGCTATTGTAGATTCTCGAGACGCTACAGGTCTCCTACGTCATGCTTGTTACTCTTAATACATTCTCAGGCCAAAACTCATGGCTCTCGAGCATAGTCTTACTTCTCCGGTTTCGACCCTACTCTGGGTCTAGCATGGTGGGAAGGTTCAACTAGCTCACGGAACTCTCTCTTAGTTCCTAACTCTTTTACATAGGTCCGACTACTCTCGGACTACTCTCATTCCTATACACTCCTCTCTCAGAGTTATATAACATTATGTGTTTTAGTCTAGAAGCATCACTCTCAATGTTTCTAATGACTTTTGGAACAATACATAAGTTCGGTTAATCTTAGGTTTTAAGAGTTACCCATACGTTTCACTTACTCATACTTTCGGTTATTTTCTTATATCGGGAAAATCCTCAAATAGGAGGTCGACCATGTCTCAAGGGAGATACTAATCCCTTAGGTCTCTTTTACTTCTTTACTATCTCACATCTTCGAAATATCTTTAATCCTCTTGAAAAAGGTTCACTTATCTTTCCACTCTCATTTGTTTCGTGGATTAAGTCATTATGGTTTACTAAACCGTTATCGGGCAGTTTACTCAACCCGCACCATCTCCTCACATACTAGGGAGGTTCATATGTTGCATTCGTTATACTTTAACGGATAGTTTTTTGTGTGTTTGCACGTTTTCGTTATCATAAGCATCGACCCGATCTATGGGTCTCTAGCCAAACGATACTCACTATGAGTCGGTCTTTACTCTATGTTAGACCACACTGGCATACAAGTATGTTAGCTCATTCAACATACAACAAGGCATACATAATCAAACAATGGATTATTTTCATGCTTTAGTCTTGATTAAGCCGGCACACAAACACACAAATCAACGTAACTCGGTTAGCACGCGGAGTATGAGAAAATCATACCTTTCACCGGAGTTAGCTCTACCGTGTGTTCCCTTGTTCCTTGGTTCACACTTGTTCCACTGATAATGTTTCAAACATTTTTATTAATACTATGTTCATACAGTACATTAGTAATTACTACTCCCGTACTTACCCCGTTATCCCGGTATACTTAATGTTCTCATACTCTCAACTCACTTGATTACTTTTCATACTTGTTTTCCTACTCATATACTTACTTTCCTACCATTGGTGTTACATTAATGATGTATTACCAAAGTCCTTTACATATGTACATATCCATATATATACATACATATGATTACTATGTTACTATTATTTTTTTATATATAAGTTAGGGCCGACCGACCCAAACCTTGGGTCGGTCCATTCCAGTAAGTTTTACGTCCTCTGAAATTTTCCCAACCGACCAAGAACTGTTCCGACCGACCCATACACCTCTGGGTCGGTCCATTACCGAGAGATTCAGTCATGTTGTCTAAGCTCCGACCGACCCACCGACCGACCCAACCTATGGGTCGGTAGAAGTCAGGAACTTCGACAACCGAGAATTCAAGTCCAACCGACCCACGACCGACTCACGGCTCCTGGGTCAGTCCGTTCCAATACTTTTATTTTTCGTTGCTTAAGCCCCGACCGACCCACCGACCGATCCAGCCTCTGGGTCGGTCGGTAGCAGAACATTGCTACAGACCTTGTTTTTCATCTCCTTTCTTACCCATTTCTTCCCCAATCTTCCTACATACATGCCAACATGATTTAGTGCCATTTAGGCTTCCTAAAATACCTCAATTCATCCACCAAATCCATTTATACATTCCTTTCCCATTCTCATATGGATTTACACAATTTCCTCCCTTTCCATTCCTGCACACATAACAGTTTTTGTTCCTCTTATGCTACAGATTTTGAAACTCAATCCTCCCATCCAATACTTCCTCACCCAATGCCATTCCTAGCGTTCTAAATACCTCTCCTTACCATGCCAATTCATTTCCAAGCCTTTACACTACCTACACCCAAGTTCCAACACTCATTTTACAAAATCATGCACACTAATTTCATCCTAGTTCTACAATGCATTTTGATACCTCTCTTGCTACAGATTTTGCATCTTAACTTCACATACTACAACCATCTATCCATGGGTTCTACACAATTTTGCCATAACTTGGCTACTTTCCTAACTTTGCCCAACACTCCTTTCTTCACATAATTCACCCTAAAACTAGCCAAACCCACAAGGGTTCTATCAGCACATAAATAAACCATCAAACTCATCAAACCCTCCAAATGCAACACAATACATAAATCATATAGTGCATAGCTCTTAGGCTCTTAAATCAAGCATTAATTCACAAATGCATTAAGAACTACCACAACTCTTCCTCACCTCAACAAATCACATTCCAATATACATTTGGGTTTTCATTCTTTTATTTCCCCTTCCCAATTCTAGAAACATTAAATTAGGCTCAAGGTAGTTATTTACCTCTTTTTCACAAGCCTCTCTTCTTTTCACTCCACTTCTTCCTCTTCTCTTTTCTCTTGCTTGGAAATCGGCCAACGGCCACGGAATTGCCCATCTCTAAATCAACATTCAAGGCAAGAAATGAGTTCAAGTAGAAACACTTAAGCTAATTAATTAGAAATGCTTAAAGCTCTAAAATGGGTGATTACCTTAAAACCCTAAGATGGGGTTTTGGTCAAGAATCAAAGAGTAACTGTAACACCCCATCTCAATCCAAATGTGGTTTTGCAACTTAATAACATATATATAAATGTTACAGCGGAATTCAATACACTCCAGGACCTTGCCATGGTCTGATTGACAGAATATACCGAACATTAGTACATACCAACCTTAACCAAATACATGTCCTTCTTACAATCCCCTCACATCTTATACATCTTACTAACTCGAATTTCCATACGAGTGTACATGCACAACTCGTAGGCCACACTTAACCCGTAATGCTTGTACCCCATCTTACTCTCACGACGGCCGCCTTCTGACGATCACCTGTGTAGTAAAAACAGCCCCCAAAGGGGGTCAGCACGAATGCTGGTATGATCCTCTCATGGCCCCCAAGCTAACGTGGCTACGACGACTAATTGTCAATAGCATGGGGGTTGATTAGATGCACAACATAATAGAAAGTGCAGTAAACAACAATCCAAATATGAACAATCAAAGTTCAAACATAATGAACGACTTAAATTCGTTCCCTTAATTAGAGAGTTAATTATTTAACTCCTAATCTTAGTCCATCCTTATCTTACCTCAATATTAGTCTTATCTTAGCCTTAGAAACAACCATCCTTTAAAAAGGAATGGATGTAGCTTATCTTAGTCTTAGAAACAACCATCCTTTAAAAAGGAATGGATGTAGCTTATCTTAGTCTTATAATACAAACCATCCTTTAAATAGGAATGGTTGCAACTTATCTCAAACCTTATCTTAATCTTAGAATACAAACCACTCTTTAAAATAGAAATGATTGTATCTTACCTCAATGTTTATTTTTGTCGGGTCAAAAGTAACCCTAGTCAATGAGCTATTGACTCCATTGGTTGAATAAACAACTTATCTTATAATTTAGGATTTAGGTGATCCTACCGCACCATCTTAATGCCTCCTACCTTGGACTGTATTTCCAATGTAGCTGAGCCGGCAACCGTCCCTAGGCAACAAGTCCGAAGACAAGTCCTTAAGCAGAAGTCGGATCTGCTTTTGAAATACCCCGTGATTAAAAATAGTGATTAATTAGGCTAATAATAATTTAGAAGCTTAATTAAGTATAAATAATCATGAGGGAACAAATCCCGAAGAAAACGGATCCTTAAAACGGATTAAAATCACTAACGAACCTTAAAGCGTTTTTGGAGGTAACCGGGAAAACGTGTCTTTAAGCGGGTCAAATAGACTCATAACAATTTTGGTCAACTAAATAATCATTAATAAATATTAGTGAAGCTTTAGAACCAATAAAAATCCAGAAAACGAGAGATTAGTAAAAACTGTCAAAAACGGGAAGTTGTGGGGTAGAAAGAAATATAATAACACAAACTTATGTGTCCAATATTGTAAAAAGAATTTTTAAAACCCATATGGGCTGTGTGTGTGTCCGATCCCACACCCCTCTCTCACACTCTCTTAAATCCCCCTTACTCACAAAACAACAAAATAATAAAGTGACCTCACACACTCACTTTTACCACTCTCTCTCCAATTCCCTCATTCTCCTCACAACACTCACGTACACACCCATCTCCCTCACTCTCTATTTCTCCTTCCTCCATGCGACATCAATGGAGAACATGAAGAACCACTAAAGTCCTCACCTTCTCTCCTCTTGTAAACCCCTCAAATCCCTTCCAAAAATTATAAAAATTACACCATTGTCTTCATCTCCTCAAGAGCAACACTTCCCTCTTTTCAAAATCCGGAAAAGAGCATTTCATTTTCATGGGTATACCCCATTTGGAGCTTCAAGACTACCATTAGAATCACCTCCTTCTCCTTGTCGTTTTGAGGTAAAAATCTTCATGAAACTCCATCTTTTTCTAGCCCCTGTGGGCAAAATGAAATTTAGAAACTAAGCTCTTGTTACTCCTTGTGTTCTAGCCTATTTTGGCCTCATTGGTGGAGTTGGAATCTTGTTCTTGAGCCACTCCAAGCTTTATTTACACCCTTGCAAGGTAATGAGAATTCTAAACCCTAAAACCTACTTAAAGCTTAATAATAGTTAGGGTTAGTTTATAGTGTATTGAAATGTGCATGTATATGGGTTGCAGAGTAGAGAATTGTGATTACAAAACCGGTAGAGAGAGAGAGAGAAGAGAAGAAGAAGAAGAAGAGAAACAAGGTAAATTACATTCTTTTATGTAGCCTTGTATATACATGTATGTAACAGATTTTTAGGAAGCTAAAATGAGTATTGTAATTAGTATTGTAGTAATAGTGTAATGTGTAGGAGAACATAAGTATTTTGAACCTTTAAAAGACATGTAAAAACTATTGAAACCTAAATGGGAATTGTATGTAATGTGCAGGAATTTCTAATGTTGTTAGAGTGATATTTGTGTATGAGAGATTGAGCATATTTGTATTGGCTGTAAACAGGTGGGATAGATCATTTACATAAGTGAAACAATGTGGTGAGAATGTAAGATTTTAGGGGAGGTTATGTCAAAATTTATCTAGAATTAGAACACTTAATGAATTAGAAACTAGGTGACTAATATGTGTGTGTAGCAGATTTTGTTTGAGGAAGATAGAGGGTAGTTGAGAGAGATAGATAATGTATTCTAAATGCATTAGGAGTGTTGGAATTGTCAATAGAAGAGGGAGATGTAGAAGAGGAGTGTAAGTGTTAAAATCTGTAGCATAATGCAACTAGAGAAGAAGCTAGGTGAGTGTTGAAAAGAAACTTGGAAAATTATGTGAGTGAATTAATATAGAATTGTATAAGGAGTTAAGGAGTGAACTAGGGTGTGTTGTAATTAAGGTTTAATTAGTGTTATAACATGTGGGAATAAGTGTAGGAACAATGGGGAAGTAATGGGTAAAAGAGAGGACTGAAAACAGAAATAAAAATGCAAATACTGGGTCGGACCGAACTTGCGACCGGACTTGCAAGTTCGGTCGAGCCCAGACTTACAAAGACGGGAAAGCTTCTGGAATCGACCGGACTTGCGACCGGACTTGCAAGTTCGGTCGGACTAGAAAATTCTCCCGTCTGTAACCTACTGGAATGGACCGACCTTGCGACCGGACTTGCAAGGTCGGTCGACTCAAAAATTTTCCGTCGAGTAAGCTACTGGAATGGACCGACCATGCGACCGGACTTGCAAGGTCGGTCGGGCTAAAATTCGCCTGTAACGAAACTTACTGGAATGGACCGACCTTGGGACCAGACATGCAAGGTCGGTCGACTCCAGAATTTCGAAACAAAACTTACTGGAATGGACCGACCTGGGACCGGACTTGCAAGGTCGGTCGGCCAGAAGAATATTCCGTAATCTGAGCTACTGGAATGGACCGGACTTGCAAGGTCGGTCGCAAGTCCGGTCCGGTCAAAAAAAAAGAAAAAAAATTATTATTTAAAATTAAATAACATATATATATATATAATATATATATATATATATATATACGCATATATATAGGTACATGTATGTAAGCATGCCATGTTAAGTAGGGAAGTAAAACTTAAGGTAATGGAAAACAAGTAAGTAATATGTAAGTGTAAGAAGTATAAGGAAATAGTAAGTAAGAGTTAAATTAATGATAGTTATATTAATCACTCAATTGTATATATCATAGGATTTGATTTGTGACACCGAAGGACGTTGGAATCACGTACAACGGTGAACGGTATAGATTCCTCATGCCCCGTATGCTATCTTGGTTACTCTGATTTGTGTGTTGTGTGCTAATTGATCACCAAATAAGATAAATGCACGAATCGAAGTTAATATGCATACTTGTGAATATGTAGTGTTGTATGTTGTGAATATTTTCTTAAATCTTAGTTTGTATAATTCATGAAATGTATGGATGATAATGAATGTGTGTATGTATGATGTACTGTACCGTGACCGTTTATTATTGTGTTGGACTTCTAACTTATTCCTAACAAGCTAACCAATCTAACTTAAATTGGTAATTAAATTGGAATGAGTAGAAGTCCGATATAGTTTCGGCCACGCGGAGGATGCAGTCACGAGAGGTTGGCTCCAATTCCTGACTCTTAAAATGGTCCGCGGCCCAAATCCCTTAAGTGGGTAGCATCCCGGATTGGTGAGTCAAGTAAATCCCGGAGGTGGGACGGCGTAGTCCCCAGGGCGGAGGTCCCGACGACTTAACTTGAGTATAAGTAAGTAAGTAAGAACGAGTAAGTAAAGTAAATGAAAGTAAGTAAATGTAAGTAAGAAAAAGTAAGTAATGAGTAAAAGAGTAAAAGCATTCCGATTAACCCGGATGCATAATTTGGCTAACCTTGTGAAGGTAAGTATTGTGAGCATTATTGTATTGTTGCCTTGGAATGAATAATGTATTGTAAATGAATGTATGTTGTATGCATGCATGTATGTATGAAATTAATGAATCGCATGTTTAGTGGACGTCAAATAGTCGGCGTGCCCTAGCTAGCACGCGGTATATGCGGAGTTTATACGCAGCGTTTGCTGAGCCCCTTGGGGCACCTTTTTTACTACACGCAGGTACTCGTGAAGGATGAAGACTAGGAGAGTTGAAGTTTAATTTCCTTGTCTTTCTTTTTGTCTGTAAACAATGAATGATGATTGGTGTACTGAGTAGTACATGGCTGTAGTTTCTGATTAGCCGGTGTACCATGGGGTACACCTTTTTGGATTTTGATAGAATGGGAATGGTATAGATGAGTAGCGGTAGAAACTCATTCTTTTGGAACTTAGAAATGATGTAATCGAATATACTTAAATACTCGGTGATCCAGGATGTAAGTATTTGGCATATGATATTTTGGTAAGTAATTAGTAGCTCGGTATACTATGTTCATTAGACCGTGACTGTAAGTATAAGGTAAGCCTAGCTAGCCGTATGGGCGGTTAGCGGCGTTGTACCACCCGCCGTAGTAAGTAGTAATATTTCCGCTGCGAACTCGTAGGATTAACAGGACGATTAGACGGTAAGCATGGGATTAATGGTTGGGGTGTTACAAAAAGTGGTATCAGAGCGTAGTTACACTCTGATGTCCTTAGTACCGAGCATAGGGGATTACTGGGTTAGGATTTCAACCGTCTTAAGACGGATACTTAGAAACCTAACTAGGAACTACCGTTGTTAACAACGGATACCCTTGACGTTCTTAGGAACGATCTTGCTTAAATTCCAAGACCTTTGAGTCATATCTTGCAAGCCTAATGTAACTGTTAAATATTCAGATGTCAGGAAGAGGTCCAGGTCGCCCTAGAGGAGGGGGCAAATGACGGACCGGCGCGCAGACGATAGCTGAGATCGTCGCCGCCACGGTAGCGCAGATGCTACCACAAGTAATCCAAGCTGTGCAACAAACTCAGCAAAACCAACAAACTCAAGGGGCCAATCCCTCCCCCGCCACCCAGAGAAGCGAACTGGGTAAAAGCTGTAGCGGAACTCCGCCCTCCCTGCTTTAGGGGCGAGAGTGATCCGGCTAAGCTCGAAGCCTATATCTCCGAGATGGAGACGGCGTTCGAAACCCTCGAAGCTCCTGCTGGAGTTCGAGTCAGAGTTGCTGCTTATTATCTGAAGGATGCGATGGATGGTGGAGTGGAAGCTAATCAAGCATGAGCACGTCAAGACCCCATATTCGATTGGGAGTCCTTTGCATCACTCCTCCGATCCAAGTACTACCCGAGCACGTGAAAACAAAGAAAAGGTTAGAATTAGATGCCTTGAAAATGACAGAGAAGATGACTGTCGACGAGTACTACCGCACCTTTACTCCATCCTCCGTCTCTCCCTGATCTAGGATACACCGGCCAGGTGTTGGTCGATCGCTTCTATGGCGGTCTGAGCCATCGCCTTCGGTACGGTATGGGCTACACTAGATTTACCTCCCTTAAGGTAAATATCGGTTAACCGTTAGTATCATTTCAATTCCTTAAATTCCTTGAATTCTTTGAATCTTTCCTTATCCTGTCTTAAATGAGAATCCCGGCTAATACCTGAGATTTCAGGAGTTTTATCACGCGGCTTCTCGCGTTGAAATCACTTGCCAATTAAGGGATGAAGAGACCGCGCTGAAGCGCAAAGCCAACAACAAAAACACCAGTACTGAGAGGAGCATAACCAGGGGAAGAGTGGAAGAAGAAGAAGAAGGGGGGAATTTCTTTCAGCAATCCCAAAAGAAATCCCCAGGTGAGAGCAGTGCCCATGCTGAGCAGGGCAAACCAGTTGAGCTTCTTCAGCTTGGTTATTCTGCACCGGTGGCAGAAAAGCCACTGAGATCACACCCACCAAAGGGTAAACTTCTATTCCTAAATCGTAATCGTACAAGTAATGTATCTAGTATATCCACGCACACATGTGCTAACCCTCTAACCACAGGTTCTAGCTCCGGTGTTGCCAAAACCATCTCCGATGGCCGCACCTATGTGTGCAGAAAGTGCAACCTAGACCATCCCGCAAGGACTGCTATGGGAGAGATATCAAGTGCTACAATTGCCAGAAGCTAGGACACACGGCCAACAGATGCCCAGAGAGCACCAAGCCAAAGGGGAACTTCCAAAACTACAACAGAGGGAAGGCAAGGAGGTTGCATCTGGTGATGCACCAGCCCAGAAGGCACCACAGGGACAGGGATCCCGGGACCTCCGAGGGGTGCACCTCAGAGGCAGCCTGTCCTTCACGTGATAGACCGTGATGGGTCCGGTTCTAAGTCCGGCCCAGGTAATAATCTAAACCTTTAATCCTTGCAGTAGCATGTCTAAGTTGTAGGGTAACTGTATGAGTGAATGCATGAGTAAAAAAATGAAGTGTGTATCAGCATGAAATGAAGTAGTTGAAACTAGTACTCACCGTAGATGAAATTTGTAACCATAGGAAGTTAGTAGTATGTTACCGATACTGGTAAACTTGAATCAAGAAGAGGTCGACATCACCAACCACGACTACACCAACGAACAGTGTCAGGTCATCCGACCAGGTATGATCTTATTAAGGGGATACCTGACACCCGAAGCACAAATTTCAATTTTCCGACGATGCAACGAGCTAGGAACGGGTCAAGGTGGATTTTACACACCCGAATCCCCGGTGGAGCGAAGATGAAGCTGAAGATGATGTGCTTGGGAAAGGACTGGAATCCTTATACCAAGACATACAGGAGACACGAACACAAGATGGAGCGACGCCACCGACAATACCACCAGAGTTTCAGACACTCGTCACACATGCAGTAGAACTTGCACAACAATGCGAACATGAACCGATCCCCGCACTTGAAGCGGACCTCTGTATCGTCAACTTCTATGAGAAAGAAGGACGACTTGGGTTACACCAAGACAAGGACGAGACAGCGGAATCTATTGAACAGGAGGAGTGCCCGTAGTGTCTTGGTCCATTGGTGATGTCACCGTATTCCTGTATAGCGAGCGAGCAGAAGCGTGTGGACCTCGCAGCGAAATTGGTATTGAGATCAGGAGATGTCCTAATCATGGGTGGAAACTCTAGGATGCTGTATCACGGGATCAACAAGATCAAGTTGAATACGGCACCGCCGACAATAATCAATGCCACACACATGAAACCAGGACGCCTGAACCTTACCTTAGGAAGTATTAAATTCATAGTATCATGTAATCTATTAGTAACGTGTATTAGAGACACGACATGTATGATGGTTGGTTTATCAATAAAGAGTAGTTGATTTAAATTCCACTTGTGTCCACCATCAATACTTATCCAATTGTGAATCCAATAGGTTGTGGGTCGGTACCGAAGGTAACCTGAGCATCCCACACCAAAGCACAAGCCGGCAGAAGCGGCACCATCTTAACGGGAACATTCCCAGTAAATGGCATTGATGCCAATGTGTTATTCGACTCTGGCGCCTCTCACCTTCGTATCACCATCTTTCGTGAAGAGGTGAAGCTAGATGCGGTGAGCTACCGAACTTCATGGTTACTCTCCCATCGAAGGAGCGAGTAAAGTGCACCAAGTATTATCAATCAGCCACAATCCAAATCAAAAGCGAATCGTTCCCATTTCCTTCATCGAATTCAATGGATTGGGATTCGACTTAATCATTGGAATGAATTGGTTGGAGCGGCACAAGGGTAGAATCTTCTGCGCCGAGCATCGTTTGCTGCTCAAGAGTCCTTCTAGGGTTACCGTATCTTACCGCCAGAGATCGAGAGAGCCTTCGACCACACTTATATCTGCCATGGCTATGTACCGGGAGCTCAGAAAGGGCCAGGAGGTGTATCTATGTTATGTACAAGACCTGGAGCGAGATCCAGAGTTCAGTGATGATGTACCCATTGTATCTGAATTTCCCGATGTATTCCCTAAGGAGCTACCCGGCATGCCACCTCCGAGAGCAGTGGAATTCGAAATTGATCTATTGCCAGGTACCGGTCCCATTGCTAGGGCACCGTACCGCATGGCACTGCTGAAATGACTGAACTGAAAGAGCAAACTACGAGACCTTTTAGACAAAGGGTTTATACGCCCGAGCGTATCACCCTGGGGAGCACGGTTCTCTTCGTGAAGAAGAAGGACGGTAGCCTCCGACTTTGTATTGACTACCGCGAAGCTGAATGCGGTCACAGTCAAGAATAAATACCACTACCACGTATCGACGGACCTATTCGACCAGTTGAAAGGAGCCTCAGTCTTCTCCAAGATCGACCTCCGTTCAGGGTACCATCAGATTGCAATCAAAGAACAAGACATGAGAAAACGGCATTCCGTACCAGATATGGCCACTACGAATTCACAGTGATGCATTCGGTTTGTCAAATGCACCAGCTAAATTCATGGACCTCATGAATCGATTATTCAGTGAGCAGTTGGACACTTCAGTGGTTGTCTTCATCGACGACATACTTGTATACTCAAAATCAGCAAGAGGAACATGAAACCCATTTGAGGAAAGTATAGAGACACTGCGCGAGAACCAGCTGTATGCGAAGTTCTCTAAATGCGAGTTCTGGCTTGATCAGGTATCATTCCTTGGACATGTCATCTCGAGCGCAGGTATCTCAGTTGACCCTTCTAAGATAGAAGCTGTACGATCATGGCCTAGACCCAAGACTGTTACCGACATTAGGAGCTTTCTTGGTCTAGCCGGTTACTACCGAAGATTTGTAAGGGACTCTCGAAAGTCGCTAAGCCCATGACTACATTGATGAAGAAAGATGCACCGTTTGTATGGGACACGACGAGTGCGAGTTATCATTTCAGAAACTAAAAGATCATTGACCTCAGCGCCCGTCCTTACTCTTCCAGAAGGCACAGAGGGATTTGAGGGGTACTGTGATGCATCAGGTAAGGAATGGGATGCGTACTCATACAGCATGGCAAGTTGTCGCTTATGCCTCCCGCCAGCTGAAAAAGCATGAGGAGAATTACCCGACACGACGATTTAGAGTTAGGAGCCATTGTCTTGCCTTGAAGATATGGCGAAACTATCTCTATGGGGTAAGCATCACCATCTACTCCGACCACAAGAGCTTACAGTATGTATTCACTCAGAAAGAATTGAATTGAGACAGAGAAGATGGATGGAATTTCTTTCAGATTATGACATCAACTTTGCAATAAGGAAGGGAAGGCAAACATTGTAGCCGACGCCTGGAGCCGTCGAGCACACTCGCTCCATTCGCTACTCGCTTCTTCTATCTTGGTTGACGAGGTGCGAGACGCTCAGTTGAGCGACCCTTACCTAACCGAAATCAGACACAAGATCGAGAATGGTACATTTGAGAAGAAGAAGTATGACTTCAAGCTACATGAAGATGGTTTGATTCGGTTGAATGGCAGGCTATGCGTCCCCCCGAAGCAATGCTGAGCTAAGGGATCGCATCCTGCGAGAGTCACACTGTTCCACATTGTGTCCATCCGGGAGCCTCCAAGATGTACAAAGACATGAAGAGGTACTTCTGGTGGTCTGGAATGAAATCAGATGTGACACAGAATTTGTATTGAGATGCTTAACATGCCCAAAAGGTGAAATTTGAACATCGTAGACCGGGCGGAATGGTACAATCTATGCAGTTCGGAGTGAAATTTCATGATATCTCCATGGATTTGTTGTAGGACTCCCACCTGCCAGGGGAGGACTCAACATGATCTGGGTTGTAGTCGATCGCCTTACCAAGGTTGTCAGATTCATACCGATGAAGGACACCTGGAAGGTAGTAAAGCTAGCTGAGCTTTTCGATAAGGAGATTATCAGACACCACGGAGTCCCTAAGACTAAGTATCTGACCCGACACCAGATTTCTCTCGAGATACTGGAGAGCTACACGGGAAGCGTTGGGTACAGAATTGAAGTTGAGTACCGCCTTCATCCTCAGACCGACGGTCAGACAGAGAAAGGACCATTAGACACTGGAGGACATGCTTCGGGCATGTGCCTTGACTTTCAGGGGAGTTGGTTAGATAAGCTTCATCTTATCGAGGTCTCCGTATAATAATACTTATCATGCCTCGATTAGAGTCGCCTTTCCAAGTCTATACGGTAGACATTGTTGCCGTACACCCTTGTGTTGGGATGAGTCAAGTGAAGCGGTCATAATAGGACCGGAGTATCTGAGCAAGTACAAGCTGAAGTTCAGCAGATTAGAGCTAACATGAAGGCAGCCCAAGATAGACAGAAATCCTATGCGGATGTGAGACGACGCGACCTTGAGTTCGCTGTGGGCGACCAAGTGTTCTTGCGAGTTTCACCTATGAAGGGTGTCTTCCGATTTGGCCAGAAGGGCAAGCTAAGCCCAAAATTTGTAGGGCCGTACACTATCACCGAAAGAGTTGGATCCGTAGCCTACAGGTTAGCACTACCTGAGGACTTGGGGCGTGTCCATGATGTATTTCATGTGTCACAACTCAAGAAGTATATTGCTGATCCTTCTCATGTGTTAGAGCCCGAGCACTTATCCATTGAGCCAAACATGAGATATGTTGAAACCCCAGTGAGAATCCTCGATAGGAAGACCAGAGACACTCGCCATAAGTCTATACGAATGGTGAAGGTCCTATGGTCAAACCATGATGTCGAAGAAGCGACATGGGAGTTGGAAGATGCCATGAAGGCTAAGTACCCACAGCTGTTCATAGACTAGAGAGTCTAGCATTTAGCAATACGGGTACGGGTCGTACCCCTTTTAGGGGGGTAGAGCCCTTTTGCTTTTGCATTGCTTCGGGGTAAGCATTGCATAGTGTGTAGGTATTGTAATAAATGTTTGTATGGCACATGTAGTGTAAGTGAATTGGTATGTGTATGTATGTGTAATGTGTAGTGTATGATAATGTACTTGTACGATGTGTGATGGATACGTAATGTGTATTGTGAATGGTAATGATGTACTGCGTATTGTGGAATGGTATGTATGGAAAATGGAATTGTGTATGATGCTTGAAGTGTGTATGTTTGCAATGTGGAATGGAGTAAACACCTCATAGGTGGTAGTAAGACACATTAGTGCAATGGGTTTGCCTAATGAGTAGAATTACTAAACTATTAACCCTGAGCAACTTTGAGGGCAAAGTTTCTTAAGGGGGGTAGATTGAAATACCCGTAATTAAAAATAGTGATTAATTAGGATAATAAATAATTAGAGCTTAATTAAGTATAAATAATCATGAGGGAACAAATCCCAAAGAAAACGGATCCTTAAAACGGATTAAAATCACTAACGAACCTTAAAGCGTGTTTTTCGAGGTAACCGGGAAAACGTGTCTTTAAGCGGGTCAAATAGACTCGTAACAATTTTGGTCAACTAAATAATCATTAATAAATATTAGTGAAGCTTTAGAACCAATAAAAATCAAGAAAACGAGAGATTAGTAAAAACTGTCAAAAACGGGAAGTGTGGGGTAGAATATAAATAACACAAACTTATGTGTCCAATATTGTAAAAAGAATTTTAAAACCCATATGGGCTGTGGTGTGTCCGATCCCACACCCCTCTCTCACACACTCTTAATCCGCTTACTCACAAAAACAACAAAATAATAAAGTGACCTCACACACTCACTTTTACCACTCTCTCTCCAATTCCCTCATTCTCCTCACAACACTCACGTACACACCCATCTCCCTCACTCTCTATTTCTCCTTCCTCCATGCGACATCAATGGAGAAACATGAAGAACCACTAAAGTTCCACCTTCTCTCCTCTTGTAACCCCTCAAATCCCTTCCAAAAATTATAAAAATACACCATTGTCTTCCTCTCCTCAAGAGCAACACTTCCCTCTTTCAAAATCCGGAAAAGAGCATTTTCATTTTCATGGGTATACCCCATTTGGAGCTTCAAGACTACCATTAGAATCACCTCCTTCTCCTTGACATTTTGAGGTAAAAATCTTCATGAAACTCCATCTTTTTCTAGCCCTTATGGGCAAAACGAAATTTAGAAACTAAGCTCTTGTTACTCCTTGTGTTCTAGCCGATTTTGGCCTCATTGGTGGAGTTGGAATCTTGTTCTTGAGCCACTCCAAGCTTATTTACACCCTTGCAAGGTAATGAGAATAAACCCTAAAACCTACTTAAAGCTTAATAATAGTTAGGTTAGTTTATAGTGTATTGAAATGTGTATGTATATGGGTTGTAGAGTAGAGAATTTGTGATTACAAAACCGGTAGAAGAGAGAAGAAGGAAGAAGAAGCAAGAAGAAGCAAAAAGAAGAAGAGAAACAAGGTAATTACATTCTTTTATGTAGCTTGTATATACATGTATGTAACAGATTTTTAGGAAGCTAAATGAGTATTGTAATTAGTAGTGTAGTAATAGTGTAATGTGTAGAAGAACATAAGTATTTTGAACCTTTAAAAGACATGTAAAAACTATTGAAACCTAAATGGGAATTGTATGTAATGTGCAGGAATTTCTAATGTTGTTAGAGTGGTATTTGTGTATGAGAGATTGAGTATATTTGTATGGCTGTAAACAGGTGGGATAGATCATTTACATGAGTGAAACAATGTGGTGAGAATGTAAGATTTTAGGGGAGGTTATGTCAAAATTTTCTAGAATTAGAACACTTAATGAATTAGAAACTAGGTGACTGATATGTGTGTGTAGCAGATTTTGTTGAGGAAGATAGAGGGTAGTCGAGAGAGATAGATAATGTATTCTAAATGCATTAGAGTGTTGGAATTGTCAATAGAAGAGGGAGATGTAGAAGAGGAGTGTAAGTGTTAAAATCTGTAGCATAATGCAACTAGAGAAGAAGCTAGGTGAGTGTTGAAAAGAAACTTGGAAAATTATGTGAGTGAATTAGTATAGAATTGTGTAAGGAGTTAAGGAGTGAACTAGGGTGTATTAAGAGGTTTAATTAGTGTTATAACATGTGGGAATAAGTGTAGGAACAATGGGGAAGTAATGGGTAAAAGAGAGGACTGAAAACAGAAATAAAAATGCAAATACTGGGTCGGACCGAACTTGCGACCGGACTTGCAAGTTCGGTCGAGCCCAGACTTACAAAGACGGGAAAGCTTCTGGAATCGACCGGACTTGCGACCGGACTTGCAAGTTCGGTCGGACTAGAAAATTCTCCCGTCTGTAACCTACTGGAATGGACCGACCTTGCGACCGGACTTGCAAGGTCGGTCGACTCAAAAATTTTCCGTCGAGTAAGCTACTGGAATGGACCGACCTTGCGACCGGACTTGCAAGGTCGGTCGGGCTAAATTCGCCTGTAACGAAACTTACTGGAATGGACCGACCTTAGGACCGGACATGCAAGGTCGGTCGACTCCAGAATTTCGAAACCAAAACTTACTGGAATGGACCGACCTTGGGACCGGACTTGCAAGGTCGGTCGGCCAGAAGAATTCCATAATCTGAGCTACTGGAATGGACCGGACTTGCAAGGTCGGTCGCAAGTCCGGTCCGGTCAAAAAAAAAAAAAAAATTATTACTTAAATTAAATAACACAATATATATATATATATATATATATATATATATATATATATATATATATATATATATATATATACACATATATATATATACATATATATATGTAATGTATAAGCATGCCAATGTTAAGTAGGGAAGTAAAACTTAGGTAATGGAAAAACAGTAAGTAATATGTAAGTGTAAGAAGTATAAGGACATAGTAAGTAAGTTAAATTAATGATAGTTATATTAATCACTCAATTGTATATATCATAGGATTTGATTTGTGACACCGAAGGACGTTTGGAATCACGTACAACGGTGAACGGTATGGATTCCTCATGCCCCGTATGCTATCTTGGTTACTCTGATTTGTGTGGTGTGTGCTAATTGATCACCAAATAAGATAAATGCACGAATCGGAGTTAATATGCATACTTGTGAATATGTAGTGTTGTATGTTGTGAATATTTCTTAAATCTTAGTTTGTATAATTCATGAAATGTATGGATGATAATGAATGTGTGTATGTATGATGTACTGTACCGTGACCGTTATTATTGTGTTGGACTTCTAACTTATTCCTAACAAGCTAACCAATCTAACTTAAATTGGTAATTAAATTGGAATGAGTAGAAGTCCGATATAGTTTCGGCCACGCGTGAGGATGCGGAGTCACGAGAGGTTGGCTCCAATTCCTGACTCTAAACTGGTCCGCGGCCCAAATCCCTTAAGGGTAGCATCCCGGATTGGTGAGTCAAGTAAATCCCGGAGGTGGGACGGCGTAGTCCCCAAGGCCGGAGGTCCCGACGACTTAACTTGAGTATAAGTAAGTAAGTAAGAACGAGTAAGTAACGTAAATGAAAGTAAGTAAATGTAAGTAAGAAAAAGTAAGTAATGAGTAAAAGAGTAAAAGCATTCCGATTAACCCGGATGCATAATTTGGCTAACCTTGTGAAGGTAAGTATTGTGAGCATTATTGTATTGTTGCCTTGGAATGAATAATGTATTGTGAATGAATGTATGTTGTATGCAAGCATGTATGTATGAAATTAATGATCGCATGTTTAGTGGACGTCAAATAGTCGGCGTGCCCTAGCTAGCACGCGGTATATGCGGAGTTTATACGCAGCGTTTGCTGAGCCCCTTGGGGCACCATTTTTACTACACGCAGGTACTCGTGAAGGATGAAGACTAGGAGAGTTGAAGTTTAATTTCCTTGTCTTTCTTTTGTCTGTAAACAATGAATGATGATTGGTGTACTGAGTAGTACATGGCTGTAGTTTCTGATTAGCCGGTGTACCATGGGGTACACCTTTTTGATTTTGATAGAATAGGAATTGGTATAGATGAGTAGCCGGTAGAAACTCATTCTTTTGGAACTTAGAAATGATGTAATCGAATATACTTAAATACTCGGTGATCCAGGATGTAAGTATTTGGCATATGATATTTTGGTAAGTAATTTAGTAGCTCGGTATACTATGTTCATCAGACCGTGACTGTAAGTATAAGGTAAGCCTAGCTAGCCGTATGGGCGGTTAGCGGCGTTGTACCACCCGCCGTAGTAAGTAGTAATATTTCCGCTGCGAACTCGTAGGATTAACAGGACGATTAGACGGTAAGCATGGGATTAACGGTTGGGGTGTTACAGCTTTAGATACCGACCCCCTTATTCCTTAGCATGCATGACCGGAGTCAGTCTCGGGTTCCTCACTCCCCCCCTTAAGTTCCAGTTAGTAGAGTCTCAAGACAATGTTTGTTGTTAACCTCTTTTGGTTTATAACAAACTAATATTAGGAGCTTTCTTAGTCTCACTCAATTCCTTACTAAACGTTGGTTATAAAGTTCTCACAGTAAGTTGTGTTAGTTTTCAAACATCAACAACAATACAATAAACATAATGTTCGGTTGCATGCTTTATCTTGTTTAGTGAGCACACAAAACAAATATACACACAAGCCGAGGGACACCTCGTTAGCAAGCAGGTCACAAGAAGAACTGTACCGTTCACCGTTGGTCGCTCGGTTGCTTACTCTCTTCCGGAGTCCAAGTACTCAAGCCCTAAAACATTCATTCAGTTTTAGGTTGTTAATCACTTAACTTACTTCAACTTATTTAACTTACTTAACCCTTAATGACTCCCCACCTAACACCTCTTAAGTTTTACAACTTATTCTTACAACCTAAACTTAAACTTTTAAGTTTATACTTATCTTAATCCCTTAGGTCTTTATACCTCTAATCATCAATGCCCTCTTAATGGGGTACCATTATACCTCTAAACTTTCTTAGGGTTTCTTTATTTTTTTTTTACAACTTAAGGGTCGACCGACCCTACCGACCGACCTTACCCAAGGTCGGTCCATTCCAGAACTTATCACCGTTTGAAAATTTTACCCCGACCGACCTTGCAAGTCTGGTCCCTAAGGTCGGTCCATTCCCGAGAGTTTTCCCGTTGAAAATTTAAGCCCGACCGACCTTGCCAAGGTCGGTCCCAAGTTCGGTCGATTCCAGAGACTCAATTCGTACACAAAATACAAGCCCGACCGAACTTGTAAGTCCGGTCCCCAAGTTCGGTCGATTCCAGAAACTCTTTCCGTAGTGTAAACCAAGCTCAACCGACCTTGCATGTCCGGTCCCTAAGGTCGGTCGGCTCCAGAACCTTGTTTCTAAATTCCCATTTGACTCCAACTTCTCCACAAGTCCCCCATGTGTCCTAATACCACTTAGCCACTTAACTCACCTTAGAACTGAAATACCCCAAACCTTAATATATGTATAAACACTTAAATATGGTGTATTAAGACTAAAAAGAGTCTTAGAAACATTAATAAACAAATTTAAACAAAAGGAAACACAAAATGTGCTTTAAAGTCAATAAGAGCCAAAATGTGCTCTAAGCTTGGGATAAACTTGGTTAAGACCTAGTGAACTTATCAAGACCTCATTTATACACTAATGAACATATTAAATCAATTACCAAAGAAAACCAAGCTTGAAAACAAGTTTAAACACAAAATGTGCTTTAAGGAGTTAAAGCACATTTTTGAAAAATGTCTTGTAAATGAGTTTTGAGTGGCTAGATGTCCATCATTACTCTTAAATACATATGTGTACTATATATATCACATTTGGGTGTCTATATAGTGGGAAATCAAAAATTTACTTCTATGTGCCTTGTTTTATGAATAGTAACTTTTATAAGCTATTTTGTAACATATGTTTGTATAAGTAATTAAATTGACAAACAAAGACTATATTACCCTCCTACTACTATTTGGGGCGGTTTTTAAGGTTGGTGACACACCACCTTGTTAGCTTGTTAAGAAAATAAGTAAACTACTTAAGTACCTTTTTACTTTATAAGTATAAATATCTTCATAAAGCAAGTTCTATCTTATTCTCTCATTTCTTTCCTTGCTCACACGGTTTCCAACCTCTTCTTCCTCTTTCCTTCTTCTTGCTGCTCTCTCACAGTAATACTACTACCTCCATTAGAACTCCCACTTTGATCTCTTGTAAAACCTTGCTCACTTGTCCAAATCAAAAACAAACACCACCAATCTCTTCCTCTCATCAAGCTCTTCATTCCTATCTTCTCAAAAGTCCAAGACAACCATTTCGGTGCCATGGAGTTTCTCCATTGAAGGAGCTTGAGCTTGTCTTTTTACATATTGTTACTCTCCTTTGCTTCTAGGTAAGGAATCTCAAACAAAAATCAAGTTTCCTCCTTGTTTTTGTCATGTCCGAAAATATATATTGAAGGAGCTTTTTATGTGACCTTGTTCTAGCTTCATTCCAACTCTTCATGGACTAGGTGGAGTCCTCTCTTGCTAGATATCCAAACTCTCTTCAAAGAGCAAGGTAAAACAACTACATTAATGTTTTGAAACAATGTAAAACTAGGGTTTACAATGAGATGGAGCTTATAGCTTGAATACTCATTATAATGTGTGTATGTTGTTTAGAACTTGTCAAAGAATCAAGTACTCTATCGGTTTTCTAAAGGAAACAGGAAGAAGTTATTTTGCAAAAGAGGTAAATCTACTAACCTAATGTTGTTAATGCCTTAGGAGAAGTGAGCTTATAAATGCTTATTAAAACTACCTAAAGAGCCAATGGTGAATGACTTAGTAAAGTGTTCTCAAGAGCTTAGTAAAAGGCATATGTGTGTTGAGTGTATTTGCAGGTTAAAGGCAAATATATTGTGGAAATTCAGTGTTATGATTTATGCACCTTAAGGGCCTAGAGCCATGTCATTTAAGGGCCTAAGTGCCATGCAATTTAAAATGCACTATATTGTGATGTAGTGCTTTGTGAGTGAAGTTTGTGTATAATAAGTACTTGATGGATTTTTAAGTGTTCTTGGTTGTTTGTTGGTAAAACAAGGTGTTTTGGTTTAGTAATGTTCTAGGAGAACCTATGTCAAAATTTAGGTAACAAATGTGAAGTTCTAAGTGTTAAAATGAGTTTGATAAGTTAAGGAGTATTTAAAATGGTTAAGTGTTATTCTTGTGTAGGAAACATGCATTAGGTGGTTTAGGATGTAACAAGGACTTAGGCATGAGCTTGAGATTTTAGTATGTACCAAAGTCACTTTGGGACTTAGGTAAAGACTTAGGCAAACTTTGGTAAATAAGGAGAAAGTGTAAACTTGGAAAGGAACTTCAAGAAGGATATAAGAATTAGTGTGAGAGATGATGCTTGGGAGATGATGTTAAGATAAGGAGAAAACATTTGGGATAGTAGTTATCATGGGTGAGAAACACCATTTAGAAACCTAGTGTAAAATGTTGTAAGTGTTAGGAATTTTGTGAAGAAATAAGTAAAGGTTTAAGGAATTAGAAAATGAGTTTCATGAATGTTGTATGTGGATATAAGGGTACCAAAGGTTGTTAGGAAGCATTAGGAGGCTTTGGAGGAATTTGGTTAAGTGTTTAAGGCTTAGAAATTGAGTATAATGGCACGTCCGAACTTCCGTCCGAACTTGGAAGCTCGGACATGCCCTGTTACGCTTACAGTTTTCTGGATTTAGGTAGTGTCCGAACTACCGTCCGAATTTGGAGTTCGGACGCACCTGTTGTTTCTTAGGGATTATCCTCGAACTGTGTCCGAACTTTGGAAGTCCGGACACATGTTCGGACGTATGGATTTCTGGTTAGGATTTTCCTCGACTCATGTCCGAACTTCCGAAGTCCGGACACAAGTTCGGACATGTGTCTGTTTTCTGTCTAAAATCACGGCTTGTGTCCGAACTTGGAAGCTCGGACACAAGTTCGGACAGGCCACTGTATGGACCAAAAATTATTGTTTTAAGATAGGAATTGTTATCTAAAAATGGTAGTTGGTTAGTAATGATATTATAAGGTTATGTGAGACATGTTAGGTGGGTTTAAAGGCAATAAAAAGGATGAAAAGTTGTAACAAGTGTAAAATAAAAATAAACTAGTAATGTTGAGTAGATAATGTTAATAATGGACTAGTGCGTTAATTAACCGACGTTACTAATGTGTTTAGGATTCTCTCAAGGTGGAAACCAGTCGAGGCAAGGACCGAGGTATGGTTTTCTTGCAGTCTGTTGTCTAGCGGTTTACACCGGTTTTGTGTGTTGTATGTTTTTCTGTGTGTTTACAACGTTATAAGATTTAAACATGTAATGAGTTTACAGTTGTTCATAATATTGTGATGTGGTGTTGTGACTCATTTCCTTGTGTGTGTCTAACATGACTTACCACCTATTGTGTGTTGGTTGTTAAGTTCCACTATGAACTTCTAACAAGTGTTAACTGGGAAGTGAGGAATCCGGTTGTCCGGTCATGCATGTAAGTTAAGAGTAGATATCTGAATCAGATTCGACTCTTATGTTGTTAAGATTGTTCTCCTTAAATTGGCGTTCGATCTCCCGCTAGCTTCTTCCAAAGCTTACCTATTCTGACTTATGATCGGTTTAGTGGGAACCTGTGTTTGTGTGGTGTGTTCGGGTCACTAAATCCGAACCATCTGTGACTTAAGTTACTCGTTCGCCTAACAGAACGGTAATGAGTGTGTTTAACGAGCTTAACATGAGGGTGAATCACTCTCTAGGCTCTTATGTTATTTGACCCTTGTGGTTTGTTATTGTGGAACTAAGATCCACCGTGTATGTGATAATGAGCTGTGCACTACTGATGCCGTGCTCCATGTTATGTTATGTATGTAAATAAATGCCATGTTATCATGACAATTAGCTGCGCGTATCCCGGTAGCCGATGGGCTGCGCGTTAGCCATACCAGCCAAGGGTTGCTGACCCCCTCGGGGATCCATATTTCTTATACTGCAGGATGAGGATCGAAGAAGCGGAGTGGCTTTAGATCCTAGGATGCAATTACTTTTGTATACTTTGGATGTTGGCCCGGGATGCGCCTGTGCTCCTGTGGCGTTATATACTTTTGGTTGTTACGTATACAGTGATATTATACAGTGAAGGGATGTATGTAACACTCGGTATTGTACATGATGTAATTATGGTTAGTTTTATGCTCGGAGTCTGATCATCAGACCGGTACAATTGTATTTATTCTGCCTTGTCAATCACGTGGGTGGTTGACGGCGTTGTAGCACCAAAGCGTTAGTTACTGTTTAGTTATTTATTTCCGCTGCGATTTCATTTAGTATCATGTGCGTATTAGGGGTGTTACAAGAACTCCACCAAACTCTCCAAAACAATTTCCAAAGATCTTCTTAAACATTCACTCAATTCTTTTAAAACTCCTAACACTTAGGACTTATTTCCTTACATTTCCACTTGTAACCTTACCAAAACTTCAACTAACCCAAGTGTTCCCTCCTTAACAGTTTGAGCACTTCATAGACATCATCTTTTCCATCTTCAGCTCATTTACCAAAACTTCCTCAAGTCCTTTGCGTATCCATGCACAAATTCCTCTCTTTTCCATTTGTTACTCATCATTCCTAAACTCTTGGACATACTTAAACATTTCTTCCCATCCTCTTAGCACCTTAACCTTGTTCTTCTTTACCTTGACCTTCCTACACCCTCCTTAGACACATACATCCCCTTTACTCAATTTACTCACCATTCTCGTGATCTTACTCTCTTATACATTCCTAGCCGATTTCCTCGACAATCGACAACTTCTTCTTCAATCTTCACTCCCATCACCTAAGTCCACTCATTACCATCTAAACTAAAACCTTATTGTTCCACTACTAGCATCATCACTACTTACACAAGCTTCCAAAACTTTCATTGATATATTCCTAGTTCATACCTAAATCACCTTAAAGAATTATACACCTTCTCCTCCAAATTTTGCACAAGTCTTACCATTCCTCTTACCATGACTTTGGTGTGTTCAATACACCCACCAATCCTCTAATTCTTCCTAGGCAACTCTAGGTCATTCTCATGCTCAAGAACTCCTTAGTTAACTCATTTCCACTCAAATTCCTTTTAATGATCCCAAGTGAATCCTAGGGCATCTTAACTCACCACTACCACTTAAACACTTTGTTTCTACTCAAATTTCGCCATAGCTTCTATAGTACATTATCATGCCCAAATGCATTGTTTTCCTCCAGACAACCATCTCACACACGTCAAGTTATTTCTCATCATATTTTATCACCCAAACCAACTCATTCAAACAAACTCAATATATTGCAATAATCTTAAATTGCATAGCACTAAGGCTCTTAAATGACATGGCTCTTAGGCCTTAAATAACTTAAACTTAAACACTGAATTTCCCACATATAAAAGCTTTCAACCTGCAAATAGACCCATCAATCTCATAGTAGTTATAATGCTCTAAAAATCCATCTTAGACTTATATTACTAACTCATTCCCATTGGCTCCTTAGTCACAAGTTCACAAGGTTTAAATTCCTTTTCCTAGGTTTTATAACCCATTACCTAATGTAGCTTAAATCTACAATGTTGGTACTATCTAAATACCATCCCTTTAAAACTTAAACCACCATTAGGTAAGCAATTTACCTTGTTTTTCTCAACTTTCTCCTTAGGCTTCTTCCTTGGACATCTCGGCCACCGTTTAAATTTCCCTTGCCAATGTCTAATCAATATACATTGGCTCTCATGAGTGCTAAATAATACACTAACCTTAAGGAGTAAACCCTAGGTTAAAAATGTGTTCTAAGGTATAAAAATGGATGATTACCTATGGAGTCTCAAAGTAGACTTGGGCATGAATCAAGAGGGACCTCCACTAGTCCTTGGTGAATGAAAATAAGCTAGTTCAAGGTGAAAAACAAAGTATCTTAAGAGGCAAATTTTCGGCCATGGTGAGGAAGTGATGGAAACATGATTTTTCTTACATTTTCTTTACCTTAAGAGAATGGAGAAGCTAATGCACCCTCCAAGCTTATTTTCCCCTTCAATGGAGATTTCCCATGGCTCCAAAATGAAGCTTTTCCAATTTTGTAAAGATAGAAAGCTAGAGCTTGAGCTAACTAAGAATAATATGTGTTTAGTTTTTGATTTGGAGCAATATTGTGTATTTGGTAAGTGATTGAAGATGGAGAACCATGGAGGAGCAGCACTCTCGGTTTTGGAATGGAGAGAAGAAGAGAAACCGATGGAAGAAGAAGAGAATAAAGAAGAAGAGGAGGGAAGTAAGCTAATGAGATATTTTTCTAAAAAGGTGAATAGTTACCTTACTTTATTTCCCTCTCTTTTTCCAACTTAGCTAACATGTTGTGGTGACTCACCACCCTTAGAAAACCGGCCCCTTTATTAAATAAGGCTAGTCATGGTCTTTGTTGACCAACTTATTGACTTATGTTGACTAAAACTTAAACTAGTCACTATTTGGCACTATTCACTAATTAGTGCACATATTTGTGAAATTTTTGGTTTCCCATTGATTAGGCTTCCTAATATGATACTAATTAGTACACATGTTGATTAAGGTGTAATCATGGGCATTTAGCCACTCAAAACTTAATTCTAAGACAATTTCTCAAAAAGGTGCTTTAAGGAGTCTTAAAGCACATTTTGTGTTTAAGCTTGTTTTTGAGCTTGGTTTTCTTTGGTAATTGATTTAAAATGTCCATTAGCATATTACTAAAGTCTTATAATGGTATTTGGGTGCTAATCAAAGCCACTCCAAGCTTAGAGCACGTTTTTGCCCGAATTGCCCTTAAGGCTTTTTCTTGTGTTTTCCTTGGTTTAAATTGTCTACCAATCTTTATAAGGCATATTTTAGCCTTACTACATCATATATTGATGTTACTTAACATACTTAGGTTGGGGATTTCCAATCTACCCCCTTTAAAAGAACTTTGTCCCCCAAGTTCCCATGCATCTTATCTTATTAGAACACATGTCTTACCTCATTCCATAGATCATATAGATCATACTTATGTATATTAAACTCGTTGAATCATTAGATCCACCATATTCTTATACTTAAATATCATACAACACGCTTAAGCATGTATAGCACTCAAAAATTCTTTGTTCCTTTTGATGATTAAAACATTCACATAATTTCCAACGTATTCTCCCATGTCACCGGTCCGTAGACAATGGCTCGTTCGTCCTCGTCACGATGGGCCAGAATACAAAGCAACTCTACTCTCCCCATGTCACCGGTCCGAAGACAAAGGCTCGTGCAGGGAATCCTCGACTTCATGGGCGAGATCAGTTAAAAAAAAAGGGTAATCCTTCTGTATGAGGTCATTGTGAGGAATAATTCCTCTAATTAAAAAATACAATCAACTCCAATTCCGTTTTATCTCTAAAGTCATGTCCTACGTGATTTAATTGTGACCACTGGTAGGGAGTTTAAGGAATCATCCAACCCTGATGTGATCAGCATCAGTGTTGAACTATCCTCAACCCCAATTTGTGTTCGGTTTCCCTTGATCCATAGAAAATCAAGTTCCACCTCCCAAGTATTTTCAAACATCAGAATAATTCACTCATGTCCAATTTTCTATCTTTTAGTTCTTCTAATCATAATCAATACATCTTAAAGGTGTGGACTCAGTCCATCAAACATTCCCAATTCATCTCTTAATACTCGACTCAGGGCTTAAATTCCTACTAAGTTCTATAACAGTCTCATACCAACTCTCACCATCTTATACCTCATAGGATTACAATTTCCTTCCACATACTCATATCAAATAATATCTCATAGTGTTATCTTATTCTTATCTCACATGTAGTTTCATACCGACCCATATCTCTATATTCCATATTCCTTAAGTCTCCTTAATCCTCTTCCTTAATTCTCTTAACTTGTACTCACACCGGAGTTAACAAGATAGGTACTTAATATGTATGGTATTCACATCTTCTGAGCATAATAACCATAATTTATCTCAAAATGTTTATGTAAAACATATTATCAAATTCTTTTGTGCTATGCACACCGTAGTTCATGTACTCAGTACATAAACATACGCTAAGCGGTTTTCGCTCTACCCCCCTTAAAATGGATTATGCCCACGTAATCAACATTATATCATCCTTGAACATAAGTTCAAGATGTCTAATTCTCACGAGGCATTCTAGCTTCCATGTCATGTATCTCACTTACGATTCGATCAGAGGGTCATAACTATGCTAATGACTTAGTCTCTGCATCGAGGATTCTTAACGGTACTTATACCATTTTCTTAACTTAGTTTGGACTAATCTCAAAGGTAGTGGTCTGCTAGCTTCAGCTGCACGACTCTGATAATCTTAGGCTTAACTACCTTTCTAATCGTTCATAGTATTGTATATCCTTCAGCCTCCTTACAGTTTAGGAATATTGGTCTCTCAGTGGACATGTGTTATCTTTTTATATACACGGCCTTAATGAGTTGTAACTCGTCTATCAATTCTCCTTGAAGATCTTATGTTCATACTCTTAGTGTTTTCTCGAATGTCTAAATTGTTCTCTCCAACTGACCTTTGGTCTGAGGATGACCCTTAATCTGAAACTACTGTTTAGTGCTTATTGCGCTTTACAGTCTTATCCTTAACACTTTAAGACATGTCCAATGTATGTGCTTAACAATCCGTGCTCTTCGCACTTCATAGTCCTTAATTATTTGTTATCTGATTCCTTTGTGTTGTTGGTTCAACTGAATTCTTCTCTTCGATTGTTTGCGGTAGTAGCTGCTCTTGTCTGATCTTGCGTCGTTGTTCATGGTACGAGTCGACTACTTCCCGTGTTCCTTACACCACTCGTCTACATGGATGGGGTACCTTACTGGTACATTACTACTTACCCAACTAACTCATAAATGAGCGTGTTAGGCCTGCAAGCCCCGTGGGGTGCAGTCGTCCCACGTCTCGTTTTAGTAAACTCATAGTGTCCGTCACATGTTTAGCTATTACTAATTATGAAGTATTCTGTTGTCAATCTCCTCTTCATCATCGTTCCATGATACATTTATTGTTCTTCTTGAACGTATCAAGGAAATCCATTTACTGTGTTCTTGGGTATTGTATGCTCTAGTTTTCTTTCTGTATCCGGTACTTCTAAACGTGGGGCTCTTTGTAATCCCCAAATTTCTAAACGTGATTAGGGCCTTGCTTAACTGTAAACCTTAGGTAACCCTAATTTTCTAAAGATCAGAATGTTATAAGAATTAGTCAGAGGTGCTTGGTGAACATTAGGAACCTTAGTTCCCGGAGTATCACCCGGTAAACCTTAGTTTCGCAGGATTCCTGAAATTTCTGAAAATTACTAAATTCCTTAGGAACTGAGAGTGGTTATCAACCCTAGGAAGCGTGTTAGATACTTTTGAGAGTGTTTTGAGGGAAGAAACAATCATATCTTTCTTCTTTTAATATAAGACAATCTAGTTACATTTTTCAGTATTTAGTGGTTCTAGGCAAACGAGGCTTCGGGAGAGCTCATAAGTAACCCGAGGAAATTCCTGGAACTTGATAACCCACACTAGTATTAACATACCTACACATATAGTTTTAATACCCATAAAAGGCTCAAGCCAAACATGGCCTAAGGTGGTGGCCAAAAATATCTAAGAAAGGAGAGAAATATCTCGGTTACTATTCACCACTATTCACACTCCTTACTATTTGCAATGATGATCAAGGAAACTTGTCCCCTCCTTATCCATTCAAAGGCGTTTATGTATGGATGGCTAGGATTGGTTTTGGCACTTGACACAAATCAATGGCTATGGACAATTCTAGAAGTAATGATTACACGTTAATGGATAAGGATGAAATTTAGTATAAAAAGGGGGGTGGAGGTCGGCCATGGTAGGTGAGCAAGGTGGCCATTATTCTTCATCTTCCTTGTTTCTCCTAAGCTAGAAAACACCATTGGAGCTTAGGCAACAACACTCCTCCATTGGAAACACAAATCTATGGTAGTAATTAAGCTAAAATTAAGGAAAAAGGCAAGTTTAAGGAGTGGGAGCCAAAATCCAAGGTGGGCGACTTGGTTGGTGGAGATTTTGAGCTCAAGAAACTTATAATCAAGGTAGAAGAACATCAAAATGGCTAGGAGAGGACAGGTAACATCTATGCACATCACTTTCACCCTTTAAGTTTATTTTCCTTCTTAAGTCATTCTATTTGGTTACCTACGAATCCTATCTCCTATTTTCTTAAATTTTTTACAGTAAACTAGGGATGGATATTTAGTTATTATCCTAGAAACTCATGTAGAAATAAAGTTGGGAAGTACGAAAACTCTAAAGAATCTTGAAAATGAAAATGAGAAAAATGAGCTTTAAGCTTTAGGAATTGTTTGGATGGGTTTCCGACATGATTTTGAGCTAAACTTTTGAGGATAGTCTTGCATAGTGAATATATTATGGTTGCAAAATCAAGTCGAATGGAGAAATTTAAGTCGGTTAGACAAGGTAAAGAAGCTAAAAATGAGAAAATGCTTTAAGCCTTTCTGAATGTTTGAATGGGTTTCAAAATTTATCTTGAGCTGAACTTTTGGGGAGATACTTTTGTTGTTGATATTGGATCATGGTTACAATTTTAGGCCGAGACTCCTTTGGGAAGTTATTTAAGTTGGTGAATAGTGATTTTGGTCAAAAATAAGAATTTAAGCTTTCTAAGGTGGTTTCTTGGAAATTGTTTGATTATCTGACTTATTGGAGCTTGAATGGTATTTTTATGATGTTATTAAGGTTATTTTACAAGTGGTGAGCTTGATGTGTGAATTACTACTTGTGTAAAGCTTGGTTATGATATCTTACTCATGGTTTGCAAATGTGTTTAAGGATAACCTCTTGTGGTGGTGGTGGAAATTATTGTGTGATGTTGATATCATGGTTATCCTAAGGCTATGCCTCTTGTGAGATCCTTTAAGGCCAAGCCGATGTTCCGGCAACAATATAAGCTCCTACTAATGAATTGGAGCTGCCACTTTGATCTACTCCTATTGGGCAGAGGTTTTCAATAGGGGGTGTGCACACTTAAGGACATAGGGTGGGTGGTGGTGGTGGTGGACTTCATTTGGAATATCATGTTTATGATATTAATTATCTCTTGATAATTCCTGGTACAGGTAAATGGTGTGTGATCTATTCTGATTTGTTATATTGTTAATATTTGTTGAAAACCACGGTTTTAAAGAGAAAATAAGTTTTTACGGGGTATGGTAGTGTTACTCAGTTTTTTACGGGGTGTGGTAGTGTTACTCAGATTTTACTGATTTTATTTGTTTGTGTTTTCCTGTGTATATGAACTTTGTGTGTTCAGGGTAACTGGGATGGTCACCTTCTCTGCACTGAGGACGAATCCACCGATACTTTCTATATTTTCATGTTTGTCACCTATCGTAGGAATATACAGCCTGGGGTCACTGAGATAGTGATTGAGGAGTGGAACAAGAAGATACAGGTTTTTAGGCACCCGGAGAATGGCAGTAGTCAGTCCATTACCTATGAAGTTTCCACTATTTATGAGTACATGGAAGTAGTCCCATGCTAAGTTGCTAATGATGTAATAGTCTTTGATACCCCTTGCTTTTGGTGTAAAATAGGAGTAGGAGCTAACATAGTAGTTGGCTGCAAGGGGTCTTTTGGTACTAAGGTGTAAAGTGACGGGGTTGGTTGTGTCACTCTTTTGGTAGGGGAACAGCATTGTAAGATAGCGAATGTTGGGATGGTGGTGGTAACAGCCTTACACTTACTAGTCTTTAGTAAGTGTGGCGGTAACACCCCGGTGATAGTATTAGGGGACCTTATGTAAAAAGACTTACGCATGTATAATACAAGTTAATGATGATATTTCAGTTATGGCACGTTTCTTTTTAAAAAAAAAGTGACTAAGTAAATTGTGGTGGTTAACCGGGGGTTACAGAGTGGTATCAGAGCCATAGGTTAGCTGGAGGGGAAAAGTCAGGTTTATTGAGGAAGCAAGGTGACCCAGGCTTAGGAGACTAGGAAGAACCATGTGGTTGTGAAAATATGTTTGCTGTGATATTTGTGTGCTGTGTGCTTGATTGATTATAGTTAACTATTTATATTGCAACTAATATTTGTGTGTAGAATAATGGAGAGGGGAGTGGACGGAGTAATGGAGAGGGGAGAGGATAGATGGATGAACTGAGGGAGTTGACACTGAGTATGGGAAGAATCTTGGAGCAGCACGAGGCTAGAGCTGAAATACCCAAGGATTTCTCCCGGAGGATAGCAGCTATGAAACACAGTACTTATTCGGGAGAAGAGGATCCAGTGATTCTAGAAGAGTGGATCAGAGAGTTTGACAAAATATTTGATATCATTGATTGTCCTGAAGAGAATAGAAGGTAAGTGGGGCTGTATTTTATTTTACAGGAGAGGCTGATCTGTGGTGGACTGTGGAGGAGAAGAGACTCAAAGGAAATCCGGGTTTTGGGTGGAATATGTTGAAGAATGTGATGAGGAAAAGATTTTATCCGGAGCATGTAAGGTTGCAGAAATATCAGGAATTTACTGGATTGAGGCAGCGGATGGATGATGTTAAAACTTATCATGCTAAGTTCGTGGAGCTTGCTAGATTTGCTCCGCATGTGGTACCTGATGAGACTGCTAAGGTTCAACGTTTCCTAAAGGGGTTAAATTAGGATTTACAAGAAGCTCTGAGTGTGATACCTATAACTACTTTACAAGAGGCGTACGATAAAGCTGCTAATCTTTATAGGGGTACAGAGAGGAGGAAGGAAGTACAAACGGGGCGAAAAAGGAGAATGGAGTCACATGAGGCCGAGAGCTTTGATAAGAGGGCTAAAATAGAAGTTGAACCAAGTGGGGGAGCCGGACCCATTACTCGGGACGGCGATTCAATGATAAAGGAACTAGACACTTTTATTGCAAGATATGTGAAAAGAACCATCCAGTAGAAGATTGTGAAGGAAGGTTGGTGAAGTGTTTTAATTGTGGAAGGTTAGGACATAGAGCCTTCGAGTGTAGGTACGGGATGGATAATGGAGGTAAGAGTGGTGGAAACGCTTATCAGAGTAGCGCAGCGGAAACGTTGTGGACCCATAACCAGAAGAAAGGTAGTGAAGATACTAATGAATCTTCATAGGATTCAGGAACTTATCACGGTTAAGGTTAATTATTAAGTTTCAGGAGAAACTTTCTTTTTAGGGGGGGGGGGAGTCGTATGTTAAGTGGTGAATGATTATTAGTGTTTGTGAATGTTTGTGATTGTGAATGTTTGTTGGTGCTAGAAATGGTTGGTAATTCTTGAATGTTATTTTAGGAATTGTTTTTTTTCATGATTTTATATATGTGGTATCATTGAATTTGTGAATGGCTTATATCATGTGATGGATGGGATTGGTGTGTCTGAGGTTTTGTGTGATGTTGCTGAATCATATGTGGTTGATAAAGTTACCTGGGAATCATTGTGTGGAATATTGTTTTAATTTCTTGGAGTATGTGACTGTATTGTTGGGTGTGATGAATTGAGCTTCGAGGATGAAGCTTTGTTTAACGGGGGGAGGAGATGTAATACCCCAAATTTCTAAATGTGATTAGGGCCTTGCTTAACTGTAAACCTTAGGAAACCCTAATTTCTAAAGATGGAGAAGGTTATAATTAGTCAGAGGTGCTTGGTGAACATTAGGAACCTTAGTTCCCGGAGTATCACCCGGTAAACCTTAGTTTCGCAGGATTCCTGAAATTTCCGAAAATTACTAAATTCCTTAGAAACTGAGAGTGGTTATCAACCCTAGGAAGCGTGTTAGATACTTTTGAGGGTGTTTTGAGGGAAGAAACAATCATATCTTTCTTCTTTTAATATAAGACAATCTAGTTACATTTTTCAGTATTTAGTGGTTCTGGGCAAACGAGGCTTCGGGAGAGCTCATAAGTAACCCGAGGAAATTCCTGGAACTTGATAACCCACACTAGTATTAACATACCTACACATATAGTTTTAATACCCATAAAAGGCTCAAGCCAAACATGGCCTAAGGTGGTGGCCAAAAATATCTAGGAAAGGAGAGAAAATATCTCGGTTACTATTCACCACTATTCACACCTCCTTACTATTTGCAATGATGATCAAGGAAACTTGCCCCCTCCTTATCCATTCAAAGGTGGTTATGTATGGATGGCTAGGATTGGTTTTTGGCACTTGACACAAATCAATGGCTATGGACAATTCTAGAAGTAATGATTACACGTTAATGGATAAGGATGAAATTTAGTATAAAAAGGGGGTGGAGGTCGGCCATGGTAGGTGAGCAAGGTGGCCATTCTTCTTCATCTACCTTGTTTCTCCTAAGCTAGAAAACACCATTGGAGCTTAGGCAACAACGCTCCTCCTTTGGAAACACAAATCTAAGGTAGTAATTAAGCTAAAATTAAGGAAAAAGGCAAGTTTAAGGAGTGGGAGCCAAAATCCAAGGTGGGCGACTTGGTTGGTGGAGATTTTGAGCTCAAGAAACTTATAGTCAAGGTAGAAGAACATCAAAATGGCTAGGAGGGGACAGGTAACATCTATGCACATCACTTTCACCCTTTAAGTTTATTTTCCTTCTTAAGTCATTCTATTTGGTTACCTACGAATCCTATCTCTTATTTTCTTAAAAATTTACAGTAAACTAGGGATGAATAGTTAGTGATTATC
This sequence comes from Limonium bicolor, assembly GCA_023374045.1. Taxonomy (NCBI): domain Eukaryota; kingdom Viridiplantae; phylum Streptophyta; class Magnoliopsida; order Caryophyllales; family Plumbaginaceae; genus Limonium; species Limonium bicolor. The sequence continues at coordinate 163,283,193 of CM041776.1, read as the reverse complement.
CTAGAAAATCAAGTCGAAATAAGGTTGGGATGTAGGAAAACTCTAAAGAATCTTGAAAATGGAGAAAAATGAGCTTTAAGCTTTAGGAATTGTTTGGATTGGTTTCCGACATGATTTTGAGCTAACATTTTTAGGGTAGTCTTGAATAGTGAATATATGGTTATGGTTAAAAAATCAAGTCGAATGGAGAAATTTAAGTCGGTTAGACAAGGTAAAGAAGCTAAAAATGAGAAAATGTGCTTTAAGCCTTTCTGAATGTTTGAATGGGTTTCCGAATTGATCTTGAGCTGAAATTTTGGGGAGATACTTTTGTTTTTGATATTGGATCATGGTTAAAATTTTAGACCGAGACTCCTTGGGAAGTTATTTAAGTTGGTGAATAGTGATTTTGGTCAAAAATAAGAATTTAAGCTTTCTAAGGTGGTTTCTTGGAAATTGTTTGATTCACTGATTTATTGGAGCTTGAATGGTATTTTTTTATGATTTATTAAGTTATTTTACAAGTGGTGAGCTTGATGTGTGAATTACTACTTGTGTAAAGCTTGGTTATGATATCTTACTCATGGTTTGCAAATGTGTTTAAGGATAACCTCTTGTGGTGGTGGTGGTGGAAAGTATTGTGTGATGTTGATATCATGGTTATCCTAAGGCTATGCCTCTTGTGAGAGCCTTTAAGTCCAAGCCGACGTTCCGGCAACAATATAAGCTCCTACTAATGAATTGGAGTTGCCACTATGATCTACTCCTATTGGGCAGAAGTTTTCAATAGGGGGGTGTGAACACTTAAGGACATAGGGTGGGTGGTGGTGGTGGTGGACTTCATTTGGAAATATCTTGTTTATGATATTAATTATCTCTTGATAATCCCTGGTACAGGTAAATGGTGTGTGATCTATTCTGATTTGTTATATTGTTAATATTTGTTGAAAACCAAGGTTTTAAAGAGAAAATAAGTTTTTACGGGGTGTGGTAGTGTACTCAGTTTTTACTGATTTTATTTGTTTTGTGTTAACCTGTGCATATGAACTTTGTGTGTTCAGGGTAACTGGGATGGTCACCTTCTCTGCACTGAGGACGAGTCCACCGATACTTTCTATATTCTCATGTTTGTCACCTATCGTAGGAATATACAGCCTGGGGTCACCGAGATAGCGCTTGAGGAGTGGAACAAGAAGATATAGGGTTTTAGGCACCCGGAGAATGGCAGTAGTCAGTCCATTACTATGAAGTTTCCACTATTTATGAGTACATGGAAGTAGTCCCATGCTAAGTTTCTAATGATGTAATAGTCTTTGATACCCCTTGCTTTTGGTGTAAAATAGGAGTAGGAGCTAACATAGTAGTTGGCTGGAAGGGGTCTTTTGGTACTTAGGTGTAAAGTGACGGGTTGGTTGTGTCACTCTTGGTATAGGGAACAGCGTTGTAAGATAGCTAATGTAGGGATGGTGGTGGTAATAGCCTTACACTTACTAGTCTTTAGTAAGTGTGGCGGTAACACCCCGGTGATAGTATTAGGGGACCTTATGTAAAAGACTTACGCATGTATAATAAGTTTGAATGATGATATTTCAGTTATGGCAGTTTCTTTTTTTAAAAAAAAGTGACTAAGTAAATGGTGGTGGTAAACCGGGGCGTTACACTCTTAATAACTGAGGTCTCTTTCCATAGAGCCCTTATCTTGTTTCTCATATATTGTGCTTCTCTGTGAAATCTTACCTAACCAGGTCCAGATTAAATACCCCAAACCTCTACAGTATTCTATGTAAACACTAAATATGATGTAGAAATTGGTAGTATAAGGCTAAAAAAGAAGATTGGTAGACAATTTAAACCAAGGAAAACACAAGAAATGCCTTAAGGGCAATTAAGCAAAAATGTGCTCTAAGCTTAGAGAGACTGGGGTGAGTGCCCAAATATCATGCTAAGACCTTAGTAATGTCCTAATGGTCATTTTAAACCAATTACCAAAGAAAACCAAGCTTGAAAAGAAGTTAAAACAAAATGTGCTTTAAGAAGTCTTAAAGCACATTTTTGAGAAATTGTCTTAGAAATGGGTTTTGAGTGGCTAAATGCCCATGATTACACCTTAATCAACATGTGTACTAATTAGTATCACATTAGGAAGTCTAAATAAATGGGAATCCAAAAATTTCACAAATATGTGCACTAATTGTGAATAGTGCCAACAAGTGACTAGTTTAAGTTTTAGTCAACATAAGTCAATTAGTTGGTCAACCAAGACCATAAATATCTTGATTATAAGGGGGTGGCCGGTTTTTGATGTGGGGAGTCACCACATGACTAAGCAAATAAAGGAAAAGAAGAGTAAAAGAGAGAATAGTACTATTTGCTTTATAAAAGCAAAATACCTTATATTTGCCTACCTCTCTCCTCTCTTCTTCATTTCTCTTCTTCTTCCACGGTCTTCTTCTTCTTCTCTCTGTTCCAAACCGTCCCAAGCAGCCTCCATGGTTGCCTCATCTTCAAATGTCCATAACATACTCATTTTAGCTCCAAATCAAAAACTAAACACATATTATTCTTAGTTAGCTCAAGCTCTAGCTTTCTATCTTTTCAAATCCTCCAAAGCTCCATTTGGTGCCAAGGGAAAACTCCATTGATGGAGGAAAATCAAGTTTGAGGAGCCCATTTGGTTCTCATTCATCTAAGGTAAGTAAGTAGAAAATGTAAGAAAAACCATGTTTCCACCATCTTCTTCATGACTGAAAATTACCTTCTCATGGAGCTTGTTTTATCCATTTGTTCTAGCTTGATTCTATTCTCCAAGGGCTAGAGGAGGTCCTTCTTGATTCATATCCAAGCCCACCTTAAGACTTCAAGGTAAAACATTCATTTTTATACCTTAGAACACATTTTTAACCTAGGGTTTACTCCATAAGGTTAGTGTATTATTTAGCACTCATGAGAGCCAATGTATATTGATTAGAACATTGGCAAGGGAAATTTAATTGGTGGCCGAGATTTCCAAGGGAAGAAGCCTAAGGAGAAAGTTGAGAGAAACTTGAGAAAAACAAGGTAAAATGCTTACCTAATGGTGGTTTAAGGTTTAAGGGGTGGTATTTAGATAGGTACTAATGTAGCTTAAAGCTTACATTATGTAAAGGGGTATATAACCTAGGAAAAAGGAATTTAAACAAGCTAGTGAACTTGTGACTAAGGAGCCAATGGGAATGAGTTAGTAATATAAGTTTAAGATGGATTTTAAGAGAATTATAATTACTATGACAATGATGGGTGTATTTCAGGTTGAAAGCTATTACATATGGGAAATTCAGTGTTTAAGTTTAAGTTATTTAAGGGCCTAAGAGCCATGTCATTTAAGAGCCTTAGTGCTATGCAATTTAAGATTATTGCAATATATTGAGTTTGTTGTGAATGAGTAGGTTTGGGTGATAAAATATGATGAGAAAGAACTTGATGTGTGTGAGATGGTTGAATGAGGAAAATAATGCATTTGGGCATGTGCATGATAATGTACTAAAGAAGCTATGGTGAATTTGAGTAGAAAACAAAGTGTTTAAGTGGTAGTGGTGAGTTAAGATTCCCTAGGATTCACTTGGGATCATTAAAAGGAATTTGAGTGGAAATGAGTTAACTAAGAGTTCTTGAGGATGAGAATGACCTAGAGTTGTCTAGGAAGAATTAGAGGATTGGTGGGGTGTATTGAACACACCAAAGTCATGGTAAGAGGAATGGTAAGACTGTGCAATAAGGTTTTGGAGGAGAAGGGTTAGAGAATTTGCTGTATAAGGTATGTTTAGGTAGGTATGAACTAGGGTCAATGAAGTTTTGGGAAGCTTGTGTAAGTAGTGATGATGCTAGTAGTGGAACAATAAGGTTTTAGTTTAGATGGTAATGAGTGGACTTAGGTGATGGGAGTGAAGATTGAAGGAGAATGTTGTCGATTGTCGAGGAAATCGACTAGGAATGTATAAGAGAGTGAGATCACGAGAATGGTGAGTAATTGGGTAAAAGGGATGTAGGTGTCTAAGGAGGGTGTAGGAAGGTCAAGGTAAAGAAGAACAAGGTTAAGGTGCTAAGAGGATGGGAAGAAATGTTAGGTATGTCCAGAGTTTAGGATGATGAGTAATAAATGGAAAAAGGGAGGAATTGGTGCATGGATATGCAAGGTGACTTGAGGAAGTTGTGGTAAATGAGCTGAAGATGGAAAAGATGATGTCTATGAAGTGCTCAAACTGTTAAGGAGGAGGGATCAGTTGGGTTGGTGAATTTTGGTAAGGTTTTGGAAATGTAAGGAAATAAGTCCTAAGTGTTAGGAGTTTTAAAAGGATTGAGTGAATGTTTAAGAAGATCTTTGGGAATTGTTTTGGAGAGTTTGGTGGAAGTTCTAAGTTGGTGAGTTAGTTAGGTGGTATTAGGACACATGGGGGAACTTGTGGAGAAGTTTGGAGAGTAAATTGGAATTTAGAAACAAGGTTCTGGAGCTGACCGACCTTAGGGACCGGACCTGCAAGGTCGGTCGAGCTCAGTTTACACTACCGGAAAGAGTTTCTAGAATCGACCGAACTTGGGGACCGGACTTACAAGTTCGGTCGGGCTTGTATTTTGTGTATGAATTGAGTCTCTGGAATCGACCAAACTTGGGACCGACCTTGGCAAGGTCGGTCGGGCTTAAATTTTCCACGGGAAAAACTCTCAGGAATGGACCGACCTTGGGGACGGACTTGCAAGGTCGGTCGGGGTAAAATTTTCAAACGGTAATAAGTTCTAGAATGGACCGACCTTGGGTAAGGTCTGTTGGTAAGGTCGGACGACCCTAAAGATGAAAAAAAAAAAGAAAGAAACCCTAAAGAGGTTTAGAGGTATTAATGGTACCCCATTAAGAGGGCATTGATGATTAGAGGTATAAAGACCTAAGGGATTAAGTTAAGTATAAACTTAAAAGTTTAAGGTTAGGTTGTAAGAATAAGTTGTAAAACTTATGAGGTGTTAGGTGGGGAATCATTATGGGTTAAGTAAGTTTAATAAGTTAATTAAGTTAAGTGATTAACAACCTAAAACTGAATCAATGTTTTAGGACTTGAGAGTTTGGACTCCGGAGGAGAGTAAGCAACCAAACGACCAACGGTGAACGGTACAGTTCTTCTTGTGACCTACATGCTAACGAGGTGTCCATCGGCTTTTGTGCTATTTGTTTTTGTGTGGTCACTAAACAAGATAAAGCATGCAACCGGAACATTATGTTTATTGTATTATTGTGTGATGTTTGAAAACTAACACAACATACCGTGAGAACCTACTAACTAACGTTTAGTAAGGAATTGTGTAAGACTAGGGAACACTCCCTAATATTAGTTTGTTAAAAACCGGAAGAGGTTTAACCAACAAACATTGTCTTAAGACTGCTACTAACTGGTACTTGGGGGGAGTGAGGAACCCGGGACTGACTCCGATCATGCATGCTAAGGAAAAGGGGTCGGTATCTAAAGCAGATCCGACTTCCGCTTAAGGACTTGTCTTCGGACTTGTAGCCTAGGGTCGGTTGACCGGCTCAGCTACATTGGACATCCAGTCCAAGGTAGGTGGCTTTAGAGCGTGGGGGGGGGATCTAGCCTACATCCCCAACAATTTAAGAATGTTGTTTATTGCCGGTAAGTGTCCTGCTGCTGGCTAGGGTTAACCAAGCCTTACGAAAATAAACAACGAACTAAGGGTTAACCAGTTCCCAATGAGAGAACGGTTGGCATATATGAGATATGGTTTGAGATAAGTTGCAACCATTCCTATTTAAAGGAAGGTTTGTATTATAAGACTGAGATAAGCTACATCCATTCCTTTTTAAAGGATGGTTGTTTTCTAAGACTAAGATTGAGGTAAGATAAGGATGGACTAAGATTAAGAGAAAACATAACCTAAGGAGTTAAATAATTAACCCTCTAATTAAGGGAACACATTTAAGTCGTTCATTGTGTTTGAACTTTGATTGTTCATAATTGGTTTGTTGTTTATTGCACCTTCTATTATGTTGTGCATCTAATCAACCTCCATGCTATCGACAATTAGTCGTCGTAGCCACGTTAGCTTGGGGGCCATGAGAGGATCGTACCAGCATTCGTGCTGACCCCTTTGGGGGCTGTTTTTACTACACAGGTGAACGTCAGGAGGCGGCCGTCGCGAGAGTAAGATGGGGTACAGGCGTTACTGGTTAAGTGTGGCCTACAAGTTGTGCATGTACACTCGTATGGAAATTTGAGTTAGTAAGATGTATAGGATGTGAGGGGATTGTAAGAAGGATATGTATTGGTTAAGATTTGTATGTACTAATGTTCGGTATATTCTGTAGTCAGACCGTGGCAAGGTCCTGGAATATATTTGAATCCGCTGTAGAGTTTGTATATATGGTGATAAGTTTGTGATAACCACGATTGGATCGAGACGGGGTGTTACAAAAAGTGGTATCAGAGCGTAGTTACGCTCTGAAGACAAGAATTACCGAACTAAGGAGAATACTGAGGTTGAGTTTGAGTTATGGGTTAAGGGTTGAGTGTTAGAGTGAGAGGTGCGTTAGCTAGGACTTCCCGGTGTTTACCGGATATCCATAGTACCTAGACCCGCCATCCACATCCCTTGCGTGAATTATGGGGAATAAATACCAGAGAGCAGAAAGCCTTCTCTTACTCGGGGAGACCCGATCTGGTAGTTAGTTAACAATGAGCAATACGAGAAACATCTCGTTGAACAACAGTTTATGATAACTTGAACATTTTAACTAGAGCGCAATAGTGAAGCAGGCGCTACCAATGGAATTTTACCAGTAAGAGGACGGAAATTACCGGCAACATGGGTCGACATGCTACGCAGTCGAAATAACCCGCCATACCAACAATAAGGAAAGCACTACGAGTGCAATGGATAAGAAAGGATAAGCGACATGAGTACCGGACAGTGGTCCGAGTGAGCTTAACAGTGGGATAATACCAAGCATGAGAGTTGAGATTACTGGAAGGTCCAGTTAGAAACGGGAACTCCAAACCCCATACAATGAGAAGGCTACGAAACCTGGCCGACATAGCACTGGCGTCGATGACGACATGTACAAACTGAATACCGGAATAGGACTACGATGTAGTACCAAAAGGAGAATCATTACATAATAACCACGACAAATGTGTGGAAATGGGAGTGAGGATTAAGACATAAGTGAGTAACAAGGGGTTCCCTCAAAAAGAGAACACCCTGATAAGCGACAGTACTGTCAAACAACAAGGAAACTGCCGGATAGTCAGTTATCCAAAATAAGAGACTATCGAAGGAGTCCCGAGGACTACCAATTACATGGAAATTAAAAGGAAGTATCACTACCAATGTACCGTGTACCAATAGCCCATCCTGCATGGCGCACTTGCCATAGCAAGTGCTACCACGGTTAAGCTACACGGAAAGCCATCATGGCAAGATAGGAGAACGCTACAGTTGTAATACATATTAATATCGGATTGTAAATCCATAAGAACAGAAGAATAAGACCTTGGAAAGGCCCGACGGCCTGACCATGATGAGATGAGGTGACACACCAGTCAGCCGGGAGCAGAACTTGGATGAAATATTAAACCATATGAACATTAGCAACAGTACAACGTACTACGACAACAACAACCGACAGTGCGGTAAGAACACCAAACCCGGATCTCAAAGAGGAACCTAAGAGATCGCTCAGTAATCCGAGCAAAAACACACTACGTAAACAACATACATGGAATGTATCAAGAGATACAATGAAGGCAGTTGGCAGAACGACTTCCAACAGGAACGGGATAGAACTCCGAGATGACTATTAAGAATACCAATAACAACAATCTTCGTTGAATATGTTAGTAAACCCTGGAAATAGGGATAGAGGAAATGAACTTAAGCTATAACCTACTAAGGGTCAAGGACATACAATTCCGACAAAGGAAAGCTCAGAGGACTACCCCCGCAGAGCCGGCATAGTCGAACCGAACAAACTGATAAATAACAGTTAATACTGTTTGTCTAACTCATTAACACCCAAGTATGATTGCTCATCAACGGGTGGCGTAGTCAACGGAAGTTGAACGAAGCGTTGTGATGGAAGCATAGGATGACAGGATGTTATCCAACTTGGACACCGTAAGGCTGAAATACCCCAAACCTAAGTATGCTAAGTAAACATCAAAATATGATGTAGTAAGGCTAGAATATGCCTTAGAAAGATTGTTAGACAATTTAAACAAGGAAAACACAAGAAAATGCCTTAAGAGCAATTAGGGCAAAAATGTGCTCTAAGCTTGGAGAGACTTGGGTGAGTACCCAAATACCATTATAAGACTTTAGTAATATACTAATGGACATTTTAAATCGATTAGCAAAGAAAAACCAAGCTCAAAAACAAGCTTATACACAAAATGTGCTTTAAGACTCCTTAAAGCACCTTTTTGAGAAATTGTCTTAGAATTGAGTTTTGAGTGGCTAAATGCCCATCATTACTCCTTAATCAACATGTGTACTAATTAGTATCACATTAGGAAGCCTAAATCAATGGGAAATCAAAAATTTCAGAAATATGTGCACTAATTAGTGAATAGTGCCAAATAGTGACTAGTTTAAGTTTTAATTAATATAAGCCTTATTTAAGATGGGGGCCGGTTTCTAAGGGATGAGTCATTAAAGAATTCATCAAATTAAGAAAGAAAAAGGGAAGAAAAGTAAAAGCAAAGACTATTCACCTTTTTATAACAAATATCTTCACTTGAAGTTACCTTTCTTCCTCTCTCTCTTCATTTCTCATTCCTTCCACGATTTCTCCTTCTCCTCTCCTGCTCCAAACCGAGAGAGAGCTCCATTCATGGCTCCTCACCTTCATTCACTTGCCAAGTGCAACTCCAAGCTCCAAATCCAAAACAAATTGCATATTTGTCTAGTTAAGTCAAGGCCCTCCTTTCTATCTTTTCAAATCTTCCAAAGCTCCATTTTGGTGCCAAGAGAAAACTCCATTGATGGAGGAAAATCAAGTTTGAAGAGCTCATTAGCTTCTCCATTCTCTTAAGGTAAGGAAAATATAAGAAAAACCAAGTTTCCATCACTTCCTTACATGGCCGAAAATTACTACTCATGGGGCCTTGTTTTTATGCCTTATTCTAGCTTGTTTTATTCACCAAGGACTAGTGGAGGTCCTCTCTTATTCAATGCCCAAGTCTACTTTGAGACTTCAAAGGTAATCATCCACTTTATGCCTTAGAACACATTTCTAACCTAGGTTTTCATTCCTTGAGGTCAGTGTATTGTTTAGTACTCATGTGAGTCATTAACTATTGGTTAGAACATTGGCAAAGGAAGTTTAAGTTGAAATACCCCAAACCTTGATATGTGGATTAAATATCAAACTATGTTATATTAAGGCTAAAAAGTGCCTTAGAAACATCAGTGAACAGTTTAAACCATAGTAAATGCAATAAAACGCTAAGATACAGTTTGAGCAAAAAACATGCTCTAAGCTATGAGTGAACTGGGTTAGGACCCAAAGAGCCTACCAAGACTTAATAATATTCAATTATGATTTAATAAGGCTAAATAAGTCCTTAGGAAACCTTGGTGGACAGTTAAACCAAATAAAACACAAGAAAATACCTTAAAGTCAATATGAGCAAAAATGTGCTCTAAGCTTGGGATAAATTTGTATAAGACCTAATGGTCATACCTATACCTTATAAATATGTTAATGAACATATTAAACCAATTACCAAAGAAAACCAAGCTTGAAAACAAGTTAAAACACAAAATGTGCTTTAAGGAGTCTTAAAGCACGTTTTTGAAAAATTGTCTTGTAAATGAGTTTTGAATGGCTAAATGTCCATCATTACTCTTTAATTAACATGTGTACTATATAGTATCACATTTGGGTGGCTACATCAAAGGGAAATCAAAAATTTCACTTCTATGTGCCTTGTTTTTATGAATAGTAACTTTTATAAGCTAGTTTGTAACATATGATGTTATAAGTAATTAATTGTGGTCAATAAAGACTATTATACCCTCCTAAGTATATGGGGGCCGGTTTTTCATGGTGTGAGTCACCATCATGTAAAAGAAATCAAATAAGTAAAGTACTATTTTGCTTTATAACATAAATATCTCCAAAAGCAAACTTACCTTCTCATTTCCTTCTCTTCTTTCATTTCACACGGTTTCTTCACCTTCTCCTTTACTCCATTTACGATTTGCTACAGCTCCTCTCTTCTCCATCTTCATTTCCTTGCCAAATCCAACTCCATGCTCCAAATCAAATTCTAAGACCATATTTGTCTTAGTTAGGTCAAGCTCTACACTTCTACCTTTTCAAATCTTCAAGAGCTCAATTTTGGTGCCATGGAGAATCACCATTGATGGAGCTTGAGCTTGTGTTTCTACACATTATTACTCTCCTTTGCTTCTAGGTAAGGAATCTCAAAGAAAAATCAAGTTTCCTCTCCTTTTAGTACATGGCCGAAAATTCACCTCACCATGGTGTCTTTACCTTGCTTGTTTTAGCTTCATTTGAACCTTCCAAGGGCTAGGAGTAGTCCTCTCTTGATACTTATTCAAGTTCTCTTCCAATTCCAAGGTAAAACAATTACCTTAATGTGTTAAAACAATATGTGTAACTAGGGTTTACAATGAGATGAAGCATAATGCTTGAATACTCATTCTATTATTTGTACATTGTTTAGAAGTTGACAAACAACCAAACACCCACCGGTTTTGCAAGGAAAACAAGAAAGAAAGTTGTGAGGAAAAAGAGGTAAACAAGCTATCTCAATGTAGTTTAAATGCCTTAGGAAAATGAGCTTGATTTGCTTAATAAAATACCTAAGGAGCCAATGGTGAATGACCAAGTGAAGTGTTCTAAAGGAGACTAGTAAAAAACATATGTCTTGGTGTATGTAATTGCAGGTCAAAGGCATATATATTGTGGAAATTCAGTGTTTAAGGTTTATGCAATTTAAGGGCCTAAGAGCCATGTTATTAAGGGCCTAAGTGCCAAGCAATTTAAGTTATGCACTATATTGTGATGTAGTGCTAAATGGGTGAAGTTTATGTATAAAATGTGTTTGATGGATTTTAGGTGTTCTTGAGTGCTTAATGGTGAAAACTATGAGTTTTGGAATGATGATGTGCTAAGAGAACCCATGGCAAAATTTGTAAAGTGTATAAGGAGTTTTAAGTGCTTGAATGAACTTGGGTGAATTAGGAATTGGTAGGAATGAGTAAATGTCTCACTAAGGAAGAAAATGTGCATTAAGGTGTTCTAAGGTGCTATAAGGATTTAGGCATTGTCTTGGAAGTTCTAGAAACCCAATGAGTGTTATTAGGATGTATTTAAGTCTTGGAGAAGTATGTTTAAGGTTTGTGTAATGTTGATGAATAAGGAGAGAATGATGTTTAAGTAAGGTTTTGAGAAAAGAATTCAAGAAGTTGTAAAAAGGAGATTTAGTTAGTAAGAAAAGAAGTTGAGAGATGATGTTAAGGTGTAGAGGAAACACCTTGGTGTAGTGGTCATTATTGGTGAACTACACTTAGAAATCTTAAGGAGAAAACATCCCAAGTGCTAGGAATTTTGTAAGAAATTTGTGAATGATAAGATGGTTTTGGTGAGTGATTTAAAGAGTTTAGCACATGGCTAAAGGTGTGTGTTGATGTGCCAATGATGTTAGGAAACATTATGAGGCTTTAGGAGAAGTTTGGTGGAATTGGTTAAGTGTTTAAAGACTTGGAAGTTGAATGTTTTGCCGTGTCCGAACTTCCGTCCGGACATGGAAGTTCGGACAGGCTCTGTTGGTAAAGGATTTTCCCACTCTCGAACTGTGTCCGAACTTGGGAAGTCCGGACACAAGTTCGGACGTGACTGTTTCTATCTGGGATTTACTCTCGAACTGTGTCCGAACTTGGGAAGTCCGGACATAAGTTCGGACGTGTGTATAGTTTTCAGTATTAGGTCGCGGCTTGCGTCCGAACTTGGAGGTTCGGACACAAGTTCGGACAGGCCACTGTATGGACCAAAATTGTTTTAAGGTATGGAAATGATGTGTAATGATGGGGATTGATAGGTAATGATGTTATAAGGTTGTTAAGGACATGTTAGGTGAGTTTTAATGACAATAAAGTGGGTTAAAAGTTGTATTAAAATGTGAGAGTAAAACAAGTTAAAAATGTTAAGTTATGTATCTAAGTTAACGGGGAGAAGTTATAAGCATTAGACATTAAATAATCATGCTACCCCGATGTTAATAAAATACATGTAATGTTATCAGTTGTTCGAGAATTGCTCGAGGAACATGAGTGACGTGGTAAAGTGGACTCCGGTGACAGGTATGGTTTTCTTGCAACCTGTGTCCTACCGGATTACACCGGCTTGTATGCCAATGTGTTTTCTGTATGTTTGCCACGTTATAAGATAAATCATGAAACGAGTTTACAGTCGTTATTGTTGTTGTATGTTTACGTGCCGATACCGGTAACCTCGAATGCGCTTGAAGGGCTAGTTAACCACTATTAGGTAAACGTAGGAGAACGGTATCCGGTAACAACGTTTCCGACTTAAGGAACGTTCTAACCACGGCTATGCGTGGGTTGGATATGTGATGTTTGTGTGTGATGTTTGTATGTGAATGTATGACTCTCCCTCCCCTTGTGTGTGTCTAACAAGACTTAACCCAATGTGTGATTGTTTAACTAAGTTCAATGATGAACTTCTGACAAGTGCTAACGGGGGGGAGTGAGGAGTCCGGTTGTTCCGGCCACGCGTGTGAGTATGGGGGTCGTTGTCATAGGAGGTTCGATCCTCTCCGTATGTTATGGTGTTTTCCAATTGGTTCCCAACCTTCCCTTTTAGCTTAACCAAGGCTATTACTGACTCACGTCGGGCCAAAGGGGCATACTATTGTTATGTTTGTTTCGGTGTGCTTGGATCACTATATCCGAGACACCTTGTGTTAAGTTAACCGTTCATTTAACGAGACGGTAACGAGTTATGTAACGAGCTTATCATGAGACTGGCAACATTCTCTAGGCTCACCAGTGTATTAACAATGTTAGGGTCGGGTTCCTAAGAGGACCATTCCCGTTATGTTATGTATCTTTGTGTGATGCAATGTCTATTGCGGTGTTATGTTGTGCACGTGGAAACGTGCGTGCAAAGTGTTGTTAAGTGTTGTTATGTAGTGTATGTTATATATTGTAAATGTGGAGTATATGGATCATGGATATGAATCCCAGTTGGAGAAAAGAGGCGTTTAAGGTTAACCCGATTTAAGGGTAAGTGTTGTCTGTTAAGGAAGTAACTCCATTTGAGGAGGAACACTCTAGGGATATTGAATACCTTGAGTGACTTATTAAGTAAGGATGTATTATCCGTTTGTTGAGCCCGTTGAGGCGAAATGATTATGTGTGTGTGTTTACAGTTGCATGCATGATTAAAAAATAATCAACCGCATGCTAAGACGACAATTAGTTGTGCGTGGCCCGGTAGCATGTGGGCTGCGGGATTACCATACCAGCAAAGGTGCTGAGCCCCTTGGGGGCCACCTTTCTCTTCTTTTCCTATTTCAGGTACGAAGTGCTGGAAGCCGTTCGAGAGTAGGACGGGTAGTCGTTGTACATGGGTAATCATTTAAGTGTATGTATACAGTAGGTGTAGTAAGACCGGAATTGTTGTCGGCACCAGTTTATAAATACTCGGTATAGTGAAAGTTGTACGTTGTTGTTATTGTTAATGGAAAGGGATAGTAATGTGTAGTCGCTCGGGAATTTAGCCCATCAGACCGGTACAATGTATGTGTATTAGCCTTGTTAGCCACGTGGGTGGTTAACGGCGTGTAACACCAGCGAGTTGAGTTATTTGATGAGTTGTGTATTCCGCTGCAGATTGTTGTTATGTATTTGTTCTTGGATGGGGTGTTACAAAAAGTGGTATCAGAGCGAAGTATCGCCCTGATGACTGAATTACCGAGGTTAGTACCCAAAATTTGACCCCTTGGTTAAGGTCTACGAGGTTGTGAGAGCCATCTCCATCAAACAGTAAGAGACTCGGCCCGATCGGCGTTTTTCCAGGGCCTCCTGAGGAGCAGTTTTGTCATTGTCAGGGGCGTTTTCGTAATTTTAAGGCTTCTGAGTTCTCCTATAGGCTTTTCTCTCCTCCAAAGGGTGCCCAAATCAGCTCGAAATGCCTTGATATTTTAACCCATGATAGAGGATGACATTTTAAGCATAATGGCGTTGGAGGAATTTGATTTGTCGAATTTCCAATAATTTTCTAGTAATTTCTGACTGAATCTGACAAGAAATTCAATTTAAAAAATGCTCCAGCATTTAAAAAATCGTTTCCACCTCAGAAAATTCTATAATATCCATCTTGACATGTGGTTAAAATTTCATAGCAAAATTCTTTTGGGAAGTTACTTAGTTAAATATCGAAAAATCTTACTTTTACTAGATTTCTTTATCTTTAAGAAAGTCTATATAAAGGGATAGGTTTTTGGATAAAAGGAGAACCTCACATACTGAAGAACCCTAGAGAGTCAGAAAACACGGCCTCCTCTCTCTCTCACGTTTCCAACACCCGGCCACCCAAATCATACTGAAAATCCCCCGAAATCGCCATCTAAACACGTTTTCCAATCCCCAAAGCACCAATAATCATCAAAACCTCACAAAAACACCTCTAAACGTGAAGAACAGCAAGAACAACCAACAACCAGAAGCTTGGGTTGAAATCCTCTCGGGTCTGTCATCAACGGAGCACGACGACGATCCCGTTGTGAAGAAACGTTGTGAATCCGAAGGTAAAACAGGTAGAAACTCCACTTCCCTGATTCACCACGGTATTATCTGTCTTGCCTCAAAATTTGGGCTCAAACTAACCTTCGTACGCTTCTGAATTGCTGTTTATTCAAGCTTCTGTCCAATAACTTGTTTACCAAGTTTCGTGCATAATTCGAATTCAAATTGAGAACTTTCGACCACTAACGTATTGTACATCTTTCAGGCTACGCACCCATAAATTTGAGCCGAAAACACCTTCGGGAACAGCCTCAAAGCCGCCGTCCGAGGGCTGTCCGCACCCACGGACGTCGTGTCCGGGGTCCCGGACTCCCTGTCCGTAAGCTCGGACACCCACGGACGGCGGCGGGATTTTAAATTCAAAATTTAGGTTTTTCTAATAATGTCCGGCCCACGGACATCCTGTCCGTGGCCCCGGACTTTGCAAATTTTTGTTTTCTTTAATTTCGACTTTTCTGTATGTTTAGGTTAACTGGGGTCCGTGGTCTCGGACGTTTGGTCCGTGGCTACGGACGTAGCAAAATTTGACCTAATTCTGCCTCCGAAACCCTAGTTTAGGTAGCTTTTAATTTCACTTTAATTCTCTGTCAAAAATGCTAAAAACACAAAAAAAAAACAGAAGCTCGCGCACTTAGGTTAAAACGACTCGTAATAAGCCGTAAATAAACTAAGTAGAGGAAAAACGACCTAGGAAGGGTAATGAAAGTAATTGAACCCTAATTAAGTCGAATATCAAGCCCCCGAACCCGAACTCTCCTTTCCTAATTTGATCTAGGTTAAAATTAGGTGGAGACTCATAATAGGTTCCAGTGAGCTAGCTTAGGTTTAATAATTATTGTTATATGACATAGTTATTAATCTTAGGCTATAAGTGGACCTAAAACCCGATCAGATCCAATCAAGCTAATCAACATAGGATAGGGTTTAAAATCGAGGCTCACAGACTGGCGACTCTGCTGGGGACAACTTCTTAATTTTAACTTGTTTTAATTTTAAGAAAGAGGGCTTAACTTGAAAATGTTTATGGCTTCTACTATGTTGTTTGTTTACTTTTGTGCGCACTTTGATTTTTGCACCCTTGCATCATATGAGAGCGAGGGTCTACTTAACCAATTTCACCCCGGGACCCGTTGAGGGTCCCCTGTCAGGGACTCACACCTTTTAGGTGATGTGAATAAGCGGGGGAAAAGAGGAGGGTGTCGTCTAACCACACCCCTTAATACCTGGGCCTTAGCCCCAAGCGTTTTCCTGGCAGTGTCCTTACCTAGCCCATTGTTTGGTCAGTCAAAGACCCGGCCGCAGACGCACACCTTCAGGTGATGTGGAAAAAAGTGGGGAAGCCCAAAGAGAATAGCGTGCAAGCCCTATTCCTTTGAGGTGACCTGGGCCCATGCCCCAAGCACCTCTCCGGATCGATCCATACCCGTTTGGATTTAAACGTCTAGTGAGGACATGTTGAATTTGTGTGGGCCTTGTTTGCTTGTATGATCAGCCCATTACCCAGCCTACAGATTGATAGGAACTTCTCCTACATTAACTTAGCCCAACCCGAATTGGCGGCTCTACTTGTTTGCGGCCCAGAGGTCCTGTTTGGTTTAATATGTGAGTCATTCGGGCTTCAGCCCAAAAACTTAGACTTAGGTGATTTCTCTTCTGGCCCAATTTGAATTATCCAATTAGTTCTAGGCCCAAAAAAAAAAATCCACATGAACTTGAAATAACTCACAAGGCCTGAAAATAAAATCTTTTTCGGTTTAGCAACCATCTTCTCTGGCCAAAGAAAGTTAGGCTCATTTGTGATTTAGGGACCACTCCAGCCCATGTGCTTTGCTCTAGGCCCAAACACATTCCGGCCCAGGGCTCATTCTAATCTAGGCAGACTTCTTATTCGGGCCCTGGCCCAAAACCCTAGATCTAGGTGTCACCTCTCAAGCCCAATCAAAGCCATCTGTTTACACTTCAGTCCAAATTCCAGTTCATAGCCTGAGAGATACTTCAGCCCAAGCACCTCATTTCTGGGTATCTTGGCCCACTTGCTTTCAGCCTAAGCCAGTTTCGATCTACCTAGTGAAGTGTCATTATCACCTTAGTTAGCTAATAATGGACTTCTTGGAAACAGGCAAGCCCGAATCCAGATATGGCAGAAGGAAGGAGGAAATCCGATCAACACCGAGGCCCAGTTGGCCGCTGTGCTGCAAGGGTACAAGGTCTTGGAGTCCATTGTCGAGGAACTGAGGAGTAAGGCTAATCTCCAGGAGACAAATCAGCACACTCTGGAAAAGCTTGTGGATGAAAATCTTAATCGTAGTTACATCGAGATTGACTCTGTTAGAGCCAAGATCCTCAAACACGTATGGGGAAGGATGTTCCTGACAACCAGCTAGCTGCAGAGGTCAAAAGGGTTTTGAAAAGGATTGAGCGCATAGAGAAAACCAACAAACCAGCTGGCTTCGATTATTTCTCCACGGCGTCATATCCCGAAGTTGATCTTCCCCTAAAGCTGAAGCTGCCTGCACTCGCTTTGTACAAGGGTTCCTCGGATCCACAGATTCACTTGGCTATGTTCGACCGAGAAATGTCCATCTTGGGGCTCAACGATATGCAAAAAGCCAAAGTTTTTCGCACGCTATCTAGACGAGACTCCTCAGCGTTGGTATCTCACTCAGAAGATGAATACCAAAACCTACGAGGAGGTTTGCGAGGCTTTCCTAAATCATTTCGAGTATGCTAAGAACCTCGAGGTCACCAGAATCGATCTGGCAGGAACTCGACAGAAAGACGGTGAGTCCATGTCTGACTTCATCAAGCGTTGGAGGAGGAGAAAGGCTGCAGCCATGCCTACCAGAATGGACGAGCAGGAGCAAATCCGCATGATAATTGAGAACATGCGAAAACAACACAACCATGAGCTAAAATTTATGTACTTTCCGAGTTTGGACATGTTGATGGGACAAGTCGGTATTCTAGAGGAAAAGATTCATAAGGAAGGTTTGGAGCTCGAGTGCTCAAGGAACTCCGGCAGTGGCTCCAAATTATCTAAGCCAGGACCAGAAAAGGCTTATCTTCAGACAGTAGCTTGCGCTCAAAGTAGTTTCCCAGAAGTGAATATGGTTCAACGACCTAGATCTCCGCATCAAAACCTTAGGACAGTACCCTTACCACGCCGAGACTCATCGCAAAGGGAGTTCACCAACATTGGCCGAGCACCAAGTCAGGCGTTTGAAGAGCTTCAGAAGAGAAACCTGCTACAGCCCCTGGCCCCTCGGCCAGGAACCACTCATTTGGGGAGGCATCTTAATCAATTCTGCCACTACCATCAGTTGCCTGGCCATTATGCTGACAATTGCCGAGCATTGAAGCACAAGATTCAAGACCTCCTCGAGCAAGGAGTCCAATTTTTCTAAGTGTGCAGATCGTTTTCTTGCATCTTCAAATTTTCCTAGTAGCTTATTAGTTAGTTTTCAGTCACCTCTGATTGTAATCTTTACGTTTCTTTCATGATTCATAAATAAAATCATAGTTCCATTTTCACAACTCCTGTACAAACCATTTTTCATTCATCGAAAAAATAAGGAAAACAAAATAGTTTTTTAAGGAAAAGGATCACGAAGCAATCATTTTCTGACTATGCAATGGAACGGCTTGTCTCTTGTTTCTAAAAAATTGAACATGCCTAACCAAATACCACAACTCACCCTATAATATCCAAACAATCCACAAAGAGGTTCAAAGTCGACATCTATCGAATTGTTGTCACAAACCCCAATTCAATACTGGGGGCAATCTAAGTTTAAGTTCGTCGTCTTTTATCTTTTGTTTAAATGTGCGAACGAGTTTCCAAGTGAAAATCTCACGAGAGTGTCTTGAGTGGGAAAACCATGAGTGAACGAGCGTGTCATTTTTACACGACTCTGGTAAGACCACATTCAAAGGTGAGATAAATGGCATAACTCTGACCGAAGGAGATAATTTGTAAATTTACTCTTAGATCTGCGAAAAGTAACAAAGAGCGGATACACAACTATCAGGAATGACGAAGCACCTAGGTACAGCACCACATAGCCAAAAACTTGTGAACCCTGACATTAAACCCTAGGCACCCCCACTGAGCCTTTCATATATCCCTTTTCGATAATATGAACACCACAAAATAACCCAGCCAATGATGAATGCCCGACCCGGTGACCAAAGGAAGCAAGGAGCCCGACTCTCGAATAACATTATCATCAGTCCGAAGAAGCGATGCCGCTATCAGCATGACGAAGTGATCCGTAAATGGTCCCAGAGTGACACAGGATCAAAAGAGCTCACATCAAAACAGCTCTCGAAGCCCAAAACCGGGAAACACAAGAACCCCAAAGGCAAAGTCAAGAAAGGATAAAACGAAAAGGCGAACCCGAAGTGCCTCGAAGAAGTCCAAATGACAAAAAAAAGAGAGAAATGTGTGTAAAGGACAACTCCAAAAGTCCAGGTCCAGAAGCTCAAAACCAACGTCAACATGAAGCAGTTAGACGACTTCAAGACAAGGAAGATGAATCTGAGAGAAGACGCAAGTTGCAGCTTTGGTCACCCATTTAAGCTCCACATACTTCAAATATCCCTCCATGATCCCGTCGTCTTTCATCACACCCTATGGCCACGTTATAAGCTTTAAAGACTTCCGACTTGATAGTTGTGTGTCCAATCACATGAAAGTAACAGATCAAATGCGTAAATCCATCAAATATCGAATTCAATGGTTTAGAAGTTATGACCATGAGCGAGAAATGAGTGCAAAACCCGACCACGTCGAGTGTAGGTTAGGGAGCACCACATCAAAGCATAAGCCACGACCTGTGAGGGTGAAACTTGTTCGCATGTTTAATCAAAGAAAATACTAGGGGCAATCAATCGTCCCGATCGATTGCCATGAACTCTAGCTCAGATTGTCCTAAGGAAAAAATACTGGGGCAATTGTTGGTTCCAACAATTGCCATGTCAGCACCAATTGAAACCCAAAGCTCGAGCACCACCATCCCACCACAGGCACACATAAGCCCTTACCACCACACACACACTCTCAAACCGTCATTGGCCTTACCTCCACAAAAACATCAGGCCCGTCATAACCCTGACCTCCATCCAAAATCACAACCCAATCCCAGGTCTGTCACAAATCCTGAACACCGGCAAAAGCCTTCAGCACCACAACAAACACCACATACTTCCACCAATGGCATGTTCATTTTTCAGGAAGCAAATTGCAGATTTGAAATTTTTAGTCAGGAAATGATCATTTCACTTTCCTTTTTCAGCAGGGTTTTTCTCAAGCATTGCCAAGTTCGGCACCTTTTCCAACAGTTTCCTGTTTTGAACGAGTATCTTTCATATATCTTGATTGCATACATCTTATCATCATTGCCATTTGGTACTCCAGTAATCAGTTCTCATAATTTGCACGAGACCTATCATCTTCATCAGTGCGAGACCTAGCATCTTCATTCAGTGCGAGACCCATCCTTTCGAGACCTACCATCTTCATCAGTGCGAGACCCATCATTTTCAAGACTTTAGTACAAGACATCTTCATTCAGTGCGCGACCCAGAATCAGTGCGGAATCCAGCTTTTTCTTCATCCATTTAGTACGAGACTTCAGTGCGAGACCAAGCATCTTCATCAGTGCGAGACAATCAATTTCGTCAGTGCGAGACCCATCATCTTCATCAGTGCGAGACCTATCATCTTCATCAGTGCGAGACCTATCGTCATCATCCAGTGCGAGACCAGTACGAGACCTAGTATCATCTTCAGTGCGAGACAAGTACGAGACAGAGCGTGATCTAAGTTGGCGGGGCAGAGGCAATAAGTCCCCATCTTCATGTCAACTTCTTGGGAGAAACAACTAGTGGGCAGTGGCAATAAGTCCCCTTGGTAATCTAGAAGTTATCCCAGCACCCAGTTGGTGGGCAGAGGCAATAAGTCCCCATAGTATACCAACCAGGAGCATTGAAACGGGTTTCGGTCCCCCGAAGCATCCGAGCATCATCAGCATCATTTGCATCATTAGCATTTCAGCATTCTTGCATTTGCATCCAGTTTTCACATTCTAGGTAGTCAACGCCTTAGAATAGCTTGACATCATTTTCATCACTTTAGGTGGTCAGCGCCTTAGAATAGCTCGACAACATATCATCATTTCAGGTAGTCAACGCCTTAGAATAGCTTGACATCATTTTCTTCACTTTAGGTAGTCAGCGCCTTAGAATAGCTCGACAGCATATCATCATTTTAGGTGGTCAACGCCTTAGAATAGCTTGACATCGTATCATCCTTATAGGTAGTCGGCACCTTAGAATAGTCTGACATTACCTCATTATTACTTTAGGTAGTCAGCGCCTTAGAAAGCTCGACAATGCTTTGTAGCTTAGGTAGTCAGCGCCTCCGAATTGCTGGGATCGTAACCCGGTTTCACACAACGTGGAGGATTCTGTGGAGTCAAAATTTTGGGGCACCACTCAAGCATCAACCAGACTTTTCACATTCGTTACAAAGTCCAGTTGACGGGGGGCAATCTGTTATACCCAAAATTTTGACCCCCTGGTTAAGGTCTACGAGGTTGTGAGAGCCATCTCCATCAAACAGTAAGAGACTCCGGCCCGATCGGCGTGTTCCAGGGCCTGAGGAGCAGAGCAGTTCGTCATTGTCAGGGGCGTTTTCGTAATTTTTAAGGCTTCTGAGTTCTCCTATAGGCTTTCTCCTCCTCCAAGGGTGCCCAAATCAGCTCGAAATGCCTTGATATTTTAACCCATGATAGAGGATGACATTTTAAGCATAATGGCATTGGAATTTTGATTTTTCGAATTTCCAATAATTTTCTAGTAATTTCTGACTGAATCTGACAAGAAATTCAATTTAAAAATGCTCCAGCATTTAAAAAATCGTTTCCACCTCAGAAAATTCATAATATCCATTCTTGACATGTGGTTAAAATTTCATAGCAAAATTCTTTTGGGAAGTTACTTAGTTAAATATCGAAAAATCTTACTTTTACTAGATTTTCTTTATCTTTAAGAAAGTCTATATAAAGGGATAGGTTTTTGGATAAAAGGAGAACCTCACATACTGAAGAACCCTAGAGAGTCAGAAAGAAAACACGGCCTCCTCTCTCTCTCTCACGTTTTCCAACACCCGGCCACCCAAATCATACTGAAAATCCCCCGAAATCGCCATCTAAACACGTTTTCCAATCCCCAAAGCACCAATAATCATCAAACCTCACAAAAAACACCTCTAAAACGTGAAGAACAGCAAGAACAACCAACAACCAGAAGCTTGGGTCGAAATCCTCTCGGGTCTGTCATCAACGGAGCACTCGACGAATCCCGGTGTGAAGAAACGTTGTGAATCCGAGGTAAAACAGGTAGAAACTCCACTTCCCTGATTCACCACGGTATTATCTGTCTTGCCTCAAAATTTGGGCTCAAACTAACCTTCGTACGCTTCTGTATTGCTGTTTATTCAGCTTCTGTCCAATAACTTGTTTACCAAGTTTCGTGCATAATTCGATTCAAATGAGAACTTTCGACCACTAACGTATTGTACATCTTTCAGGCTACGCACCCATAAAATTTGAGCCGAAAACACCTTCGGGAACAGCCTCAAAGCCGCCGTCCGAGGGCTGTCCGCACCCACGGACGTCGTGTCCGGGGTCCCGGACTCCCTGTCCGTAAGCTCGGACACCCACGGACGGCGGCGGGATTTTAAAAATTCAAAATTTAGGTTTTTCTAATAATGTCCGGGCCCACGGACATCCTGTCCGTGGCCCCGGACTTTGCAAATTTTTGTTTCCTTTAATTTCGACTTTTCTGTATGTTTAGGTTAACTGGGGTCCGTGGTCTCGGACGTTTGGTCCGTGGCTACGGACGTAAGCAAAATTTGACCTAATTCTGCCTCCGAAACCCTAGTTTAGGTAGCTTTAATTTCACTTTAATTCTCTGTCAAAAAATGCAAAAAAACAAAAAAAAAAACAGAAGCTCGCGCACTTAGGTTAAAACGACTCGTAATAAGCCGTAAATAAACTAAGTAGAGGAAAAACGACCTAGGAAGGGTAATGAAAGTAATTGAACCCTAATTAAGTCGAATATCAAGCCCCCGAACCCGAACTCTCCTTTCCTAATTTGATCTAGGTTAAAATTAGGTGGCGACTCATAATAGGTTCCAGTGAGCTAGCTTAGGTTTTAATAATTATTGTTATATGACATAGTTATTAATCTTAGGCTATAAGTGGACCTAAAACCCGATCAGATCCCAATCAAGCTAATCAACATAGGATAGGGTTTAAAATCGAGGCTCACACCGAGCTTAGGAAGTACCGAGTTAGGATTTAAGTACCTTGGGTTAGGGTTGAGTGATAGCGTGAGAGATACGCTAGATAGGAAATTCCAGTGTGTACTGGAAACCTACAATATCCATCCCACCCTCCACAATCCCTGTTTTATAACTTGGACAAGAACGCCAGAGAGATGAAAAGTTCACTCTTACTCGGGAATACCCGATCTGACTGTTATTAAATACCTTTAGGGTACGGAGAACCTGTCATACGGTAGATCACGAAAACTGGGAATCCCGGAGACGGTCTCCATCTGAACAATGTTAACCGCATTTAATAGCGAAGAATGAAGGATTTTGTGTATATGAGAATAGAATTTCCGGCAACCTGGGTCGACATGCCGAGCAGTCGAGGATGACCAGCTTGCAACGCACCGACCGTGCAACAGGCAAGAAGTGGATTAATACAACCAGAGACGAGAGTCTACGGGACCACAGTTGATAAATAATACACCAACGGTGTACCAACCGGCAAGGGAACTACAACGTAGTGCCCAAATACGTGGAACGGGCTACAAGAGAATACAATACTAAGAAAAAGGGGTCTTCCAGATGGGAAAACACCCTAGTTAGTGATTATCATGTAAAGACAGTGGAAGTCATCCGGTGGAATTATTATCAAGACTGTAAGATCAAGTGAGGGCCAACAAGGCCACTGATGACAGTGCGGGTAAGAACAATACCACAACCAGTATGTGTGCTTAACCGATAGCCAGTTAGCATGGCGCACTTGCTATAGCAAGTGCTGCAATAACAAGGCTGTTCGGGAAATTTATAACCACTACATGTACTTAGTAGAGTACTAGAAAGTTAAATGGGATCATTATGACCATGGAAGGGTAGATAGATAGCCTAACCTCTGTAATTGTAAGTACACCAGTCAGCAAGAAGCTAGACTTGGTTAAGGCAAGAAGATGTTTGTGGAACCATGAAAATTTCTTTCAACCCAGATTTATTCAAACCCTTCTCTTTCAAAACCAGGTTTTCTTTCAAACCAATACTTCTTTCTAACCTCTTCAAACAAACCAGTAAAACCAAGGTCAGTTGATAAAGATACAACAATGGATAAAACTTTCCCTCGATTAAGTTCGGGAAGCAAGGATGAATATTGTCACGGGACAATATAGGGAGTTGACAACAGAATACTTCACCTAGGCGTGTGACGAACACTACGAGTGTACCAACTGAATTGTGACGACCGCACTCCGATAGGAGCTTGTGGGCCTGACAGACCTACTTATGGGTTAGTTGGTAGGTAGAGCAATGTATCATTATGGTACCCCACATATGTATACGAGTGGAGTCCGACACGGGAAGTAGTCGACTCCGTCTACGGTCAGCAGTATAAATCAAACAAGAGCTAGAGATTACAAGGAATGGTTGAAGTTAAGGAACTCAGTTAAGTTAACGAGACTAAAAGGATTAGTGAATTCCTCTCAAGGAAATGTTTAAGAGTTAGGAAGTGCGAAGGGCACAAACTGTTATGTAAAGACATCACATATGTCTTAAGGATCCTTAGGGATAAACATGTTAGCTGGAACGGTGACCCAGCCTGTACATGGCAAGCAAATGCCTAATGTGAACGGATGAAAGGATGAAGAAACTATCAAGAATTGATCTTCACAGAAGAGATAATAAGCAATTAAGAACGCAAACGGCGTGGCTAACTCAATATATCAATAAGTGTGAACTAAATGTAAAAGCATAACTTAGCAACACCCAGGAGCAATCCTTGAAGGGTGTTCGCATCAACAAGTGTTGCACGAAATGCATGACAGAAGCATAAGGGTTGAAACTAACACCCAGTTTAGATATAAGTTGTCAGGAGACGGACTGACAATCCTAAGGGGCATCCCATGAAAGGAAACAGAATGCAACGACCTTGTCACGGAGCTCAATATAATATCCAAACCATATAATGTTGTACAGAGAAGTACATGTGTGGACAACCTACAATGAGCCCAGCTCAAGGCAAATAAGGCTTATAAGCCATAAGCAAGATATATTATATAAATTCAATTGATTGTAGAAGTTTATGTTGTATAAGTGAATAGGGTGGTAAACGAACCACTGCATTAAGAGTGGGGATACCTCTCGATATTGTGAGACGCAGGAGCGGTAGGTAGTTGTGTATCAAGTCCAAGAAATATGTTAAGGATTGACCATATTGTTATTGAAAGAGAGCATTAGCTTAGTAACATGTGAGTATAAAGTGAAACACCGAGCTGAATAATGCCGGCTTATGACTCGAATGATCGATGCTCAAGGAGCATTCAGTAGCCATCCAAATGAGTGATGAACCATAATACGAATGATGTAAGTATATGCGTGGAAATTAATGTGACAGTAAATACGATGTGAGTTAGTGTTATACATTAAACACGGTGCGCAGTAAGCGTCCGTTGTATAAGTGTTGTTGAATAATGATTGTGGCAGATAAGACCGGTTATGAGTTAAACTCAATGGACATGCAAGCAAGTGATGATACACAGGCTGGGCAATAAGCCAATGGTAGGTACTGTGTGATGAGGAACTCAGTGGAATTCCATGGCGAATCGCATAAGGGATTTACTGTGAAGAGTTTTACGCCTCTGCACTCTATATGACTGAGTTTGTTTGGTATTGACTTGCGCAGTAATGATCGAGTGGGATATCCAGGAATTGGAAACATGTTAATGGTGGAGGAATAATGTTATATGGCCGATGCATAGGAAATGCAAGGCCGCACCAATAAAAGAGTACTCGTACAAAACAAATGTGGAGGCATGATAACAGTAAGTGACTACAGTAGCACTAACTACCAAATACCGGTATGGAATATACCCCAAATGTGGAAATAGCTGAGAGAGCACTACACACTAGGTAGTAGCTCAATCTCAACCGACAGTAAGTCGGAAGGGAACAAGTCAATCATTGTGAAATACATAGTTGTATACACAGTAAATTCTTATGGAAGTGGATAGAAAGTGTATAACTCACCGAATTCTCTAACGGTAAGAGATACCACGCGTCAGTTGAGAAACCATTGTTACCAAGACGAAGGTGACAATTGGGGATGTACAATACAGTAAGAATAACAAAAGGAGCAATTAAGCTCTACAGTTATTAGAGTTTCGCAGCAGAAACTAGTGAGCCAGTGATTCAAGTGTTGAATGTACATGGTGAACATGGATGAATGGCTAATTATTAACGCCTAGAAGCCTAACAGGCCAGAATCGAAACCAACTAAGAGTTTAAACAAACTCCAATGAGAATTCTTGGTTTAGGAACTAAACCGCCAATATGGTTAAGATCCTCTAATCAAAATCCATTGTGTAATAGACCGCGTGGAAGTTAAAACACTAAACACTTCACGACGGCAGAACATTTAAGCCAATGTTTAGTGATTGATTACGTGGGCGTAATCCCTTTTAAGGGGGGTAGAGAGCGCAAAACCACTTAGTGTGTATTACCGTACAAGTGTACGTAGTGTATGTGACTTATATTGTGCATAGCACAAAATTATTGTTTTGATGATGGTGTGTGTGTGTACGTAAACATACACATTCATTCATGGTTTAATTGTGGTAATTGCGCACAGAAGATGCGAATACCATTGTGATAAGTGTGTGTATTTGTTAGCAGCTGTGTGTGATAGTACAAGTGTGGGGAGTAGAGAAACTCCCGGGGGAACAAAAGCCCCGACAGTGTATAAATGTGAAATGGTGTGTTGTATTTGATAAATAATATATATGTATGTTATATATACTATATAGTGATTCATGAAAGAATACGAAACTGACATAGAACCTAGTGAGAATGAGATTCCATAGGCAACAGGACTAAAGTGTATGGAAATAACTGATAGACGAAGTTCATCCTTGGAGATGTTATGATCATGATTAGAATGATTTAAAAAGATAGAAAATTGGAAATGAGTGATTATTTGATGCTTGAAAATGAAGTGGGAAGTGGGAACTTGATTTGCATGTGATCAAGGGAAGCCGAACACAAATTGGAGTGGAAGGATAGTTCTACACTGATGCTGATCACATCAGGGTTGGATGATTCTTGAAGCTCCCTATAAGTGGTCACAAATAACCACGCCAATACAATAAAAGAAGCAAAGAGCTTAAGTTGGACTTGGAGTTGTGTGTGTTTTCAAAAGGATTTTCAATTGATATTTATAAAATGTTGATAGATACTTTACATAATTAAAGTCTCTTACTAACCTCACAAGGAAATTTTAAACTTAAGTGATTGTTTTGATCTCCCAAGGACACGGGGACGGAAGGTGTCCATCGCGACCGGGTTCTGCGGGATCACAGTGTATACCAAAGATATTTTTGATTGAATACATGCTATGACATGTTGTTTGGTATGTGTGATAAAGGTTATTTTGACTTTGATCTCCTAAAGTGTGATGCTATCAAGACCTATGTGTCTAAAGACTGTTATGTTATCGGGACCTATGTGTCTAATGTTGTTATGTTACCCAAGACCAGTGAGTCAAAGGGGTTGTTATGTATATGTAAGTGTTGGGTAAGATACCCGGACCATTGAGTCCGAGGTTATCATGTGAATATGTTATGTTATGTATGGATGTGGATGTGTTGCCCGGACCATTAAGTCGGAGGTGTTGTGATGTAAAGTGTGTGTTTGATTATAGAAGTTTATTTATGTAAGTAATCCCCGTATTCTAATCTAATGATGTGAGGGAAGTGTAAACTTCGAGGATGAAGTTCTTTGAAGGGGGGTAGATTGAAATACCCCAAACCTTGATATGTGGTTAAATATCAAACTATGTTATAAAGGCTAAAAAGTGCCTTAAAAACATCAGTGAACAGTTTAAACCATAGTAAATGCAATAAAACGCTAAGATACAGTTTGAGCAAAAAACATGCTCTAAGCTATGAGTGAACTGGGTTAGGACCCAAAGAGCCTACCAAGACTTAATAATATTCAATTATGATTTAATAAGGCTAAATAAGTCCTTAGGAAACCTTGGTGGACAGTTTAAACCAAATAAAACAAAGAAAATACCTTAAAGTCAATATGAGCAAAAATGTGCTCTAAGCTTGGGATAAATTTGTATAAGACCTAATGGTCATACCTATACCTTATAAATATGTTAATGAACATATTAAACCAATTACCAAAGAAAACCAAGCTTAAAAACAAGTTAAAACACAAAATGTGCTTTAAGGAGTCTTAAAGCACGTTTTTGAAAAATTGTCTTGTAAATGAGTTTTGAATGGCTAAATGTCCATCATTACTCTTTAATTAACATGTGTACTATATAGTATCACATTTGGGTGGCTATATCAAAGGGAAATCAAAAATTTCACTTCTATGTGCCCTGTTTTTATGAATAGTAACTTTTATAAGCTAGTTTGTAACATATGTTGTTATAAGTAATTAAGTTGGTCAATAAAGATTATTATACCCTCCTAAGTATATGGGGGCCGGTTTTTCATGGTGTGAGTCACCATCATGTAAAAGAAATCAAATAAGTAAAGTAAAGCTTAAAGTAAAGTACTATTGTTGCTTTATAACATAAATATCTCCAAAAGCAAACTTACCTTCTCATTTCCTTCTCTTCTTTCATTTCACACGGTTTCTTCACTCTCCTTTCCTCCTCCATTTACGATTTGCTACAGCTCCTCTCTTCTCCATCTTCATTTCCTTGCCAAATCCAACTCATGCTCCAAATCAAATTCTAAGACCATATTGTCTTAGTTCGGTCAAGCTCTACACTTCTACCTTTTCAAATCTTCAAGAGCTCAATTTGGTGCCATGGAGAATCACCATTGATGGAGCTTGAGCTTGTGTTTTACAACATTATTACTCTTTTGCTTCTAGGTAAGGAATCTCAAAGAAAAATCAAGTTTCCTCTCCTTTTAGTACATGGCCGAAAATTCACCTCACCATGGTGTCTTTACCTTGCTTGTTTTAGCTTCATTTGAACCTTCCAAGGGCTAGGAGGAGTCCTCTCTTGATACTTATTCAAGTTCTCTTCCAATTCCAAGAGTAAAACAATTACCTTAATGTGTTAAAACAATATGTGTAACTAGGGTTTACAATGAGATGAAGCATAATGCTTGAATACTCATTCTATTATTTGTACATTGTTTAGAAGTTGACCAACAACCAAACACCCCACCGGTTTTGCAAGGAAACAAGAAAGAAGTTGTGAGGAAAAAGAGGTAAACAAGCTATCTCAATGTAGTTTAAATGCCTTAGGAAAATGAGCTTGATTTGCTTAATAAAATACCTAAGGAGCCAATGGTGAATGACCAAGTGAAGTGTTCTCAAGGAGACTAGTAAAAGAAACATATGTCTTGGTGTATTAATTGCAGGTCAAAGCATATATTTGTGGTAAATTCAGTGTTTTTAAGGTTTATGCAATTAAGGGCCTAAGATCCATGTTATTTTAAGGGCCTAAGTGCCAAGCAATTTAAAGTTTATGCATATATTGGATTTTG
Source organism: Limonium bicolor (assembly GCA_023374045.1). Lineage (NCBI taxonomy): Eukaryota > Viridiplantae > Streptophyta > Magnoliopsida > Caryophyllales > Plumbaginaceae > Limonium > Limonium bicolor. The sequence goes on along the minus strand of CM041776.1, from coordinate 163,253,544 downwards.
TAGTGCAAATGGGTGAAGTTTATGTTATAAAATGTGGTTTGATGGATTTTGAGGTGTTCTTGAGTGCTTAATGTGGAAAACTATGAGTTTGGAATGATGATTGTGCTAAGAGAACCCATGCAAATTTGTAAATGTGTATAAGGAAGTTTAAGTGCTTGAATTGAACTTGGGTGAATTAGGAATTGGTAGGAATGAGTAAATGTCTCACTAAGGAAGAAAATGTGCATTAAGGTGTTCTAAGGTGCTATAAGGATTTAGGCATTGTCTTGGAAGTTCTAGAAACCCAATGAGTGTTATTAGGATGTATTTAAGTCTTGGAGAAGTTTGTTTAAGGTTTGTGTAATGTTGATGAATAAGGAGAATGATGTTTAAGTAAGGTTTTGAGAAAAGAATTCAAGAAGTTGTAAAAAGGAGATTTAGTTAGTAAGAAAAGAAGTTGAGAGATGATGTTAAGGTGTAGAGGAAACACCTTGGTGTAGTGGTCATTATTGGTGAACTACCACTTAGAAATCTTAAGGAGAAAACATCCCAAGTGCTAGGAATTTTGTAAGAAATTGTGAATGATAAGATGGTTTTGGTGAGTGATTTAAAGAGTTTAGCACATGGCTAAAGGTGTGTTTGATGTGCCAAATGATGTTAGGAAACATTATGAGGCTTTAGGAGAAGTTTGGTGGAATTGGTTAAGTGTTTAAAGACTTGGAAGTTGAATGTTTTGCCGTGTCCGAACTTCCGTCCGGACATGGAAGTTCGGACAGGCTCTGTTGGGTAAAGGATTTTCCCACTCTCGAACTGTGTCCGAACTTGGAAGTCCGGACACAAGTTCGGACGTGACTGTTTCTATCTGGGATTTACTCTCGAACTGTGTCCGAACTTGGGAAGTCCGGACATAAGTTCGGACGTGTGTATAGTTTTCAGTATTAGGTCGCGGCTTGCGTCCGAACTTGGAGGTTCGGACACAAGTTCGGACAGGCCACTGTATGGACCAAAATTGTTGTTTTAAGGTATGGAAATGATGTGTAATGATGGGGATTGATAGGTAATGATGTTATAAGGTTGTTAAGGACATGTTAGGTGAGTTTTAATGACAATAAAGTGGGTTAAAAGTTGTATTAAAATGTGAGAGTAAAACAAGTTAAAAATGTTAAGTTATGTATCTAAGTTAACGGGGAGAAGTTATAAGCATTAGACATTAAATAATCATGCTACCCCGATGTTAATAAAAATACATATAATGTTATCAGTTGTTCGAGAATTGCTCGAGGAACATGAGTGACGTGGTAAAGTGGACTCCGGTGACAGGTATGGTTTTCTTGCAACCTGTGTCCTACCGGATTACACCGGCTTGTATGCCAATGTGTTTTCTGTATGTTTGCCACGTTATAAGATAAATCATGAAACGAGTTTACAGTCGTTATTGTTGTTGTATGTTTACGTGCCGATACCGGTAACCTCGAATGCGCTTGAAGGGCTAGTTAACCACTATTAGGTAAACGTAGGAGAACGGTATCCGGTAACAACGTTTCCGACTTAAGGAACGTTCTAACCACGGCTATGCGTGGGTTGGATATGTGATGTTTGTGTGTGATGTTTGTATGTGAATGTATGACTCTCCCTCCCCTTGTGTGTGTCTAACAAGACTTAACCCAATGTGTGATTGTTTAACTAAGTTCAATGATGAACTTCTGACAAGTGCTAACGGGGGGAGTGAGGAGTCCGGTCTGTTCCGGCCACGCGTGTGAGTATGGGGGTCGTTGTCATAGCAGGTTCGATCCTCTCCGTATGTTATGGTTGTATTCCAATTTGGTTCCCAACCTTCCCTTTTAGCTTAACCAAGGCTATTACTGACTCACGTCGGGCCACAGGGGCATACTATTGTTATGTTTGTTTCGGTGTGCTTGGATCACTATATCCGAGACACCTTGTGTTAAGTTAACCGTTCATTTAACGAGACGGTAACGAGTTATGTAACGAGCTTATCATGAGACTGGCAACATTCTCTAGGCTCACCAGTGTATTAACAATGTTAGGGTCGGTTCCTAAGAGGACCATTCCCGTTATGTTATGTATCTTTGTTGTGATGCAATGTATATTGCGGTGTTATGTTGTGCACGTGGAAACGTGCAAAGTATTGTTAAGTGTTGTTATGTAGTGTATGTTATATATTGTAAATGTGGAGTATATGGATCATGGATATGAATCCCAGTTGGAGAAAAGAGGCGTTTAAGGTTAACCCGATTTAAGGGTAAGTGTCGTCTGTTAAGGAAGTAACTCCATTAGAGGAGGAACACTCTAGGGATATTGAATACCTTGAGTGACTTATTAAGTAAGGATGTATTATCCGTTTGTTGAGCCCGTTGAGGCGAAATGATTATGTGTTGTGTGTTTACAGTTGCATGCATGATTTAAAAATAATCAACTGCATGCTAAGACGACAATTAGTTGTGCGTGGCCCGGTAGCATGTGGGCTGCGGGATTACCATACCAGCAAAGGTGCTGAGCCCCTTGGGGGCCACCCTTTCTCTTCTTTTCCTATTTCAGGTACGAAGTGCTGGAAGCCGTTCGAGAGTAGGACGGGTAGTCGTTGTACATGGGTAATCATTTAAGTGTATGTATACAGTAGGTGTAGTAAGACCGGAATTGTTGTCAGCACGTTTATAAATACTCGGTATAGTGAAAGTTGTACGTTGTTGTTATTGTTAATGGAAAGGGATAGTAATGTGTAGTCGCTCGGGAATTTAGCCCATCAGACCGGTACAATGTATGTGTATTAGCCTTGTTGCCACGTGGGTGGTTAACGGCGTGTAACACCAGCGAGTTGAGTTATTTGATGAGTTGTGTATTCCGCTGCAATTGTTGTTATGTATTTGTTGTTGGATGGGGTGTTACATAAGTGGTGGCCGATATTCATTCAAGAAGAAGGTCTATGGAGGAAGATAAGATAAGCTTGAGAAAACAAGGTAAATTACTTACCTAATGGTGGTTAAGGTTTAAGGAATGAGTTTTAGATGAGTACCAATGTAGCTTAGGGCTTACATTGGGTAATGGGTTATTTAACCTAAGAAAAAGAACTTAAATAAGCGTGTGAACTTGTGACTAAGGAGCCAATAGGAATGAGTTGATAGTATAAGTTTAAGATGAGTTTTAAGAGCATTAAAACTATTATGAGATTGATGGGTGTATTTGCAGGTTTAAAGCTTTTATATGAGGGAAATTCAGTGTTTAAGTTTAAGTCATTTAAGGGCCTAAGAGCCATGTCATTTAAGAGCCTTAGTGCTATGCAATTTAAGATTATTGCACTATATTGAGTTTGTTGTGAATGAGTTGATTTGGGTGAGAAAATAAGATGAGAAAGGACTTGGTGTGTGTGAGATTATTGCGTGACAAAAACAATGCATTTGGGCATGATAAGATACTAGAGGAGCTATGGCGAAATTTGATTAGAAAATAAGTGTTTAGGTGATGGTGGTGAATTAATATGACCTATGATTTACTAGGAGTCATTATGAGGAATTTGAGTGGAAATGAGTGAACTAAGGAGTTCTTGAGGTTTAGGATGACCTAGAGATGTCTAGGAGGAATTAGAGGATTGGTGAGTGTATTAAACACACCAAAATCATGTGATGAGGAATGCTAAGACTTGTGCAAGAATCTGGAGGAAATGATGTATAATGCTTTGAGATGATTTAGGTATGAACTAAGTGTAGAACAATGAGAGTTCGGGAAGTTTGTGAAAGAGGTGGTGATGTTAGTGGTGGAACAATAAGGTTTTAGTTAGATGGTAATGAGTGGACTTAGGTGATGGGAGTGAAGATTGGTGGAGAATGTTGTAAGTCGTCAAGGAAAATGACTAGAAATGTAAAAGAGCGTATGATCATGAGGGTGGTTAATAAGATGCATAAAAGAGGTGGAAATGTCTAAGGAGGTGTTACAAGGTCAAGGTAAATGGAGAACAATGTCAAGGTATTAAGGTAATGGAAAGAAATGCACAAGCAAGCTTAAGAGTTTAAGAATGATGAGTAACCAAAGGAAAGGAGAGGAATTTGTGTGTGGATATGCAAGGTGACTTGAGGAAGTTTCAGTAAGTGAACTGGGGATGGAAAATGATGTTATGAAGTGCTCAAACTGTTAAGGAGAGAACACTTGGGTTGGTAGAAGTTTTGGTAAGGTTACAGGTTGGAAATGTAAGGAATCATATGACAAATGTTAGGAGTGTTTGTAAGAATTTAGTAAATGCTTGAGAAGATCTTTGGAAGTTGTTTTGGAGAGTTTGCTGGAAGTTCTAAGGTGATTTTAAGTGCCTAAATGGTATTAGGACACATGGGGGAACATGTGAGAAGTTTGGAGTCAAATTGGAAATTAGAAACATGGTTCTGGAGCCGACCGACCTTAGGGACCGGACCTGCAAGGTCGGTCGAGCTCAGTTGACACTGCCGAGGAAGTTTCTGGAATCGACCAAACATAGGCCGGACATACAAGTTCGGTCGGGCATGTATTTTGTGTACGAATTGAGTCTCTGGAATCGACCCAACATGGGACCGAACTTGGCAAGTTCGGTCGGGCTTAAATATCCCACGGGAAGCTCTCGGGAATGGACCGACCTTGGGGACCGGACTTGCAGGTCGGTCGGGGTGAAATTTTCAACCGGTAATGAGTTCTGGAATGGACCGACCTTTGGTAAGGCCAGTCGACCCTAAAAATGAAAAAAAAAGAAACCCTAAGGAAGTTTAGTGGTATTAATGGTACCCCTTTAAGAGGGCATGAGGATTAGAGGTGTAAAGACCTAAGAGATTAAGATAAGTATAAACTTAAAGTTTAAGGTTAAGTTGTAAGATTAAGTTGTAAAACTTAAGAGGTGTTAGGTGGGGATCATTATGGGTTAAGCAAGTTAAATAAGTTGAATTAAGATAAGTGATTAACAACCTAAACCTGAATGAATGTTTTAGGGCTTGAGTATTTGGACTCCGGAAGAGAGTAGCAACCGAACGACCGACGGTGAACGGTACTGTTCTGCTTGTGACCTGCTTGCTAACGAGGTGTCCCTCGGCTTGTGTGCTATTTGTTTTTGTGTGCTCACTAAACAAGATAAACATTCACCGGAATATTATGATTATTGTATTGTTGTGTGATGTTTGAAAACTACACAACATATCGTGGGAACTTACTAACCAACGTTTAGTAAGGATTGAGTGAGACTAAGGAATGCTCCCTAATATGGGTTGATATAAACCGAAAGAGGTTAACCAACAACATGGTCTTGAGACTACTACTAACTGGAACTTGAGTGAGGAAACCCGAGACCGATCTCCGGTCATGCATGCTAAGGAAAAAGGGGGACGGTATCTGAATCAGATCCGCCCTCCGCTTAAGGACTTGTCTATGGACTTGTAGCTTAGGGCCGGTTGCCGGCTCAGCTACGCTGGACTCCCGTCCAGAGTAGGTGGGCATTAAGATGGTGCGGTGGGATCACCTAAATCCCAGGTTCAAATTAAGCTACAACCATTCCCTTCCAGGAACGGTTTATACTGAGATTAAGTGAGATTAGATTAAGGTAAGGTTAAGATAAGTTGCAACCATTCTTTTTAAAGGATGGTTTGTATTATTAAGATTAAGATAAGTACATCCACTCCTATTAAAGGATGGTTGTTTATAAGATTAAGATAAGACTAAGATTGAGGTGAGATAAGGATGGACTAAGATTAAGAGGGACATTACTTAAGGAGTTGAATAATTAACTCTCTAATTAAGGGAACGCATTTAAGTCGTCCATTGTGTGTGAACTTTGATTGTTCATATCTGAGTTGTTGTTTACTGCACTTCTATTATGTTGTGCATCTAATCAACCTCCATGCTATCGACAATTAGTCGTCGTAGCCACGTTAGCTTGGGGGCCATGAGAGGATCGTACCAGCATTCGTGCTGACCCCCTTTGGGGCTGTTTTTACTACACAGGTGAACATCAGGTGGCGACCGTCGCGAGAGTAAGAAGGGGGACAAGTGAGGAGGGTTAAGTGTGGCCTACGAGTTGTGCATGTACACTCGTATGGAAATTGAGTTAGTAAGATGTATAGGATATGAGGGGATGTAAGAAGGAAATGTAATTGGTTAAGGTTGTTGTACTAATGTTCGGTACTTCTGTAGTCAGACGTGGCAAGGTCCTGAAGTGTAAAGAATTCCGCTGCAAATGCTGGGGGGTTGGGGGGGTTTATTCTCTGGGGTGATAGTTGGGTTTATATATAGCTAGTTAGGTGTGGGTGAGACCACATTTTGGGTTGGGGTGGGGTGTTACAAAAGCGTGGTAAGTTGCGAGACACAGGATTGAAACGAAAATTACCGAGTAGTTACGCTCTGAAGACAAGAAATGCACTTAGTAATACTAAGGTTGAGTTTGAGTTATGGGTTAAGGGTTAAAAGGTAGAGCGAGAGGTGCGTTAGTCAGAACTTCCCGGTGTTTACCGGATATCCATAGTACCTAGACCCGACCTCCACATCCCTAACCTTGAATACATGGAACAAACGCCAGAGAGAAGAAAGCCTTCTCCTACTCGGAAAAAAAACCGATCTGGCAGTTAGTTAACAGTAAGCAAAACGAGAAACATCTTGTTGAGCAACAGTTTATGAGAACATGAACGTTTTAACTGAGGCGCAGCGGTGAAACAAACGCTATCAAGGAATTCTACCAGTAAGGGAACGGTAATTACCGGCAACATGGGTCGACATGCTACGCAGTCGAGTTACACCGAACACTAATGATAAGAAAAGCACTACAGTGCAACGGATAGAAAAGATAAGCGACATGAGTACCGAACAGCGGTCCGAGTGAGCATAACAGTGATAATACAAAGCGTAAGGATAAGATTACTGAAAGTCCAGTTAGAACGGGAACTCCAACCCCATACAATGAGGAAGGTTACAAGACCTGGCCGACATAATGTGGACGACGTATAAACTCATACAATTGTATACCGAAATAGGACTACGATGTAGTGCCTTAAGGAGAATCATTACTGTAACCACAACAAAATGTGTGGAGACAGGAGCAGGATTAAGACATAGAAAATATAAGGGGTTCCCTCAGAAAGAGGAACACCTGATAAATGACAGTACTATCAAATAACAAGCAAACTGCCGAATGGTTAGTTATCCAAAATAAGATGTTATCGAAGGAGTCCCGAGACTACCATTACATGGAAATTAGAAGGAAGTATCACTACCAACGTACCTTGAACCGATAGCCCATCCTGCATGGCGCACTTGCCATAGCAAGTGCTGCCACGGTTAAGCTACACGGAAAGCCTCATGGCAAAATAGGAGGACGCTATAGTTGTAACAACATAAAATACCAGATTGTAAATCCATAGGAACAGAAGAATAAGACCTTGGAAGGCCCGACGCCTGACCATGATGAGATGATGTGACACACCAGTCAGCCGGGAGCGGAACTTGGACATAATATTAGACCATATGATGTTAGCAACAGTACAACATACTACGACAACAAAACTGACAGTGCGGTAAGAACACCAACCCGGATCTCAAAGAGGAACCTAAGAGATCGGCTCAATATCCGAGCAAATACACAACGTAAGTAACAACATTCATGGAATGTACAAGAGATACAAAAAAGGTAGTCGACATGAACGACTTCCAACAAGGATGGGATAAGACTCCCAGATTGATCACTAAGAATACCAGTATAAGCATTCTTCAATGAAGATGTTGGAAAACCCAGAAAACAAGGGTAAAAAGAATGAACATAAGCTATAACCCACCAAGGATAAAGATATACAATCCCGACAGAGTGAAGCCTAGAAGATTACCCACACAGAGCAGGCATAGTCGAGCCAAATAACTAATGGATGACAACTAATACTGTTCGTCTAACTCATTACCACCCAAGTATGATTAATCATCAACGGGTGGCGTAGTCAACGGAAGTTGAACGAAGCATTGAGATGGGAAGTATAAGATGACAGGATGATATCCACTTGGACACCGTAAGGCCAACGCCTAATACGAACCTAACCTTGACTACTAAAAGACATAGTCTAGTAAAACAGTATTGTCAAAGACATTAGTAACCTCAGATCACCTGAACAACTTCTATAGCAGGAAGCAGATGCAGCAACTTACCATGAAACCCGATACTACATTTAGTATGTAACCTAACGGTGATAGTGCTCAAGAACCAGAATCTTATAAGGATGACCTGCAGATGAGTAAGAGTACAAATAATGACTGAGACATTAAGCATTAAGAGCCTACGAGCCAAGGATGTTAACCACATTAGAACTCGAGGCGCAGAAGGTTGTAAAAGAGCTGATTCAGCCATGAATGAACTACAATGTGTAGATGTGAACGATTACAAACCTATAACTTAGATTGTGGAAAATATTCCAGGAAAAGGCACCAATGAGAATAATGAGATAGTACTTTGGCAGGGCGGAGAACGAACCATGCCTTTTAGGGTGGGGATACCTCTCCTTGTTGTGAGGCCATGAGTGGGAATGAACCCCTAAAAAAGGGCTTTCACTTATTAGAGATGCAATACGCTTTTGTTAGAAAATGGAAACTTTAAACTTGGGATTACCTTGGAACATATCAGATACACTTGAGAAATAAGGAAGCTGCAGAAACAACCTCATATCACACCCGGGATTTAAGGGATCAGTATTCGTCGGAGATAAACATTGAGAGTGCACATTAAGGCACGTCAAGTGACCAAGGCTCAGAAGAGCTTGTGATTCAGTGAATGACTTCTTCAGGAACCGGTTAAATTACATGGTAAGCAACGTCATAAGGATGAAAGAATGCGAGGGAAATCAGCCTACTTACAAATCTGAGATTGGAGCAGAACACCTTCATATTAAGAGTTAACTATTTTACAGCATGGTATGACAACCGCCGTACACCGGAATGAGAGGACTCCCAGTGTGTTTACACCAAGAAGGGATTGAGTATAAGGTAAGACATGAGAATAAGTGAATAAGAGGTTGCACCATCAATGGGCAACATGGTAAGGGCCAACTACCACGGTACTAGTGGTCGTGAGTGCAATAGTTAGATAAGGGGGATTAAGTCGTGGTGCGCGGTAAAGCGACCATTATGTATGAGCCGTCAAATATTGACACGAGGCATTAGATTTATGAGTTAAGACCAGCATAAGTAAGGAAATAAAATGGTAGACGAACTGTGCATTGATGCCAGTAGTCTGGACCTGGTTTGGTAAGATTACACAGGTAGCACACAACCCATTCCTTAAGGAACTGGAAGTGCATTCCTAATGGAATGAATATGAGAAAGACGATAGAGGCTCTACGGAAAGATACCTCAATTATTAAGAGACCGAATCAGTACAGGATACAGAAAGAGCTAGAGCATACAATACCAAGAACATAGTAAATGGATTTTCCTTGATTAAATCAAGAAGAACAATAAGTGTTATTATGGAACGATGAAAGAGGAGATCGACAACAGAATACTTCATAATTAGCAATAGCTAAACGTGTGACGGACACTATGAGTTTACTAAAACGACACGTGGGACGACTGCACCCCACAGGGGCTTGCAGGCCTGACACGCTCATTTATGAGTTAGTTGGGTAAGTAGTAATGTACCAGTAAGGTACCCCATGCATGTAGACGAGTGGTGTAAGGAACACGGGAAGTAGTCGACTCCGTACCACGGACAATGACACAAGATTAGACAAGAGCAGCCATTACCACAAACAGTCGAAGAGAAGAATTCAGTTGAACCAGCAACGCAAGGGAATCAGAGAACAAATAATTAAGGACTATGAAGTGCGAGAAGCACGGATTGTTAAGTATAGACATATGACATGTCTTAAGATGAATAAGATTAAACTGTAAAGTGCAATAAGCACTAAACAGTAGTTTCAGATTAGGAATCATCCTCAGACCAAAGGTCAGTTGGAGAGAACGATTTAGACATTCGAGAAAACACTAAGAGTATGAACATTAGATCTTCAGGGAGACTGGATAGGCGAGCTACAACTCATCAAGGCCGTGTATATATAAAGATAACACGTGACCATTGAGGGACCTTTAGTGCTAAACCATAAGCACGAAGAGAAACATATCCGATACTGTAAAAAGGATAAGAGAGGCAAATAAACCTAAAACTATCAGAGTTGTGCAGCGGAAGCTAGCAGATCACTACCTTCGAGATTAGACCAAACTAAGTTAAGAAAACGGTATAAGTACCGTAAGAATCCTCGATACAGAGACTAAGTCATTTCTGATCGAATAATAAGTGAGATAGATGACATGGAAGCTAGAATGCTTGGTGAGAATTAGACATCTTGAACCTATGTTCAAGAATGATGTGGTGTTGATTACGTGGGCGTAATCCATTTTAGGGGGGTAGAGCGAAAACCGCTTAGCGTATGTTTGTGTACTGAGTACATAAACTATGGTGTGCATAGCACAAAATAATTTGTGAATATGTTTTACATAAACATTTTGAGATAAATTATGGTTATTGCACACAGAAGATGTGAATACCACACACGTTAAGTACCTATCTTATTAACTCCGGTGTGAGTACAAGTTAAGAGAATTAAGGAAGAGGATTAAGGAGATTTAAGGAATAAGGAATATATGAGGTATGAGTCGATATGAGACTATGTGTGAGATAAGAATAAGATACACTATGAGATATTATTTGATATGAGTATGAGGAAGGAAATTGTAATCCTATGAGGTATAAGATGGTGAGAGTTGGTATGAGACTGTAATAGAACATAGTAGGAATTTAAGCCCTGAGGTGAGTACTAAGAGATGAATCGGGAATGTTTGATGGACTGAGTCCCACTTTTGAGATGTATTGATTATGATTAGAAGAACTAAGAAGATAAAATTGAACATGAGTGAATTATTTGGATGTTTGAAAATGACGTGGGAGGTGGAACTTGATTTTCTAGGGATCAAGGGAAACCAAACACAAATTGGGGTGGAAGGATGGTTCTACACTGATGCTGATCACATCAGGGTAGGATGACTTCTGAAACTCCCTACTAGTGGTCACAATTAAATCACACTAAGGATAGAGGCATTAGGATAAAATGAAATTGGAGTTGGTTGTATTTTTAATTAGAGGAATTATTCCTCACATGACCTAGTAAAAAGGATTACCTTTTTACTGAGTCTCGCCCATGAAGTCGAGGACGCACGAGCCTTTGTCTTCGGACCGGTGACATGGGGAGAGCAGAGTGTTTTGTATTCTGGCCCATGGTGACGAGGACGAATGAGCCATTGTCTACGGACCGGTGACATGGGAGAATACGTTGGAAATTATGTGAATGTTTTTAATCATCAAAAGAAACAAAGAGAATTTTGAGTGCTATACATGCTTAAGCATGTTGTGTGATGTTTAAGTATAAGAATATGGCGGATCTAATGATCCAATGAGTTTAAGTGTACATAAGTATGATCTACATGATCTATGGAATGAGGTAAGACATGTATTTTAATAAGATAAGATGCATGGGAACTTTGGGGACAAAGTTCTTTTAAGGGGGTTAGATTGAAATACCCCAAACCTAAGTATGCTAAGTAAACATCAAATTATGATGTAGTAAGGCTAGAATATGCCTTAGAAAGATTGGTAGACAATTTAAACCAAGGAAAACACAAGAAAATGCCTTAAGGGCAATTAGGGCAAAAATGTGCTCTAAGCTTGGAGAGACTTGGGTGAGTACCCAAATACCATTATAAGACTTTAGTAATATACTAATGGACATTTTAAATCAATTAGCAAAGAAAACCAAGCTCAAAAACAAGCTTAAACACAAAATGTGCTTTAAGACTCCTTAAAGCACCTTTTTGAGAAATTGTCTTAGAATTGAGTTTTGAGTGGCTAAATGCCCATCATTACTCCTTAATCAACATGTGTACTAATTAGTATCACATTAGGAAGCCTAAATCAATGGGAAATCAAAAATTTCAGAAATATGTGCACTAATTAGTGAATAGTGCCAAATAGTGACTAGTTTAAGTTTTAATCAATATAAGCTAATTAGTTGGTCAACAAAGACCATGACTAGCCTTATTTAAGATGGGGGCCGGTTTCTAAGGGATGAGTCATTAAAGACTTCATCAAATTAGAAAGAAAAGGGAAGGAAAGTAAAAGCAAAGACTATTCACCTTTTTATAACAAATATCTTCACTTAAAGTTACCTTTCTTCCTCTCTCTCTTCATTTCTCCTTCCTTCCACGATTCTCCTTCTCCTCTCCTGATCCAAACCGAGAGAGAGCTCCATTCATGGCTCCTCACCTTCATTCACTTGCCAAGTGCAACTCCAAGCTCCAAATCCAAAACAAATTGCATATTTGTCTTAGTTAAGTCAAGGCCCTCCTTTCTATCTTTTCAAATCTTTCAAAGCTCCATTTTGGTGCCAAGAAAACTCCATTGATGGAGGAAAATCAAGTTTGAAGAGCTCATTAGCTCTCCATTCTTTCAAGGTAAGGAAAATGTAAGAAAAACCAAGTTTCCATCACTTCCTTACATGGCCGAAAATTACTACTCTCATGGGGCCTTGTTTTTATGCCTTATTCTAGCTTGTTTTATTCACCAAGGACTAGTGGAGGTCCTCTCTTATTCAATGCCCAAATCTACTTTGAGACTTCAAAGGTAATCATCCACTTTTATGCCTTAGCACACATTTCTAACCTAGGTTTTCATTCCTTGAGGTCAGTGTATTGTTTAGTACTCATGTGAGTCATTAACTATTGGTTAGAACATTGGCAAAGGAAGTTTAAGTGGTGGCCGATATTCATTCAAGAAGAAGTCTAAGAGGAAGATAGATAAGCTTGAGAAAACAAGGTAAATTACTTACCTAATGGTGGTTAAGGTTTAAGGAATGAGTTTAGATGAGTACCAATGTAGCTTAGGGCTTACATTGGGTAATGGGTTATTTAACCTAAGAAAAAGAACTTAAATAAGCGTGTGAACTTGTGACTAAGGAGCCAATGGGAATGAGTTGATAGTATAAGTTTAAGATGAGTTTTAAGAGCATTAAAACTACTATGAGATTGATGGGTGTATTTGCAGGTTGAAAGCTTTTATATGTGGGAAATTCAGTGTTTAAGTTTAAGTCATTAAGGGCCTAAGAGCCATGTCATTTAAGAGCCTTAGTGCTATGCAATTTAAAATTATTGCATTATATTGAGTTTGTTGTGAATGAGTTGATTTGGGTGAGAAAATAAGATGAGAAAGGACTTGGTGTGTGTGAGATTATTGCGTGACAAAAACAATGCATTTGGGCATGATAAGATACTAGAGGAGCTATGGCGAAATTTGAGTAGAAAATAAGTGTTTAGGTGATGGTGGTGAATTAATATGACCTAGGATTTACTAGGAGTCATTATGAGGAATTTGAGTGGAAATGAGTGAACTAAGGAGTTCTTGAGGTTTAGGATGACCTAGAGATGTCTAGGAGGAATTAGAGGATTGGTGAGTGTATTAAACACACCAAAATCATGTGATGAGGAATGCTAAGACTTGTGCAAGAATCTGGAGGAAATGATGTATAATTCTTTGAGATGATTTAGGTATGAACTAAGTGTAGAACAATGAGAGTTCGGGAAGTTTGTGAAAGAGGTGGTGATGTTAGTGGTGGAACAATAAGGTTTTAGTTAGATGGTAATGAGTGGACGTAGGTGATGGGAATGAAGATTGGTGGGAGAATGTTGTAAGTCGTCAAGGAAAATGACTAGAAATGTAAAAGAGCGTATGATCATGAGGGTGGTGAATAAGATGCATAAAAGAGGTGGAAATGTCTAAGGAGGGTGTTACAAGGTCAAGGTAAATGGAGAACAATGTCAAGGTATTAAGGTAATGGAAAGAAATGCACAAGCAAGCTTAAGAGTTTAAGAATGATGAGTAACCAAAGGAAAGGAGAGGAATTTGTGTATGGATATGCAAGGTGACTTGAGGAAGTTTAAGTAAGTGAACTGGGGATGGAAAATGGTGTTATGAAGTGCTCAAACTGTTAAGGAGAGAACACTTGGGTTGGTAGAAGTTTTGGTAAGGTTACAGGTTGGAAATGTAAGGAATCATATGACAAATGTTAGGAGTGTTTGTAAGAATTTAGTAAATGTTTGAGAAGATCTTTGGAAGTTGTTTTGGAGAGTTTGCTGGAAGTTCTAAGGTGATTTTAAGTGGCTAAATGGTATTAGGACACATGGGGGAACATGTGGAGAAGTTTGGAGTGAAATGGGAAATTAGAAACATGGTTCTGGAGCCGACCGACCTTAGGGACCGGACCTGCAAGGTCGGTCGAGCTCAGTTTACACTGCCGGAGGAAGTTTCTGGAATCGACCGAACATAGGACCGGACATACAAGTTCGGTCGGGCTTGTAATTTGTGTACGAATTGAGTCTCTGGAATCGACCGAACATGGGACCGAACTTGGCAAGTTCGGTCGGGCTTAAATATCCCACGGGGAAGCTCTCGGGAATGGACCGACCTTGGGGACCGGACTTGCAAGGTCGGTCGGGGTGAATTTTCAACCGGTAATGAGTTCTGGAATGGACCGACCTTGGGTAAGGTCGGTCGGTAAGGTCGGTCGACCCTAAAAAATGAAAAAAAAAGAAACCCTAAGAAGTTTAGTGGTATTAATGGTACCCTTAAAGAGGGCATTGAGGATTAGAGGTGTAAAGACCTAAGAGATTAAGATAAGTATAAACTTAAAAGTTTAAGGTTAGTTGTAAGATTAAGTTGTAAAACTTAAAAGGTGTTAGGTGCGGATCATTATGGGTTAAAGCAAGTTAAATAAGTTGAATTAGATAGTGATTAACAACCTAAACCTGAATGAATGTTTTAGGGCTTGAGTATTTGGACTCCGGAAGAGAGTAAGCAACCGAACGACCGACGGTGAACGGTACAGTTCTTCTTGTGACCTGCTTGCTAACGAGGTGTCCCTCGGCTTATGTGCTATTTGTTTTTGTGTGCTCACTAAACAAGATAAAGCATGCAACCGGAATATTATGATTATTGTATTGTTGTGTGATGTTTGAAAACTAACACAACATATCGTGGGAACTTACTAACCAACGTTTAGTAAGGATTTGAGTGAGACTAAGGAATGCTCCCTAATATGGGTTGATATAAACCGAAAGAGGTTAACCAACAAACTTGGTCTTGAGACTACTACTAACTGGAACTTGAGTGAGGAAACCCGAGACCGATCTCCGGTCATGCATGCTAAGGAAAAAGGGGGATGGTATCTGAATCAGATCCGCCCTCCGCTTAAGGACTTGTCTTCGGACTTGTAGCCTAGGGCCGGTTGCCGGCTCAGCTACGCTGGACTCCCGTCCAGAGTAGGTGGCATTAAGATGGTGCGGTGGGATCACCTAAATCCCAGGTTCGAATTAAGCTACAACCATTCCCTTCCAGGAACGGTTTGTATACTGAGATTAAGTTGAGATTAAGTTAAGGTAAGGTTAAGATAAGTTGCAACCATTCCTTTTTAAAGGATGGTTTGTATTATTAAGATTAAGATAAGCTACATCCACTCCTTATTAAAGGATGGTTGTTATAAGATTAAGATAAGACTAAGATTGAGGTGAGATAAGGATGGACTAAGATTAAGAGGGACATTACTTAAGGAGTTGAATAATTAACTCTCTAATTAAGGGAACGCATTTAAGTCGTCCATTGTGTGTGAACTTTGATTGTTCATATCTGAGTTTTTGTTTACTGCACTTTCTATTATTGTGCATCTAATCAACCTCCATGCTATCGACAATTAGTCATCGTAGCCACATTAGCTTGGGGGCCATGAGAGGATCGTACCAGCATTCGTGCTGACCCCTTTGGGGGCTGTTTTTACTACACAGGTGAACAGCGGGTGGCGACCGTCGCGAGAGTAAGAAGGGGGACAAGTGAGGAGGGTTAAGTGTGGCCTACGAGTTGTGCATGTACACTCGTATGGCAATTGAGTTAGTAAGATGTATAGGATATGAGGGGATTTATAAGAAGGAAATGTAATTGGTTAAGGTTGTTGTACTAATGTTCGGTATATTCTGTAGTCAGACCGTGGCAAGGTCCTGAAGTGTAAAGAATTTCGCTGTGACATGTTTATATATAAGCTGTTAAGTTGCGAGACCACATTTGGATTGAGTTGGGGTGTTACAAAGGCAAACGCCTAATACGATTTAGCCTTATTTGCTAAAAGACATAAGTCTAATGAAACGACAGTATTGTCAAAGACGCTAGGTAACCTCAGATCACCTGAATAAACTTACATTGCAGAAATCAGGATGCAGCAACTTACCATGAAACCCGATACTACATTTAATATGTAACCTAACGGTGGATAGTGCTCAAGGAAACAAAAACCTATAAGGATGACCTATAGATAAGTAAGAGTACAAGTAATGAATTGAGGCATTAAGCACTACAGCCTACGAGCCAAGGATGTCAATCAGAGCCCGAGGCGCAGTAAGTTATAAGAGACCTTATTTAAGCCATGAAGGAACTGTAATTTGTAGATGTAACGGTTATCAAACCTATAACTTAGATTATGGGAAATATTGCCAGGAAAGGGCACCAATGAGAATAATGAGATAGCACATTGGCAGGGGCGAAGAACGAACCATACCTTTTAGGGTGGGGATACCTCTCCTTGTGGTGAGGCCATGAGTGGGAATATACCCCTCAAAAAGGGCTTTCACTTCTTATAGATATAATATGCTTTTGTTAGAGAACGGAAAACTGTAAACCTTGAGATTACCTTAGAACATACCAGATACACTTGAGTATTAAGGAAGGCTGCAGAGACAGGCCTCATATCCAACACCCAGGATTTAAGAATCAGTAATCGTTAGAGATTAACATGGTGAGTGCACAGAATGGCACGTTAAGTGACCAACGCTCAGAAGAGCTTGTGATCCAACGGATGACTCCTTCAGTGACCAATTAAATTACATGGTATGTAACATCATAAAGGATGGAAGAACGTGAGAGAGACTGACCTACATACGAGACCGAAATTGAAGTAGAACACCTTCATGTTTAGAGACAACAAAATTACGACACGGCATGACAACCGCCAAACACCAAAAATAGAGAACTCCCAGTGTGTTTTCACCAAGAAGGGATTGAATATAAGATAAGATGTTAGAATAAGTGAGTAAGTAGTTGCGCCATCAATGGGCAACATGGTAAGGGCCAACTACCGCACGGTAGTAGTGGTCGTGAGTACAATATTTATATAAGGGGCTTGAGTCATGGTGCGCAGTAAAGCGACCATTATGTATGAGCCGTCAAATATTGACACTAAGGCAATTAGATTCATGAGCTAAGACCAATATAATTAAGGAATAAGATGGTAGACGAACTGTGCATTGATGCCAGTAGTCTGGACCTGTGTTGTAAAAATATGTGACTACTTCTTCAACCTAGGCAGTGTACCAAATCGTTTTGTGGAATAGTGGAATTGTGGGGTGTCGAACTCTTGGGGACCTTGCTGTGGTTTAACTGATAGTGTAAATTAACTGAGAATTCTAATTAGACTGTTGAATAGAAACTTATCACTTTTTTAGGAAGATTGTGGTTTAACACTTAATGTAAATAAAACAGTAAAAATAACAGTTAATCAAAACAGAATAATAATAGCGGTTTATAAAACTCTTTTGTTTTTAAGAAGCACCCTGGGTTGTTCTGCTCACCTATTTTATCCAACTATATTACTATAAACTTCTACCATTTTAACAATAAACTCAGGAATTTTAATTAGTTCGTTGACCGGTCCTTGTACAATAAACCCTGATTAATTTAAATAACAAGCTGCAATCCTTGCCCAAGTTATTATAAATTAATCGCTTTATTAACAATTCTTGTTGGAGACAGATTAACCTATAGGCGAACCTCGCTTCTAGTCATTAACCCGTTTTGACTTCTTCTGTCTAGAACCTTGCCTCAGCACCGCATTTTAACAAGAGAACTACAAATATCACTTTAATAATTGGCCTGAGTATTAAAGCGCATTAAGAACGAGAATCAAAATATTGCTTGAACAGATTATAGTAGAAAATATACGTAACACGATTGTATAAAATAAGCTTGCTTTCCAACCCGGGAGGCTAAAGTTATTACTCACACATAATTATAAAAACAAACAGCATAAGTACGACATACATTAAAACTGAATAGATTTAACTGATAATATTTGGACGGAGGTTGGACAGAACAACGGTATGGAAAATGGAATGTTTTTATGGGATGAGATGAAGTGAGGATTTATGTGGAGATTAAGTAGATGAGATGTATGATTTTTGGAGGGAAAATGGAGATTTTATGGAAAAAATGGCATAAGTTTGGAGGTGGAATGAGATATGATTTAATAAGGGTTATAGGTGTATTTATAGTGAAAATGGGGTTGAAATGAAGGCGGTGTCGGTGTGAAAAGATAAAATATAATTTATCTTTTCACACCCATGTCGATATGCCCTGTGTGCTGTCAAAATAGACGCGTCCGGACCACTGTCCGGACCATACTGGTCCGGACATGTCGACGCTGTGAGAAAAAGCTTCGTCGACATGTCTCCGGACTTGTGTCCGGACCTATAGGGTCGGACATGTGTTGCGTCCGACCTGTGTCCGACGGTCCGGACCTGCATGTCCGGACACAGGTCCGGACGGTGTATTTTTTCTGCTTTCTTTGCAAACTTCGATAGGCTCCAGATTCTTCGTTTGAGCTCCGATTTGATCCCCGTTTTCGCCTACGCGTTCGTCTCTTCGTGTACTTTGCTCCTAGCTTGGTTTTCCTCATGTTTAACCAATAAATTTGTGAGATAATCAATAAAACATAACTAGAGGAAAAACATATGACAAGTGAGTAATATTATCCTGAAAGTAAGTAAGTACAAGGTAAATTAAACCCTTAAATGTATATGTATTTCTCACTTATCAAACTCCCCCACACTTATCTTTTGCTTGTCCTCAAGTAAATCTTTCTGACATAATGTTTAAACAAGTTAAACAGACAATAATCAAGTAAGGAGAGCATAGAAGAGGTAATTGCCAATCTTTTCAGATTTTAAAAGGGTACTAATAACATTAAATTTATTTAGATATATTTCTCTATTTCTGAGAATAACTCTGAAATCCTACAAAAGAAAGAGAAGCAGTACCATGAGAATTCTGCTTTTAACCCTGAGCCAATCCACCATTTTCTTTCACATTTCCTTTGAACGACAAGGGGCATGAAGTAAAATCCTATTCCATTAAACCTTTCAATGCCACATACTCATGATCCATGAAGAAGTTTCTATCATTTTGGTACAGAATGCACATATACTTCAATTTTGAAGTTCATTTTTCTTTTACCTCAAACTTTTCTCTCCACTCTTGTAGCGGTTTTGGGTCTACTATCCTAGATACCGAGTACCTTAGGTAGCCGGGTGATGAAGCACCCCTAAGAACTTAATAACCGAGTGGACGAGGCCTGTTTAGGATCAGAATATGTCTGTTTGGATCAGAATATGTCTGTTTGGATCAGAGGAGTACCTTGCCTTGTTCTTTTTCCACCATTTCTTCCCAAATCAAATCCAGGCTCAAAGTCAAAACAAAATTCAAATGATAATTTCCTCAGAATTTTTTAGAGCAGAGTGTTTTTTTTTAGTACGTACCCTTTAAACCTGTTAACACTGGCATTACTCCCTATATGGCTCCTTCTTTGATTATTAATCACTTAACAAATTAAAACACAGTGTTGAAAAAGAGACCAACTTAAGAGCAAGCTTTTGATTATTATATCTCCCCCACACTTGAACCAAAGCAATGCCCTCATTGCAAAGAAAGAATTAAAATAACGGGGCATGCAAACTACCTGTGTAATGATCACAAAGCATGGTAATAGGAAATATTGAAAATTTAAAGAGCAAGGTAAAGATAGTGTACTCCCCAGATTTATGCAGAATGTGTAGTGTAGCTCCCCTACACTTGAGTTCGGCTGTATAGATGTGCAAGATGTTCCTGGAATAAATATTCTAAACAGCCAGAAGAACTTAAGTTAATTCTCCCTCGTTCTCTCTCCTTCTTTTTTTTTTTCACTCTCTTTTTTTTTTAATAAATTAAATACAAAATATAAGCACAATACAGATTTAAAAAGATAGATAGTAGGGTGCCTCCTACCAAGCTGCCCTTCTTTATGGTCTTTGGCTAGACCGTACCTGTGTGTTTTAAGTTGTGACTGGATCTTTGAGAAGAAGCGCAGAAGCCTCTTCGTTGTCTAACGTTGTTCCCAGAAATAATTTTATTCGAGCGCCATTTACTTTAAATGATCCTCCTTTCTTATTGTCCAATTCGACAGCTCCATAAGGAGAGGTAGATATTATTGTAAATGGTCCAGACCAGAAAGATTTTAACTTACCTGGGAAGAACTTAAGTCTGGAGTTATAAAGAAGGACCTGATCTCCTGCTTTGAATTCTCGCTTGGCAATCATCTTATCGTGCCAACGCTTGGTCTTCTCTCTTATAAATCACTGCATTCTCATAAGAGTCGGTCCTAAGTTCTCTAGCTCTCAACTCTGGAACTTCCTCTTTTCACCGGTGTTGTAGATCAAAGTTTAACACCTTCAGAGCCCAATAAGATTTGTGCTCTAATTCCACAGGCAAGTGGCATGCCTTCCCAAAAACTAGTTTGTAGGGAGACACGCCAATAGGTGTTTTGAAGGCGGTGCGGTATGCCCATAGTGCATCGTCCAATTTCAGAGACCAATCCTTTCGAGAAGAGCTCACCGTCTTCTGCAGAATCCATTTTAGCTCTCTATTTGTTATCTCTGCCTGACCATTCGTTTGAGGATGGTATGGTAGAGCAACCTTATGTCGGACTCCATATTTCTTCAGGAGAGCATCAAACTGGCGATTGAGAAGTGAGATCCACCATCGCTGATTATTGCTCTAGGAACGCCGAATCGAGTGAATATATTCTTCTTTATAAACTTCATCACAACTTTACCATCATTAGTAGAGCAAGCAAGGGCTTCCGCCCATTTAGAGACATAATCAACTGCTACTAAGATGTATAAATTTCCACAAGAATTTGGGAAGGGTCCCATAAAATCAATCCCCAAACATCAAATAATTCAACCTCCAGCATATTATTCAAGGGTAGTTCATTGTGGCGAGAAATGTACCTTGCCTTTGACACCGATCACAAGTAGACACAAAAGCATGACAGTCTTTGTGAAGGGTGTTCCAATAGAAACCGGATTCAAGTACCTTAGCAGCTGTACGGGTTGCACCGTGATGTCCGCCGGTTTCTCTAGAATGGCAGTGGAGAAGGATATTTCTGATTTCCGTCTGTGGCACACATCTCCTTATAATACCATCTGCACAGATTTTGAAAAGAAATGGATCATCCCATAAATAATGTTTGACAATCGAAAAGAACCTTTTTCGCTGCTGATATGTCATATCAGCTGGGATGATCTTTGTAGACAGATAATTGGCAATATCGGCAAACCAAGGGTCTCCTGCCGTTTGGATTGTGAATACTGCCCTCGTCCGAAAAAACTCATTGATGGGTCTTTCGTCTTCTGGTCCCTCCATCCTTGACAAGTGGTCAGCCACGACATTCTGGATACCTCTCTTATCTCTTATCTCTATGTCGAATTCTTGTAAGAGAAGTATCCATCTTATCAACCTAGGTTTTGCATCTGCTTTGGCAAATAAATACTTGAGGGCAGAATGATCAGTATGAATAATAACCTTACTACCCAATAAATATGGACGGAATTTATCCAAAGCAAAGACGACTGCCAGCAATTCTTTTTCGGTGGTGGCATAATTTTCAGAGCATCATTTAGAGTACGACTTGCATAATAAATGACTCTCAGAATTTTATCCATTTTTGGCACAAAACAGCACCCACCGCATAATCACTGGTCCTGGCGTCACACATGATTTCAAAAGGTTGGGACCAGTCGGGTGATACCACAATAGGAGCAGAGACAAGTTTTTCTTTTAACAAATTAAAAGCTGCTAAACATTCAACAGAAAAATGAAATTTAGCATCTTTTATCAGTAAAGTGCAGAGAGGCTTTGAAATCTTGGAAAAGTTTTAATGAATCGTCTGTAAAACCTGCATGTCCAAGAAAACTTCGAATACCTCTTACAGTAGTGGGAGGTGGGAGTTTTTCTATTACCTCAATTTTAGCGCGGTCCACCTCAATACCTTTTGAAGACACATTATGTCCTAGCACGATCCCTTCACGAACCATGAAGTGACATTTCTCCCAGTTCAGGACTAGATCTGTGTCTTCACACCTGGCCAAAATAAGATCAAGATTCTCCAGGCAAGTATCAAATGTCGAACCAAAGACAGAGAAGTCATCCATAAAGACTTCTATACATTTTTCAATGTAGTCAGAGAAAATAGCCATCATGCACCGTTGAAAAGTAGCTGGTGCATTACATAATCCGAACGACATTATTTTATAAGCATATGTTCCATAAGGACATGTAAAAGTAGTTTTATCCTGATCTTCTGGAGCAATTGGGATCTGAAAGTATCCTGAATAGCCATCTAGAAAACAATAGTAATCTTGACCTGCTAACTTTTCCAGCATTTGGTCAATAAAGGGCAAGGGAAAATGATCCTTACGTGTGGCAGTATTCAATTTCCTGTAGTCTATACAAACTCTCCAACCGGTAGTAGTGCATTGAGGAATCAACTCACCTTTCTCGTTAGGAACTACAGTTATTCCGCCCTTTTTTGGTACCACCTGCACTGGGCTCACCCACTTGCTGTCTGAAATTGGATAGATAATGCCAGCGTCAAGTAGTTTTATTATCTCTTTCTTGACCACCTCTTTTAGAACGGGTTTGAGACGCCTCTGTGGTTATGCCAATGCCCTGAAATCATCTTCCATATAAATTCGATGAGAGCACAGAGATGGGCTTATTCCTTTGATATCTGCTATCGACCAACCGATAGCGGTCGTATGTCGGCGTAGTACCCCTAAAAGTTGCTTCTCCTGCACATCTGTAAATTTAGAAGAGATAATAACTGGTAGATCAGATGGCTTTTTTAGAAAAGCGTATTTTAAATGTGGGGGAAGAGGTTTCATTTCGACTGTAGGTGCTTTTTCGATGGATGGCTTTGGTCTGTCTACGTTTCTTTCTACTGGTTCGAATCTTTGTTGGTAGGAACGGAACATGGCTTATGCTTGTTTAACTCTTCAGCCATGAGCAGCAGGAATTTTCGTCATCAGCTTCGCAAGATGCCATAAGACATCTTTCCAAAATCGTCTCTTCATCTTTGCTGAGGAACGTCTCCTGTACTAAAGAGTCAACAGTGTCAATCGAAAACAGATTTGTGTATCAGAAGGACGCTTCATGTTCCGGTCATGTCAAAACTACCTGTTCATCATGAAGTCTTAAAATTATTTTACCTCCTTCAACATCAATTAAAGTTCTTGCAGTTCTCATAAAAGGTCTACCTAGGATTAGTGGAACATCTTTATCTTCCTTGATGTCAATAACAATGAAATCAGCAGGGAAAATAAATTGCCAACAGAAACCACTAATTCTTCAACTTTTCCTTTAGGGTGGATTATGGAACGATCAGCTAGTTGTAGCTGCACAGGAGTAGGAGAGCATTGACCTATACCTAATTTCTTAAAGATAGATAAAGGCATTAAGTTAATACTTGCTCCTAAATCGCATAACCCGTTACCACAATTTATGTCTCTCAATTGCGCAAGGAATGATAGGGAGACCTGGATCTCCCACTTCGATGGTAGCTTCTTTAAGAGTACTGCAGAGACTCTTTCGGTCAATTTTACCGTGTCATTTTCCTATAAAGATCGCCTATTAGACAAGATATCTTTCATAAATTTTGCATAAATAGGCATTTGCGTTAAGGCATCAGAAAAAGGAATATTAATAGTTAATTTCTTAAAATGCTAAGAAATTTTCCAAATTGGTCATCCAAATTCTTTTCTTTAATCTATCAGGAAATGGAATTGGAATATCATACGAAACCTGGGATGGTTTAATAGTAAGGGATGCAGGAGACTCCTTCTCCTTGGGAATGGTTACGTCTTCTTTGTCAGATTTTTGTTCATCAGATTTCTTCTCAGCTTCAGGGACATCGGATACCAGCTCTTTTCCGCTTCT
The DNA here is from genome assembly GCA_023374045.1 of Limonium bicolor. Classification (NCBI taxonomy): domain Eukaryota; kingdom Viridiplantae; phylum Streptophyta; class Magnoliopsida; order Caryophyllales; family Plumbaginaceae; genus Limonium; species Limonium bicolor. Next base: position 163,229,396 of record CM041776.1, on the reverse strand, counting down.
CAGGGTTATTGCTTTTGCATGCTCCCTCGGATTTGGATCAGTTTGGCTAGGGAGTGACCCTGTTGGTCTTTGAGCCAGCTGTTTGGAAATCTGACCTATCTGTCTCTCTAAATTTGAGGTTATGGTAGCCTGATCAGCAACTTTGGCTTCTATCTCAGCAAATTTTGAATTTGTCACCTGACCTTGTTAAGAAGCTGGTTCATCATGCTTTTTAGTTCGCCCATATCACCTTGTGAGTTGGGTGGCTGCTCCTGTTGTAGGTTGTACTGCGGTTGTCGGTTTTGGTTGAAACCTTGGTTGCTTGATTGTGGATCATAATCCTCCATGGTTGTTGATTACTCCTCCAATTGTTTTGATTGTATGAGTTTTGATAAGGATTCCCTGGTCTGTTGTTGATCAGATTTACCTCTTCAAGGGTCCTGTTGCAAACCTGAACCATCGCAGTCTGAGGTTTCATGAGCTCCTCCACAGTTTTCACAACAGGGAGTCAGATATGGGGAGTGGCTACTGCCTTCGCAGCTTTTTGTGGTTGACTAAGAGTTAGTTTCTCCACAACTTTTGTGAGTGCAGCTAGTTGAGCAGACACATGATCCTGCGGGGGAATACTGTAGATACCGGTTTCCTTCTTTACTTCACCTCTTCCCTTGTTTTTACACCATTGTCTGGTACTGACGGTCATCTGGTCCAGTAGTTCAACTGCTTCTTCTCCGGTCATTTTCATAAAATTTCCTCCAGACGAGGAACTTAGCAACAATTTGTTAGAATCATTTAACCTCTAAAGAATGATAACACAAGTTCCTGGCTACTCATACCGTGATGTGGGCATAATATCTGTAGTTCTTTGAATCTATCCCACGAATCATAAAGAGACTCGCCTGGTTCTTGGTAGAAGTTAGTGATCTCAGCAATTTTCTCTCTTGTTTTGGACGGGGGATAGTATTTTGCCAGAAATTTGTTTGCTAGTTCGGCCCAGCTGTGGATACTGCTGGGCTGTAAACTTCTCAGCCACCTGGAAGCGCCATCTTTCAAGGAATAGGGAAACAATTGCAGACGGATGCGCTCGTTTAGATTTCCTGTTTTGTTAAAAGTGTTACAGAAATCAAGAAATGCAGATATATAGTGTGGAGCATCATCTGAATCTAGCCCGCTGTATTGGCCCTGGTGGTAGAGTGTGGTGATAAAACTTGTTTTGAATTGCCAGGCATCCAGTTCAGCCTGTGAGACTTGAGGAAGGACAATAACAGAAGGCCTCCCTTCAACTGAAGGTTGCTGGTACTCGCAGAGAGTTTGTCGATTTGTCATCTCAGTTTGTTGTTGTCGCCTTCTTTGGTGGAGAAATCTCTCAATCTCAGGTTCAAGATCGTTTTGAGGACTACCTGCAGATCGAGTTCGACGCATATATAGAAATAAAATGCAGTTGGACAAATGGAAAACAGCTAAAGGAAACAAAAGAAATAATTAAAAGGTTAAGATAAACTAAAGAAAATTAAATAACAAAATTAGAAAGAAGCAATTAACAGAACAAAGAACTATTATTTTTTTTTGTGAGAGTAAATAAAGCGAAACAAAAATGAACAAGAAGGAATGAAAATTAAATGCAGTTTCACTAAAAACTAAAATAAAATAAAGAACTGAATTTAAATTGCTGGAATTAACTGACTGAAAATTAAATGACTGAAAATAAATGTTAGAAATTAGTTTACAGGAAATTTAAATGTTAGTAGTTAGATTGCTGGAATTTAAATGACAGAAATTAAAATGTTAGGAATTAGTGTACTGAAATTTAGAAGTTACTTTACTGAAATTAAATGACAGAAATTTAAATGACAGAAATTAAAAGTTAGTAGTTAGATGACAGAATTTAAAAGTTAGATTACTGAATTTAAATGTTAGAGTATAGAATTTAAATGTTAGTTTACAGAAATTTAAAAGTTAGAAGTTAATTTACTGAAATTTAAAGGACAATGGAAATTAAATGACTGAAAAGTAAATAATGACAATAAAATAAAGAGCTGAAATTAAATGTCAGAAATTAGATGTCCGAAGTTAGATGTCTGAAATTAGATGTCAGAAATTAAACAAACAACAAAATAATATAAATTAAAATTAAAGAGCAGCAAAAGCTAAACAGAAACTCAATAAAATTTTAAAACTGTCAGTTAACCGTGTCGGAGGTCCCCGGCAACGGCGCCAAAAACTTGTTGTAAAAATATGTGACTACTTCTTCAACCTAGGCAGTGTACCTAATCGTTTTGCGGAATAGTGGAATTGTGGGGTGTCGAACTCTTGGGGACCTTGCTGTGGTTAACTGATAGTGTAAATTAACTGAGAATTCTAATTAGACTGTTGAATAGAAACTTATCACTTTTTTAGGGAGATTGTGGTTTAACACTTAATGTAAATAAAACAGTAAAAATAACAGTTAATCAAAACAGAATAATAATAGCGGTTTATAAAACTCTTTGTTTTTAAGAAGCACCCTGGGTTGTTCTGCTCACCTATTTTATCCAACTATATTACTATAAACTTCTACCATTTTAACAATAAACTCAGGAATTTTAATTAGTTCGTTGACCGGTCCTTGTACAATAAACCCTGATTAATTTAAATAAACAAGCTGCAATCCTTGCCCAAGTTATTATAAATTAATCGCTTTATTAACAATTCCTGTGGAGACAGATTAACCTATAGGCGAACCTCGCTTCTAGTCATTAACCCGTTTTGACTTCTTCTGTCTAGAACTTTGCCTCAGCACCACATTTTAACAAGAGAACTACAAATATCACTTTATAATTGGCCTGAATATTAAAGCGCATTAAGAACGAGAATCAAAATATTGCTTGAACAGATTATAGTAGAAAATATACGTAACACGATTGTATAAAATAAGCTTGCTTTCCAACCCGGGAGGCTAAAGTTATTACTCACACATAATTATAAACAAACAGCGTAAGTATGACAGACATTAAAACTGAATAGATTTAACTGATAATATTTGGACGGAGGTTGGACAGAACAACGGTATGGAAAATGGAATGTTTTTATGGGATGAGATGAAGTGAGGATTTATGTGGAGATTATGTAGATGAGATGTATGATTTTTGGAGAGAAAATGGAGATTTTATGGAGGAAAAATGGCATAAGTTTGGAGGTGGAATGAGATATGATTTAATGAAGGGTTATAGGTGTATTTATAGTGAAAATGGGGTTGAAATGAAGGGGTGTCGGTGTGAAAAGATAAAATATAATTTATCTTTTCACACCCATGTCGATATGCCCTGTTGCTGTCAAAATAGACGCGTCCGGACCACTGTCCGGACCATACTGGTCCGGACTGTGGACGCTGTGAGAAAATGCTTCGTCGACATTTGTCCGGACTTGCGTCGGACCTATAGGGTCGGACATGTGTTACGTCCGGACCTGAATGTCCGGACACAGGTCCGGACGTGTGTATTTTTTTTGCTGCTTTCTTTGCAAACTTCGACAGCTACAGATTCTTTGTTTGAGCTCCGATTTGATCACCGTTTTCGCCTACGCGTTCGTCTCTTCATGTACTTTGATCCTAGCTTGGTTTTCCTCATTTTTAACCAATAAATTTGTGAGATAATCAATAACACATAACTAGAGGAAAAACATACGACAAGTGAGTATATTATCCTGAAAGTAAGTAAGTACAGGAAATAAATTAAACCCTTAAATGTCTATGTATTTCTCACTTATCAACCTGGTTAGGTAAGATTTCACAGGAAGCACACTACCCATTCCTTAAGGAACTGGAAGTGCATTCCTAGTAGATCGACATGAGAAACAAGATAAGAGGCTCTATGAAAGGGGAAAGAGACCTCATGTAACACCCCAATTAACAACATCACTCATAACAACAAATCGCAGCGGAAAACTTAACTCATCACAATACTTAACTCAATGGTGTTACACGCCGTTAGCCACCCACGTGGCTAACAAGGCTAATACATATCCATTGTATCGGTCTGATGGACTAGATTCCCGAGCAACTACACATTACTATCCCTTTCTGTTAACAACAACCAATATACATATACATTCCAACTGTACCGAGTATTTACAACTAATGCCGATAACAATTTCGGTCTTACTACACCTACAATACATTCTCAATTTGAATGGCTTCCCATGTATAACCACTACCCGTCCTACTCTCGAACGGCTTCCAGCTCCTTGTGCCTGAAATAGAAAAGGAAGAAAAGGGTGGCCCCCATGGGGCTCAGCACCTTTGCTGGTATGGTAATCCCGCAGCCCGCATGCTACCGGGCCACGCACAACTAATTGTCGTCTTAGCATGCGATTGATTTTATTTCAACATACACAACTACACACATACTTCATGCTTAAAAGCAAACATCCATTAGTAAGACACAAACACAAGATTAGTACACTCAACATAACAACACCCTTCACTTGATAACATACACACAACTTAGTTCCGTTCTTCTTAGAGAACATAGACTTCACTTAGGGAGTGCCGGGGTGATATAAGCCGAGCACAACATACATACATTTTCTTTACTTAGGTGTGGCGGCCTCATATAGGACCGATCACACCTTACACAATTTCCCCCTAGCTCCAATAATGATGAGGTAGGTAAGCCTTGGTTAAGCTTGTGGGTGGTTGTAATTCAAGGAGGAAAACAACCGTAACATAATAAAGAGGGAGTCGAAGCGAACATAGGCCTCAACACCCTACCAACATTTCACATAATTTCCCCCTACCCGATTGGAAGTTGGGTAGGTAAGCTTTGGCTAAGCTAGTGGGAGGTCGAAATCCAACGAAGGAAACACAACCCTAACATAACAGGATGGGAGTTAATTCACATATATGCATCAACTCCCAACAAAACGCGTGACCGGAACGACCGGATTCCTCACCATACATAGCATATACATATTAGTTAAAGGTTCCTTTATGGAACTTATCACGTACATACATCACATAGTGTTACTAACTCTGTTAGACACATAAGGGGAGTAACATCCCTTTTTAACAAACATGGATAACTGTATCCGATAACAACAACACACAAAACAAAGTCACATACTTCACACATAGTCACAACTTACACAAACACACGGATAGCCGTAGTTAGAACGTTCCCGTGGGGTGGGACGTTTATTCCGAATACCGATCTCTTATGTGAACCTAAGGTCGGTTAACTATCATTTAACACATAAATTTGGGTTAAGCGGTATCGGAATTAATTTCGCCACAATAATGAATTACTATAAACTCATTTCATGCTTTATCTTGCAAGGTGGCAACACACATAAAAACACATTGGCATACAAGCCGGTGTAATCCGGTAGGACACAGGTTGCAAGAAAACCATACCTGTCACCGTGGGGAATTACTTTACCGGGTGTTCTCACGTTCCTCGGTTCACACTTGTTCCTCATGTCTTACTCTTGAACCACTATTTACATGTCAAATGGTTCAATTAATATTAAGGCGTTACGGTAGGTATATAATTGCTACTCCCGTACTTACCCCGTTATCCCGTTATTTCGGTTTAACTTTGTGTACTTAAACTCACAACTTTCTCAATCACTTCCAACACTTGTTTATACTTCTTAGTACCTTTACAAGTCACCAAACAAGGCCTTAACAACATCTAAAACTATTACCCATCAATCCCCCACCTTTGGAACACTTTAAAACACATTTTAGGCAATTTTTGCCCTGGTCCGGGACTTGGTCCGACCCAAGGTCCCGGACCACCTCTGAAATTCACTTTCGGCCTATTTTTGACATTGGTCCTGGACTTGGTCCTGGACTTAAGTCCCGGACCAATTCCTGCATTCACTCTCGGCATGTTTTTTGATGCGGTCCGGGACTTGTACATATCCTAGGTCCCGGACCCTGCTAAAAACTGCTATAAAGGTCATTTTTCAACCCTAAATCAACCTTAATCCACCCCTAATCTTTCCATAAACTTTCCACAAGTTTCCTACGTAATTAAACACCTCAAAACATGCTCTAAACCACTCCAAATAATTGGTTTAATCCACCACCCAATTCTTGCCCAAATTCAACAAACTCATTTTTCACATTCTTGCATTTTGCACACTTGTGCATTTCTATTTCCTTTTGATAGCTCTTACCTCCTACCAAACTTATCAAATCCATTTATGACCATTGAAAATCATTCCTACATAAATGCACAACCAAACCCACATTCACTCCTTGTTTCGCAAGTTATAAACACTAACTCTTTTCCAGCATTTCTAAGCTCCACATATGTAACTTGCTACAGATTTTCATCCTTCTCTTCCTAGTTTCCCAAATACCATTTCAAGGCTATTAAACCACCCTACTCAACACTACAACACCAAGGTTCCCCCATTCACCAAGCCATCATCAATACACTCATTTTCTCATTTTCTACCAAAATTTCGCCATAACCTCCCCATAAACTTAGCATCTCCCAAACCTCATCTTGTCATCATTTTTCAAACCTAATCTAGCCAAACCCACAAGGGCTCTATCAGAGCATAATATATCCTCAAAATTTCATTAAACAACAATATAGCTCCAAAATCAAATGCATTGGCACTTAGCCTCTTAAATCAACACAAGTTCACAATTATCTCTTAAATCAATTTTTACACACTCCCCCACATAGATTCCAACTCATAATTTGGGTTCATTAATTTAATTTCCCATCTCAAATCCTAAAGCAATTAAAACAAGCCTTAAGGTAGATTTCTTACCTTAATTTCACAAGTTCTCTTTTGGTTCTTCTCTTGCCCCTCCTCTTCTCATTTTCGGTCAAGTGGGAATAGAGTTTCCAAACTCCATCCCAACATTCAAGAAACACAAAATAAATTCTATTAATTATCTAAACCCTTAGGAAATCTCAATTCAACAAAAAGGGCTTAGAGCACAAGTTAGGGTTTTACCTTTGGAGATTTTTGAGAGGGGTTCTCACTCATGAATCAAATGGAAAACTCCACCACCATTGGAGAGTTGAATTGAAGCTCAAAATCAAGAAGAAAACAAGGTGTTACAAAGCAAAATCGGTCAAGAGAGAAAGGTGAAGAAAAACGGATTTTTCTTGAAACTTTTTACCTTAGGAGGAAGAGGAGACTCCATGCTTCGAAATGGTGTCATTTATTCTTCAAATGCCCAAAACCCATGGAGATGAAGTTGCTCATTTTCGGATTTTGAAAAGATAGAATTGTAGAGCTTGAAGAGGGGAGTTCAAATATGTATTTTATTTTACATTTGGAGCTCAAATGGAGCTAGAGCATGAGGAAGAAAGGGAGGCTTCCATTGTTGCTGTGTGGAGCAGCTCAAATCGCAGCAAGAAGGGAGGAGGAGTAGAGGGAGTACGATGGGGAAGAAAGAAATGGGAGAGAGAGAAGAGAAATGAGAAGAGAGAGAGTATGAGGTACTTTTTACTTTTTCTCACTTTTTGCTTTTTGCCTCTTTAATTAGTTAGCTAGTATGTGAGTGTGTGAGGGGTTAATTAGCACATAAAACCGGCCCCCTATATTACTACTAGCTGGAGCATTTTTCGTCTTTTACAGAAAACGCTCGTTATTTTACCCAGTTTTGGTACTATTCACTAACCGGGCCCGTTTTCCAGAATTTTCTCGTTTCTTTTCTTTAATTTTAATGGTTCTTAAGCTTCCATTAATGTTTAATTATAGTTATTTGATGAACTATAATTTTTTTGCGGGGTCGTTTGACCATTTAAAGTCACGTTTTCGGGTTTTTCTCGAAAAACGCGCTTTAAGGCTCCGTTAGCGTTTTAACGCATTATTTGGGTCCGTTTTCTTCCAGAATTTTTCCCACATGTTCTTAGTGTGAAATTAGGGTATAAAATATATTTATAACCCTATTGAAGGTTATATACTTCCTAAAATAATTAAATACGCATTTTCACGTTTTGTGACTTTTACGCATTTTCTTTTTCTTTTAGGTTTTTATTACTTCACCAACGATCTTAAGGACTTAATTAGCCTTAGAAAATCATAATTACATAATTAATTACCATATTAAGGTTTGGGGTATTTCACCTCAGCTACTAAGAGACCGAATCAGTACGGGAAACCTAAAGGAGCTGGAGCATACCATACCTTAGAACGCAGTAAATGGATTTCCCTGGATTAAATTCAAGAAGAACAATAAGTGTTATTATGGAACGAAGAAAGAGGAGATCGACAACAGAATACTTCATAGTTAGCAATGGCTAAACGTGTGACGGACACTATGAGTTTACTAAAATGAGATGTGGGACGGCTGCATCCCACAGGGGCTTGCAGGCCTGACACGCTCATTTATGAGTTAGTCGGGTAAGTAGTAATGTACCAGTAGGGTACCCCATGCATATGGGCGAGTGGTGTAAGGAACACGGGAAGTAGACGACTCCGTACCACGGCCGACGACGCAAGATCAGATAGGAGCAGCTACTACTACAAACAGTCAAAGGGAAGAATTCAGTTGAACCAACAACACAAAGGAATCGGAGAACAAATAATTAAGGATTATGAAGTGCGAAGAGCACGGATTGTTAAGACACAGACATAGGACATGTCTTAAGAAGTTAAGAATAAGACTATAAAGCGCAATAAGCACTAAACAGTAGTTTTCAGATTAAGAATCATCCTCAGACCAAAGGTCAGATGGAAAGAACGATTTAGACACTTGAGAAAACACTAAGAATACAAATATTAGATCCCCAGGGAGACTAGATAGACGAGCTACAACTCATCAAGGCCGTGTATATATAAAGATAACACGTGTCCATTGAAAGACCTTTAGTACACAGATATAAGCATGCAGGATAAGAATATACAATACTACAAAAGGATAAGAAAGGCAAACGGAGCCTAAGATTATCAGAGTCGCGCAGCGGAAGCTAGCAGATCAATAACTTTGAGGTTAGATCTAACTAAGATAAGAAATGGTATAAGTACCGTAAGAATCCTCGATACAGAGACTAAGCCATTACCATAGTTATGACCCTCCGATCGAATTATAAGTGAGATAGATGACATGGAAGCTGGAATGCTTGTGAGAATTAGACATCTTGAACCTATGTTCAAGAATGATATGGTGTTGATTACGTGGGCGTAATCCATTTTAAGGGGGGTAGAGCGAAAACCGCTTAGCGTATGCTTATGTACGTAGTACATAAACTACGGTACGCATAGCACAAAATAATTTGAGAATATGTTTTACAAAACATTTTGAGATAAAATATGGTTATTGCGCACAGAAGATGTGAATACCATACATATTAAGTACCTATCTTGTTAACTCCGGTGTGACTACAAGTTAAGAGAATTAAGGAAGAGGATTAAGGAGACTTAAGAAATAAGGAATATATGAGGTATGAGTCGATATGAGACTATGTGTGAGATAAGAATAAGATAACACTATGGGATACTATTCGATATGAATATGAGGAAGAAGATAGTAATGCTATGAGATATAAGATGGTGAGAATTGGTATGAGACGGTTATAGAACTTAGTAGGAATTTAAGTCTTGAGGTAATTATTAAGAGATGAATTGGGAATGTTTGATGGACTGAGTCCACACCTTGGAGATGTATTGATTATGATTAGAAAAACTAAAAGATAGAAAATTGGAAATGAGTGAATTATTTGATGTTTGAAATGATGTGGGAGGTGGAACTTGATTTTCTAGGGATCAAGGGAAACCGAACACAAATTGGGGTGGAAGGATAGTTCAACACTGATGCTGATCACATCAGGGTTGGATGATTCCTGAAACTCCCTACCAGTGGTCACAATTAAATCACACTATGGATAGAGGCTTTAGGATAAAACGAAATCGGAGTTGATTATATTTTTAAATAGAGGGAACTATCCCTCACTTGACCTCGTAAAAAGGATTTCCTTTTTACTGAGTCTCGCCCATGAAGTCGAGGACGCACGAGCCTTTGTCTTCGGACCGGTGACATAGGGAGAGCAGAGTTGTTTTGTATTCTGGCCCATGGTGACGAGGACGAACGAGCCATTGTCTACGGACCGGTGACATGGGAGAATACGTTGGAAAATTATGTGATTGTTTTAATCATCAAAGAAACAAAGAGAATTTTGAGTGCTATACATGCTTAAGCATGTTGTGTGATATTTAAGTATAAGCATACGGCGGATCTAATGATCCAATGAGTTTAATTATACATAAGTATGATCTATATGACCTATGGAATGAGGTGAGACATGTATTCTAATAAGATAAGATGCATGGGAACTTTGGGGACAAAGTTCTTTTAAGGGGGTAGATTGAAATACCCCAAACCTAAGTATTCTAAGTAAAATCAATTTATGATGTAGTAAGGCTAAAATATACCTTAGAAAGATTGGTAGACAATTTAAACCAAGGAAAACACAAGAAAATGCCTTGAGGGCAATTAAGGCAAAAATGTGCTCTAAGCTTGGAGAGACTGGGGTGAGTGTCCTTATTATGTCCTAATGGTCATTTTAAAGCAATTACCAAAGAAAACCAAGCTTGAAAACAAGTTAAAACATAAAATGTGCTTTAAGAAGTCTTAAAGCACATTTTTGAGAAATTGTCTTAAAAATGGGTTTTGAGTGGCTAAATGCCCATGATTACACCTTAATCAACATGTGTACTAATTATTATCACTTAGGAAGTCTAAATCAATGGGAAACCAAAAATTTCACAAATATGTGCACTAATTTGTGAATAGTGCCAAAAAGTGACTAGTTTAAGTTTTAGTCAACATAAGTCAATTAGTTGGTTAACCAAGACCATAAATATCTTGATTATAAGGGGGTGGCCGGTTTTTGATGTGGGGAGTCACCACATGACTAAGCAAATAAAGGAAAAGAAGAGTAAAAGAGAGAATAGTACTATTTACTTTATAAAAGCAAAATACCTTATATTAGCCTACCTCTCTCCTCTCTTCTTCATTTCTCTTCTTCTTCCACGGTCTTCTTCTTCTTCTCTCTGTTCCAAACCGTCCAAGCAGCCTCCATGGTTGCCTCATCCTCAAATGTCCATAACTTGCTCATTTTAGCTCCAAATCAAAAACTAAACACATTTATTCTTAGTTAGCTCAAGCTCTAGCTTTCTATCTTTTCAAATCCTCCAAAGCTCCATTTCGGTGCCAAGGGAAAAATCCATTGATGGAGGAAAATCAAGTTTGAAGAGCCCATTGGTTCTCCATTCATCCAAGGTAAGGAAAATGTAAGAAAACCTTGTTTCCACCACTTCTTCTTCATGACCGAAAATTTACCTTTCGCATGACCGAAAATTACCTTCTCATGGAGCCTTGTTTTATCCATTGTTCTAGCTTGATTCTATTCTCCAAGCGCTAGAGGAGGTACTTCTTGATTCATATCCAAGCCCACCTTAAGACTTCAAGGTAAACATTGATTTTTATATACCTTAGAACACATGTTTAACCTAGGGTTTACTCCTTAAGGTTAGTGTATTATTTAGCACTCATGAGAGCCAATGTATATTGATTAGAACATTGGCAAGGGAAATTTAAATGGGCCGAGATTTCTAAGGGAAGAAGCCTAAGGAGAAGTTGAGAGAAACTTGAGAAAAACAAGGTAAAATGTTTACCTAATGGTGATTTAAGGTTTAAGGGGTGGTATTTAGATAGGTACTAATGTAGCTTAAAGCTTACATTATGTAAAGGGGTATATAACCTAGGAAATGAATTTAAACAAGCTAGTAAACTTGTGACTAAGGAGCCAATGGGAATAGTTAGTATTTAAGTTTAAGATGGATTTTAAGAGCATTATAATTACTATGAGAATGATGGTGTAATTGTAGGTTGAAAGCTATTACATGTGGGAATTCAGTGTTTAAGTTTAAGTTATTTAAGGGCCTAAGAGCCATGTCATTAAGAGAGCCTTAGTGCTATGCAATTTAAGATTATTGCAATATATTGAGTTTTTTGTGAATGAGTTGGTTTGGGTGATAAAATATGATGAGAAAGAATTGATGTGTGTGAGATGGTTGAATGAGGAAAACAATGCATTTGGGCATGATAATGTACTAAAGAATCTATGGTGAAATTTGAGTAGAAAACAAAGTGTTTAAGTGGTAGTGGTGAGTTAAGATGCCCTAGGATTCACTTGGGATCATTAAAAAGGAATTTGAGTGGAAATGAGTTAACTAACGAGTTCTTGAGGATGAGAATGACCTAGAGTTGTCTAGGAAGAATTAGAGGATTGGTGGGTGTATTGAACACACCAAAGTCATGGTAAGACTTGTGCAAAATTTGGAGAGAAGGTGTATAATGCTTTAAGGTGATTTAGGTATGAACTAGGGAATATATCAATGATGTTTTGGGAAGCTTGTGTAAGTAGTGATGATGCTAGTAGTGGAACAATAAGGTTTTAGTTTAGATGGTAATGAGTGGACTTAGGTGATGGTAGTGAAGATTGAAGGAGAATGTTGTCGATTGTCGAGGAAATCGACTAGGAATGTATAAGAGTAAGATCACGAGAATGGTGAGTAAATTGAGTAAAAGGGATGTAGGTGTCTAAGGAGGGTGTAGAAGGTCAAGGTAAAGAAGAACAAGGTTAAGGTGCTAAGAGGATGGGAAGAAATGTTTAGGTATGTCCAAGAGTTTAGGAATGATGAGTAATAAATGGAAAAAGGGAGGATTGGTGCATGGATATGCAAGGTGACTTGAGGAAGTTTTGGTAAATGAGCTGAAGATGGAAAAGATGATGTCTATGAAGTGCTCAAACTGTTAAGGAGGGAACACTTGGGTTGGTTGAAGTTTTGGTAAAGTTACAAGTTGGAAATGTAAGGAAATAAGTCCTAAGTGTTAGGAGTTTTAAAAGGATTGAGTGAATGTTTAGAAGATCTTTGGGAATTGTTTTGGAGAGTTTGGTGGAAGTTCTAAGGTGAGTTTAAGTGCCTAGGTGGTATTAGGACACATGGGGAACTTGTGGTGTAACACCCCTACAACAACCCTATCAACTACTGAAATCGCAGCGGAAAAACCAACCAACAATAATTTAAAGCTTTGGTGTTACAACACGCGTTAACCACCCACGTGGTTAACTAGGCAGAATAAATACAAGTGTATCGGTCTGATGATCAGACTCCCGAGCATAGATCCTAACATCCACATATATATATAGCCAACAATACCGAGTATTTAATTTACATCACAACTACCAACCGTAAACATCCCACCACTGTTTAACAAACGGTACCAAATGTAATGCCTCGGGAGCACAGGCGCATCCCGGGCCCAACAACAAAAACAACCAAAAGTACATCTTCGACCTAGGATCTAGAGCCACTCCGCTTCTTCGATCCTCATCCTGCAGTAAAATATGGAGCCCCCGAGGGGGTCAACAACCTTTGCTGGTATGGTTAACGCGCAGCCCATCGGCTACCGGGATACGCGCAACCAATTGTCATGATAACATGGCATTCATTTTAAAACATCCAACATAAATATACCATAGCATAGCAAGGGAAATTGCATAGCACAACAACAATACATAACACCATAAAATCGGTTCTCACAAGGAACCTTCCACCATAGTTAGTATACATAGTGAGCCTAGAGATTAATGTCAATCTCATGCTAAGCTTGTTACCAACCTCGTTACCGTCCAGTTATATCGAACGGTTAACTTATACCCAAGGTGTGTCGGATATAGTAATCCCAAGCACACCGAAATAACATTCGTATGCCCCTGTGGCCCGACGTGAGTCAGTAACTAGCTTGGGATAAGCTAAGGGAAGGTAGAACCAAATTGAATACAACCTATACATACACCAAGAGAGCCGAACCGGATATGATATCGACTCCCGTCCTCACACGCCTGGCCGGAACATGACCGGACTCCTCACTCCCCCGTTTAGCACTTGTTAGTGATCACACAATATATTGTTAAGTCACACACAAGCAAGTGTTTAGGTCTTGTTAGACACACCCAAGGGAAGGGAGTCACAATAATACAACATTATAATATATAACAACCGTAAACTCTTTTCATGATTTAATCTTTTAAGGTCGTAACACACAGAAAAGCAAACAACACCCAAGCCGGTGTAAACCGGTAGGCAACAGACTGCAAGAAAACCATACCTTGGTCCTGCCTCGTTTCGTTTCCACCTTGAGAGAATCCTAAACACATTAGTAACGTCGGTTAATTATTTATTTAACTTCACACTTACTAAGTATTTAACATGATTGTATGACATGTTTTAATGTCTAACTTACCCTAGGTTACCCTCATTATACACCCTAGGGTTAACTACATAAGTCACATTCTTTCCTGTTTTTTTTTTTTTTACAAGTTTTGGTCCGACCGACCTTACCGCCGACCTTGTACAAGGTCGGTCCATTCCAGAACATATTCCCGTCAAAATTTTCTACTACTCCGACCGACCTTGCAAGTTCGGTCGCATGGTCGGTCCATTCCAGAGAGTTTCTTCCCTTGTAAATTTAGCCCGACCGAACTTGCCAAGTCCGGTCCTATGTTCGGTCGATTCCAGTAACTCAATCCGTACACAAATACAAGCCCGACCGACCTTGCAAGTCCGGTCCCCAAGGCCGGTCCATTCCAGAGGCTAATTCTCGCAGGGTAAACTGGGCTTGACCGACCTTGCAAGTTCGGTCGCAAGTTAGGTCTGGCCCAGACCCCTTTTTCCCTTTTTACATTCAACTCCAAACTTCACCCTATATAACCTAATACCCCCTAACCCCATTTGGGCACTTCAAACACCCTAAGACATCCTCAAACACTCATAAAACTCATTTTCTAATTCCTTAAGCCTTTACTTATATCTTCACAAAATTCCTAACACTTCAATGTTTTCTCCTAGTCTCCAAGTGGTGTTTCATACCTATGATAACTACTATCTCAAAATACTTTCTCTTCATTTTAACATCATCTTTCAAGCATCATTTCTTACCATTAACTCCTTATGTCTTTTCTTGAAATCCTTTTTCAAGTTCACACTTTCTCCTTATTCTACCATAGTTTGCCTAAGTCTTTACCTAAGTCCAAAATGACTTTGGTACATACTAAAACCTCAAGATAATGCCTACATCCTTGTTACACTCTAGAACACTTAAGACATTATATCTTCTCTTGTAAACACCTAGTCATTTCCTAACACCTCTAATTCACCAAACCTTATGTAAACACTTAGAACTTCTTGCTTCTTACCTAAATTTTGACGTGGATTCCCCTAGAACATTACTAAGCCTAAACACTTTGTTTTCTCCATTAAACACACAAGAACACCTAGAATCACCAAGAACACTCTTATACACAACTTCACCAAATTCACACTACATCACAATATAGTGCATAATTTAAATTGCATGGCACTTAGGCCCTTAAAATGCATGGCTCTTAGGCCCTTAAAATGCATAACTCTTAAACACTGAATTCCCACAATATATATGCCTTTGACCTGCAAATACACTCAACACACATATGCCTTTTACTAAGCTCTTGAGAGCATTCTTCTAAGTCACTTCTCATAGGCTCCTTAGATCATTTCATAAGAGATACAAGCTCATTTCTCCTAAGGCATTAAAACGACATTAGGTTAGTATATTTACCTCTTTTCCAAACAACTTCTTTCTTGTTCCTTTATAAAACCGGCAAGTTATTTGATTCCTTGTCAAGTTCTAAACAATATACAAACATTATAATTATTCAAGCTATAAGCTTCATCTCATTGTAAACCCTAATTTTACATTGTTTCAAAAACATTAATGTAGTTGTTTTACCTTGTTCTTTGAAGAGAGTTTGAATATATATCAAGAGAGGACTCCACCTAGTCCATGAAGAGTTGGAATGAAGCTAGAACAAAGTCACACAAAGAGCTCCATCAACGGTATTTTCGGTCACAACAAAAACATGGAGGAAATGTAGTTTTTATTTGAGATTCCTTACCTAGAAGCAAAGGAGAGTAACAATATGTAAAAATACAAGCTCAAGCTCCTTCAATGGTGGAACTCCTTGGCACCGAAATGGGGCTCTTGAATTTTTGAGAAGATAGGAATGAAGAGCTTGATGAGAGGAAGAGATTGGTGGTGTTGGTTTTTGATTTGGACAAGTGAGCTAGATTTTACAAAGGTCAAAGATGGAGATGGTGGTGTGTACTATTGCAAACCGTGAGAGAATGAGAAGAGAGGTTGAAGATGGTGTTTGAAACCGTGGAAATGAAGGAGAAATGAGAGAATGAAGATAGAACTTACTTTAGGAGATATTTATGCTTTATAAGTAAAAAGGTAACTTAATTAGTTTCCTTTATTTACTTATCATATTAACTAGAGAGTGGTGAGTCACCACACTTAGAAAACCGGCCCCCTATAATATAATGAGGGTATTTTGTCTTTGTTTGTCAATTTAATTACTTATGACAACACTATGTTACAAACTACCTTATAAAAATCACTATTCACCAAAACAAGGCACTTAGAAGTGAAATTTTTGATTTCCCATTATATAGCCACCCAAATGTGATACTATATAGTACACATATATATTTAAGAGTAATGATGGACATTTATCCACTCAAAACTCATTTCAAAGACAATTTTTCAAAAATGTGCTTTAAGACTCCTTAAAGCACATTTTGTTTTTAAACTTGTTTTCAAGCTTGGTTTTCTTGGTAATTGGTTTAATATTTTGTTCATTAGTATATAAATAGGTCTTGGTAAGTTCATTGGTCTTACCCAAGCTTATCCAAGCTTAGAGCACATTTTATACCATATTGACCTTAAGGTATTTAACTGTGTTCTTTATGGTTTAATTGTTTATTAATGTTTCTAAGACATTTTCTTGTCTTAATAAATCATGTTTTAATGTTTAAACAACATACCTAGGTTGGGGTATTTCATGTGGAGAAGTTTGGAGTCAAATGGGAATTTAGAAACAAGGTTCTGAAGCCGACCGACCTTAGGGACCGGACCTGCAAGGTCGGTCGAGCACAGTTTACACTACTGGAAAGAGTTTCTAGAATCGACCGAACTTGGGGACCGACTTACAAGTTTGGTCGGGCTTGTATTTTGTGTACGAATTGAGTCTCTAGAATCGACCGAACTTGGGACCGACCTTGGCAAGGTCGGCGGGCTACAATTTTCCACGGGAAAAACTCTCGGGAATGGACCGACCTTGGGGACCGGACTTGCAAGGTCGGTCGGGGTAAAATTTTCAAACGGTAATAAGTTCTGGAATGGACCGACCTTGGGTAAGGTCGGTCGACCCTAAAGATGAAAAAAAAAGAAAGAAACCCTAAAGAGGTTTAGAGGTATTATGGTACCCCATTAAGAGGGCATTGATGATTAGAGGTATAAAGACCTAAGGGATTAAGTTAAGTATAAACTTAAAAGTTTAATGTTAGGTTGTAAGAATAAGTTGTAAACTTATGAGGTGTTAGGTGGGGAATCATTATGGGTTAAGTAAGTTAAATAAGTTTAATTAAGTTAAGTGATTAACAACCTAAAACTGAATCAATGTTTTAGGACTTGAGAGTTTGGACTCCGGAGGAGAGTAAGCAACCAAACGACCAATGGTGAACGGTACAGGTCTTCTTGTGACCTGCTTGCTAACGAGGTGTCCCTCGGCTTGTGTGCTATTTGTTTTTTTGTGCTCACTAAACAAGATAAAGCATGCAACCGGAACATTATGTTTTTTGTATTGTGTGTGATGTTTGAAAACTAACACAACTTACCGTGAGAACCTACTAACTAACGTTTAGTAAGGAATTGTGTGAGACTAAGGAACACTCCCTAATATTAGTTTGTTAAAAACCGGAAGAGGTTTAACCAACAAACTTGTCTTAAGACTTCTACTAACTGGTACTTGGGGGGAGAGAGGAACCCGGGACTGACTCCGGTCATGCATGCTAAGGAAAGGGGTCGGTATCTAAAGCAGATCCGACTTCCGCTTAAGGACTTGTCTTCAGACTTGTAGCCTAGGGTCGGTTGACCGCTCAGCTACATTGGACATCCAGTCCAAGGTAGGTGGCTTTAAGATGGCGTGGGGGGATCTAGCCTACACCCCAACAATTTGAGAATGTTGTTTATTGCCGGTAAGTGTCCTGCTGCTGGCTAGGGTTAACCAAGCCTTACGAAAATAAACCACGAACTAAGGGTTAACCAATTCCCAATGAGAGAACGGTTGGCATATATGAGATATGGTTTGAGATAAGTTGTAACCATTCCTATTTAAAGGACGGTTTGTATTATAAGACTGAGATAAGCTACATCCATTCCTTTTTAAGGATGGTTGTTTTCTATGACTAAGATTGAGGTAAGATAAGGTGGGCTAAGATTAAGAAAAACATAACCTAAGGAGTTAAATAATTAACCCTCTAATTAAGGGAACGCATTTAAGGTCGTTCATTGTGTTTGAACTTTGATTGTTCATAATTGGTTTGTTGTTTATTGCACCTTCTATTATGTTGTGCATCTAATCAACCTCCATGCTATCGACAATTAGTCGTCGTAGCCACATTAGCTTAGGGGCTATGAGAGGATCGTACCAGCATTCGTGCTGATCCCCTTTGGGGGCTGTTTTTACTACACAGGTGAACGTCAGGAGGCGGCCGTCGCGAGAGTAAGATGGGGTACAAGCGTTACGGGTTAAGTGTGGCCTACGAGTTGTGCATGTACACTCGTATGGCAATTTGAGTTAGTAAGATGTATAGGATGTGAGGGGATGTAAGAAGGATATGTATTTGGTTAAGATTTGTATGTACTAATGTTCGGTATATTCTGTAGTCAGACCGTGGCAAGGTCGTGGAATGTATTTGAATCCGCTGCAGAGTTTGTATATATGGTGATAAGTTTGTGATAACCACGATTGGATCGAGACGGGGTGTTTACACCAGACCACTGGCATCAATGCACAGTTCGTCTTTCATCTGATTCTCTTACTTATACTGGTCTTAGCTCATAAATCTAATTGCCTCAGTGTCAATATTTGACGGCTCATACATACGGGTCGCTTTACCGCGCACCATGACTTAATCCCCTTATAAAGGTATTGCCCTTATGACCTCTGCTACGGTGGTAGTTGGCCCTTTACCATGTTACCCGTTGATGGCGCAACTACTTACTCATTTACTCTAACATCTTATCTTATACTTAATCCTTTCCTGGTGTAAACACACTGGGGGTTTCTCTCATTTTGGTGTATGGCGGTCGCCGTACTGTGTTATAAATGGTTATCTCCTAATATGAAGGTGTTCTTTATCATTCTCAGGTTCGTAAGTAGGGTAATTCTCTCACGTTCTTTCTTTCATCCTTTATGATGTTATTTACCATGTAATTTATCCAGTTATTGACGAAGTCATCCGTTGAATCAAATGCTCTTTTGAGCGTTGGTCACTTGACGTGCCATACTGTGCACTCACAAAGTTTATCTCTGACGATTACTGATTCTTAAATCATGGGTGTTGGATATGAGGACTGTCTCTGCAGCCTTCCTTATTATTCAAGTGTATCTGGTATGTTCTAAGGTAATCTCAAGGTTTATAGTTTTCATTCTCTAACGAAAGTGTATTACATCTCTAATAAGTGAAAGCCCTTTTTGATGGTTTACTTCCACTCATGGCCTCACAACAAGGAGAGGTGTCCCCACCCTAAAAGGAATGGTTCGTTCTCGCCCCTGTCCTTAGCATTATCCCCTTATTCTCATTGGTGCCCTTTCCTGGCAATTCTTACACAATCTAAATTATAGGTTTGTAACCGTTCACATCTACACATTGTAGTTCCTTCATGGCTTGAATAAGCTCTTTTACAACTTACTGCGCCTCGGGCTCTGATGTGGTTAACATCCTTGGCTCGTAGGCTCTTAGTGCTTAATGTAATTGGGTGAGAGCCGGTGCTCGGTTCACTCTCTGTACTCTTACTCATCTGTGGGTTATCCTCACAAGATTCTGGTTCTTAGACGCTATCCCACCGTTAGGTTACATTTTTAATGTAGTATCGGATTTCATGGTAAGTTGCTGCATCCTGCTTCCTGCTATGGAAGTTTATTCAGGTGATCTGAGGTTACTTAATTTCTTTGACAATACTGTCGTTTTATTAGACTTATGTCTTTTAGCAAATAAGGATAAGTTCGTATTAGGCGTTTGCCTTACGGTGTCCAAGTTGGATATCATCCTGTCATTCTATGCTTCCATCTCAACGCTTCGTCAACTTCCGTTGACTACGCCACCCGTTGATGATTGTTCACACTTGGTGTTAATGAGTTAGGCAAACAGTATTAGCTGTCATTCATCAGTTTGTTCGGCTTGACTATGCCCGCTCTGTGGGGGTAGTCTTTTGAGCTTTCCTTTTCCAGAGTTGTACGTCTTTAATCCTTAGTAGGTTATAGCTTACCTTCATTTCTTTTATCCTTGTTTTCTGGGTTTTCCAACATCTTCCTTGAAGAATGCTTATTACTGGTATTTTTAGCGATCAATCTGGGAGTCTTATCCCATCCTTGTTGAAAGTTCTTATGTCGATGGTCTCCATTGTATTCCGTAATGCATTCCTTGTACGTTATCACTTACGTAGTGTTTTGCTCGCATTGTGGAGCGATCTCTTATGTTTTCCTCTCGGGGTTGGGATTGATGTTCTCACCGCACTGTCGGTTGTTGTTGTAGTAGGTTGTACTCTTGTTAAAATTTATATCATTTGATACTTCGTCCAAGTTCAGCTCCCTGCTGTCTAATGTGTCGGCTCATCTTATCATGGTCAGGTCGTCAGACCTTTCCACGGTCTCATTTTCCCGTTCTTTATGGATTTACAGTCCGGTATTACTATGTACTACAACCGTAGCGTTCTACTATCTCGCCATGATGGCTTCCTGTATAGTTTAGCCGTGGTAGCACTTGCTACGGCAAGTGCGCCATGCAAGATGGTTACCGGTGTTTTGCGCATCAACAATGGTACTTCCTCCTAATATTTTATATCTTTGGTAGTCCTCGGGACTCCTTCGATGTTCTTTAGTTTTGGATAACTAGCCATCCGCCAGTTTCCTGTTGTTTGACCATACTGTCACTTATCCGGGCGTTCCTCTTTCTGAGGGAGCCCCTTATTATTTTCTTATGTCTTAATCCTCGCTCCCGTTCCCATACATTTTGTCGTGGTTACTAAGTAATGATCCTCCTTTAGGTACTACATCGTAGTCCTATTCTGGTGTACAGTTGTATGAGTTTCCACCATCGTCTGCGTTATGTCGGCCAGGTTTGCGACCTTCTTCATTGTATGGGGTTTGGAGTTCCCGTTCTTAACTAGACTTTCCAGTAATCTTATCCCTTAAGCTTTATATTATCCCACTGCTATGCTTATTCGGACCACTGTCCGGTACTCACATCACTTATCTTTTCTTACCCATTGCACCTTTAGTGCTTTCTTATCATTGGTATGGCGGTTTATTTCGACTGCGTAGCATGTCGACCCATGTTATAGGTATTTACCGTTCCCTTATTGATAGAATTCCATAGGTAGCGCCTGTTTCTCTGTTGCGCTCCATTAAAAATCTCCAAGTTCTCCGTAACTGTTGTGCAACAAGATGTTTCTCGTATTGCTTACTGTTAACTAACTGCCAGATCGGGTTTTCCCGAGTAAGAGAAGGCTTTCTTCTCTCTGGCGTTTGTTCCACGTATTCAGGGTTAGGGATGTGGAGGGCGGGTCTAGGTACTATGGATATCCGGTAAATACCGGAAGTCCTAACTAACGCACCTCTCACTCTATCACTTAACCCTTAACCCATAACTCATAACTCAAACTCAACCTCAGTATTCACCTAAGTTCGGTATTTCTTGTCTTCAGAGCGTAACTACGCTCTGATACCACTTTTTGTAACACCCCATCTCAATCCAAATGTGGTTTCACAACTTAATAACATATATATAAATGTCACAGTGGAATTCAATACACTCCAGGATCTTGCCACGGTCTGATTGTTAGAATATACCGAACATTAGTACATACCAACCTTAACCAAATACATGCCCTTTTTACAATCCCCTCACATCTTATACATCTTACTAACTCGAATTGCCATACGAGTGTACATGCACAACTCGTAGGCCACACTTAACCCGTAACGCTTGTACCCCATCTTACTCTCGTGACGGCCACCTTCTGACGTTCACCTGCGTAGTAAAAACAGCCCCCAAAGGGGGTCAGTACGAATGCTGGTACAATCCTCTCATGCCCCCAAGCTAACGTGGCTACGACGACTAATTGTCGATAGCATGGGGGTTGATTAGATGCACAACATAATAGAAAGTGCAGTAAAACAACAATCCAAATATGAACAATCAAAGTTCAAAACATAATGAATGACTTAAATGTGTTCCCTTAATTAGAGAGTTAATTATTTAACTCCTTAAGTTATGTTTCCTCTTAATCGTAGTCCATCCTTATCTTACCTCAATCTTAGTCTTATCTTAGCCTTAGAAACAACCATCCTTTAAAAAGGAATGGATTTTGCTTATCTTAGTCTTAGAAACAACCATCCTTTAAAAAGGAATGGATGTAGCTTATCTTAGTCTTATAATACAAACCATCCTTTAAATAGGAATGGTTGCAACTTATCTCAAACCTTATCTTAATCTTAGAATACAAACCACTCTTTAAAATAGAAATGATAGTATCTTACCTCAATGTTTATTTTTGTCGGGTCAAAAGCAACCCTAGTCAATGATCTATTAACTCCATTGGTTGAATAAACAACTTATCTTATAATTTAGGATTTAGGTGATCCTACCGCACCATCTTAATGCCTCCTACCTTGGACTGTATGTCCAATGTAGCTGAGACGGCAACCGACCCTAGGCAACAAGTCCGAAGACAAGTCCTTAAGCGGAAGTCGGATCTGCTTTAGATACCGACCCCCTTATTCCTTAGCATGCATGACCGGAGTCAGTCCCGGGTTCCTCACTCCCCCCCTTAAGTTCCAGTTAGTAGAAGTCTCAAGACAATGTTTGTTGGTTAACCTCTTTCAGTTTATAACAAACTAATATTAGGGAGCGTTCCTTAGTCTCACTCAATTCCTTACTAAACGTTGGTTAGTAAGTTCTCATGGTAAGTTGTGTTAGTTTTCAAACATCACACAACAATACAATAAACATAATGTTCCGGTTGCATGCTTTATCTTGTTTAGTGAGCACACAAAATAAATAGCACACAAGCCGAGGGACACCTCGTCAGCAAGCAGGTCACAAGAAGAACTGTACCGTTCACCGTTGGTCGCTCGGTTTGCTTACTCTCTTCCGGAGTCCAAATACTCAAGCCCTAAAACATTCATTCAGTTTTAGGTTGTTAATCACTTAAATTAATTCAACTTATTTAACTTACTTACCCATAATGATTCCCCACCTAACACCTCTTAAGTTTTACAACTTTTCTTACAACCTAAACTTAAACTTATAAGTTTATACTTATCTTAAATCCCTTAGGTCTTTATACTCTAATCATCAATGCCCTCTTAATGGGGTACCATTATACCTCTAAACTTTCTTAGGGTTTCTTTCTTTTTTTTACAACTTTAAGGTCGACCGACCCTACCGACCGACCTTACCCAAGGTCGGTCCATTCCAGAACTTATCGCCATTTGAAAATTTTACCCCGACCGACCTTGCAAGTCCGGTCCCCAAGGTCGTCCATTCCCGAGTGTTTTCCCCGTTGAAAATTTAAGCCCGACCGACCTTGCCAAGGTCGGTCCCAAGTTTGGTCGATTCCAGAGACTCAATTCGTACACAAAATACAAGCCCGACCGAACTTGTAAGTCCGGTCGATTCCAGAAACTCTTTCGGTAGTGTAAACTGAGCTCGACCGACCTTGCAGGTCCGGTCCCTAAGGTCGGTCGGCTCCAGACCTTGTTTCTAAATTCCCATTTGACTCCAAACTTCTCCACAAGTTCCCCCATGTGTCCTAATACCTTAGGCACTTAAACTCACCTTAGAACTTCCACCAAACTCTCCAAAACAATTTCCAAAGATCTTCTTAAACATTCACTCAATTCTTTTAAAACTCCTAACACTTAGGACTTATTTCCTTACATTTCCAACTTGTAACCTTACCAAAACTTCAACCAACCCAAGTGTTCCCTCCTTAACAGTTTGAGCACTTCATAGACATCATCTTTTCCATTTTCAGCTCATTTACCAAAACTTTCTCAAGTCCTTTTGCGTATCCATGAACAAATTCCTCTCTTTCCATTTGTTACTCATCAGTCCTAAACTCTTGGACATACCTAAACATTTCTTCCCATCCTCTTAGCACCTTAACCTTGTTCTTCTTTACCTTGACCTTCCTACACCCTCCTTAGACACATACATCCCTTTTACTCAATTTACTCACCATTCTCGTGATCTTACTCTCTTATACATTCCTAGTTGATTTCCTCGACAATCGACAACATTCTCCTTCGATCTTCACTCCGATCACCTAGTCCACTCATTACCATCTAAACTAACACCTTATTATTCCACTACTAGCATCATCATCACTACTTACACAAGCTTCCCAAAACTTTCATTGATATATTCCCTATTTCATACCTAAATCACCTTTAAAGCATTATACACCTTCTCCTCCAAATTTTGCACAAGTCTTACCATTCCTCTTACCATGACTTTGGTGTGTTCAATACACCCACCAATCCTCTAATTCTTCCTAGGCAACTCTAGGTCATTCTCATGCTCAAGAACTCCTTAGTTAACTCATTTCCACTCAAATTCCTTTTAATGATCCCAAGTGAATCCTAGGGCATCTTAACTCACCACTACCACTTAAACACTTTGTTTTCTACTCAAATTTCGCCATAGATTCTATAGTACATTATCATGCCCAAATGCATTGTTTTCCTCATTCACCATCTCACACACGTCAAGTTCTTTCTCATCATATTTTATCACCCAAACCAACTCATTCACAACAAACTCAATATATTGCAATAATCTTAATTGCATAGCACTAAGGCTCTTAAATGACATGGCTCTTAGGCCCTAAATAACTTAAACTTAACACTGAATTCCCACATATAAAAGCTTTCAACCTGCAAATACACCCATCAATCTCATAGTAGTTATAATGCTCTAAAAATCCATCTTAGACTTATATCTAACTCATTCCCATTGGCTCTTAGTCACAAGTTCACAAGCTTGTTTAAATTCCTTTTCCTAGGTTATATAACCCATTACCTAATGTAGCTTAAAGCTACATTGGTACTTATCTAAATACCATCCCTTAAAACTTAAACCACCATTAGGTAAGCATTTACCTTGTTTTTCTCAACTTTCTCCTTAGGCTTCTTCCCTTGGAAATCTCGGCCACCATTTAAATTTCCCTTGCCAATGTTCTAATCAATATACATTGGCTCTCATGAGTGCTAATAATACACTAACCTTAAGGAGTAAACCCTCGTTAAAAATGTGTTCTAAGGTATAAAAGTGGATGATTACCTTTGGAGTCTCAAAGTAGACTTGGGCATGAATCAAGAGGGACTCCACTAGTCCTTGGTGAATGAAAATAAGCTAGTTCAAGGTGAAAAACAAAGTACCTTAAGAGGCAATATTTCGGCCATGGTGAGGAAGTGATGGAAACATGATTTTTCTTACATTTTCTTACCTTAAGAGAATGGAGAAGCTAATGCACCCTCCAAGCTTATTTTTCCCCCTTCAATGGATATTTCCCATGGCTCCAAAATGAAGCTTTTCCAATTTGTAAAGATAGAAAGCTAGAGCTTGATCTAACTAAGAATAATAGTGTTTAGTTTTTGATTTGGAGCAATATTGTGTATTTGGTAAGTGATTGAAGATGGAGAACCATGGAGGAGCAGCACTCTCGTTTTGGAATAGAGAGAAGAAGAGAAAACCGATGGAAGAAGAAGAGAATGAAGATAGAAGAGGAGGGAAGTAAGCTAAATGAGATATTTTTCTAAAAGGTGAATAGTTACCTTACTTTATTTCCCTCTCTTTTCCAACTTAGCTAACATGTTGTGGTGACTCACCACCCTTAGAAAACTGGCCCCTTTATTAAATAATTCTAGTCATGGTCTTTGTTGACCAACTTATTGACTTATGTTGACTAAAACTTAAACTAGTCACTATTTGGCACTATTCACTAATTAGTACACATATTCGTGAATTTTTGGTTTCACCGTTGATTTAGGCTTCCTAATATGATACTAATTAGTACACATGTTGATTAAGTTGTAATCATGGGCATTTAGTCACTCAAAACTCAATTCTAAGACAATTTCTCAAAAAGGTGCTTAAGGAGTCTTAAAGCACATTTGTGTTTAAGCTTGTTTTTTAGCTTAGTTTTCTTTGGTAATTGATTTAAAATGTCCATTAGAATATTAATAAAGTCTTATAATGGTATTTGGGTGCTAATCAAAGTCACTCCAAGCTTAGAGCACGTTTTTGCCCGAATTGCCCTTAAGGCGTTTTCTTGTGTTTTCCTTGGTTTTAAATTGTCTACCAATATTCTAAGGCATATTTTAGCCTTACAACATCATATATTGATGTTTACTTAACATACTTAGGTTTGGGTATTTCAGTAACTCCCTCCAAGCTTTTAGGATTGAAATAATGCTCATAAAAGAGAATAAACAAGGCTCCATTAGAGACCAAAAATCGGCCAAGGTATAAGATGAAGAAAACAAGACTTTTTCATGGATATTTTTACCTTGATAGAAAAAGGAAGCTTCAAGCTTCAAGAATCTCTAATTTTCCCTTCAAATGGGCTATACCCATGGAGATGAACTTCAAGCGTTTGGGATTTTGAAAAGAGGGAAGTGTAGAGCTTGATGAGAGGATCACAAATATGTATTTATTTTTGAGTTTGGAGCTTAAATAAGCTTGAGCAAGGAGGAGAAGTGGAGGCATCCATGGAGGGGCTCCATTCTCGTTCCACACAGGGAGAGGGAGGAAGAAATCGGTGGAGAGAGGTGATGAGGAAGAAGAAAGGAAATGGAGGAGAGAGAGGGAGGAAAAGGCTTTTAACCTTTTTTACTTTTTGCTTTTCCCTCTCTTTTCTTTTCTTTCTTTCTTTCTTTATTGTGGTTGAGTGTGTGAGAGGCCATTAAAAAACCGGCCCCACTACATTAATAAACTGGAGCGTTTTTCGGTTTCTGACAGAAAACACTCGTTATTTTACCCGGTTTGGCACTATTCACTACTGGGCCCGTTTTTCAGATTTTTTTCGTTTCTTTATTTTTAATGGTTATTAAGCTTCCATTATTACTTAATTATAGTATATAGTCAACCATAATTTTTACGGGTCCGTTTGACCACTTAAAGTCACATTTTCGGGTTTTCTCGAAAAACGTGCTTAAGACTCTGTTAGCGTTTTATCCATTATTTGGATCCAGTTTCTTCGGGAATCGCTCCCGTATACTAATTAGGCCTAACTAAGCCTTAGGAATCCATCTCGGACCCTAACGAGATCATATATCTCTTATACTTATTTAATGATGTTTTAGCGTTTTTCGCATTTTACGCGTTTTTCTCTTTCTTTTGGTTTTATTTCCCTTACCAATACTCTTTAGTAGGCTCCATTAGGCCTTTAATAATCATATTAGAGTAATTTAATCACTATTTTTAGATCCGGGGTATAAAATCTACCCCCCTTAGGAACTTTGTCCTCAAAGTTGGTGAATCTTATGGTTACTCTCATGGGCACGCTATGCCAAGGTTATAATACATGTATAACCTTACAGACTCCACAAGTCAGTCTCATTTCACACTAAACATACCCACACATATTACAGCATGTATAGCAATCAAAAATACTCTTTTACTCTCTCCATGGAATCGGTCCGAAGACAAGAAGGCATTACAGTCCTCAAATCCATATTGAGTAATACTACTGAACCCTCAGGTACCGGTCACGTTGAACACTTACTCTTTCTGTTCACGGCCGTTTCATGACAAATGGGCACTTACTCACTCTGGCCCACGGTCCCTTCGGTTCTAATCAAAAACGTTACACATATACATATCCTTAGGCACTCTGGTTGACTCACTCAACACAGGAACGTCTCAGGGTACTCTCCCCGTCCCCGCTGCCTTTGGAAAAATCACACACTGTCACCGACCCAACCGGTCACTTAGGACCGCCGCATGTACGGTGAAATGGTTTCAAAACTAATACACGCCCCATTCTACGGTCATCAAGACTTAAGGCCACAGCCATCGGCGGGTGATAGCGGTTTCAAAAACCAATTTTCATTTCCTATTCATACTTGAAGAAAAATTATTTTTTTTTTCAAATTCTGTTTGAAAATTCTTTTTAAAACATCACACAACTCCAACTCAATTTTATGGTAGCTGTATCTTTTCTTAGCGTGATTACTTGTGACCACTTATAGGGAGTTCAAGAATCATCCAACCCTGATGTGATCAGCATCGGTGTTGAACTATCCTTCCACCCCAATTTGTGTTCGGTTTCCTTGATCGCTAGCAGATCAAGTTCCACCTCCCACATCATTTCAATTTCAAACATCAGATAGTCAAACATTTTCGTTTTCTATCTTTTACTCATTCTAGTCATATTCATAAAACAATTCATTTTTAATTTATCTCTAAATCCTAGAGCTTAGGTCATCCATCATTTCCAACTTACTTTGCTTACTTTACCTAAGCAACTCATGGCTCATTTCCTCAACTTGTTACTCAATTTAAAACACACAACATACAACTTCAAAGGATGGAACTCACTCCATCAATCATTCTCAAATAAAATCATCACCTAGGGAACTCACTCCCTACAAGGTTACACAACGGTTTCATACCGATTCATACTCATTATGTCTCATGTCTAATCTCACTAGACATATACTATAGGGATTCTCATTCCCTAGGAGTCTCTCTACTCCTCGTTTCATACATATTATATATCTTTACTCGCATCTCTCATGCAAAATGCTCATACTTCACAATGAATGGGTACACATGTTTATGTAACATGAGTTCCAATCATGAATTAATTTCTTTTGTGTCACGCACATAGTAGTTTACGCACCTATACGTAAACACCTCTAAGCGGTTTCTCCCCCCTACCCCCTTAAAAGGGGTTACGCCCGCGTAACAGACCATATGTTATCACTGAACATTGGTGAAATACCTAAAGTTTCTAAAGGATAATTTACTTTGCTAATTAGGTCTTAATGAGCTATTAAGCATATTTAAATCCTATATTGGCATAAGTACATATTTGGACCAGAAAAGTCCTTAATAGCACTTATTGTATTGTTTTAAAAAGTAGCTAGCTAGAATGCTCCAATAACATTGTGACAACCAAGTTGGTAGGTGATGCAGCAGCTAGCTTATGTAGAAACACACAAGTAGGTGATGTAGCTGCTTGGGCAGCTAGCAAGCAAGTAGGTGACTCATCAAGCTAGTAAGCAAGTAGGTGTACTCATCAGCTAGTAAGCAAGTAGGTGACTCATCAGCTAGCGAGCAAGTAGGTGACTCAGCAAGCTAGCAAGCTAGCAGGACGTCTTAGCACGACCAAGCTAGTAGGCAGGTAGGACGTCTTTAGCACGAGGTGGCATGATGGTTGGCACCTACTTAAACACTTGACACATCTATAACCAATAGGAGCTTGACACCTAAGTAGGCTTTTAGGAGGTGGAAACTCCCATTGGAGACGTGACATGGCTTAGAAATCACCCACACACACCTTTCCTTCCCCTTAAGTAACCTAAACCGTCCTCCTTGCTTATTAAACCGACCCCTACCTCCATTCAGCCATTTAGTCACGTTAAGAAGAAAAAAGAAAGAGAGGAAAGCTTACCCACCACCTGGCCGAGAGCAAAGAGAAGGAGGAGAGCTACTATCTTCTCTTCTCCAATCCTAGAGGTAAGCTGTTCTTGGTGTTCTTCATCCTTTCCTAGTCTATTCTCAACCGAAAACCAGAGGAGAAACCAAGGGAACTCCACTCCTTTTCCATGTCCATTCTAGGAGCTTAAAAGCTGTCTTAGGGTTCTAACTTCTAGCAAGCTTTCCAAGGATTTAAGGAAGGTTTTCTTCAGCAATCTGCAAGGTAACTTCATGGTTACCATCCCTTAATAAATCTGTATGTTGTACAGGAGTATTACCCCTATATTATCTAATTAAAATTTGTAGGTATTTATTAGCCTAAAGCTAGAAAAGTTAGAAAAGTGTTTTAAGGAAGAAAAGGATGTGTTTACAACCTACCTTTGATTACTGATTGCTTAAGAGCTTGTTTATGGTGTTTTGCTGCTGTTTAGTAAGTGGGAATAACCTAGAGGTAATTATGATTGTTCTGGATGATCTTTAGTCTAATCTGGTGTTGTTATAATCTAGGATAAATGGTGTCTTAAAGAGTTTTGTTTAAACACCAGATTTGTGGGTGGAATTCTAGAGCATTAATCAAGTGTTTTAGGTGCTTAGCTAACCTAGAATCTATCTGATTGTTATGGCCGAGTAACATAGATGAAAGTATAGAATTTAATTTAAGATGTTAAGTGTGATTACTAGAAGAGCTAATATGGTGAATTAGATGTCTAGTACAACCGCTTTCAGTTGGAAGTTAATTAGTGTAAACTAGATGTGTCCTAGGGCTAAAAACATGATTGTTGATTATTCTGGTCATTAGCAACCTATTATGGCAGAATTGGCCATGAACTATAAAAGAGATGTATAACATGATTTTAGGATGAAGATGATAGTTTAAACTAAGGTCTTAAAGTCTAATATGTTAGGAACTTGTATGTACTGTTTTAGAAGGTTGTTTATGGTTGGATTAACTCCTAAGCTAATCTGGTTAATATTGTGACCGAAAATGTTAGGAACCAATTATGCTTTGATTCAGGTTGAAATTTATAGTTAAATTATGTCTTAAGCTAATCTGGATGAGATAGTTAATAATAGAACTGAAATGGATATGATTTGTTTGTTTGATCAAGACTTGGTCTTAAGGTATGATTTATGGTTGTTTGAGTTGTTAAGCTGAGATATTTGATGTTGTGTGACCTGTCCGAAGGTGCCATGTAAGATTATGTGATCATAGCCTTTCCTTAAGTGTTGTTTGATTATTGTTATGTTCCTTGTGATTGAAATTATGAAATGGGCTTTGTTAAGTGACTTGACTATTGATTCTTGTTATACTTTAAATTGTTATATTCTGATTAACGAGGATTCAATAAGTAACTCATTGGAATGGATTGTTGAGATATATGGCCATATGTGGAACTTGAGCAGTAACTGCCTTCTTATGAATTATTGGACTCATGGTATGCCTTGGGCTCCATGAGATGCTTCATGGTTTCCTACACTATAGTTTAAAGGTACTATAGGGGGTGTGCACATCTTTTAGGGCCTGGAGTGCGTTTGGGAAAGGTTGGATTGCCTCAATGATCGGGATTCATCCCTTGAACTGATTTGTGTGGAATGGAGAAATTGATGACTAAGGAAAATATGTGAATTGATTAACATGTATTTGTGCAGGTTTGGATGCCTTATTGTTAATGCTTGAACTCTTGGTTGACCAAAGTTTGTGTATATACCATCAAGTACTTTACTAAGTTATTGTCTGATGGTAGCTTTGATTTTACTCAGCTTTGCTGACTTTTTGGCTTTATGCCCTGTGGTCTTTTCTCTGTGATTGTATGAATGACCACAGATGCAGGAAATGAAGGAGCTTCTCCCTAGTTGTGGAGACATCCGAGAGTGTGGGCTTTTGGGGCTAGAAGACCATCATTTTATTCTCTTTTGGTTTCTAGACTAATGTATTAGGTTGTTCTATAACCTATGTAATACAAAGTTAGTTTGGTTGTAAGTTAAGCCTAAGCATTCACATGGTTGTGAGTGTGGCGGTAACGTCCTATAAGACTTATGCTTCCGCTTTATTAATCTGAGCAAGTTTATTATCATATTATGGTTAGTAATTTAGGGGTGTTACAAAGTGGTATCAGAGCATGGTTGCTCGTGATATGGATTAAAAATGAAATTAGGATGGGATATGGGCTGTGAGAGTAAGGCACGTGTTTGCTCCTGTTGTGTTAACTAACCTGCAGGAATATGGAGTATAATACTCTTATCTGCTTGATTGTTATTAATGTTTGAGGGAATGTGTATGTGTTAGTAACCCTTTTGTTGCCAAGATTAGATGGCAGCTAATATCCAAGAGATGGCTCAAGCAATGGCTACAGCAATGGCACAGCTAGAAGCAAACAGGAATAATGTTATGCGTCAGATAACTGCGATAAAACCCGAGAGTTTCCATGGGCAGGAAGATCCTCAGATTCTAGAGGGATGGCTACGAGAATTTGATAAAGTCTTTGAGGCAGTGGGTTGCCCCGAAGATAGAAAGGTAGGATTTGCCGCCTATTACTTCAAAGATGAAGCAGACCTATGGTGGGGAGCTGTAAAAGAGGGCTGTCTTCAACAACCTGGTTTTGGATTGATGGAATTGAAAACATTGATGAGGACTCGCTTTTACCCGGATCATCTAAAAGAGAAGAAGCAACAAGAATTTTTGAACCTGCAACAACGATCTATGTCGGTAGCTGAGTACTGGACCAGATTTCTAGAACTAGCTAGGTTCGCTCCAAACCTAGTCCCTGATGAAGAGTCTAAGGCAAGAAAATTTAGACTTGGGCTGAATTTTCGAATTCGGGAGTTCATGGCGGGATCAACTTATGAAACACTACAAGAAGCTTATGAGAAGGCTTCCAGCATTGAGATGGTACAGCATGAAAGAAGGAAGTTCCATGAAGGGAAGAAAAAGAGGCCCTTTAGTGGACCAGCTAAGGGGTCGGATGTAAAGAAGCCCAATCTCAATCAAAAGACAAGATTCAGTGGAGGTATCTAGAGCAAGGGTAAGGAGACATCTTCCACAGCACCAAGTGGAAGAACTTATAACTGTAGGAGATGTCAGAAGAATCATCCCGGAAAAGATTGTGAAGGGAGGTTTGTGACTTGTAACCACTGTGGAAAGCTGGGGCATCGGGCCTATGAATGTTTCCGAAACCCTGAGTCAAGAAGCTTCAGGAAAGGCATGCCACCAGTTAGCCAGACAAACTCCAATACCTTTAAAGCAGCTTCTGGGGTTGGTGGTGGACAAAGTAGTAGTAAAGGGGCTGAAAAGAATGAGAACAAGTACAAGAAGTCTAGAGCCCTGAATGTGATGAATGAATCAGAGGCTAGAGCTCAGGGAAATGTCATTACAGGTATTTTCCCTGTTCATGGATTAGAAGCACATGTTTTATTCGACTCCGATGCCACATACTCTTTTGCTTCTACTGCTTTCATGAGGAAATTGAAGTTGTTCAGTATTTCTTGTGTGAATATTTGTGTGACAATACCATCGGGGGAAAAGATAAAATGCTCTGAGATTATAGAGAACGTGAATAATCTTGTTAAAGGAGTAGGTTTCCCAACTGACTTGGTAGTATTTGAAGGCTTGGAATTTGATATTATATTGGGGATGGATTGGCTGCAACGGTACAAAGGACGGTTAGATTGTTATGAACAGCGGATTTTGTTAAAGAGTCCTTCAGGGCAACGGGTATCATACAGGAAGATAGTAAGGCAGCCAAAGGTGAGGATCATTTCTGCCATCTCCATGGCAGCAGCAGTAAGAAAAGGAAAACAAGTGTACTTGTGTTATGTACGAGATCTAAATGAAAAGAGAAATCAGCTTTCTGAAATTCCTATTGTTGCTGAGTACCCGGACGTGTTCCCAGAAGAGATTCCTGGAATGCCACCCAAAAGAGAAGTTGAATTTTGCATTGACTTAGTGACAGGAACCAGACCAATAGCAAAAGCACCTTATCGAATGGCACCAGTGGAGATGAAGGAATTAAAAGCTCAGTTAGAGGAGTTATTGGAGAAAGGGTATATAAAACCTAGTGTATCACCCTGGGGTGCTCCAGTTCTATTTGTAAAGAAGAAGGATGGGGGCCTTCGACTCTGCATTGACTACAGGGAGCTAAACAAAGTAACCATTAAGAACAAGTATCCACTACCTCAAATTGATGATTTGTTTGACCAATTAAAGGGAGCTAGTGTATTTTCCAAAATTGATTTAAGGTCGGGCTACCACGATAAGGGTAGCCGAGCAAGATATCTCAAAGACAGCGTTTCGAACGAGGTATGGCCATTACGAATTTACAGTAATGCCGTTTGGCCTAACTAATGCTCCTACGGTGTTTATGGATCTCATGAACCGGGTCTTCGCTCAATATTTGGATATTTTTGTTGTGGTGTTTATTGATGATATCTTGATTTATTCAAAGAACCAGGAAGATCATGCCGAGCATTTAAGAAAGGTGTTAGAATTACTACAAGTGCATAAGTTATATGCAAAGCTATCTAAATGTGATTTTTGGTTGAAAAGAGTGGCTTTCTTGGGCCATATTATCTCAAGTGAAGGTATAGCAGTAGATCCCTCAAAGATTGAAGCTGTGAAGGAATGGCCTCGTCCTACCAATGTTACAGAGGTTAGATGCTTTCTTGGGCTTGCGGGCTATTATCGGAGATTTGTCAAGCATTTCTCCAAAATTGCTAGGCCGTTGACGAACTTAATGAAGAAATCTGTTGGATTTGATTGGAGTGACCAATGTGAGCAGTCATTCCAGCAACTAAAGGCTAGATTAACTACTGCTCCAGTGTTAACATTACCCGAAGGAGTGGATGGCCTGGAGGTCTACTGTGATGCCTCGAAGTTTAGTTTGGGTTGTGTTCTAATGCAAAATAGGCGAGTGATAGCCTATGCTTCTAGGCAATTGAAGAAACATGAAGAAAATTACCCCACTCACGACCTTGAGCTTGCAGCAGTAGTATTTGCTCTGAAGATCTGGAGACATTATTTATATGGAGTCACTTGCAAAATCTTCACCGACCATAAGAGTTTAAAATATATATTCACTCAAAAGGAGCTGAATATGAGGCAGAGAAGATGGTTAGAGTTTCTCAAAGATTATGATCTGGATATTCAATACCACGAAGGCAGAGCAAACCTTGTAGCTTATGCTTTAAGCAGAAAAAGAAGTCATTCAACAGCAGCCATGTGGATCCTCCCAGATAAGTTGTATGAAGATATTCGTAGGCTCGACATGGAGTTAGTAGTTAGTGGAGAAGAAGCACAATCAAGTAGTCTACATCAACTGTCCATTTCTCTAGATATATTCGAAGAGATCCGGAAAGACCAATCAGGGGATGAGTAACTTGAACAAATCAAGAGGAAAATTACAGAAGGGAAAGCTACAGATTTTAAGATCCATAAAGATGGAAGCTTAAGGTTCAAAGGTCGGTGGTGCATTCCTAAGAGCTGTGGGGAGATCAAGAACAAGTTGATGCAAGAAGCCCATCAATCACCCTACTCCATACATCCAGGAGGTAATAAGTTGTATAAGGATTTAAAGAAACGGTTTTGGTGGCCAGGAATGAAACGTGAAGTTACTGAGTTTGTAGCTAGATGCACTAGTGGAAAAAAAGTCTAATAACACGGACCTTATAACACGGTTAAACTGGAAGTGTGTTATATAAGTATTATATAACACGGTTGAAAAGAAACCGTGTTATAAAACTGTTTATATAACACGGTTCCCTCCACCCGTGTTATAAAACGAATCAAAAACTACGCCGTTTAGTGCCCGTGTATTTCTTTTAACGTTTTATAAGACGGTTATATAACACGGTTGGAGTGAACCGTGTTATAAGGTTTGGTACGACGACGTTTTGAAGGTTATATAACACGGGTTTATTTAACCGTGTTATATAAGTCGTATCTATTACTGCCTCTCCGGTTTCCCTCCTCTCATTTTCCCGTTTTCACTCTGGCCCGCGAAAACCTCCACGACCTCCTTCCTTCTCCTCCTGTGTCGAAGCCGATCTGCTGCTGCTTCCGCCGGTGATCTCTAACCACCGTCGCCGCCACCAGTTCGCTGCTCTAGTTCCCTTCTTCAGTTCGTTGCTCCAGTTCGGTGCTCCAGTTTGCTGCTCTAGTTCGAAGAAGCAAAAGGTCGAAGAGAACCAGAAGCCGACGCCATTCGAAGCTGCAATCCTGATTTTTCTTCCCGGTAACTTCTATACCTAATTTAAGCTACTACGTTGCCATCTTGAGTTTGAAATTGAGTATACCAAAACCACTCTAGCTGATGATTTACAATCTTGTTTTTGAGTAAAGAATTAGAGTACACTCGAATGCAAATGTAAGAAAAAAAAACAAGATTATGTGAATGTGAATGTTTTTGCTCTGTAAAGTTCTTGTATGATGCTCTATGCTCAATGGACGTTATTTTGTCTTTAGGATAGTCGCAAATCTATATCTCTCTGTATGTCTAAACTAGATCTGTATAGTATGTTCATGATCCAACTCTATTACCCACTGTTTTTATTAACAAACTTAGACTTGAACTGAGGAATTTAGTGGCAGTAATATTGTTCTCTTTCCATAAAAGATCTTCTCCTATACTTTAGAAAAGATGATTTAATAATTCTCTCTCTATATTTCCATGTAAACACTGATGTGTTTTCTAGCAGAAAAGGAATAGCATATTTGGTAAAGTAACCATCCAAAAAAATTTATTGTAATTTGTTTATTATTCAGCAGTAAAAAAAAATGTTGTAACCTGTTCCGCAGTTTGTTAGAGGTTATGTAAGACCAGAATACTATATATACATAGGAACAAATAGCTCTAGGGTTACGACTTTTCTTGTGCAAAAGCAGAAATTCGGTTCTAATAATTTTGTGCTCTAATGGCATGTTTCTGTAATCGGTTAATATGTTTGCCTGTCACTATGCTGATGTCTTGAATGCCCTTGTTGTCATGTCGAGATTATCTGTTTTAGGCTCATATGCATGCGAATTCATGTTAGGCACATTAAATGGTAACAGAAGCGAACATATAAAAACCTGAGATTATGTGTTAGGCTCGATATGAGAATTCATGTTCCCAAACAGCTTAATGCCATGTCAATTTTGTTTTTGTTTTTAAACTTGTCTCTTGCAGTTAGGATTAAACACCAGTAGAAGACTTCGATTCAATTTGCCCTACTTTGATTCTTGGCTTTAGTTTGCTTTACAGATTGATAAATCCCTTTTCAGCAGAAAACTAGTCAATCTCATTCAATCCCTACATTTTCCTCGGTCTGTATTAATTGATTCTTTTTTTTTCTGACAGAGGAGATTGACTAAAATTGAGCTAGCAATTCTTGATCCAGGTCTGTTATACTAGATTAAAGTTTTAAAACTTTAAAGAAAAGAGCTAGAATAAAATGGTGTTTAAAGCCAAACTTGTTTTTTCTGCCTTGCTCCAGATTCGAAAGTAAGAACAAGACATAACTAAAGAGTAAAAACTGAAATGCAAAACTGAAATTTAAAAGCAATTAGTAAGTGTTGCAACAGATTATGAATTCATCTTGTATTTGCATTTAAACTCTGATGCACATAATCTAGCATGTATAACATGATCAGTATCTATTTGGGGCCTAAGATAATTTTTGTTATCAAGGATAGTATACTGCTTTAATACTTTGCAGTTTCATAGGTTTGAAAATTTTCTGAACCAATAATTGTATATACTTTGTATTATGAACTCTATAACACCGCTGGCACTTACTTAGTCCTGTACTAAGTTGTTGTTTTTTGAAAAAGCTAAGAGCAGTATCCAATTCTGATTTTGATACTTGCTATTTTTTCAAAGACCGCTTCAGCCTAGCAAAGTAATATGCACTGACGAACAACAATTTTATCTCTGTCTGCAAAACAATAGATCATGTTTGAATTTACTGCTACATGTAAGGCAATATTCATCTGTCATCTGCTTTAAAACAGTTTTTTAAATCTCCACTCTATAAACATATTGAACCTTGTGTACTTTTGCCTCAATCAAGTGTAGTACAGCCTAGGATCTAGTAGATGTAGATCGTATTTTGTGTATAGACACCTTGTAAATCTGTTTGGGACATGAAAAAGCAATGCTTGGTATCTGAAAGAAAAGGTCAAGTGTGAATATTTTTGCTTAATTAAGATAGGAATCATACTCTGATTTCGTCCTTGATTTATGTTGCTACTAATAGGTATATTTGAGTAGTTTGATTCTGTTTTCTATTTGAATTTTTTTAGCCTTGATTGTTTGTTGCTTCTTACCAAAGGGGACATGCATCTGTTAATGATTTTTGTACTGCTCATAGTGTCTATGATATACTGCTGCTAGGAGAAATATTGATCCTGATTTTTAGCAGCCTTTGGAGACGTGTTTGGGTGCTTTTTATGGCGTAAAAGCGCTTGTCCTGGCAAAAGTTTTCTGATAATAGTAAATGCTTCGTGGTTCTGTTTCTTCTTTATTAAGTTAATAAAAACATGAAGAAATTTAGTTTCACTTGAATCATTCAGCCTGTTTTCTAAGCTAAAATGGTGTGTCAATTAGAAGATTTTATTCCTTGTATGAGCATTCTTTGATCATTTTTTGCTGCTCTAGGTAAGGCTTATTATAATAGAATTTTTTAACCGCTGGCACTTACTTAGTCCGGTACTAAGTTATTGTTTTTTGAAAAAACTAAGAGCAGTATCCAATTCTGATTTTGATACTTGCTATTGTTACAAAGATTGCTTCAGCCTAGCAAAGTAATATGCACTGACCAACAACAATTTTTTAGTTTGATTATGTTGCTACTAATAGGTATATTTGAATAGTTTGATTCTGTTTTCTATTTGAAATATTTTAGCCTTGATTGTTTGTTGCTTCTTACCAAAGGGGACATGCATCTGTTAATGATTCTGCCTGAAAGGGAACACTGTATTTCACCACCAGTCTACATAACATCTCGATTTAAAGAGCAGTTTTTTGGTATCTTTTTGGACAACTTTGTGTAATGTATTTTGTTCTTCGTAATATTTAGGAAGTTAGTCTGACAATGGGAACTCCATGGTACATCTAGAGTCACCTGCTTGGTATATATAACCACTGGTGTGGTGCTAGAGGTATTCACTTTTTAGTTGTTTCTTCTGTTTCTCTTCCTTCTTCAATTTAAAAAAAGTATTATATAATGATTATTCATTGAAAACAGAATCCCAAAAGAAATCTCTCAATATAATGATTTGATTCTTCGTATTTATGTTATCTGAACTCTGATAGACTATGTTCCTCATTTACTTTTCAGGTTGTTATATCCTTTACCATTCAAATAACATTGAACAAACTCAGTTCCTTTTGCTTGATTTCCTTGTAAGATGAAACCAAATGAAGATTGACTGACACTACTCAAGATGGAGGTATATACAACCCATTATCTTCAATATATGCAAATGCAATTATGGGTGTGCATATCTAATGTTGTGGCTTTCCAAACTTTTTAAAATAAAAATAAAATTTCAAGTGGAGGACAAATGAGCTTTCAGCCAAATGTCAAGCATTTCTCTTTCATCGTCTTGACTGCCCGAACAATGGGAATAGAGTGTTGTCAAAGATTTAAATTTTTACACTGTTTTCTAATAGACGTGTTTGATCCCTGCTGATGGTTCTATTTTTGCTTACTGTATGGAAATGTTGTTTTGCACCAGCATTTGTTTTGCACTATTTCGTTTAATTATCAAGTATACATTCTTAGACTATTTCAGGAGCTCTTTAAATTCTGTTTCTGCATCTATTTTTCAAGAGCCTTATTAATGGATACTTCAAACTAAAGAAAATAATAGTATCACATGCCTTCTGTTGCTGCTGTTTAGCAGTAGTGCAGCTTCGAACTTTGCCGAGTTTCTACCCGGTCCAGCTACTATTTGTTTCTTCGTCTTTGAAGCATTTTTGGTGCTAGAAGTTGCATCTTCGGACATTTTGAGACTTGATAGTGGGTACACATAGGCTGACACAGAAGCAACAGGTATTAGTATTATTTTTCTTCATTTTGTATGGACTGAAGTTTCATAAAGTTTTATTAACCATTATCTGGTTGTATTCCATCTACTGCATAATACACATGTAATTGTGGAACTTCTTTATTTTCCTTAGTCATAATTGAACCTCACTCTTGCTGCTTCTATTTCTTACGCTGTCAATATTTCATCTTATGTATACGAAGGATTGAAAAAAAAAGAAAAACGTTATCAAAATAGAAAATGTGAATTCAACTAAGCTGTTGCTGGTACATACTGTTGTAGATAAAAGTCTGTGGAATTGCTGCTGTGTAGATAGATCTGTGGAGCTGCGCTACTCTTCTTTCTATTCTTCCAAAACCGGTACTATACTTAAACTCATTTTCTTCTCTAAAGTTATACATTTTTCTATTGGTTCTTGAAATAAAACATAGTTACTCGTTCAAGATATACTCAATAGGGGTATATTTTTGATAGTCCCCGTTGGGACTGTCCATGATCGTTTAATTCCACTTAGGTTGTGAATGGAAATTTGATATGTGGTTCAATAGACCATTTTGGTTCAATTTGTCTACTTTTCTTCGAGGGCATATATTTGATAACGAACTTATCAGTATCATGTACTTGAAGAAACATAGGGAAATGCTGCCGAAATTTCTATTGAACTATATATCAAAAACTAGTTCACATGTGGGATCAAACGTGATTGGATGAGTTTAGGTTGATAAAATACAATAACAATTGCATGGACCTTGAACTATTGTGACATTTGTTTTCATCACAAAACAAAAGGCGGATATGGATCGTTCGTGGATGTACAAACAAGAGCTAGGAAACGAGTATATCGCAGGGGTTAAGGAATTTTGTAGAGTGGCTCGACAGAATATAAGACCCGAGGATTGTGGTTACATGCTATGTCCTTGCAGAAAGTGCTCAAATGATCTGAAATATGACAGCACACGCATAATCTTTGATCACTTGACCCGCTACGGTTTCATGGAAAACTACACAGTGTGGAAATGGCACGGTGAGAGTTCAGACAATGTGCATGTGTCTCATCGTCAATCTCAACCAGATATTCAACCAGATGTTGACAATTTAAATGTGGGTGGTAGTGATTCAGAGTTAAGTGAGGCAGATGATCAGATTGATGAAATGCTACAAGATGTCGAGCAACATTATTCTGGCAAGCCCGGTGCGTATGAGAATCTGAAGGAGTCGGCAAAGACACCATTGTATCCCATGTGATGTGTTGAAGTTGAACAAACTGAATGTCGCCTTAAAGTTGTTGAATCTGAAAGCAAAGCACGGTTGGAGTGATGTAAGCTTCTCTGCTTTGCTAGAGCTACTGAAAGATGTTCTTCCAATCCCAAATGAATTGCCAATATCAACATATCATGCCAAGAAACTACTCTGTCCAATGGGAATAGAGTATAAAAAAATTCATGCTTGTGTGAATGGATGCATTCTATATTGGAAAGATAATGAAGATGCTGTTAGTTGTTCGGAGTGTGGAGAGCCTCGCTATTTGAAAAAGAGGGATATAGATTCCGGCGTAGTGACCACCAATGTACCAGCAAAGGTTCTATGGTATTTGCCAATAATCCCACGTTTCAAACGTTTATTTGCAGTTGAGAAAGATGCAAAAAACCTAAGGTGGCATGCAACAAGGAAAAAAGATGAAAAACTCAGACATCCTGCGGATTCACCTCAGTGGAGAAATATTGATCGAACGTTTGTTCAGTTTGGTCGGGATGCAAGAAATTTAAGACTTGGTCTGTGCACGGACGGGATGAACCCTTACGGCACTTTGAGCAGCATACACAGTACATGGCCAGTCTTGCTGACAATATACAACCTTCCCTCCTGGCTATGTATGAAACCACGGAATATTATGCTTACTCTTTTGATCTCTGGTCCAAAGCAACCAGGAAACAAAATAGATGTATTCCTTGCACCGTTGATTGAGGATTTACAATTACTTTGGAATGAAGGAACTATGGTATATGACTCATTTGCAAAGGAGAACTTCAATCTCCGCGCTATGTTATTCTGTACAATAAATGATTTCCCGGCTTATAGCAATCTTTCAGGTTACACATGCAAGGGTGCGAAGGCGTGCCCTATATGCGAGGATGACTCTGTTGACCTTCGTTTGAAGCACTGTGGTAAAAATGTTTACCTAGGCAATCGCAGATTTCTTCCAATTGATCACAGATATCGAAAAATGACAAAACAATTCAATAGGAAAACCGAATATAGTGTCACTAGATTTCCTCTATCAGGCACTACTATTTTCAAAAGGGTAAAAGATATTGTGAACAACTTTGGCCCACCATTGAAGCGGCCCGTAAAATGTATTTGGAAGAAAAAATCAGTGTTTTGGGAACTCGAGTACTGGAAACATCTACAAGTCAGACATTGTTTAGATGGAATGCATATTGAAAAGAATGTGGGAGAAAGTTTGATTGGGACATTGCTCAATATCAAAGGAAAAACAAAAGACCATGTCAAGGCAAGGAAAGATCTAGTTGAATTGGGAATACGTGCAGAATTGGCACCACAGGAACGCGGAAAGCGTATTTATTTACCGCCTGCTTGTCACACATTATCAAAACAGGAGAAACACAGTCTTTGCAGTAGTCTGTACAATACCAAGGTTCCGACCGGTTACTCATCTAACATACATAGTCTTGTTTCCATGTCAGATCTCAAATTGGTTGGAATGAAATCACATGACTACCGTGTATTAATGCAATATCTTCTACCAGTTGCAATTCGCGGTATACTGCCAGTAGATGTTCGAAAGACAATAACTAACCTTTGTTATTTTTTCAAAGCCATATCCGCAAAGGTCCTTGACGTGGAGACATTGGAAAAGTTGCAAGCTGGTGTAGTTGTGACGTTGTGCCAGCTTGAGATGTATTTCCCTCCATCCTTTTTTGACATTATGGTGCATCTTGTTATTCACTTGGTTAGAGAAATCAAAGAGTGTGGGCCAATGTACCTTCGTTATATGTACCCATTTGAAAGATACATGGGTATCCTGAAAAAAAAGATGAAGAATCGTCGTTGTCCAGAAGGAAGCATAATTGAAGGGGTAACAACTGAGGAAGCGGTTGACTTCTGTACTCACTACTTGGAAGGGATAGACTTCATCGGTCTTCCAAAAGATAGACATGATGAAAGAAGTATGGGAGTGGGTGTTAAAGGAAAAAGAATGCATAAACCTGATATAGACCTCCTTAATAAAGCACATTTACTGGTACTGAAGCATTTGGAAGTGGTTGAACCTTACTTTGAAGAACACATGACTCTCCTCAGACAGCAAAATCCGACCATGGGCAATGTCAGGTTACTGAAGGAACAAAATAGAACTTTCATTGAGTGGCTCAAGGAACGAGTGTTTTCTGAAGAATCACGAAATGTTCCACAGTTACTGCCGTGGTTGGCGAGTGGACCCGCACTTGATGTAGTTTCATACGAAGGATATGATATCAATGGGTTCACATTCTACACCCTTAGACAAGATAGCAAGTCAACAGTGCAAAATAGTGGCATCAATGTTGTTGCATCTCAAGAATTGTATCAAAATAAACGAGATCTTGCTCCAATTATAGACACTAAACAATATCATGGGGTTATACACGACATATGGGTTCTTGACTACACACAATATGAAATTTGTTTGTTTCGTTGTGAATGGGTAGATAATAAACATGGTTGTTATGTTGATGAGTTTGGGATGACACTTGTTGATCTTAGTAGAGCTACTTCAACCGATGATCCATTTGTCGTTGCAACTGATGCAAAGCAAGTGTTCTACGTGAGTGACCCAAGCAACTCCAAATGGTCAATTGTTTTGCAAGGCAAAAGATGTATGCTTGATGTTGACAAAGATATTGAGGAGGACGATAATGAATTGGTGGAAGAAGCTCCCCCCACATTAGTTACGTCTGATGAGGATGATTCTCATGGTAACATGAATGCTCAATACATACAATCCAATCATGATGAAGGGTTGTGGATCCAGAAGTAAATATTTACGTAAGTTAGGAAACCATTTGGTATATTGATGTGTTTTACATTTTGTTTACTTTAAACTTTTATTTTTTTTACCATTCTTTTATGTCTTGCCACAAATAATCTAATTACATTTTGGTTCTTTGTTTTCAGATGTCTGATATGGATGTCGATCATAGCACCCCGTTACCTACACAACAAAAGGCCGAGGACTACTAGGGGTTGAAAGCTAAGAGAAGTAAGAAACCATCCTTGAATGGATCCCTTCCTTAGGCCCTCGGGGGCTTCGAAGCATCATTCGCTATCA
Source organism: Limonium bicolor (assembly GCA_023374045.1). NCBI lineage: Eukaryota > Viridiplantae > Streptophyta > Magnoliopsida > Caryophyllales > Plumbaginaceae > Limonium > Limonium bicolor. The sequence goes on along the minus strand of CM041776.1, from coordinate 163,185,234 downwards.
TTGTTAGGAAGTTTGTGCAAAAGTAAGTGCCAATATAAACCAGAATTTGGGATGGAATGTAGATCAAGGCCCGCAGGAGTTGATGGGGGAGCAGTTGAGGACAAATATGGTATACCTGACCTTTGAAGGGACAAGGTTATGTCTAATGTTATCTGAGAGACATAGACAGTTCCAAACATTCTTTGGTCAGACGTTATATCACCCTGAGACTCGAAACCCTAGACTCCTCTTCCACCATGGATTCTATATGAGGGATGATCACTCAAGCTGACAGGGATTTTTTGTTTGGCGCCTACCACATCTCGCCTGAGTTTTCAAGGTAGTATTGTTGTTTTTATCTAATATGGTTATCTTATTCAACAAATTTGTTTGAAGTCAATTTAATTGTTATAACTTTGTTTTTGTAATATCTTGTCATTAGGAAAACAAGCGAAGGCTAAGAAGCAAATCAAGAGAAAATATACATCCGCATCATATGGGTAAGAAGGGATATACTGGTAATATTCCCATATGGAAGAGGAGGGTTTACTTAAATCTCAATGAGACGGCAGTGAAGAAATAGTTCAATCAATAGAAGAAGCTGAAAGAAGTAATTTTTATTTGTTGGTGGCGACAGATTCAAGGGTCCTGATGGCAATGGGTTCTTCCCAAATCGTGAGACGGAGGAGCTCTCCAAAAAGTGGTAAGTGTGTTATAACTTGTTAGTGGTTATAGCTATTTATTGTACATGTAAAATATTCAAAATATTGATATTTTTTTTAAAGAATGAGTTAAAGGAATCTATAAAGAGAAAAGAGTGGACCCCTGTTGGAGGATGACATATGAATAGGGCGTTAGGGAGCAAAGATCACCCGGGTCGAGTTAGGGGGCTAGGAGGTCAGGTGCGCAAAAGGGATGTGTTCTCAAAGTCAGGAAATGCACATATTGGGATGGATTACGTGGAGAGAATTGTTGAAAAGAAGTTGGAAGAGAGGTTACAAAGGTACAATGTCCTGATCAAAAGATTGAGGAGAAAATGCGCGCCTTTCTATTACAGCATGGACTCTTGCAGCCTAACACTACACCATCGTCTGCTGCTGGTCATACACAGACGTTTTCCCAACCTTCTACGTCTGGTTCGATGGATCCATATCCATACCAAAACCTAAAGGTATGTAATAATTTCTAATGTAAAGTCACTAATACATTTAATTTTTAAAAAGAATTATTAATTAAAACTTTGATAATTGTATAGGATCCACAAACGTGTCGTCTATGTCTCTGGATTAATGGAGTCCTCGTAGAAGTCGCATATGGGCAAGTCTTGAAATCTGCATCTAATTCTACTGTCCACGGCTATCCTCTACCAGCGTACTATGCACGAGTATCTATTGACACCATCGTCGATGGTTATGAGAGTTCAAACCTCCCGTTATCAATCAACAAGTGGACAAGATTGCAAGAAGCAATTGGTTCATGGGGTGTTGGCCGGTTAACTGTTTGTTCTTGATAGATGAGGTACAATTTAAATATTCCATGATATAATATGTTTTTATCAATAGTTGTATTGTTTTATTAGTTGTTAATTGTTTATTTTTTACTTACGGAGCAGCAGAGGGAAAACGAGATTGTGCCCACTAGCTCAGCCATCGCCCCAGAGGGAAAACCAGAGTGTGGCCACTACTGCTCAGCCATCGCCCCAGAGGGAAAACCAGAGTGTGGCCACTACTGCTCAGCCATCGCCCCAGTTGGATTGCGCCGCAGGTTCTAGTGTGAGGAAGAGAAAATTATTTATGTCAAAACAAACTGTCGCTAGGCTAAGCGCTAATATGAGACAGATCCATGAGAAGATCCTTCAGGTTCCCGAAACTGTGGTGAACATTTCTCTGAAGTTGCCAAAATCCATACTTCATTATAAAGAAGATAATGAAACGTCAATCGCGTTTTATGAGATCGGAGAATTGATGAGGTGGGACTGGGGATGGCCATAGTGCAAGCTTATGAACTGTAAGTCTTCGCTAACTTTTAGTTAATTACCGTACTCAGTTAATTTGTTAATTTGTTGATTGTGTCTTATTATTTTACAAGGCATTTATATTCAAAGTTGCGTTCATGCGGGAAAAGCAATGTAGTGATATTTCTATGTCCTCAAATAACATCTACTACTGAGGCACGAAGGGATTCAGGAGCATTTATGGACTATGTTGAAAATGCATTTGTTGCCGGGATGAGCAAAAAAAGTAGATTTGCACTTATTCCTTACCATCAGATGTGAGTTGTTTTTGTAGTAAACATATTTAGTTGCTTTTTTTTTTGTTTTATATTATTCTAACTTAATGTGATTCAAATGTAGTAACCACTGGATCCTTATTATTATTACAATGCAAAATCCTGGAATGTTGGTGCTCGATCCTAAGGGAATGTTGTCAAATGACATTGAGATTACAGATTTTATCGTAAGGTATATTTCATAAACAAAGAGTCATTGAAATTTTGACTGTTATCAAAATATTCACTAAGTGTAATATCTGATTTTGTTTTAATTAGAGGATTTGTAAATGCTCAACTGACGAGTGGAATGAGTAATCCTATTCGAATTGAAGATTGGGATGTCCGTCATTTGACGGTAAACAATTCATACACTCATTCGCAATACATTTGTTGCTTATTTCGTTTATTTTTAATAACATTGACTAACATTCTTGTTTTACTACTATAATAGGTACCTAAGCAGAAAGATGATACTACTTGTGGTTAATATACGCTGAAGTTTATGCATGACTTTTGTGCTAATGTTGATAGATTTTCTAATTATGAAACGGTATGTGACTTATATAGAGTTTATCAATGTATAGTGCTATCATTTATCAAAATCTTAATAAACAAAGATTTTTGTCATTCTGTGTAGGTGTCGCAGTTCTTTCAAGATCAACCAAACTCCTACACAAAGAAGGAACTAGATTTTGTAAGAGAAGATATAGCATCATTCATCCTTAAGTTATGGTAGAAGTTAAGCTCCTTCATCTGATGAGCTCCTTCGTGTGATAGAATGATTCGGTATGTTCCCTAAAATCTTATTCCTCATCAACAACTTTCATTTAATTTCTTTTTATTGTTTCTGTTTGCTCTTGTCGCCACGTTCCTTTCCTTCATCCTTAACGAGTTGACATGGTTGTGAGAAGAAAATAAAGACAGATAACAATAAAGCTGCAAGCATGTTTTTGCAAGAAAAATGATCAGCAAATGAATATGTTACTTTTGTTGCTTCCGTTGCTTGATTGTGAAATTTGTTGCTGCTTATGCTACTATTTAACAGAAAGAGGACAATATTGTCTTGAAAGTTGCCTTTGTTGCTTCTAGTTAACAAAAATAGAAATTTGCTCTCAACTACTTCTAAGTTAACTTAAAGATAAATCCATTGCTGTTGATAAATCTATTGCTTTTGTTTGTGATCTCACTGTAAGGTTGAAAGTTATATCTCTGCTTAATTTTAACCGTGTTATAAAAGCCTATTTTAACCGTGTTATAAAACATTTTTTCCACTAGTGATGTTTGTAACACCCCTATAATAATAAAACAACAGCGGAAAATAAACTAAAGGTGCTACAGACCATCGGGCTCCAAACACCCGGTACCAACCTCACCAATTACAACCTTTACAATTAACTAAGTTACGGTCTGAACTTCGAGAAAACTTAACATAAAAATAAAACACGTTCGCTCTCCATAGACCTAATCCCATCCCGATCACTCATGCTCGTCGTGGCCACCTGTAAATCAATTTGTACCTGCAAGATGAAACCAAGCAGCCCACCCCGAGAGGGGTCAGTCAGTTCCCTGGAATGGAACTGGTACATTTCTCCAAAAACAAACTTATAAAACATAACCCTTCAAAATAATCAGTAACATGAAAACAACCTCTTAAAGTAAAACAGAGATAAAGCACTTCAAAACAATCAAGTTAAAGAGAAAAGAAAACAAGACAAAGATAGAGATAGAGAACTTCCAAACCAAGTCATCCACTTAAGTAGTCACACCACATAGTTAGTAAGCATCCATTGTTGATGTTAGAACCAATTCTGGTCAAGAAGAGAAAGACTCAAGTAGTCACAAAGGACTAGGAGTGACATTAATATCCATAACCCGTGGTAGACAATTTATGTCTCCACCATTTCAGAAGATGATTCCCATAGACAAAATATACTCAAGAGTGGAATAAACCAATTGGGAGAGATGGCCCCCACCGCCAGTCAGTTGTCACAAGGACGAGGTAAACAGACCTCCGCTGTCAGTTGTCACAAGGACGAGGTAAACAGACCTCCGCTGTCAGTTGTCCAGATGGACGAGGTATAGCAGACCTCCGCTGCCACGTCGTTCTCGGTCATCGGTGAAAAGTGTGTGCACCACATAATAGAAATAATCCATACTCAATACCAAGATTAACATTTTCCCATATTCCCATTAGATTTTTAACTACACGAGAGCAATACCAAAACATTCAGTCCTATAGAGTGCAGAGGCGTAAACCCTCAACAATTAATATCCAATAGAAAGAATCCATTCCAAATAAGGCTGATCAAATTCGACTCATGGATGAAACAATACCCATAGTCCAAAGGAAGAATTTACCAATACCAGATATTTTCCTATATTCCCAGTTACCCCACTAGATCATTAACTGCACCAGAGCAACACCAAAACACTCAGTCCTACAGAGTGTAGAAGCGTAAACCCTAGGCAGTTAATATTTAGTGAAACAACTAGATAGGAGGAACCAATAACCAAGGAAGTTTCACATATAGGCTCAGTTAGTCACATCAAGCTCAGTTAGTCACACAACAGTTTCATTATGAAATCTATTCAAGATCAGTTGGTGTTCCAAAACATTCCATAAAGTCCATCAGCAAAAGTATCGAGTTCGAGAAATCGTACAAAACATTCCATAGAGTCCAAAACACAACAAGCTGAGTACGAGAAATCGTACCTGGGTAACGCTGTAGCAGTTCTAGTCAACTTGCGCAAACAATCAACAGTACTCTGAAGAATATTAAAGGTCTATCATCAATCACTTGTAGCCTATGTTAAGCTTAAATAAACTCCTTACTCTTATTCCAAAGTCTCCCTTGTCTTTTAAGCCCTCACTTAAATGTTATGTATAATCTTTGAGTTATCTGAGAACGTTGTATAGCCCAAGGTTGTAGGATCAAGGAATGTATTTTATTAACACCTGCTAACTGTCCACTCCTATCCACTTAATTCATATTTAACCACAATCCTCACATTCAAGACTTTTGAGACCTTTATAACATAAATGTGTTTATTTATATAATTAAATCTAAGAATTCAATAATAATCTTAAGCTCAATACCTTTATTCTTAATTTAGAATAAACATTGTATTATGACCTATGATGGACTCATCTCAGAATACTATAATATTATCTCACAATGTAAAGATTATGTATTTAAACAATATCTACTAGACAACCCATTATGATTAAGTCTTTCCCTTAACTTAATTAAGATCTACATCTTGTACATTGGAAACATAATGTTGTGGATACATTTTATTATAACTTAATTGAGCCACTAAACTCAATTACCATATCCTTAGTTCAGAATGACTTCCTACTATAACCGTCTAATAATCTTGTCATAAGATGTTGAATTACCTCTCATATTGAAACAACTATATTATAGTTAACTTAGACTTATCGAACTCTTACATTTAGTATTCACAAGGTACATTATTTGCTTAATTATTTCCTATATAATATGGTGTTTAAATATAACCTTTTATGTATCCTTACTTACCTTTAATCTCCTAAATGTTTTATCTTTACATACATACACTCTATAGACTATGTATAATCCTCTTGTACTAAACTTCAATAAACTTAAGCCTTAAATACGTTTTAAATTGTTTTACTAAACCTAAGGTTTCAAAATAATAACTTAAAAATTACTTTCCTTTATTGTATTTAGGATGGACAATATATCTACATAGAGTAGAATCTATCAAAGAATTAAATTCTGGTTCGTAAGCGAAATTGTTAATTATATGAAAATTCTCATATTTTATATTCAAATAACCTATCATTATTTCCCATTACCGTAAAGTATATCAATATAATATCTTATGTAACTTAGTTTTATCTAATAAAAGGTTCAAAGGTTTTAAGTATCAAATTCCTATTTATAAACCTTCTATAAATTCTAACTACTAAATACCTCACTTAATTGTGAACTCACATCCTAAGTATTGGTAATAAATGTACTTTATATGGCTTATAATTCTAAGAACCTTAAGGATAATTATTTAGATAAATTGCCAAATCATCGTTTAATATAGATTATATCATAATCCTTTTAATGATTCTATCTTAAAACATTAAGTTATATTTCAACACCACCTCATATAATATTCTCCCATTAGTATTATGTAGAGGTTTAGTTTAACTTATTAATTCCTTCGTATTATATTTCCTATAAGGTATTTAATTCTATTATGTTTAATGTGTATATATTATATATACTAGGATTTGTTCAAAACATTATTTATGTAGTTCTATTGTATTTAATTATGTTTAATAACTTTTAGGCATAACTACAACCGATTATACGGTTTATAAAATAAAGTGTTTCCTTTACTTATTTAATACATATATACGTATACCTGTATTGACATTTAATTAAAACATCCCCTATGTAACCCATTATATTTAAACTACCTTATTACTACAATCTTTAACTGTATTCCAAGTATGTTCATAAAGTATTTCTTTTACTATATCTTAGGATTCTAGCTCTTATAATATTTAGTTATTATAAGTGTTAATTTATTAGTTCCTTGTTTTACTCTAAGTTACTACTTTATTCCCTTTTTTATAAATGCGTAAATATATATATTTTATTCGTTGTTTAATTAAAATATTAACTCCCTATAATATAATAAATAAATGTAGAATAATTAAATTCCTTGATTTACATAAGTTTCTACTTAAATATGTATATATACATATATGTAAATAATTTCACTTCTCATAAAAACTAATACCCAAACATTTATAAACTTACTGTTATAAATGTTAATTTAGTGTTCCATATTTTTCCCAACTTAAAAAGTTTATTAACAAACCATACTTTAATTTTTGGTTACATTAAAAACCATATATTATAAGTTATTCTTATGAAAAACTCATAAACACAATTTTTAAAACCTTTTACCATTGCCCAAAAATTCCCAAATTTAATATACAGTAACTATAACATTTTATACATATTATAAAATTTTTATTTCACTAAAATATCTTTTTAATTTAGCCAAATAATTCCAGAAAACCCGTAACTTGCAAAAATCATAACTTATGTTTAAAAACTCCAAAACCTTATTAATTTACATCAAAATAAACTAGATTTAATAAGGAATCTATGTTTAAAATTTCAAGTCAAAATACCTTCGGGAAGGTATTTAAATTAATTCAACAAGTTAGAGTTAAATTCTGAAACATTATAAACTTAAAACATCTTTATTATCCACGATCTAATCTTGGCCGTCCATTTCCTTAAGTCCAGATCGGACGGATGCTGAAGCCCCAGTTCTTCATCAAATCCAAAATCGAAGTCGAGTACTAAATCGTCAATATCTCCCAATCTACAGAACGAAATCGAGTGATTCTTGTTTCTATGGTTTCGAAATCAAATGCCGGTTCTAATGATACCAATTTCCCCAATTATAATGCAGTATTCATCGGGTTTTGATTTCTGTTTCGAAGTTAGGTTTTCTTTTCCGGTTTCGAATTCGATTTGCCAAATTCTCTCAATTTATTGCGTAATTGGTTAAATTGATAGAGGGTTATGAACGGGAATGCAAAAACAAGTAGCATTATAGGTATAATTTGGTCGGAATCGTACCGGAGATGCGCCGGCAAGGCGATTCAAACTCGTTTTTCTGGAAAACTAGTATTTTATGTGTTGTTCTGGTAGGCAACTTCACGGATCAACTCGGGATAACTGAGATGGATTCAATCCATGAAACCTACGTCATTTTAAAGAAGACATGTAACTCTAAACATTGGTGAAAGAATCATGGAAAAAGAATAACTAGGGAGAAAGTTATAGATCCACAAATATCTGAGTTTACCATGTCGTTTCTGGAAATATTGTGGGCAAAAACCGACGTGATCGAGTAGGTAACTTTAGACGACTCGCTCTCCCTACTGGTTGCGAATCAGCCTTGGTCATTAACATGAAAGTTGTAGAGGGATTTGAGATCTGCAAAATAAGCTAAAGAGCACGAAATTTGGGTGAGAAACGAAGAAGTTATGACGAGACGAAGTTTACCTGATTTCAGTAAAAACTGGAATTCTGGGTTACAAATTCGCAAGGAGGCAACTTTAGATCGATTTTCCCGTCGATGTAGAATGATGTAGGTTATGTATGAGTTATGGTTGGAAAGAGGAATTGTAGGAGAAGAGAATGGAGAATACGGAATTGAAAATATGGAGAGATGAATGGGATATAGTCGTCTAAAGTTAGGGCAAAGTATTGAATTCTGTTATCGAAATTCAGGGAATCCAGAATCGTTTAAGTCCTGGCGCCTGTGAGCTTGACACGTGGCAACTTTCAAATTTTTGATTCAAAACTTCAATCTAGCATAACTTTGGCTAGGATGATCCGTTTTTGACGTTCTTTTTATCGATCTTCATGGTTTTCCATAACCTGTTTATTGGTATAGGTTTCATGGCCTGGTTTGACCATTCTCAAAAAGTCAACTCTAGCAAGGTTTAATAAGCTTTAAGGTTTCTAGAATTTTATATTGACTTTTATGTTTCAAAACAATGTTCCAACACTTCCTAAAATCTTTATAATATAATTGGAGTGTTTAGAAATTTTCCCAAGATTTATTGACTTATAAATCTTATTATTAAATTCATAATACTATATAATAATATATAATAATTAGGGTTAAATAGGAGAAAACCCCTAAATAACTTTCACAATTCCATATAATAATTTAATATTCATAATTCCATATAATAATTTAATACTTTATAGTATTATTGAAGGTTTAGTAAAAGAAATCCCCTAAATTAATTTAAATTAATTTAGGGGTATTTCAGTATATCCCCCTTAAAAGAAATTTCGCCTCGAAGTTTAAGAAAATCAACTAGTAGGCACTCACACCGCTTCAGGTGTGCTAAGACAATGATAATTCCAATGAAATTCCATACCAATCCAATCCTTTATTTCCATCCATTTCCATAACAACATTCCACTCGAGATTACTCAAACTCAAAACGAACCAAGATATACCAAGACATAGCATGATGAAAATCAACAGTCACATACTGTGTCATATTGTAAAAACCAAGCACATACAAACACCTCTCATTCTGCTAATACTGTTCTCCCTTTACTAACAATGCAACGAGTGTAACACCCCTACAACGCCCCTATCAACTACCAAAATCGCAGCGGAAATAACCAACCAAACAATAACTAAACGCTTTGGTGTTACAACGCCGTCAACCACCCACGGGGTTAACTAGGCAGAATAAATACAAGTGTATCGGTCTGATGATCAGACTCCCGAGCATAGAATCTAACATCCATATATAAACATAACCAGCCATACCGAGTATTAAATTTACATCATACCTACCAACCGTAAACATCCACCACTGTTTAACAAACGGTACCAAAATGTAATGCCTCGGGAGCACAGGCGCATCCCGGGCTCAACAACCAACATAGCCAAAATACATCAACAACCTAGGACCTAGAGCCACTCTGCTTCTTAGATCCTCATCCTGCAATAAAATATGGAGCCCCGAGGGGGTCAGCAACCTTTGCTGGTATGGCTAACGCGCAGCCCATCGGCTACCGGGATACGCGCAACCAATTGTCATGATAACATGGCATTCATTTTAAAACATCCAACATTATATATATACCATAGCATAGCAAGAGAAATTGCATAGCATCATAACAATACATAACACCATAAAATCGGTCCTCACAAGGAACCTTCCACCATAGTTAGTATACCATGTGAGCCTAGAGATTTTTACTAATCCCATGTTAAGCTGTTACCAACCTCGTTACCGTCCAGTTATATAGAACGGTTAACTTATACCCAAGGTGTGTCGGATATAGTGATCCCAAGCAACCGAAATAACATACGTATGCCCTGTGGCCCGATGTGAGTCAGTAACTAGCTTTGGATAAGCTGAGGGAAGGTAGAAACCAAATTGGAATACCACCTATACATACACCAAGAGAGCCGAACCGGATATGATATCGACTCCCGTCCATCACACGCGTGGCCGGAACAACCGGACTCCTCATTCCCCCCGATTAGCACTTGTTAGTGATCACACAATATTTGTCAAATCGCATACAAGCAATTATTTAGGTCGTGTTAGACAACCAAGGGAAAGGAGTCACAACCTTACAACATCTTAATGTACAACGACTGTAAACTCTTTTCATGCCTTAATCTTATAAGGTCGTAACACACAGAAAAGCAAACAACATCAAAGCCGGTGTAAACCGGTAGACAACAGACTGCAAGAAAACCATACCTTGGTCCTTGCCTCGTTTCGTTTCCACCTTGAGAGAATCCTAAACACATTAGTAACGTCGGTTAATTAACGCACTAGTCCATTATTAACATTATCTACTCAACATTACTAGTTTATTTTTATTTTACACTTGTTACAACTTTTCATCCTTTTAATTGCCTTTAAAACCCACCTAACATGTCTTACATAACCTTATTATATCATTACTAACCAACTACTATTTTTAGATAACAATTCCCATCTTAAAACAATAATTTTTGGTCCATACAGTGGCCTGTCCGAACTTGTGTCCGAGCTTCCAAGTTCGGACGCAAGCCGTGATTTTAGACAGAAAACAGACACACGTCCGAACTTGTGTCCGAGCTTCCAAGTTCGGACGCAAGCCGTGATTTTAGACAGAAAACAGACACACGTCCGAACTTATGTCCGGACTTCGGAAGTTCGGACGTGAGCCGAGAAAAATTTAGACAGAAATCCGCGCGTCCGAACATGTGTCCGGACTTCCCAAGTTCGGACACAGTTCGAGAATAATCCTAAGGATGGGTGGGTACGTCCGAACTTCCCAAGTTCGGACACTGTTCTCGAGTGAGAATTTCTTTACCCTACAGGGCCTGTCCGAACTTCCACATCCGGACGGAAGTTCGGACAAGGCATTATACTCCAATTCCTAAGCCTTTAAACACTTAACCAAATTTCCCTTAGGCCTCCAACACTTATAGTATCCTCTCCTTAAGTTCCTAAGTGGTATTCCTTGTCTATTCTAATCATTATACCAAGACATATCTTCTACACGACATTATTACTTAAACATCATTTCTTACAACCTAAAACTCTTTATGTCATCATTGTAATCTCTTTTCTAAGCTTACACTTTCTCCTTATTTTACCAAAGTTTGCCTAAGTCTCAATCTAAGTCCCAAGGTGACTTTGGTACTTACTAAACCTCAAGCTCATGCCTAAGTCCTTGTCACACCCTAGAACACTTAAGACATTATATCTTTACTTGTAAAACACCTAGTCATTTCCTAACACTTCTAACTCACCAAACCTTATGTAAACACTTAGAACTTCTTACTTCTTACCTAGATTTTGACATGGATTCCCCTAGAACATTACTAAGCCTAAACACTTTGTTTTCTCCATTAAACACACCAGAACACCTAGAATCACCAAGAACACTCTCCCACACAAAACTTTACTCAAATCACACCACATTACAATATAAGGCATAACTTAAATTGCATGGCACTTAGGCCCTTAAAATGCATGGCTCTTAGGCCCTTAAGGTGCTTAAATCATAAACACTGAATTTCCACATATATATGCCTTTGACCTGCAATTACATACAACAAGACATATGTTCTTTTACTAGTCTCCTTGAGGACATTGCTAGGTCATTCACCATTTGCTCTTTAGGTAGTTTTAATAAGCATTTATAAGCTCATTTCTCCTAAGGCATTAAACAACATTAGGTTAGGAGATTACCTCTTTTCCAAAACACTTCCTTCTTGTTTCCTTACAAAACCGTATGGTATTTGATTCCTTGTCAAGTTCTCAACATCTACAAAATTATAATGAGTATTCAAGCTATAAGCTTCATCTCATTTTAAACCCTAATTTTACATTGTTTCAAAAACATTAATGTAGTTGTTTTACCTTGATTTTTGAGGAGAGTTTGAATATATAACAAGAGAGGACTCCACCTAGTCCATGAAGAGTTGAAATGAAGCTAGAACAAAGTCACACAAAGAGCTATATCAATGTGTTTTTCGGTCAAGGTAAAAACATGGAGGAAACATGATTTTTCTTTGAGATTCCTTACCTAGAAGCAAAGGAGATCAACAATATGTAAAAAGACAAGCTCAAGCTCCTTCAATGGTGGAACTCCATGGCACCGAAATGGG